>OX382265.1:31494047-32179709 GCA_947507595.1 Pyralis farinalis
ATCGAATGATGTTAATTCAACTAAGGAATATTTTTACAAAATGTGGCAATTTGCCTTTAATTAGTGTTTGACTCCACATTTAAAATAAAAACGATGATGATGATTAAGGTTTTTTATTTAGTTACCTACATCTTTGTTGGTACGTAGTAGCTATGTGTATTACAAGCCTAACATGTATGTACAGCTACATCATCTTAATGTTAATGAAAACGACTTCACTTATTTTATTACTTACCTATTTTTTAATCAATTAGTCCTGAATCTGTGATAAGAGTTGACGAAACTTTATTTTAATCAAGAGATGATTGCAGTGATTTCTTGTTTGCAAATAAGTCAGTTATTTACGGTCCGATTTTCGAAACGTTTATATGAACGAAAACTCAAGTTAACAGAATACTGTCAGTGGTAGTACATAAACTTCAAAATAGTACTATCTACTACTTCAAATACTGACATAGTATCAATTTTGTATCATATATATAGTTATATGATTACAATCATGGTGGACTAGCCACAATTTTCTTTTGAGTTAATTTAATTTTAATTAATATTTTCAATTTAGGTTTTAACTCTATTTATTAGCCATTGAAATAAAAGACACAGCAAAAGTAGTATTCGTTTTATTAAAATAGCAATGACAATTAAAAGACTTACATATAAGCTCAAATAAATATATGAGAAGTTTTCTCTTATCTTTCCTGACATAAACGATCCCTTTTTCTCTATGGTTTTCAAAGAATTAATGAACTTTATGTTGTATCCTGTCTTTAAGTGATATTAATACTAAGAGACCGTAAGAAGGTAATTATACCTATTAAATCAGATCGTTTACGCCGCTATGTTTCTTTTATCATTTTTATACAACGCCGGGAGGCATACAAGCATAAAGCCCACATGATGTAAAGTGATACCGTTGCCTATGAACGCTTGCAATACATTAAGCAATTCTCGCGTGATGCCGCCTCCGCTGCTCGTAGGGACATAGGCTCCCCTAAGTACATTTGAGTGCTCTGAAGAACTATTTTCCTTTATCCCACCCTCTCCCTTCCGTCACAGAACCACACGTGCAGGCTTGCGATGTCATCATTCCACTGCTGAGGACATTAGTTCTCGTACTAAAAAGTTCGGCAACTCCTATCTCTGTCGAACTATTAAAAAGTGGAACGCCTTGCCTGCACATGTGTTTCCTCCTTCCTACAACATGGGATCCTTCAAACGAAGCGTGAAGAAGCACCTTGCGGGCCAGCATGGTAGCGTCAACTGAAAGGACAATGTAGTCCTTTGTCAGTTGCCGCTGCAATTTGGGCTCCTCTTTTCGCTTACCAACAGGCGAAGAGGAGCCACTATGCTGAGCCAATATGAAATAATAATAATAATAATACCAGTTGTATTAGCAGCGGACGCGGCATCATGCCTTAGAAGTTTACTGGTGACCTCAATCATACGCAGGAACACAGCAACCTTCAGGAGTTGCTGTTTGACTGCGATTTTTGTGAGGTGGAGGTACTTCGCCAAACTACCGCTATCAAGCGCCCTCTTTTTTAAACAACAGACATGTTCATGCACACAATTTTATATCCTGTGTGGGAATCGAACCAACGAGCTTTGGCGTCAAAATACCATTTCACCACCCACCCACCATCATTTATCAGACGTAAAAATTTTGACCTTGATTCGCTTTTAAAACTAAAGCTATTCTTACACCTCCGTCTACGGTCTTGTAAAAAATGTGTGACCAAAAATCTAAAGTGATATTCATGGTCGAATTACTTAAGAGCCATTCAATTAACTCGGCCACAATGATAGTAGGCCACCCTATCTATCACATATCTTCTTTCCAAGGTAATGAACCATGAAAGTATCAGCTCCTAGGACACCTACAACTTCCTTCCTACCTACTTCCTTCTAGGGGGATGAGTATGACTTAATTAGGAACGGTAATTTGGCTTTTGCCATGGTCGATAAACTACTAATTTTCAAGTGTAGGTCGCCCTAGTAGGGCTTTTTATGTACTGCTGTCATTAGATTTGTTCAAAAATAACGAAGATTATTTACGTAAATACCAACACTTGTGTAGGTACTCCTATTTGAAAATAAACTTTTTTCAAGAGTATATTAATGTTGTTGTTGTCGTTGTAATATCTTTATTGTACGATAAATTAAAAATAAATTACAATGAAATTAAAACTAATGTTACAAAGGTGGACTTATCCCTAAAAGAGATCTCTTCCAGCCAACCCAGAGCTATTGACAGGATAATATACATGGGTGAGAGAACACACGTACACCAATAACATTATCATAAATATCATAAAGTAACGCACATCAACTTTACCTTAAACAGTACGAAATGACTGTTAAACAAAACAATACATATAGATGAAAAAGAAATAATATATATATATACATTAAATATAGAACTAAAAATAAACAAACATGAGATACATTCTAAGGTATGCATCCCCAAATGTTCACAATTCATTATTTAAAAATTTACCCACTGGCAGTTTGAATGAATCTATGGAGGGAGCCAATTTAACCTCTAGAGAAAATGCATTCCAGAGACTAACGGAATTAGCAGAAAAAGACTGTGTGTATGAATTTGTTTTCTGAATCGGGATGTCAAGAATAAGGGTACCACAGGAGCGCAGTCGATCATCCATGTCACGAAGATGAATAGTCTCTTTTAGGTAGGAAGGTGCAGATGGATTAAATAAAACATTAAACAGTAGATTGAGGATGTGCATCTTCCTACGATCTCTGATCGTTAACCAATTGAGACGTTTGCGACACTCCGAGACGTGATCGTATTTGCGCAGTCCAAAGATGAAGCGAATACAAAGTTTTTGTAGTCTTTCCAACTTATCCAGTAGTTCCTCGGAAGGGTCAAGGTAAGCGACATCACCGAAATCTAGTAAAGGAAGGAAAAGGGAACTAGCTAACAGCATCTTGGTTTCCAATGGCAGAAAAAATTGTAATCTTCGGAGTGAGTGGAGAGATGCGAAAATTCTACGGCTGACTTCATTAATTTGCGGGGCCCAGGACAGTGTTGTCAATAATAATTCCCAAATCGGAGACGGTTGAAGAAAAAGGGATTATGTCACCATTAAATTGAATATTAGGAAGAACCGTACCCTGGAGTTTAGAAATAAAGTGTGGGCTGCCTATAATGACTGCTTGTGATTTGGCTGCATTGACTGTACACCCGAAGTTATGAGACCAATCAGCAATAATAGCAAGATCGTCGTTGATTGCCTGCACCGCTAAAGAAATATCAAGAAATGAGACACCCGTATATATCTGTAAATCATCAGCATATAGATGGTAAGAAGAAGAGAGGGAAGAAAAATGCTATTAATGAACAGCGAAAAGAGAATGGGTGACAATACACCGCCTTGTGGGACTCCAGCAGTCAAATCACACATTAATGTTTAGGACTTGTACACCGGAAGTGAACACTGTGACCTTAGTTAAACTTCAAAATTTTATAGAAAACAAGGATTTCGATGACCTTAGCGTATATTATGAAATTGATGTTCATGTTTTTTAGACTTAGGATAATAAAAAGAAGAAACGGCAAAGTGAGTGTCGTGTCAAACGCAGAGTACCTACGGTTTTGTAAACCTTTAAAATTATGTTCCCGGTTTAACTTTTAATAAAATCTCAAAGTGGAAAATATTTACTACATAGGACGATGGTAACTGTAGAAGGAATTATAAAATCCAATTTCAAAAGAGACGAGAGAAAAAATATTTCAATTTCCTGCAATAGTAGTTCCTTGTTGAGTACGGAACCATATAAACGGTATTAATATCGTATTTCCGAGAGCGCTATAATAATAATAATCTTTAGTTTCAGACAAAACACCCATTATAAAATAAAAAAAAACGAGTGTGCTTTAGACCACATGAAGTAAAACTTCTTTACCTCCTTAGTGTTATACAGATAGTAGGCCTGCACTGTGTCTTAGATATACGAACTTAACACGCTATGAGAGAAAGACAGAAAGAAATTGTGTACTCGCACCTCTCTCTCTTGCCCCTACAGTAATATATGAAACGTAACTCTCTCTCTTTCTATCTTCACTAACTTATATCTCCCTCTCAACTTCCGTTCGCCTCGCCCGATCACACTTTTCGTAACGCTCCCGTCACGCATTCACCAGCTTACTCCCCAAGTCAAGCGTGCGTAAAGAAGTTTTACTTCAAATGTAAAATATAACCAGTTGAGAATGCGCAAGCTTGCATTTCCAGAGGAACACCTGGATCGTCAATGATATAACAATTCAATTTTTTTTATTTAAATTTGTCAGCCATTTTGTCCATGTTACTTAAGAGATAGGAACGGTGTTCCTGAACATTCCTATTCTACTTTTTTATGCTGAAACCGAATTTGAAGTCAAAATTCGAATATTCGAAAAAAACGCACACACAGCCAAACGCACAGACAAACATATATATTTCATATAGGAACGGTGTTCCTGAAAATTGAGAGTATAAAAATATAGTAAAAAGTAACATAATAGTAACACTATTATTGTCATAAGTTCGTGCTTCTTCATAAAAAAATACGTCATTTACGTTGCTATATGCATTCCGATGCACGCAAATCCAGTGCATAGAGATCGCACTCCTCTTGTCATCGCTTACTGCTTTTAGTATTTTATTATTATTATTGCGCAGTCTATACCCGAATGATGCAATACGTGACCTTACGATGGCATAAATGTACCCGTGTATACGCGAACATGGTGGATGCACTGCAAAACCTGGCTAGTTGCATGAGGATACGAAATGTATCCTTATAGTATTAAATGCACGTTTGGTGTACGTAGTCCACAAGTGACAGGTATACTATAGGTTTAGACAATATGCATTAAAGAGTGTCATCTTAACCTCCCTGTCGCATCCCTGGAATCTTCGTGCAATCATATTCCAAATGCAAAACTGTTCAATTCAGACTGAAGTGTTCCAAGTCATAAAATATTACTGTATAGAGTTGAATGTCAATAACAGATACCAAGAAGGTCATTCTAATTAACTGTCCTCAAAACTGCTTCTCGTACATTATAGATATTTTTTGCACCAAGCTTGTTCAATTAATATATACTATTGTAGCGAAACAGGGTTATCATATTCGTGTGCTCCCCGTTATCTCGATAGTTCAGAAGTTGTGAGAGCAACACTGTTTATCAGTCAAAGTAATGTATTTAGGCTAGATTTGCAATTATTAGGACGTTTCCTATAATGAACGTTTGATTAAAAACATGGATATATAATTGTATAATAGAGTTTATGAAATTTGTTGAATTTTAAAGGCTGTCTTATTGTGTTATGGCTTGTCTGTATTCATATACTTATGATATTTAAACCTACATGATATATTTTTCAAAGATCTTCCACATATATCATCAAGTTCGCCTGCATTTACCTGCAGTTTAGTCTCATACTTTGAGCACAAGAAGGCAGTTGCAGTTAGGCACCACAAGCCACCAAACCAACTATAATATAGCTTATCCTAAAGGACTGATTATCAGCAAATAAAATTAACGACTGAATTCATGCTTTCTTTTATTTTTGACTCCGAAGTAGAAATACTCGGAAGCTTTAATTACTTTACTCATAGGTTTTATTGAGGAACTCAGCATTTAATGCCTTTAGACACGGACATGCCATATTCCATGTCGTCTGCGTAACTCATAGTGTTCGAGCTACATGGTAGTTTCATCTTCCTCGGCTTTTCAAATATGATTTACAATTGGTACTGTAAGCGACAAAAATATAATAAAATATAATAATTAATATACGAGAATTGCAATGTTATAGAATCAGAACTGATGTTAGTCCCCATTGCGCCTGCCAATGAGGACTACCATGTATTAGCTATGTTCGAATATGATTCACCTGAAGTGAATTTTAAACTATGGATCTGTCTGATATAATGCAGGTGCGTTTTACAAACAGATCTGCCAGAGTCAGGGTCAAATTATATTGTGCACCCAATGATTCTTCAAGTTCACCCCGCGTGATAGACAATGGCCTAAAACCATATTGTGGTAGAATCTTAATAGTGAAATGGATTGATTTTTAATTTATGGCGGATGGCACAATAGCAGATTAATGTCTTTTTTTTTGTGTAGAATCCGATTGGAACTTACTGGGTTCCAAATAGATCGACCGATCTGCGTTATGTACTGTCAAATGAAGAACTCGGTGCTGTAGTATCCATATCGTCCCATTCTCTTCTCACTGAGTATGAGTCCCTCATCAACAGAATGGATTCCGACCACACTTTACCACATTGCTCATCTATAGATTCGTGGAGACCGGCGTTTTCATGGAATTCAGAATTTTAGCATAACGACAACTGAACAGCCCCGTTCGACGAACGACAATAGTTTAGTGACAAAGAAAATAGAAATGCCTATCAACGGTCATCGATCATCAGCTGCGTCTTCTTATACAACATCGGGAGACATGCAAGCATACGGTCCACCTGCATTACAAGGGTAATAGACTACAGTAACTATGTAGTCTATTACCCTTGTAATGCATGGAAGTATCACATATTGCCACTCTTGCTACTAACACAGTTACTGCTGCTTACTCGTAATCCCATCTGGCTCACAGGAATATAACAACCCGCCCAGCCATGCAATTCTGTAAGAGCAAACATCCTTACATCCTCGGAAACATTGGCTGTTATAGCCTTGAATACAAAATTGCAATTCCTTAGTGTCGCTTTTCATGGTTGTGCGACACTAGCTCCGCAAGGTTGCGTTTGGATTTGGAATTCTATAAGGCAAACAGCCTCGCGTACGCTTACAGCCTTATAGAATACCAAATGAAAAGCCGTGATCGCAGTCGTGACGATGTCAAAGCTGTGACATCTGTGATCACAGCGACGTACATAGCCATTACGAGTCGCTTAGAGAATTGCATGGCAGGGCGTAGTTACATCACGTTAACTTTCCATGAAGATGCACTTCTCTAGTTGGACTGCTCTGATACTACCTTATGTGGTTACTATCTCATTCGACTTCGATGAATGCATTTCATGAACGAATTACTGCCAAGATTATGGAAGATTATTGCTGTAAGTAGTATTAATTTAGAAGTGAAAGATTTATGCATAAAACGCAGGTACATTTTTATGGTATAAATCCATAGTGATTGCACGAAGTGAGCTTATCTTGCGATTTAGCGTGAACCAAGACGAACCACGATTGCATTTCATTTCACAAATTCGACGCGCTACTAACAATTTGAGAAACGCTCTGTAGAAAGTCGCGCTGGCAGAAAATAACTAGTTAAAAAGAAAATTAAAACCTGACCTGACTGAGGGGGTTCCGTACGGGTTTTCATTCCTTACGTTCTTTGATTTATCGCTCACAAACGAAGGAAGAAAAAAAAGATATTTCCATTTTTCTCGAGATCTATTAAAATCTGTTTGATCGCTACATTTCTAAGTAAATAATTCAAATATAGGTAATAATAAGAACCCATAATTTAGATAAACTGTTATTAAAGCCAATCAAGTTATTTGTGAATGGTTTATGAACGGTCATGGGTATATTTTAAACGCAAATAAATGCAATATATCTATGAAAATCTTTTGTATGTCCATAAAAACGTAGACTCATTTTGTAAAAAGAGTTATACTCGTAACATAAATACTAGATATAAGCATAATCTTGTGTTACATGCAAGCCGTCTCCACAAAATAAATAATTCTTTTATGGGGCAATGTATACAGTTCTATAACAAACTTCCTAGCAATATAAGAGAATTGTCAATAAACAAATTTAAAACTACTATTAAAGCCAAATTGTGTAGCAGGGCATATTATAAAGTATCTGACTATATTAATGATAAAAAGGATTGAGTCGATCCAATTATAATGTAATTAATAAATTATGTAAATTTGTTTGGATACCAAAAGAGGGATGCCTGAGTTTTTGGCAGTATTTTTATCAGTGCTCACCTAGTCATGAACTGCACGGTAGAGAAAAAAATTGTGACGATTCCAAACAAATGTAGCCATTTTTACGGAATAAAAAGATTTTGACTTTGACTTTGACTAAACTATTTCAAAAAACTTTTGCGTGGTAACGCTTTCTATGTTACCTGTTACAGATTCATAGACAGATAGCTAAATATGTGAGTGATCTTATAAGGGTTGCCTTTTGAGTTACGGAACCTATCAGACACGGACTCCTAAAACATCGCAATTACCTTGAGGAAGCAAACTTTATTCACTAGTGAACTTGACGTTAACTTTTTCCTTCAATTTCCACTGTCCGCGTTCATGATACTTGGAGTGGGCATTTAGCTCAATAGAATCTCAGTAAGAAAACTAAGAAAAGAATGAAAAATAACATAAAAGAAAGTTATAGTTTCTTTATTGGTTGTCTATAATCGAATAAATTGCGGAGAAAAATAATACTTTCGACGTTGTAGGCAATGGAATAAACTACGTAGAATCGAATTAAAAAGTTTTTAAGTTGAATAAAATATATGACTAAATAAAAAGAATTTTATTACTTGTAATGCAAAAGTTACTTAGTCATATTTGCTTTTAAGATGACAAAACATATACAAGGAGACAACCAAGCTTGCCCGTCTACAGTAAATGGTTACTGTAGCTAGCAACGCTTCTGGTGCTTCCTCACTCATATGGATCATGACAACCCTTCAGAGAATTCTTATTTGATTGCGATGCGTAAAAGGTACTAACTTACCCATTGACTGATTACAAAACTAACTACTACCTCTCCTTTGATACAGCGCAGTTTACTAGTTGATAGGTACCTAATATGTAAGGATGTTGTTCAAGTTAAAGAGTTAACAATGTTTACTTATAAGCGCTTAATAATATAGCGCTTTCTTCTCATTGTATTCCCCTAAGAGGTTGACGTGGAGATATAAGAGAGCACTATGCAACAAATCATTCATGAAAATCTATAGAGATCTGTCGTCATCAATTAACAAAACATTTATCAATATTTGTTGAAAAACGCGGTCTGTGTACCACATACACGTTACGTATATGATGTATACTGCTTACTGTCATACCGCCTGATGGATGTGAACGCCAAAATTTGCGTTTACAAAACCACATGCACCTCCTAGGATGTCGTTTTTCAAGAGTAAATACGTAGTTAGATTACATACATGTACATGTTACTATAATAATGGAAAAATGATTAATTAGTATATTACTATCAGTTCATATTATAAAACAAAGTCCCACTCCGGGGCGGTCAGTCTGTTCGCGTATAACTCAATAACCACTGAACGGATTGATTTTCATGCGGTTTTCACCAATAGACAGAGTGATTCTTGAGGAAGGTTATAAATCGGTTGAAATGTGAAGATAATTGTTGAAAATGTCGGAAAATGTCAAGCCGCAGAGCTTTCATCGGAGGTTATACGGATATACAGTATTAATCCTACTACTACTATAACTTCACGCCAAATCCATAACGGGGTAGGCAGAGAGCACCGAGCGCTACGCGACTCGATCCTTACATACCTCACTCGCTTCTTTAACATTCATTGCTCTTTGCATGCACGCTCGCCGGTTTCTAGGGCTCCTGACATCACCTTCTGATAGAACACGACCAATTTAATCATGATAGGTAAGTTTTGGACTTCCTCGGCTCCTACATCCTTCCACTTTGAATTGTATATCTGCTTCGTCATTCTTTCATCCTGTATTCTTTCTACATGTCCGAACCAACGGAGCATGCCTCTTCTTATTTTAACACCGACGCTCTCTTTCAGACCAACTCTGCTTCTAACCTCATCATTGCGAATACGGTCTACAAGCGTTACGCCACAAATTTTGCGCAACGCTCGCATTTGACAACCGCGTTTATCCTGCTTTCATGCTCTCTCTGCCATACTCAGCTCTCGCTTCCATAAGTAAGCGTTTAGACCAGCACTGCATTGTGTATAGCCAACTGCGCATTCTGGCTAAGGTTTTTACTGCCAAGAAGTTTTCCCGACGCTCCATTCACACTATTCCCAGCACTCACTCGCCTTTCCACATCTGCGGTGTACCTTCCATCCCTGCTGAAAGCGCATCCAAGATATACAAACTCATCCACTTGTTCCAACACTTCTTCATCTACTGTAGTCCTTACATTGGTTCATTTAGTATTAATCCTTATCAAGTTGAATACATTAGTAGGTCGCTAGTAGATAACATAGAGAGCAGTGATAGCCCAGTGGATAAAGAAGTGGCCTAGTAACTGACTGGTCCCAGGTTCCGAATCCTTGTGAGAGAGCCCGTAAATTTATATTTACGGATTTATGTACATTTATAATTATGAAATGTGAGGAAACCCGCACGACCCAAAAATTATATATCGAAAGACTCGCTCTATGTAAAAATCAGTATCTTCAACAAATCCCTGGGCTTAGGCAGCGGACCCCGCCAAACCTAATGGATTAGGAAACGGGATAACGCTAGAAAGAAGAAGATATTAATTAACAGATCAAGATGTCTTCTTTTCTAAAATCTAATAATCTTAAAAGTTGATTTCGTAAGTATTTAACTCCAATACGATCACTTTTATCTGCGAAGTCGATCGATTTTCTCATAAATGTTTGCAGTAAGACACGTTTTCGTTATGCGAGATATAACACGAGGTATAGAAGTGATTTGTTCAAACTAATATAGAAGAATCCATAGAATGCGTAGACCACAGAACAGAGAATCACAGCGCGGGTCCAGCATCGTCATTACCCTGTTATGTGGTGTGTGTACCAACGCTCTATATTCGGTGGGATATTTTGTACATCACTGAGGTAGCAAATAATTTTTCAGCGCACCTGATATTGTTAGCTCTAGATTTCTGAACCTTGTTACTTAATTTCTACATTAAGTCATTATATATATATATATATATAGATATTTTTAGCGGGGGGCCTGCTGAAAAATATCATATTCCCTTGGGAATTGAGATATTTCACTAATAATGACAAACTATTGTTACCTTCTCTCCCTATGATCACCCGTGCCGAGTAAAAAGGTACTATAAAATGATTAATTTTCCTAAACGGCGTATTTAAAAAGAGAGTTAGGACCAAAATATGGGTTGCAGAACGGGATTAGGTTTCATTTCATGTCGGTCGTCGGCTTTTCGCTAAAACAGTCGCAAACGCAACAATGGTTAGACACGCGGTCCCAACTAAGGCTATTCTCAAAAATCGACCGTTCCTATTTTTAGAAACCTGTCCAACAAGTTCGGCCCTGTCTGGATTCGAATAGCATTTGGAGGTGAAACGTGCACGAATGAGATGAACTCCATAATCTAATAAGCAGAAATAGGACGGGCGATTTGCTAAATTCTTGCGTGTTAACAGTCATTGTGGTCTGTTTTGCGCCCCTCGGCCGACGAACAGTTATAATGGTTGTCGAAAAAATGTGGCATCGTGAATGCCTAGTTGCGTGCTTATTCGGTAGACATGAATGATCAAACCGAATATTATCAATGAGATGTAATAACTCTCCATAGCCATAATTGAATATCACTTATTTAGATACTACACGCTTTACAATAATCATATAATAAGCAATAAAGAAGTGATTATGTCTTTTCGATAATTCACCATTTCAAGGAAAATCATACGGAAATTTGTATGATTATGACGCTATATTTATTGTAGATCCAACGTTCGAAACAACGATTTAATCAGTTCAAGAAATCAATCTTTTATTACTTAGTCTGTGCTCCTACTAATACATGAATTAAGACTCATGATCAAAATTCTAATCTGCTTAGATTCTGAAATTCAATTTAATTTTAGATTCGAGATAAACCTCTTTCAGTTTCAGGAGCTCGATGAAGTCGTGGCATGTTAACCAAATTTGTGATAGGTTTAACTATCTCGAGCTCCCCCGAACTTTCGGGTGTATGTTAGGTTTAACAATGTTTGGAGTACGCTCTAAGCCCCTTACATTGTAGGAAGCTCCGTATTCTATCTATATAGGTTCCCTTTAGTTTAGCCAGTTGTGTTAAAATAAGTGCTGATAAGTTTGTTTGGTTGATTTATTCAGACGTAGCGTCACGCAGTATGTGAATCATTACGTCTATTTAGTTAAAAGGCAATATAAGTAGGACAGTACCACATGTGTTGCCAAGCGAACGCCTGCCGCCGCCGCGCGGCCCCCGCTTCGCCTCTAAACCATGTTATTTGGCAATGCCAAAAAAGCCCCTTCACCGAAACCGCGACTTTCACTCCATACTCCATAGCCACCAGTAAAAAAATGTACCGACCTTTCTAACAAGTCAGCCTCAACTATTGTGTCGCAACGCGCAAGCTGATTTCTAATCGCGTGGAACGAGTCTTCGCTTTGATACGAATGGGCTGTGGTTTACACCAAGTGATTGCACTTGGCACTTCTCGAGTTCGAAAATACCTACGATGTTATTTGATTTAATTATATTACACAATCATTTTCTTCGTTCTATATTTGTTGCGATGGAAAGTAATTATAATTGCATCAAAAGAGAATAAATATTTAGTTGAAAGGCTTATATTTCAAAACCTCCTGAGTCATTCTATACCATATCTAAGAGGCTAGCTGTATGCCAGTGGTTACATTAACAAAAGTTTGCACTTAATTCCCTCCCAGGCCTCTGAAACAGTGAGCAAATTTTATAATGAGTGTTTCTGAATGTAACTTATATTATTATTAAGGTAGATTTTGTTTCCTTCAATTTATTTTTTAAATATATGTTTTTTATATTCTTTAAAATGGTAGTATAAATGTTGTATACTTTAAATTGAGAATTTCAATCTGTTATAGTAGACTTTGGTGCTATATGATGGTTATACGGAAGTTATACGCACTCGTGTAATTCGGTTATACAGTATAATCATATTATGGTAACGTTGTACTGCCACATTGATCGTGACTGGCGGTTACAAGAATTTCTCAACGGTTAATAACGTGTCCAACGTACAAGGATTGATCTGATTGTATTGAGAACCGCAACGTATTTTTTTGTTTATTTTTATGGTTCTGTACCATGTACGTTTGAGGTAAGGTTCGGTTTGGATCACGCGTGTGTTCAGTTTATGCCAGAATTTACTTTTTTTTGGATTACGATTTTTTTTTGTAGATATAGGTACTATTGTTAGGGGTTAAAGTATGAAATTGCCGATTTGTACTGAAAAATTAAAACTCGTTTTGATGTAACATATTTATTTAATTAAAATTTTACCCTCATTATCTATACATTGCTGCCATCTTGTTTAGTTACGATACCTTTACGATATCCTTCCTATACGCCTTTACGATAGAGCTCTGGGGATCTAGATTCGACAAATTGTGTGAAAGCATTTTGTACTGCCTTCTGGGAAGAAAATTTTTTACCACGTAGAAAATTGGCCAAATCACGAAAAAAACGGTAGTCAGTTGGAGCAAAGTCTGCCGAGTACGGAGGATGAAATATGGTTTCTAACTGCAGCTCCTGTAGAGTTGCAACGGTTTTTCGTGCACTGTGAGGTCTTGCGTTATCCCACCCACAGGAATCCATGGGAACATATCACCGGGATAAGAAGTAGTTTACGTGTTAATCTAGTACCTCATCTAGGTAGATAACCTACCAAATTTTAATTTGAAAACGTAACAAACATCCAAATATCTAAACATCCATACTTCCACGTTTATAATATTAGTAGGATTTAAATACAAAATTGTGCACGTATAAATATTTTTATCTATGCTGTGGTTATTTCTATTCTATTGTACCATCGGCTGTACTTGAAGTTTTATCTTCGTTTGCATTGGAACCTGAAATTTGGATATAAGAGTAGAAGGAATGGGTTACAGATTCAGAGGAAGTGAGAAAAGGAAAGACAGAAAGAAACTTGGCTCGACTTGAAACGCTGTTTGACGGGCAACGCAAGATAAAATGAGATGTCTAATTAGAAACTTGTACATGTTCTGAGGAGTGAGAGACAGAGAAAAGCAAGAAAGGTAGATAAGAAGGGAGTGAATTGAAGAGAATGTACAATTAGCATGAGTTAATGTTAAGACTGCAAGAAGATATTCGACGAATTTATATGAAACTTGACACAAAGGAGTTTATGATTTGGCATAAAAATATGTTAACTTACAAGAGCAGAAGCTAGTTTCCATATAAAAGTGTTGATATATTATATATAATGTACATATTTGCATGGAACCTACCTTCTGAAATCATATACATATCATAATTCATACGATTGCATGTAGGAAAAAATTTGATATGAAATCGTTTTACTTTTTACGGTTTAAATGATCACGATCATCGTTAGAACTAAGCTACATTCAAGAGATCTATGAGAGGAAAGGAACCACAATCATTATTAATTAAATTTGTCAGATTCGGGTAGTAAGTACGTACCACAGTACCAAATACTAATTCTTTGGAGTGTAGTTTGGTACTGCGTGTAAGTTCAGCTGAAAGCTAGAGAAGTGACAATGCGCGAATGTCAGTCATTGCAAATGTTCGTACCAAAAAGTCATTGTAACCACACTAGGCCACCTGTAGAGGTATAAATAAAAAACACACAATTTAGGAGTTGGGTGCTCAACTCCTAAATTGTTGCAAATGCAATCGGAACACAATCAAGGGACAAGTTTCTCCCATTCAGCGGGCACCGTGAAAGATGAATCTAATAGCTGGCCGAGTTGGCCGTCAGTCGGCAATTGCGTGATTTGTATAGACGCCTCCTTATCATAATGAACGCCGACTGCAGTGGCCTCTATTGTGAACGCTACCAACTAGTTCCACGCAGCGGTTCTACGAGTATTACGAGTGAAACCTTTACAAATAGAAAATTGCTGCCGAGAAAAATCATGGCCATTTCCTTTTCAAATGACCTTTCACTATAGCTGGTACTTTTAATAGCGTATACATAAATGTGTAATGAGTTATTTATTTACGAACAACTTATTTGTTCCCTCCGTGCGATTGCTAGTGTAATATGGCGGCTTTCATCTCTATAAAAAAAAAATGATGAATATCTTAGTTTTAAATTGAAAAATTGAGACAGGAACACACTGCCTAGTTCTATAGTATTACATAACGTATATGGTAATTTAGTGCCGCAGCCAGATAACAACTCCCTAGAGGGTTGTTTTGCTCCAGTGTGTGAGTAAGGTCACCAGTAGGTAAGCTCCTAATGAGTTATTGTGTAAGCAGCAGAGGAGGCATCGCGTGAGTGGGACTTAATATATTACAAGCTATAATAGGCTACGGTAACTGCATTACATCAGGTGCGCGGTATGCTTGTATCCTTCTATATAAATAATAATGTTTAAAAAAATCTAGGTTTTGGTTTCTATACAGAACGCAACTGCGTTAATATCAAATGTTATATTCTTGGAAACCTTTATCTGCTATTACATTATGCTATAATTATGTCAAAATGCACGTACAACGTATATGATCGTAAGGTAGGTGCAATAGTAAGAAATGGAAGCATTGCGACGCGACAACGATAGCATCGCGAGCCGACTACCCGATTAGCGCAGACGTGGTGTGAGCTGCGCGTGCGCCGAAAATCGCCGGTGTCATTGCACTGGAGTGCCCCAGTTTGTGGTTTCGATAGAAGTGTCCACGAGTGCGCACCACTTTCAAGCACATATTTTTTGTTGCTTTTGTAATTGAATACCTATAATAATGCCCTTAATTGTGTAATATAAAATTAGTCTCGTAAAATAGATATAGTTTGGTATGTACTAGACTGTAGTTGGCTGCATTCCAATATTCTTTTTAGTTCAGAAGAAAGTATGATTCATAATACATTGTTACCGTAACTTCACATGCGCGTATCCAGTATCCCGTGGGTATTTCCCAATGATCCTTTTGTAGCGGATACAATCCAATACACTCTGTTGAGGAAACTCAATGCAAAAGTAAGATCCTCAAGCCAGCGGTTGAGTTTGGGTATGTCAGCCGATCAGTTTCTTTGTATATATTTACAGATCATATGTAAATTGAAATTCTATGGATAGTTAATAATCCAATAATTATTTTGTGAGAATGATGAATTAAGTTTGTCGTTTACATTTTGACGAGTTCGGTGCTCGAGTGGCTAGGATTGGTTACTTTAACACAATGGTCGTGGGTTTGATTTCCGCACATGACAAATATTTGTGTGACAAACACTTTAACATATCTGTTTGTCTTATTCTATGTATACTTTATGAATTATAACTGTGTGACTTGATTGATTTGGGTCTGCTAAATTCGGCGCTGCTTAATTTGTCTTTTAATATTTATTTATATATTTTGTCTACAAATAACTTTAGCAAAGTAACTATACACATTTATATTTAGTATGCTGAGAATAGTTTTATTAAACTACAGTCTGAAGAAGTACATAAAAATACTTATATCTGGATGTATGACTCGCTAGACTCCTCACCAGTAAATTTCTGAGGAGATGGCATCTCCTTAGAAATACACAAATACACAGTAGGAATAGCAAGGCGTGATTGATGCTCCTATTCTTGCTAGTGTTCCTAGGTTTCGGTGACTGCTTCACATTAGACGGGATCATACGTTTGTTTGCTGACAAATATACTACGAAGCATATCCGCATACTAAACAATAATTAAAACAACAGGTAGTGTTTAAGGTTCTTTACAAAAAAAAAAAAATTCTAACTTAACTTGTTGGTGTTTAGGGTCGGCAATGCACAAGTGACTGTTGATGCAACTGTCTATATGTGACGGTAATTGCTTAACATCAGACAGATCGTATACATGATTGCCACCTAAGCAATATCAAAAAAATTAATTGTTAACTAGTACAGGTCACATTATTTGGTTAAATAAATGTCTGTTATTAGGAGACGTCTGAACTTACGTTCGAACGCCGGTTTTTTTATTACTGACGTCACGCTGACTAATATTTAAATAGCTAGGTAATCCCGCATATAAAGTTTACTATACCAGGGTATAATAACTTTATGATACTATTATATAAATTTTCCTCTGTTGCAGAGAGAACCTCACATAAAACGGTTAAATATGAAAATGCGACTTTGAGAGTTGAATAAAAAATATTAAAAAAAAATGTAATTTAAACGGTCTTACTGAAAATAATGTACCTACTAAAAGCTAAAAAATAATTCGGTAGGTCCCAGGTTCCAGTCATCAAACCTCTCTCCCTCTTCAATCTAAGGCATTGATCAAACAAAAAAATAAAATCGTTGGGCCCGCGTTTTCATTCAGTCAACTCAGTTTACGCTACGCCCAACGATTTGATTTTAGTACATTATTTTTTTACTTTTAAACTTGTCTTGTATTAATTTGATACCCATATTGAAAATTGAGAAAATATATAACCAGGCATGTTGTTGACGGCCCTCTTGGATTTTAATATTCATCGTGAACTGTGTCTACTAGTCAAGCCCTTCCATTTGATACCCATATAGTGGTAGTCGTGACAAAATGTGTAAACCACCATTTTGTAGCGGCGGCCATCTTGGATTTACAATGAAAAAGAATTTATTTAATTGTATTGTCATCAGAACTAAAGGTGTGTACCAAATTTCAGATCAATCTGTCAACAGGAAGGGGTCATATTTCAATTACTAGATTTGACCCAAACATATAAACAAAATATAAGCTAAATAAAACCGTTTAAAAATTAGTCGAAAGAAAAAAGATGAAAACAATTTCTATCTATTCATCGAAAAACTGATTTTTGTAACATCAACAAAAATTTTAATTATCTTTGTTCCAGTCTCAAAGTTAAACATTTTTATTTAAAAGTTTTATTCTTTAGTCAAAGATAATCAGACTTTTTAATAGGAAAGTGCAACTGATTTCATCGAAGTTGATGTTACAAACATCAGTTTTTCGATGAATAGATAGAAAATGTTTTCATCATTTTCTTCCAACCGATCGAAGAATATAAAGGTAAAATACAATTGTATTGTGATCGTAATTTTACGACTTCGAGATTTTGATTTAAATGTTTGACTGACTGATAAATTCAGAAGTGTTAAAATGCTCAAAACGGTTAATAAAAAATGTATAACTTTACTTCTGGTGGTTGTCAATTTGTTCCAGCCTAACTAATCATCGAATCTCGAGGACAATTGGCACGTAGCTATTTTTACACATCTGATATATTTTTTCTGGAGTTTCTCTGATATCAAAGTTAGCTTAGAAGTAAAGTAAGTAAGGTAAGTAAACAAAATGCAAAATATTTTCTCAAGGAAGGTGTGACGGAGAATTATAAAAATTACAATTATTTATATAAACACCATAGAAGTTATTACTTTTATCGTATTTACATAAATAATATATAATGGTAAAATAATATTTTCATATCGTAATTTTATTTTCTGTACACAATCAGCGGAAAAATGAAGTTATTATTAACCTGTGAGATTTATCCGTACTATAGAAACTACTGATTAGTTAATAAAATAAATTTAATAAAATCATGTATCTTGGGGTGTACGTGGTTTAACTTTAGTTAGAACCAAACTAAATCTAATCGGAATGTTGTCTTGAATGCCCTCCAGTGCAGGTAGGTATAGTTTTTAAGGGCTTACCTCCGTCCTTCTGTTGCGCTTCTCAATATAACGGTGTTGATCTAGTCTACACTACAAGACTTATTTCACATAACCAACCTCAATGTTATGTAATGTAATTGTTTATCGCAAAAGTGACGTTTTTAGCACCTTCTATTTGTGAATTTTGACAAACGGAGGTGAGCTAATATGTTATAGTTGTAAACATCGTTGAGGAGTTATGATTTTTATTCAAATGCGCTATTTAGGTATTGTTTTCACATTTAATAGAAAAACACCTTAAAGAGTAAATAATAAGACTGGCCTATGTTCACATGTATACCTCTAAAGATTTAAGATAACTTATTTTTAACTGTATTTTTAAAGGTAATTGAAATAAGCAAGACAACATGCTACCGCCTTTAGTTTGAATTTTTTTTTCACCTCTTTTTGCCAGAGTCTAGTATTTAAGCCACATGAGGATATAGGAACTTAGCCTTGGTTCTAAAGATGATAGTGAAGCAATAGCTTATTGGAGGTACACTAGAATACAAGTTATCGAAACAAGTAGAGTACAGTAATGTAAATATATACACTTGTGCGTTACGACAATAAGAAACCGACCGTGGCTCGGTGTTTGCCTTCAATCGGCTCGCATGAGCGAAACACTGGTATTTTAACATTATCCAAGGACCGAAAAACGAGTATTTCTGATCACTGAAATAAGTATCGTTAGGATTTTTGTGTATATTTATGTGTTTGTTAAAGATTTAGGATTCCAATATCCTGGGCAACATGTTTGTGTCGTTACTTACGTTACGTTACGGTCGTCATAGAATAAATACGGAAATCTTTTATTATTATATTATAATTGTATTATAATTTCTTAAGAATTTTTAACAATTAACAATATTATAGTTTTTTTTTCAAGGTAATTGAAACAAACAACACAATACTTATGTGTTAACCAAGAAATGAGTACACCATGATTGCATTGGTTGCTACAGTCCGAGGCTTGTATAGTTGAATTCCAGTTAAAGTAGCTTGTCGTCTTCTAATTACCTTTGAAAAAAAAATGTTGACGATACCATTTATACGTAAAAAATGAGGAATAACAATAAATAATACGCTTTTTAGTATTAGTATCTGAAGTTTAGATATGAATCTATAATTGTCTCATAAAATTTTCGCTTTTCCACAATCGATTTTATACAACAAGCATACGCCCCACCTGATATAAAGTACTTATCGGAGTCTAAGACCGCAAACAATACAGGTAGGTTGCTCGCGCGTTAGCACTTCTAATATAATACAGCAACTCCTTAGAAGCTTATCTCTTTAAAAAATATCCAGACCAAGACAAATAGACAAGTGCATTGCGACTAATGTTTGTCATGTGTGGAAATCGAAACCTACCTTGATTCTAAGGTACTCATTGCTAAACACTCACTCAAAATTATGCTATAAATCTTCATGCGTATCAGTTGGAATACATATTGTTTCAATTTTAATGAATGTAAACTCATTGTGATAAAGCAAGTTAATATTCCCTTAAATATTTCCCAATTAATCTCTCTTGCCTGGCATGAGGTAGACATGAAACACCTAAAACATTATTACATAACACATTATCTTGTACCGACGGCGATAGCATAACGGTATAAGGAAGTCTCACAGTAATGTGCATGCCAGATGCAGTTAACTTGCGCTTTGCCCTTGATAGGTACATACATTAGCAGTTAATATTACATTATTTCTATAGTTATATGTTTACATAGTACGCCTGACAGGTTTACATAATATCTCATTTGATCATTGTTGTGTTATGTATGTATTAGTTTAGGCCATGAAGGAAATAATCTTTATTGGTTTGAGATTTACGCAGATTAACATATATTTTATTGCTTATGAGGTAATATAATAAGGTGGGTCATGTGCGTGTTTGCTTCTCGACATTGTATAAAAAAAAATTGATCACGGAAATAAACCATCACTAAGTTTTTTAAACGACTACAAAGGGATGATTGTTTGCGTGCCTGGACTGGACTGGAGGCTGGAGGTACGGTTGGCGTCAAAAATGCATACATAGCTTACAGGTTGCAATCGCGTTAACGCCAATAAGCACCACTCTGCTAATGACACACACCCATTTTCACATTTGTAGTTCAATATTGTCAACCTTAAAACAAACACGTTCAGGTTCAAATATTTTTCTTGATTATCTTACCTATGTTCTACCCTTCTACGTGGCATCCACTACCCTATATTAAAATGTAAAGAAATGTATTCAACAATCGCATATAAAATTACATTAAATTAATTTTAAGTACCAGAATAGGATATTAATTACAAACATTTTTTCACTCTAAAATTAGTATTTAATGAACGCACTTTGCTTATGAAATTCGGCCAAATATGGTTTTTTAGCTGATTTTCTATGATGCAAGCCTTGCTGCAGATTTGAAACAGAGCGTAAAGAATTACAGACGAAGACAGGCAACCGCTCTCGCTAGTGAACAAGTAATGACAAATTTCAAATGTCTTCTTATAGTGACGTACCTCTACTTAACTCGTTTTCATATTATTACTAACCCTCTTATAGAGAATAACATTACTTCTTACTACCCTACCTACTCCAGAGCACTGTGGCTGTTATCAAGTCTCAGCTAACCGGTTACTGTTGACTGCTCAGTGACACGACGGTTTAGTTTTATATTAAATATTATGAGTTGATCATTTAAGGCTTTCCCAAAATAGAAAACAACCAAATCTTATAATAAAATTTGACTGCTAAGCTGAGATTGAGTTTGCCAAGAGGGGAAGTCAATTCAAAAATTTCCTACTCCTATAAATTTCTTCTGATTAAATTCGTTGTGAGTTCCAAGGCAGCTGTAGTTTAACCCCCGGAACAGTAATGAACTTCACTGTTCATTGCCTTTTTGGTGGTCGCCGCTGTTAATTCTGGCTACACAGGAGACACAGTGGTAGGCATGAGTGGTGGGCCTGTCCCGTTGCTAAGCCGAGATTTGAACTACGGACTCCCGTGCGTGGCGATAAGTTTGAGTTGGCTCTTTGCCATTTGACCAATCTGTCGGTAACGGAATTGGTGAAACTATAGATGTTATTCATTCGTTGCTGTGTAAGATAGATTATAGCCATCTCTGTCGGTACTGTATCTTATTCGTCAATTTCTCACTAACGTGTAACGTAATATACTGAATGATGGTTTTGTTATATATGCAAGTGTGTACGTGCTAACTGACCACCAGCGTGCACAGAGGATTTCTTCCGCCCGTTCTATATGGAATTTTGACGTCGACCATACTCTTCCCCTCTTAGTGCTTTGTATGGCCCACATCTTATTCGCCAGAGCTTTGTTAGTTAATTAGCAGGGTGCATCACGTGTATTTATCTCCAAAAATGATGCTAAGCTACTAATACCTCAAATTAAATAAATTATGTATATAGGTGAACATATTTTTTTGTAAAAATAACAGGAGCATTATTTGCTTGTTATAATTAACTGCCTCGTTTACCTTCTTCTCTTCTTTTTGGTTTCCTATATCATTAGTATTAGCAGGGTTCGCTACCTAAGCCTAAGGATTTCGCGAAGATACTGATTTTAATAAGGAGCGATGCCGTCATACCTCCACATATAACCAAATATTTCTTTGGTAAGGTCACACGTCTTTCGAAATATAATTTTTGGACGTGTGGGTTCCTTACGATGCTTTTCATCACCGCCTAAATCAGAATTTAGTGGTACATGCTAGAATTCGAACCGCAGACCAGTTGATAGACAGGCCAGTTCTTTATCCACTAGGCTATCACTGCTCTATCTGCATCGTATACATTGTTTTGCCATAAAACATTTAAAACAGTATAGTGAATGAATACTTTAATTTAACCTAGAAGAAATTGGTAGAATAATAACTAGTCTGGCTATAAATACTGTCACGTAGAAACTTATCATTTTTCAAATATTTAATTATTTGGAATTTGGAACGCGATTATTAAGTTAAAAACTTTTGATTTCCCGCCGTTTTACATATTTTTTTTCGTGTTTATTATCAAAATACAATATGGAATGGAATGTTAAAGAAAATAGGATTGCAGTGATTGCTAATGCGTGCTCAGGTGGTTTATTAGTTTTGGAAACGACTGAGGTGTGTAAGGCTAGCGTAATTTTCATTACTCTTTGTCTACCCCGCAAGAGACTGAATGTGAATATGTAGATATATTTAATTAAGAAAAAATCATTTACAGTCATCGATTTGTATTCAGGCTGGTATACAATTATAGCTTGTCCCATTGCGCCCCGCTCTATACAGCGACAGCCTAAGGCGTTCAAGACAGCGACGTCTACCAGGCGGCCACTTACGCCATTCCATTTACGTCAGTTTACGTCATACAACCGATCCACTGACAATTAAATTTATCACGGGCCATCAGTTTGCGTCTGTATTTTGGTGTGAATTCACTGAACTGCTTAACTCTAATTGCAAAGAGGAACATATATCAGCTGAATAAAGTACATATAAAAATATATTGATTCTTGTGAATAATTTCGAGACATTTTTGCCTGGCAATGATTCTGGTTAATTCACATAGCCTTTCAACGAGTAGTGTTAATGTAGTGAATAGATTCAGATGTTAGACGAAAGTCAATTTGATCTAACCTACTTTATATGTTTCCGCCACCAATTAGTTCAAGCGAACCAGCACCACACACCCCCTGCCGTTAGTAAATGCATATTTATCGTCTATTGCTCCGATCGTCTCTGCCTCAGCTGCAGTGGTCATCGTTGCGAATGCCCACCGTCTAGAACAGAAACCGCATGTTGGTTGTCTCTAAGGACGGAATTCATCTACTTACATTAGCAGGTCAATTACGGCCGGCGCTAGTTCGCATGAACTAACTGGAGTCGGTAGCACACAATTTTTTCCGTATTGTAAAGTGAGGACCAGTTGTATTAGGACATGATGTACAATATTTCCTAATATGGCTAAACTAAAATTGATATCGGATGAGCAGCCTTAGTAAAAGCGTAGGTGTGTGAATTAGTTTTTTTTTGTTTTTCTTGTGTAATCTTTATTTGTTGAGTGATAGGAATCAGTTCACAATAAATTGTAATGGGCATTACTTGTTATGATTTGTGATTTTATAGCTATGGTTTTCTTGGATGATTCTGCGGAAGTCTTTATTATAGTTTTCCTCATTAGGCACTCGTTGTGTCACGTTCTATGGGTCTAATATAACAAATTTTTTAGAACGTTCAGCTACTTTTTAATTAAACTCATATTCTTCTTGAAGATCTTTTCCTCTCGAAAGTTTTGTAATTTAATTATCACCACCGTTGGCTTGGTTTCTGACTTTCCTTCCCAATATTTTAACCGCTATAATTTCCCATTTGATATTGTATTTCAATTTTAGATTATTACGTCCATTATCATATTAAGTAACTGTTTGCACCATCAACATCAGTGATTCTAGTGGGTGTAAGAATGTGTGTCTGCTGTGTTTATAACATGGCCTCCAGGGAATCAGTTCGGGAACTTTTCAAAGAAATAAATATCCTCTCTGTTATCTCTTAGTATATTTATGAAAACATAATGTATTTTCGGCTTGCTAATCCTAGTAGATCTATTGCTCTAACTTGTAGTCGATTCTTTAAAATATATCTTGGGTCAGTTCTGTCATATTCTGATAAAATCTTCAAAAGACACATCCAATATGATACTATCTATCTACCTATAACTTCATGCCAAATCCCTTGCGGGGTAAGCAGAGTGAACTAGACATATACCAGACATAGATAGATTGAATTATCAATAGCTTTTTTCTATTGATAATTCAATCGACCTATATTGGCAAGTTTCTTTCTACATTTTTCTACAAATTTCGGAATGCTAGTGAATTAAATAATAAGAAAAATAAAACTAAGAGGAATTATTAACATGCAATTTTCATTTAAAAAATGTAACACGTTTCGAAGTGCCCGCAAAGGCACAAATAAGGATTTTTTGTCTTTTATCTGTATGTAAACAAGAGACCGAGAGTTTAAAAAAAGTGAAATGTTACTATACACAGCGCTATAGATAGGTTCAACGAAACGTCCTAAGTTTCTACTCGTATAAAGGCGATCAATCCAGTGAAGGAAATAATTCCAATAAATCCTATCCTCTTCTATCCTTTGCCATGGCAAAGGAGGATTTCGCTCGCGAAACAAATATAACCTACCTATGTAATATGCAACTTACAGTTTGCATAATTTTATAGGTTACTTGGGGCTTATAGCTTATAAGAGACGTATTGGTTATTATTTAACCATTAATTCAGAAATAATTAGTTATTAAATAAAACAACTAAAAGCAAGGTAAGCTCACACAAAAAATATTTACCAACGAGAACATGTATTATCGTGAACATTTTAATATGCAGAATGACCGAGAGAGATGCTCAAAGCAGTGGAAAAGTTTTTTTTTTATTAGATGTTTTTTTTATTTGACGAGGCTCAGTGGTTGTGGGGTTAGGAATATTTACTTTAATACTAAGCCTCGTGGGTTTGATTCCCACGTACGACAAACATTTATGTGGATGAACATATCTTTTTGTATGTCCTAGGGTTTTTTGGGAGACGTAGAGCGCATTGAAGCAACCGGACTGGGAAATCAAATCCAACTCCCTGGACGGTTGTTGAGTTTCTGCGAGTGTGGTTACACAGTAAGCTCCTAAGGAGTTGCCGTGTCAACAGCAGGGGTGGCAACTCGTCAACGATCTTCCTGTATTGCAAGTGATCGTTGGCCATGATAACCACTTTATATCAGGTGGATCATATGCTTGTATGCCTCCCAATGTTGTATCAGAAAATCCTTGGAGTATTAGCACGCTCCTGAGGAATTGTTGCGTTCGTAGAGCAGGAGGCACTTTGCCAGCGTCAGTTCTTTTACCGCGAGTGTTTATATGTTGTGTTAACCGCACCACATCTGGCCATATTCTCGTTTCCCAGTCGACGTAGTATATATAAAAACTGCCTTTAATAATACCTATGAGGTAAATCGAGTGATCAATGAAACGGCTCACGTTGATTTTTGATGCGATGTAATGCGGGCTCAATAAAGTAGAAAACCGTGTTTGATGTGGGCTGTGCTCGGAAACGTCTGCGTCGTCGCATCGCGGAGGGCTTTCAAACGACACACGAGCTAGGTGTAGCGTCGTTTGAAAATCCTAGAGTACACTAAAGGAAATCTACCCCATATTTATTAAGTTTTTATTTTTCACCTCACATGTTTTTGAGTTGCAGGTTTGTTTACTAAAATGTTGCAATTATTTTTTATACAACGTTGGGAGGAATGCATGCATACGGTCCACCTAATGCAATGTGGTTACCGTAGTATTAAAGTATAGCTAGTGCGTTGCCACCCCTGTTGCCAACTGCAACTTCCTAACAGCTCACTGGTGTACTCATTTATTTGCAGGAATACAACAAGCCTCCTTGTGGGAGTTTTTATTTTATGCGGGTGGAGGTACTTCCTCTGTCGGGCTATCTTAAACATAGTGATTGTATTTGGAACTACTTCCTGATGTTAAATGTAGTTGAAATTTTATATACGTGCCCAGTTATACATACAACATATAAATATAATACCAATGACCACATTGTGCAGTCAGGAAT
Source organism: Pyralis farinalis (assembly GCA_947507595.1). Lineage (NCBI taxonomy): Eukaryota > Metazoa > Arthropoda > Insecta > Lepidoptera > Pyralidae > Pyralis > Pyralis farinalis. The sequence continues at coordinate 31,520,260 of OX382265.1, forward strand.
TACTCCTGAAGAAAGATCTTGTCGTTTACTCTGCTAAAATGGGTGTTGATAGTTTTGTGACTTGATTACTACTACACCAACCCTAACTCATTCCACTGCAGGTATACGGGTCTCTCTTCATCAGAAGGAGTTTACAGCATACTCCACCACGCTGCTCGACTGCGGATTGATTGGCAGAGGCTAGTGTTTTCAAGCCTCCTGAAGGCTCCCTCACTGACTTAGCTTAACGGGGACTTGAACTTTCCTGGGGATCCATATACAAATTGTTCGATCAGCTGAGTTCCTATTTGAAAAATTGAAAAGGAACACTTACTCCCTTTGTTCCATCTGTTTGTGTCTGTACGTAAATAAATCATAAATCAAAACCTATTGAGTAGTTACTGTAGAAATTTGGGAACGGGCAAAGTCAAATAGTACAAATACAATTACCATCGTATTTACGTATATCTGTACGTCGAGAAATCACAAATATAAGCCTGTAGATTACATATGAACTTAAGACTATGGGACTGCAAGCAGCAATATTCTTATAACGCACGTGCATATGTATGTCAACTCGGAAGAAATTGTAAAAATTTATTATTGTGTAATGTTCAATATATCAAATATAATTGTATATTATTCAACTCTTATAGTTACTATTTTTCGTTTGTGATCTACTAGTATTTTGGAAATTACCCTTGACGAATACCAAATGCCTAGTAATAACTGACAACCGCTAATCTAATGATATTCCTAAATCTGTGGCTGACATTTGGGACCAGCGAACATCGTTAAATATGATCGGCAAACACAGAGTACTTTTTATTCGGCAGACCTTGTGTCATCGGTGTCATTCAAATAAATAGTGCATAGTAATTTGTGAATTTTAGATTTTTCTTCAAACGTGTGTTTATATATTATGTATTTGTATCTATAACCATTATCGATATAATTAGATAATGATCATATCATATTATTATTTATTACGACAGGACGCCCAGTTTTCCTCAATATTTTATTACTCACACACCCAATTGGAATTTCCTTTCTCCTTCCGAGTTCTAAGTATAGCCACTCAATTATTTCATTGACTCAAATCTCTTTGAAATAATTGAGACGAATTTGCAAATATAGTCAGTCTTCTAACGTAAACGTATTCCAGTATTTCTTATAATTTTCTTTAAACTCACGTCCCCGGAATTGCCATTTTGAAATTATTTGATATAACTAAAAATAATAACGAAAGTCAAATAACAAAATTATGAAACATGACACCTATGATGATACAGTTCATAATTATAAAATGGCTAACGGTCTCATTACTTAAGTTCACTATAACACTATCATGTACTTACGATCATAATGAATGTATTATTAATTCATTTTTTTTAAATAACTGGAAGGACGTAGGAGTCGCAACATCTCAGGTCAATACTCACCTACCATGACCAAATTGGTCGTGTTTTGTCAGGTGATGTCAGGAGCCGTAGAAACCAGAGAGCGTACAGGAGAATTTCCTTCGTCTACCCCGCGAGGGCCTTGGCGTGTAGATATATATATATATACCTATATATATATAGATACATTTTTTGCAATAGGGTTCATAACTAAAAAAACTGTCCGTCGGTGTTAAATGACGTTCTTGTAAAATAGAGGTAACAACCATATTTGATAAGGACCGGGCTTAAGTGCTTCCATTTTAGATAAGATTGCTTCTAAATATCAACTCTGAGGAGAGTTGTGATGTTCGTAGAAGTGAATATATTGATAGTGAGCCTCTTTTTTATACCACTAAGGACCGAACTTAAGAAGTGCTTCCAGTTTAGATTGCTACCAAATATCAACTCTGAGGAGAGTTGTGATGTTCGTTGAAGTGAATATATTGATAGTGAGCCTCTTTTTTTATACCACTAAGGACTGACCTTAAGAAGTGCTTCCAGTTTAGATCGCTACCAAATATCAACTCTGAGGAGAGTTGTGATGTTCGTAGAAGTGAATATGTTGATAGTGAGCGTCTTTTTTTATACCACTAAGGACCGAACTTAAGAAGTGCTTCCAGTTTAGATCGCTACCAAATATCAACTCTGAGGAGAGTTGTGATGTTCGTAGAAGTGAATATGTTGATAGTGAGCGTCTTTTTTTTATACCACTAAGGATCGAACTTAAGAAGTGCTTCCAGTTTAGATCGCTACCAAATATCAACTCTGAGGAGAGTTGTGACGTTCGTAGAAGTGAATATATTGATAGTGATCCTCTTTTTTTATACCACTAAGGACTGACCTTAAGAAGTGCTTCCAGTTTAGATCGCTACCAAATATCAACTCTGAGGAGAGTTGTGATGTTCGTAGAAGTGAATATGTTGATAGTGAGCGTCTTTTTTTTATACCACTAAGGACCGAACTTAAGAAGTGCTTCCAGTTTAGATCGCTACCAAATATCAACTCTGAGGAGAGTTGTGATGTTCGTAGAAGTGAATATATTGATAGTGAGCCTCTTTTTTTATACCACTAAGGACTGACCTTAAGAAGTGCTTCCAGTTTAGATCGCTACCAAATATCAACTCTGAGGAGAGTTGTGATGTTCGTAGAAGTGAATATGTTGATAGTGAGCGTCTTTTTTTTATACCACTAAGGACCGAACTTAAGAAGTGCTTGCAGTTTAGATCGCTACCAAATATCAACTCTGAGGAGAGTTGTGATGTTCGTAGAAGTGAATTTGTTGACAGTGAGCGTCTTTTTTTTATACCACTAAGGACCGAACTTAAGAAGTGCTTCCAGTTTAGATCGCTACCAAATATCAACTCTGAGGAGAGTTGTGATATTCGTAGAAGTGAATATATTGATAGTGAGCGTCTTTTTTTTATACCACTAAGGACCGAACTTAAGAAGTGCTTCCAGTTTAGATCGCTACCAAATATCAACTCTGAGGAGAGTTGTGATGTTCGTAGAAGTGAATATATTGATAGTGAGCCTCTTTTTTTATACCACTAAGGACTGACCTTAAGAAGTGCTTCCAGTTTAGATCGGTACCAAATATCAACTCTGAGGAGAGTTGTGATGTTCGTAGAAGTGAATATGTTGATAGTGAGCGTCTTTTTTTTTATACCACTAAGGACCGAACTTAAGAAGTGCTTCCAGTTTAGATCGCTACCAAATATCAACTCTGAGGAGAGTTGTGATGTTCGTAGAAGTGAATATGTTGATAGTGAGCGTCTTTTTTTTATACGACTTGACTCTGAATATAATTGTTTTAACCATAGATAAAATAATAGACTTTTGTGTATTATAGTCATTCTCAATAGGTACCCTAATAGAGGAAAACCACATTATTTACGAGTATATTATTATTTCCTTTAGATTCGTTAACGATTTTTCTCTTCTTGAGTGATTCCACATTTAGGCTTTTTAAGTATTTTCGAGTTATCAAAAATTACGTTCGCTTGCTTATGCGTAATGAATTCCAGTATTTAAAAATGATCATTTTACTTATGATCGGTAATAATTTTAAGTACATGGATTTGGTACCAGAGGAACCATGTATTGGATCGATAATCTAGTAATGGACACGTTATCATTGAAGCATAGTCGTTTACTCACGAATCACTTTACCATTATGATTAAATAGTTTAACATTGGCATTCTTTTTAAAAACGAATTCTATATTCTTTCGTGATCTGAAAATTACCTGTGTCCGTCAGTTACTGTGTGTCGTTCAAAATCTGAATGATAAGCAAAAAAAAAACGCTCTTAAATATTAGGTAGTTAATTTTTTTTTTAAATCTCATTAAAAAAAAATTCTTATAACGGATTGTCTTTTAAAGGAAAATCACCTTACGTTCAGAATTCCCATATAGAAATCGTTATAAACATGGTTTATTCAAAGCACGGGATAAGTAACTATTCTGATTGATGGTTGTTTTTTTTTGGTTATTTTCATTTCTACACAAAATCAGTGTTTAATTTTTATAATAATTTATTATTTTTTTATTTTATGATTAAATCGAAAGCAACATTTTAGAATTTATTAAGTTCAAAAACCGAAGTAAAAGCCAATCATCTCTTTCCCTCTCAATGCAATATCACAGTGTCTACCTCGTACACTTTAAACAAACCGATCCCTTGATCTGTAGTCCATTAAGTAAGTGGTTGTACTTTACTAGAGTAACGTACGCTTGTGCAAACACAATAGTACGCTATTACAAACAAACTGTTAATCGATCATACAAACTTGCATCTTATAAATCTCGGCAGTTAGTTTTATTTTATGCACGTAAAAATAATGATTTGCCTAATTGTGTGCAATTACCGTAGTCTATTTATATATATATATTGACAATCCTGTAAAAACATCTTCCTTTTTGAAGAACCCTTAGCTTTCCTATCTCATCTTGTCCATTGGGATAAAGTTGATCGTTCCATCACCTAACGTATGGTGAAAAAAACAGTCTAGAATATCTCAGTATATAATCGCACTGGTTTTAATTTATCACAATGAACTACCTGTCGATTGTGAGTAACGCTATTGTAGAAACCAGTAGATAGAAGTTGAAAAATTATTTATTGATATGATTAAAGAAAAGATAAAATTACAGGAGGATTCACATAATATAGTATCACTATCACAATTTCCTTTCAGATTGATAGATTCCATAACGTAGTTACAAATACGAGCTGAGCCCAGATTCATAGATTCCATAACGTAGTTACAAATACGAGCTGAGCCCAGATTCATAGATTCCATAACGTAGTTACAAATACGAGCTGAGCCCAGATTCATAGATTCCATAACGTAGTTACAAATACGAGCTGAGCCCAGATTCATAGATTCCATAACGTAGTTACAAATACGAGCTGAGCCCAGATTCATAGATTCCATAACGTAGTTACAAATACGAGCTGAGCCCAGATTCATAGATTCCATAACGTAGTTACAAATACGAGCTGAGCCCGGGAAGTTAGTGATTGATGGACGAATAGGAAGAAGTGCCAGGCTGCCAGCCAGCATAAATCCAGCAATTACAATCCAGTTTGAGTCATGTATAAAAGCGTTTCTGAAACATGCAAAATATAATAAAAGACAGAATAAGAAAGTTTTCAAAAATTTTTATATATTTGTTTTTGACTTAAACGGTAATAAGGTATACGATATAAGATAATTTTGTCTCTTCTATGTAGGTAAGGAACCCGCGGTTTACGAATCTATTTGGCACTCGATTTATAATGTTGAATTTAAGTTAATTCTTTATAGTTTAGAACACGATGAAGTTTTGATATTCGAAAAAATTTAAGCAATTTAATTTAAATTATATATTTATAGGAAAATTGGGGTTAATATAACAGTTTTCTATACGCTGTTATATAATTTTTTTAGAGAGTAACACTATTAAATATGTGAAGGTGACGATGCCAGTTTTTGGGCCATGTCTGTAGTAGAATTGTGTAAGGTGGTAAATATAAGTTTCCTAATTATAATTTTGACGGGAACGGCCGGCATTTGCCGTCGTGGCGGCTGGCCAAACTCCACATTTATATATAAACCGGAGCGTATCTACTGGCATTTTATAAAGGAGTTTTGAAACATCTCTAATAGTACATATACACAAAATGGCATCTAGAGAGAGGCAATGGAGAAATCTAGAAGAAAGCCTGTACGGATAGCCTGCATCTCATACTACGCATTTGTATATTATTTACCTACCAACATTTCGGAAATGTTATTATGTAATAGCAGTGTTACAACAAATACTTAATTATCTAATGATAATTAAATGTTTCTTAAAACACTGTTAAAGCATATACTACTTTACTAGAGCTATGAATATTAAAGAAGCGAGTGAGGTGTGTAAGGATCGCGCCTTATGGCGCTCGGCTCTCTGTGCCCTACACCACAAGGGACTTGACGTGAAGATATACATACATACATACATCTAAAGATTATTTCAATCAGTATGTTCACAATATTATCTCCAAACTGAATCTCACATTGAGCACGGTGAAACGAATATGTAATATGAATGCTTGCAATACATCATGTATCCTCGACGAAGACGAGCTCGGTGGCGCAATGGTATAACGCGTTGTTACGCTAATTTGCCACCAACGCTCATGGGTTCGATTCCTACACGGTACAAACATTTGTGTGAACATGAATATATCTGTTTGTCTTGGTTTGGGCATTTTCTGTGTATAATAAGTATGTATTTACGTATGTTTATCAGTTCTCTAGTACTCATAACACAAGCTTCGCTTACTTTGGGGCTAGGTGGCGCTGTGTAACTTGTCCGACAATATTTATTTACATTTACATTATCCTCGTTGCTAACACAGCTATTCTCAGAAGTTTACTGGTAAGTTCTCATTCGCAGAAACATAACTATCCCCCGAGACGTTCATATTTGAATGCTGCGGTTTTCTGTGAGGTGGTGGTACTTTCTCAGTTAGTTGTCTTCTGCGGGAATCGAACCCACAACCCTTCGGGTTATAGTAGCTAATGTTAACCACTCGTCCTCCCCTTTCTCCACGTCGACCACCTGGTTAAAGAATAATTCCTAAATATACTATAAATATACTTCCTAAATATATTTAGAGAAGCTCGGTGGCATAGTGGTGAAATGCGCTGTTACGTTACTTTGTCACCAACGTTCGTGAGTTTAATATACACAGGACAAACATATGTGTGCATGGACATGTATGTTTGTCTTGGTCTGGGTGTTTTTAAGAGAAGTAGCGCGCATCAAAGCAGTCCATCTGCGGAAGTAACTCCACCTCACAGAAAACTGCAGCCAAATACAAATCCCTACAAGTTTGTTGTGTTCTTGGGTGTAAATGAGTTTACCAGTAAGCTCCTAAGGAGTTGCTGTGTTAGGAGCAGAGGAGGCATCACGCGAGTGATACTTAATCTATTAAAAGCGTTTGTAGGCTACGGTAACCTCTTCACATCAGGTGTGCCGTATATTGTATAAAAAAATACTATTTCTACTACTAATGATAAAGAATAAATATACGACGCACACTGCTACTGCGTTATGCGATACTATAAGCTCCTGCTAAGGTGTGAACCGTAATTCGATTTGCTCACATGTTCCTCACTAGATTAGGTAGATTTCTACGCCCCCTCACGGTGGACTGGATTTAGGTCACTCTACAGCGGCTCTACACGGGCGGACGTTCTCATTAAACGTACAAACTTGTTGCTGTCAGAGTAGGTATGGTTACTGATGGGTCAAATTAGGGTTTTGGGTTGCTTTTAGTCCTATCCCAATAAGAGTATTCTACACAGATTTTGGATAGCTTCGGCAGTAACCTCCCTCTTTGAGACCTTGACTTGACACTGTTTATCTTCAATCCTGTTAAGAGAACAGTAGGCCGATTCTACTAAAAAACTGCAACTGCACTGCAGCGCGGCGTGTGTCAAAATGCGTACATTTTGACGTTTCGTTAAGTGTCGCTGCTGTCAGATCGCTTTACGAAACGTCAAAATGACGCATTTTTGACACACGCCGCGCTGCAGTGCAGTTGCAGTTTTTTAGTAGAATCGCCCTACAGGCGTTTAATCATTGTATGTCTCGCTTTTTGTTACTATTTTCGGTTGTGCACATTCGGCAGTAGCGCTTTAAATTTAAGGGCCAAAAACAGATTAGATCGTCAAACTGCAATGTCATTCCTCAACCGACGTTCGACAAGAGAACATTGTCTTTTTCTTCCTATCTTTGTCCCGTTTCCTAATTCATTGGGATTGACGGGATCCGGTGTCTAAAGCCTAAAGATTTGATGATGATACTGATTGACATGGAGTGACTGCCACCAGACCTCAATCCAGAAGGATAATCAGATCTTTCTTAGGTTAGGTCATAGGTCTTTCGAAATATTATTACTTGGCTTCCTCATGATGTTTTCCTACACCGCCGTTTGAGTAATAGTTAGAAATATGTACATAAATTTGAAAATACAATTTATGTGATACATGTTCTCACCAGCATCTACTCCGGGACCAGTCGAGGAATTTATCCACTAGATTATCAAGTTGCTTTTTCTGTAACTTGTAATGAAGTACATTGTTCGAGTCTTAATATATTTAGACCAACAGACAGAAAGACGCGATGGTTCGACATTATAAATATTTTTATTGTAGTATAATACTTACATTATCCAGGAAAGAAATAATAAACCAAAAACCGGTGAGCGTACATGCAAATAGCTATGAATGTTAAAGAAGCAAGTGATGAGGACCGAGTCATGTGGCGCTTGGTGCTTTCTGCTCACCCCGCAGCGGTCTTGGTGCTAAGTTATAGACAGATAGATAGAAATCATAAAAATTAGAGCTAAGTACTTTTGACGACGGATTAGAAGGACGAATCCAACCCGAGTGCATACAAAATTGTGTTGCATTCTTTTTTAAAGGAGGCCATTACTTCCTACTTCATAGCATAGTACTTTTATTTCAAATTACGAGGAAATAACGAATATATACGAGCTTATTACAAAAATCATAAAGTATATTACATAATGAAAATTACATTGCAACTTGTACAATTAGATTATGACAATTAAATAAATTTGTCCGGTTAAATTTAATTCTTTCTCATACTAAACAGTTTAATAATTGCATTAAAAATATAAAAACATCCCCGATACAGTACTTATCATTATATTTCGCAGTAATATGACTGTCTTTATTTTTTTAAATACTTGAAAAGAATTGTGCATTCAACATTAAGGATGATAAATATCGTGCATACTTAAAGAAGCTTACGTAATTCATGATAAATCTTAGCAGCTCTCAAAGAATAATAAAAAACTATTTCGGCATTTCAGTTCCGTTCAGTCGTATTGTAAATTGCCAGTGTGTTATTTCGTTATGTCTCGAAAAGAGCTGGCTGACGTGTTCATTTTTTAATGATTAAGAAATTTTCAAGGTGATGGGAAGAAATCGACTTTACGACATGACGGATGTATTGATTTATGTTATGTTACTAAGTACGAAGACGATCGATTGCCGCATACATTTTTAATTTTACTGTACTATACACCAACAAATCAATTCAATTTATTCAACTTCCATTTTGAGTGATTCACATCACAAGACATATGCATTCCACTGCGGGAATAAGAGCCTCCGCATTCCCTGCCTGTTTTCAACCCGCTAATGACTTAGCTTTGCTACTGTCCTGTATTTTCTACTACATCGGGTAGTAAACAAGCATACGTCCTATCTGATGTGAAACGGATACCGTAGCCTGTGAGGCAATCTATACTAATATATAAAAAAGTAGAAAAGCAAGAAATGTTATATAAAATGGAAATTGAAATCAAAAGCACACAAAACCGAAGAGCATGCATGTAATAGGTTGATAAGTGTGACATAAGCGAGAGAGGTATGTTAGAAAGGTGTATTTGGCGGTCCATAGTCTCAGCTTATCCCCATGGGAGAAAGGCGTGACGGTATGTATGTATATAGAAAGTAGAAAATGTGGTTCTCATGCGATTCAGGGATACGCGCGGGCTTCAAACAAATAAACCCACTTGAAAACGCATGAAGGCACGTGCGCTCTCACAAAACGTTGTGTTTCAGCACCTAAATATCTCTAAAACTTCTTTAGCTCCATAGTTTGATACAATAATAATTAACTCACTATGAGAGAAAGAAAATGTGTGCTCTCACCTCCCTCTCTTGCCCCTAGTAATATACGAAACGTAACTTTCTCTCTCTTTCTATCTTCACTAACTTATATCTCCCTCTCAACTTCCGTTCGCCTCGCCTTATCACACTTTTCGTAATGCTCTCGTCACGCATTCACCAGCTTACTCTCCAAGTTAAGCGTGCGTAAAGAAGTTTTACTTCAAAAACTCACGATCAACATATCACGGCACCATTCCACCCGGGCCTACTTTAGAGTAACGGAGAGGTTGTGAAACTATCTATCACTTAGCGTGAAACTATCCTCCTCCTAAGATAAAATCCTTCATTAATGCGGGCTTTTTCAACACTTTATTATTTCGTTATTTTCTTTTAATAAAAACTAGAACTAGAAGAATATATCGGGTTATAAAAATAAAAATAATTTGATCTACGAATGTGAAAAAAAAAATCTTCTCTTACAACCAAACTGCGAAAGAAAAATTTTCTCTTGTTTACGTATGTTTCGTTATCAAAGTGGACGAAGTGAATCTCGTGAAGGCTTCACAATCCGCAGTGAATAAATACCTTTTGATACGTAACTCGCCTATTGTATTGCATTAAATTTTTCGTACGTTTTCTTCCGTAACAGCCGGCAAAGGACGATCACTTTATCCTTCATTCGCCAAAGTTAGTCGACCGCGCTTAAATTCGTTATACCAACGATACACGGTTGCCTTGGAAAGTCTATCCATGAGTGCCATTTGAAGTCTATCGTACGATTCGTCAGGTTTCAGGTGACATTTGAAATTGTAAAAAATCATAGCCCGAAAATGTACCCGGCGTAGATCCATTTTTCAATGAGTCACGTAAATTAAATTAGCTCGCAAAAAAATGTGAATGGAAATTTTGAAACGTACGTTGGTACGTTCCAAACCTATTTTTACTTATATATAATCTTATTTTCAAAATACATTATAACTGGCCAGTCTCTCATACATAAAAAAAAATATCGCAATACTTTCTAAGTGCCCTGGTTTAATTAGTATTTATTTACAAAAACACAGCTATTTACGTATGTTTATCTGTTATCTAGTAGTACTCATAGCAAAACCTTTTCTTAGTTTGGAACTAGACGGCTCTGCGAAATTTATAAATATTTGTTATATCATTGTAGTACTATTATAACAATCAGAAATTTATTCAATTTTACCTTTAAAGCTTACTATTAATGTAGAATTATTAGCTATCACTCAAGTCAGGGCAATGAACTATTTTTTACTGTAATAAACAATGCCGGCACAGGTCTACCATTCACTCGTAAACAGTTTCTTTTAACTCAATTTGCGTCCAGCACATGGTTCAGCTGTCTCCCCTGAGTCCAACTAGTTCGAGGGGCATTCCGCTTATTATACGAGATCCAGTTTGAATCGCAAGTAATAATCCGATTTATCCCCTCATTTTTGTGAACATTGGCCATATTTATGCAAACTTTGACGCATGTTCCCATTTTTCAGGATCTGAAATTTGTGTAAAAAAGTTATAGTAAAGGTGTACAAAAAAAAAATTCAATGAAGTTTTCGACTAGCATCGATTCTATTTTTCGATATGATTTCAGATGCAGTAGCGTGATTACATTGTAGCGATAATGTTAAGTTTTTAACGAGGGCTAAGTTTGGCAGAGAGAGCATGGAAGTAGATAAACGCCGTTGCGCAAAATCTGCGGCGCAATGTTTGTAGATCGAGTTCTCAATGAAGATGTAAGAAAAAGAGTCGGTCAAGATATGTAGAAAGAATACAAGGGGAAATAATGTCGAAACAGACAAAGTAGAAGGAAGTAGGAGCCGAGGAAGGACAAGATTCACCTACCACGGCCAAATTGGTCGTGAGTTATTAAAAGGTGTCACGAGTCCTAGGACCCGGCGAGCGTACATTAAAAGAGCTGTGAATGTTAAAGAAGTGAGCGAGGTGTGTAAGGCATTGTTGTCAACAGAATATTACTCGGTCACTCTGCCTTGACGTCTATATAGCATATATTGTATCAAACCTCATCCTAACTAAAAGGTTATCAAGATGAAATCCTGCATGCTAATTGAATACATTCCTACAAAGTGCGACACAGCAACCGTCTATATATTTATCTATAACTTCAAATCACTCGCCAGGTAGGCAGGGAGAACCGAGCGCCACATAACTTAGTCCATACACACAGTAACTGCGTAAGTACTATTGTACTCAAATAGCGTAACTGATCAAACATCAAATTTCTTAGATATTCGGTTTTCAGGATTCTTTGTTTGCTTGTTACTCGTATATTCCTATTGTAAATATATATAGCATTGTAAAGCATTAAAATGCTACACATAAATAAATGTACAAAGGCGGACTTATTCCTAAAAGGAGTCTCATGCAGTCGATCTTTGAGTGTATAAGTGGAACATTATAGGCGAGTGGCAAGTTAGTACAACATAAACGAAATAGATCAATTCTAATAAGAATCATCAGAATTCTAATAATGCCTCAGTAATCTAAAATATATACTTACAATAAAATTGCAATGAGGCCCTGTATGTACATGCAATACTTTTATATAAAAGTAATCGACGTGAACTTTAATAACAATAAAGAAACGAAAATATTTTAATACTTACCACGATTTTACATTTTACAAAAAAAAGTTTGTGTGTACTTATGTGTGGACGTAAGAAGTTTTGCGCGTGCCAGTACTCTTCATTTGTAAAGCATGCAAGGGGTTAAAGTATGAAATTGCCGATTTGTACTGAAAAATTAAAACAAGTTTTTATATATTCATTTAATCGAAATATTTACCCTCATTATCTATACCAGCGGTTCTCAAAGTTGTCTGCGCTACGACTCATCTAATACAAGTTCCCAAACTTGGGACCCACCCATAGGAAATTTAACCGTTACCAATATACCAAAATAAAGGACTTTTCAAATAACAAACAAAGTTTAAGTTTTTTTAAGCGCCACCCGCGTTTACAATCTGTCCGGGCCGCTGACAGTCGCCCAGCGGTTGGATCGGTAGTAGGTATCAATGACTGCAGTTTATAGCGAATGCAATACCGAAGACATCGTTTGACCATCGCAGGCTTAGTGAGTAGACTCTTTATTGATTGGTTTCTGGAACTGTCTCGATTTCCGCTACTTAAACTCTTAAGGAGTTACAGTATTAGCAGTGGAGGAAGCAACACGTGAGTGATATTAATGTATTACAAGCGCTCATAGTCTACGGTAACCGCTTTATATTTGGTAGGCCATATGCCTGTATGCCTTCCAAAATTGTATAAAAAAACTTACATAGCGTAACACCTATACTTGAAACGGATAATACTTTTCATAGTATCAAAACCTTACAAATAACTTCAAAAAGAATAATATCCCATATTATTACTTATTTTACTCTAGAATATTTAAATATCTATTATTATTGTAGGTGACAAAAAAATAAGTTTTAAAAACAACGCTTGAGCCAGCCGATCGCGACAGTGGCATCTCGATGCGGCGAGTGGCGAGCAACTGATGTGATTCACGCGACTGACAGCCAGAGACATGTTACTAAGTAGGGTGGTGTGCCGTTCTGCAGGCAGGGCCCACTCAGTGTTCGCTCGCGACCCACCAGTGGGTCGCGACCCATAGTTTGAGAAACCCTGATCTATACAATGCTGTCATCTAATCGAAAGTTTATATATGCCTTTGCGATATAACTCTGGGGATCTAGATTCGACAAACTGTGTGAAAGCATTTTGTACTGCCTCTTGGGAAGAACATTAATTAGCAGAAAATTGTCCAGATCACGAATAAAATGGTAGCCAGTTGGAGCAAGGTCTGGCGAGTATGGAGGATGACGTATGGATTCTAACTGCAGCTCCTATAGAGTTACAACGGTTTCTCGTCCAGTGTGAGGTCTTGTGTCTTGAATTATAATGGAACAATAATGAGGAAGATCGATTCACGAGTCGGGGCTGTTTCACTGCCTGTTTCGCCATCATTGTTCGAAGTTCGGCACAGTAAACATCTGCTGTTATTGCTTGACCAGACCTGAGAAAGCTATAGTGAATAACGCCGTAAGGAGACCACCAAACAGTTACCAATACCTTTTTATTGGTATGCTTTGCTTTAGGGCACTGTTGCGGCGTTTGACCTGGTTGCCATTGTATTTTTTGCTTCCGGTTATCGTAAAGAATCCACTTTTCGTCACGTGTCACAATTCGATCCAATATTCCTTCATTTCTGTACCGATTTAATAAAACACATGTTTCAACACACGTTTCTTTCTGCAGATCCGTCAAGTCATGAAGCATCCATTTTTCATATTTTTTTATCTTAATGATTTGATCCAAATTAGTCAATATTGTAGGTAATGTAACGTTTAACAATGCCGCTAATTCCTGGGTAGTTTGACTCGGATCGGCTTCCACCATCTCCTTCAATTCAACGTTATTCAGCTATGTAAGCGGTCAAAGTTTCCATTACAAGCATTTAAACCAAAAAAACGGAGAGTGCGTTCATTGATATTGCAAGCCGTTTCTGCCGCGTTAGATCCGCGTCGGAACTCGTATTCAAAAATTACTCGGGGTTTCGAAGTATCCATCTTTCCCGTCTAAGCTGAATAAAAAAAAACAATTGAAGTTCGAAAATCAAATGTTGCAAAATCAAAACATTACATTTTTTAAAAGAAAAACCTCATAGGTATCATGTGAAAAAAGTTTCACTCGAAAATCTCACACCATGAAGAAAATCAAAGTATCTATTACTATAAAACGGCAATTCATAATTTAACCTCTATTAAAATAATCCATAAATATCATTCACCGCCATATATAATGACTTACATACACATACATATGTAAATATATTTTACGTGTATTTGCAGGAGCAAATACAATGTAGATCGCTTTGAATCTTTGAGTAATTGCTGCACTAGTAGCAATGCAAACATATCTAGGTCAGTGACACCCGGCCCGTTTCAATAGATATCCCAACTAAAAAACCAAAAATATCTAAATTTTGGTATTTGCAGCAGCAGTTCAGGTTCTAACAGCAAAACCATTATGTTCTAGACGAAATAGGTTCTAATTTAGGCCCTTTGTTAAGCAACCACTAAAAGGCCATATTATTATTGTATGCATATGCAACACATGGGCAAATCTATATATATAAAAATGAATGTTTGTCTGTATGTCCTCTATGGACTCAAAAACCGCTGGGCAGATTTTGATGAAATTTTCAGTGAATCTTCAGGTTAGCCCAGCAGGTGATCCTGTGAAGTTTGGAAACGATTGGATCACCCGTGCGAAGCTGGGTCGAGTAGCTAGTAATAGATAAAATTATGAATATACAGGTGAATGAGAAAACCATTATTGTTCTGTTAATAGGAAATAGTATAGGAATTGTAACCTTTGGATTGCATAAATTGCAATAACATGCGCACTATGTACTTTATACATGTTGCCAATTATCAAAATAAAATACTCACATATTATACAATATTAACAATTTTCATAAAATATGTTATTAAGATAGGTCATGCGCCGGATGGGATGTTTTTGTTATTTTGCAAAATACAGGATTTCCTGATACGTGGCTCTTTACTGCGGACCGTATGGGGAAGCTCAAGGTCGCTCTTTCAAGGTTTCACTACGTGATAGAATCAGAACGAAGAATATCCGCATTAGAACTAAGGTAACCGACATAGCCCAAAGGATAAGTAAGCTGAAGTCGCGGTGGGCCAGCCACTTAGTTCGTAGAACCGACAACCGCTGGGGAAGAAAGAGACACGCAGTGTAGGACGACCCTCCACTAGATGGAGCGACGATCTCAAGAGGTTTATAGGGAGTCGATGGATGCAGGTAGCTCAGGATTGAGATGAATTACACTCTAGAGGGGAGGCCTATGTTCAGCAGTGCACAAATACGGGCTTATGATGATGAAAAGAATGGCTATGAAAAAAAAACGCAGTAAACTATGCAGTACGCTAACCGAATAAGAGATAGCCATCACTATTAGATAGGGCTTCTCAAATTCTCATTGCCCAGCAGGTTAAAATGAATTTGTCTTTATTTATTTAATGTCTGATTCGCTTAAGTAGTTTTATCAATAGAGAGCTTTCGAATAGTACAAGAGAAGTAGGGCTCGAGCCACATGCATTCATCGACTATCTATAGATCTATTTAGGTCTCCGCTCCATCTAGTGGGGAGTCGTACCGCGCTGTGTGTACGGTACACCGGATCTCCATTAGAGAATGTGACCGGCCCACCGCCACTTCAGCTTGTGAAGTGGCAGTTGGCCGGTCACATTAATCGTACAACCGACAACCGTTGGGGAAAACAGTACACAGCAATGGATTAATATTATTAGCATAAATATTACGTCATTTGTGAGTATACTTTTAACACACTCACGTCCATTTTTCGAATTATTACTTCCACAGCTAATGTTCACTCGACTACATCCTCTCGTTTAATTTAGTTTAGCTGAGGTTTTATTCATTTTTTATACCACTAAGTTGACAAATAAGCATACTGACTGCCTGATGGTAAACAGTCATATTGAACACTAGGTCCGGCTTAAGTTGTACTAAAATTCGGTACAGCTTATATATCAGGTTTAAGTTTGAAGCGAGGTCGGTTTTGTTACAGTTTAGATGGTAGAGATTTAGAGTCTATTCTATTGAGGTACGTTTTGAGTCTGTTTTAAATTCGGCATAAGTCCAGTCGCGAAATAGAAGTCGCGGGCTTTGCTAGTATTTATATTATACCATTATATCACTTTCTAACTCAGGTTGCTTGATTGGTACATGACGTTAGGCTGAAATATAAAAAAAAAATATATGTGAAGAATAGCCCAGTGGATAAAAAACCAACTGGTCATCGGTTGGAATCCTAGCATGTACCACTAAATTGTTTTTCGGATTTATATATATATATATAATATGTAATTATCACTTGCTCGGCGGTGAAAGAAAACATCGAGCGGAAACCCGCTTGTTCATGTAATTATATTTCTACAGACGTGTGATGTGACATAACCAAAGAAAGATCTGGTTTTCCCTCTGCCATGTGAATGTCTGACGGCAGTCGCTCCGTGTAAAAATCAGTATCTTCGCCAATTACTTAGGCAGCGGGCTTCGAATGGATCACAATAGATAAAAAAATAATATTATCTTATCTAGTTTTCAGAACTTTATGTATCAGTGGCTGGGACTGACCATAATTATGAATTATTAAATTAACAAATTTAATCGGTCTGCGTTGCCTATTGTTTGTAGAATATTAGTTACATTACTGAAAATTCAACGAGTTACTCAAAATCAGGTTTAAATCGAAAAGGAAAATGAATTTATATATCTTTCCTTTTACAGACGTCGGTACGTACTAAAGATAATTATCAAGGGTATATACGTAGGTACTAATTTGCATCGTCATGCATATGCTAGTGTTAATATTGACAAGGCCATTTATATGCAAAAGTACTATTTCCACATAGTGCAACTCAAATACCTTCTGTCAAATCCAAAGGAGTGTCTATGTCAGCACGAAAATTTGCAAATAAACTTATACTTAAATTACTGACTAGTTTCATGTAATGTCAGCGATATATTCTGGTATTTAGATGTTGGAATAAATAGTTGGTATTTCCTAAGATTCTATTCGTTATAAATAAGACAAACAATAGAAAATTCAGAAAACATTTGTTGTTCGGGTACGCAAATATATATTTCGAGTTATTGTTCGCGGTTTTGCCCGTCCCGTATTGGGATTAGTGATGTGACGTTTCCAAATTTTCATTCTCGGGAATTTTTACAGTGGCAACGTTTCCGAATTATTTACAAATTTTAATTCAATATAAACTGCTTGGGAGTTGTTATTTGGTTAATAATATATAATACATACATGTATGAGAACCTATATGCTTTATAACTTAACTTATTAAAAGTAACTTAAATAAACTTGTAACCAAATATATTATTGTATGACAATATAATGACGTGTCATTATCCAGCTGGTATGCCACAGGAAGTGGTCAGTGGTCAAAAGTAACTACGTCCGTTTAGTTTGTTTGAGTCGCCATAAGACGCGGTTCTTCGTTTACACACTTCACTCGCTTCATTTAACAATAGCTTGCCATAGCTTAACATTCTTACCTCTTTTCAAGCACGCTCACCGGTTCCTAGGCCTCCATCTGATAAAACACGACAAATTTAGTCATGGTAGGTTAGCCTTGGAGGCATACCGTCAACCTGTTGTAAAGTGGATAGGAATAGCCAATTAACGCAATTTCTGAAGTATCGCTGGCGATTCCACGTCTGCTGCTAACACAGCAACTCTTTACAGCAGCAGGTAGCTTACTGGGGACTCGCAGGAACACAAAAACTCTTTAGATTAGAGAGTTGGTATTTAGCTGCTGTTTTCTGTGAGGTGGAAATACTTCCGCGGGCGCGCTGCTTTGATGCACCCTACCTGTCTAATTTATTTCGTCAATGGTTATGCCCAGTAATTTGGTTTTGCCAATTCTCTTGCGATTTTATAGTAATTGCATTGTAAAAATTTTACCACTGTATTTTAACCTAAAAGATACAGCTGTAAATTAATGTTATTTATCTACCTGCGCATAAAATATATCAAGTGAAAAAAATTTTCATAGGTATCTACATTTAAATGTACTTGTGTACATATAAAGAAAGAAATAGTTAGGGGTGCCAAGATTGTACTATGAATGTTTTTTAAGTTTGGATTGAAGGGACGGGAGAAATCGAATAGTAATTTGTAAGCGTGTGGTGGCGCACAATCATTTTCAATTAATCTCACTTGTATTTAACATGGTTTGCCAATTAGCAAATAAGGCTCTATCAACGGAGGCATAGAGCGCTGCGATGATTATCAAGCGTGCTCGCCGAGGAAGTACCTTAACCTTACAAAAGACCGCATTCAAATTAGAAATCACTGGTGGGTTGCTGTGTTCCTGCAAGTGAGTACTAGGAAGTTACTCATTTTTCACAACTGTTTATAGAATTCTTTACATTTGACGAGTCGTATTGTATAAAAATGTTTTCGTTTCGTTTGTCTATCTTTCTGTATTTTTTATATAATGTTGGGAGGCTTACAAGCATGCGGCCCACCTTATGTAAAGTAGTTACTGTAACGTATGAATTGCAAATATACTAGAAATATGGCTTGCGCATTGCCACCCCCTTACCATGTTACCATGTTACCCCCTTACCTTACCATTACCCCTTACCATTACCTTACCCTTACCTTAGCTCTTTAGCGACTCACTAGTTGTTACGCAACAATAACCCAGGAAGCCGTATCTAGCTGTAGCTATCAATGAGGTGGAGGTAATTCACCAGTCGGGCTACTTCTCTTAAAAAAAGCCAAATCGCGGGAAAACGCCATGTTCGTATAAACGTTAAAGTAGCTACTGGTAATTATTTTTTATTCGTCTAGGAAAATATCTGTATTTGGATATTATAAAACCTAGTGTTACGATCTTTATTAGGAGGTTGATGAAATGAATTGGCGATCAGCTTGGTATGAACCGTACTGGTTCATACCAAGCTGATCGCCAATTCATTTCATCGCCAACCTTCACTAGTTGACGAGGTACCTCAAGAACTACAAATAAAAATTCTCAACAAAAACTTTACATATGAATTAGATTGTCAAAACTAATATCTCATTACTTTTCTACCTATAATATGTTATGAGACCTTATGTAGACTAAAACTCCTACCTCTACAAGTGCTAACTTGACATACCCTGCACCTTGTTGGAAAATGATAACGAGGTGGTTTCATAGAACTATTGACTTGACATTGACTAAACATTAAACATTAGTGACTTAATTTCTTGCAGCAGCAAAATGGCCAAGTCAGTATTTAGTAACAATAGTTATTAGTAGACTTCGCCCTTGTATGAGTCTACGTGCGATTTAATAAATTTCCAACACTGAAAGCATTTTTGTGAGTTTGCAACCTATTTTTAACCAAGTTCAAAAAAGGTCATGGTTCTCAATACGACGGATTGTTTTTTGTATGTATGCTACGCGATGTCTTCGGCAATTGTCGCCAAATGTTCGCCGACTTTCATGATTCTTTCTTTTTTTGTATACTAGCGACCGGCGCCAGCTTCGCACGGGTGATCCGATCGCTACCAAACTGCACAGGAACCCCCGCTAAGCTAATATAAAGATTCCCTGAAAGTTTCATCAAAAACGGTCCAGCCATTTTCGAGTCCATAGAGGACATGCAGACAAACATTCATTTTTATATATATAGATTTCACACCTCGAGGGTGGTCCGACATAAGTTACAGTGATGTAAGTACAGTTTTGCAGAAACTCTTGAAAAATCAAATTAATCGACTTTTTATCTGATACCGATCGCGAACTAATTTTCATGATTCTTTTGTAGTGAAAATTTTATGTAGATACCACGAAGATATAATGATAAACTAAAAAGTTATAAAATTAAACATTTTAAATAAAAAATTGGAACCAATTTCATCGAGTTGAGGATTATTTACATAGTTACTACATATATGCTGACGTCGATTTCAGCAAAATCGGTTCCACTGTTTTATTTAAAAAAATATATATTAAATATTCTTGTTGGGATTTCTTTTACGTAAGAATCCCTAATCTTTTTTTTCGGGCTGTATTCTTTCTGATTAGGATTTCCCAATGCGTCGGCCCCGAATTTGGGTAGCGCACTCAAGACACGGGCATTTTTACTGTAAATACGTGGGAGAATGGCCGTAGCTGGGGCGTCGGGCGTAATTGCTTGCTCTGCATTCTTCACATCACAGATTATTTATGTCCAACTGAAATGTTGAAATATAACTTTCTGTGTATGTATATCTTGCGGGGTAGATAGAGAGAACACCATAAGATACGGTCCTTGCACACCTCACACTATTTGACTGACTGATTACATAGAAAACTATAGGAAGTATCTACAGAGAAAACGTGCAATCCGAACCTGCCTGTTTCAGACAGGTTCTGATTATGTGTTATACTCGAATTTCGTAATAGTTCGTAGTGTACACATTGGGTCACTTAACAGATATCTATTGCGATTACAAGTATTATACTCGTAAAGATACGCCGGTAAACTTTAAACTACTGTTCACAGCCGACTATATTCATTAATACTAATGGCTATGAAATCAACAGAGGAAAAATACACGATAGATTTCATATATTATAAACTTAAGGATTCACAAATATTTCTGATGCAAAATAGTCAAAAACAACTTTTATGCATTATCTCGAATTTCCACGTCGACGTGGGGCTTAACTATTAAAACGTTAAAAATTATTTACATTATTTAGGATGTATTACGTACGGTTCACCTGCATGGGCTGATAGGGCTACCATAGGTGCTGCGCGTCGTAAATTACTACAAAGTCAGCGTCTCGCTTTAATATTTCTATGTAAATCGTATATAACTGTGAGCACCGAGGCACTACCAGTGATGGCAGGCGTATTACCAGTTGACTTAGAAATTCAACGCCGGGCTTCAATGTACTACACCTCTAAAAACATATACCCTGACTTTCTAAAACACCGCGATATGGACAAAATACTTAGATTATTTAAACCAATTGACGCGGTATTTGAAACTTTACTGTCTGAAAGGCAAGAAAGACGGGAAACTTCTACTAAAGGACGCCACTTGTATCTGTTCTTTCAATCAGTGCGAGACAGATTAAGTAAAGAGTGGTTAGAAGTCGATCATTCAGTTGCGCAATTTTTAACTGGACATGGAAACTTTACAGCTAAGCTCTTTTCGTTTAGACTTGTGTCATCGCCTTTATGCGAGTGTTCTACGACAAATAATGAATTCGAGCAAACAGCACATCATGCTCTCTGGGAGTGCGATCTCTGGCGTCGGGAGCGGGACAATATGTTAAATTCCTTGCATGTCACATCCAGAGTAGTATACTATTCTGATTTGGTGGATACAAGGGAGAACCGGGCGTTTAGGCTTTTCTGCAATGTATATTATTGGAATCGATGTGTTAGGTAACAACTCACAGTTTAGGTCCCAATAGTGTTAAATATTTGATAAACCGTGGTGCACGGCAGTTGAGCTTCTCTTGACTAGCCATCTCTTTGAGGTTTTTAAATGCCTTATTTGTCATATTGCTGTCTCTCACTTTGCCAAGAGGGGAAGTCAATTCAAAAACTTCCTACTCCTACAAATTTCTTCTGATTAAATTCGTTCTAAGGCAGCTGTAGTTTAACCCCCGGGACGGCAGTGAACTTCACTGTTCATTGCCTTTTTGTTGATCGCCGCTGTTAATTCTGGCTACACAGGAGACACAGTGGTGGGCCCGTCCCGTAAAAAAGAAAAAATTTCTGATCTGCAACAAAAATGATTCTAACCGCCTATAGATGACAAACACCGTTTGTATTTTTGAAGTGAAAACTTCTTTAGCGGTGTTGTGCACTTTTTGGGATGAGTAAAAAATGTTAAACCCGCGTCAGGACACGTGACCCTGACCGTAAGATTTTAGTGAGAATTAGAACTTCACTGCAGCGCTAAAACATTAGTTACCTCTAATTAAACAATTAAAACATGAAGCGCTAGATAGTTCATAGGGCATTATTTTCTCGGGATCAAAACGTCGTAAGCGCCATAAAATTCTTCGCGCTTACGCGGTTCGTTCAACATAGTTTATCAACATCGCTGTTTGGTTTAAGCGGCGCAGGGCGCTTGCGCGAGTGTGCGTGTGTGTTTGAGTTTTAGAGATTGGCGATGATGATGCTTTTAATGATGATGGTGAAAGAGTCGTTGAAATTATGGATGAAAGTTGATTTTTCTGAGAGATAAATTTTTTAATGTAATATAAATTGTCATGTTTGTGTACGATAGCGCAATAAATGAATATTGTATTTTACCACATACATGACAGAACTTTTATACTAATGAGTATAGCAATTCGTGCGAAATTATTCCCTAACCATTCCAAAATATTCAAAAATGCAATGGAGACGGATCATCTTCCATAGAACCTTGGGCCTGGGAAATAACACAATGAAAGTAGTATTATTTGAAAGGTAGTAGAAAATTATACGGTTTCTGAACATTTGGCCACAATTGGCAATCTGAGATCTGAGAAATAGAATATTATTATAAAGTGGGGTTATGAAAATCCTATGGTAAAACAGTGTAGTTTTTTAGGGAAAAAACATCATAAAGCTATATATTTTTAATGATTTTTAACATATAAAAGCATATTAATGTACCTAATTAAATATTAGTGACTTTATGTTAGGTAGGTACTGGAAGTTTTGGTGTGCCTAGTTACCAATTTAGGTACCTAGGTAAGTATAATAGAAAACTATTCCATGCATAATACCTACTCACCTTTTAGAGTACCTAATAGGTACCTACTTAAATATGATTTTAATAAAACTGAAATACATATTAAATCGCAAAGGTCGAAGAAAAATCCAAAACATCAAGAGCTCACTCAAAACGTAACGAATTAGACGAAGCAAACGAGTCGAGTGACGTGACATACAACTGACATTTTTTTTTAGTGTCAATGACAGTTTTTTTTCCACGGCGCTGGCACCTGAGTATTTAAGATAACTTATGTGAATAATCGATTAAAGATAGTTGGCCATTTTATAAAACACTGTCTTGTTCATTGCATGACATAAATATCATTATTTGCTGCTTAATGTGCGTGTGAGTTTGGTAAAAATATTATTTTTAGGTCGGCTGCAGTAAAACTATTATCAAGGCCACATCAAGGCAAATAATGTAATCGATTATAGCATACTATTCGATTCATTCGTTAACCTTAACTTTAAACCTTATTTTCTCTTTTCTCAGATAGCGGTTAAAGCTCAGTTTTCTAACATATCACTACTATGATTTAAGAGTTTTAATAACGTATAATTCATCTTGTTACATTTTGGCCCACAATGAACCGTCTCCTTTCACTTCTGCCGGCACTCCCGGAGCGCAACCATTTTTTTTTATACAATGTCTGTGGCATACGAGCATACGGCCCACCAAATGTAAAGCGATTACCGTAGCCTATGAACGCTTGCAGTACATTAAGTATTACTCGCGTGTTGCCACCTCTGCTGCTAACACAGCAACTCTTTAGGAGCTTACTAGCTACCTCGACCTCACTCACACCCAGGAACATCATTTTTTTTATTGTATGTTTGTATTATAATAGTATCGTTCTAAAACGGTTTCGGTTCATTTGAATAGACAGTAGGTACTAGTGCTCTTAAAAGTTTTATAGGTAGAATAATATTATTTTTATTTTATGTTTTTGTTACGATCAAGAATTAGATTATTATATTATTATTAAATGTGACATAAATCAGTATATATTCAGACATTTCAGTCTGTACTTAGTGCGGGAAAACATATATCTAATTTTCAATTTTATCGATAGTTTTCATAATAAACAGATTAAAGATTTATTTATAATATAGACGTGTTCCGTCTATATTATAAATAAATCTTTAATCTGTTTATTCAAACACCAGATAGAGGCAGTAATAGTACTTTTATTACTAACTGTATTAGATTTATTGTACTGAATCATAAAAATAAATATAAACTAACCATTTAGTACATTTACTTATTATTTTATCTAATTACTACTTCTACTATACTACTTTTAAAAAATATTTAATGTATTTTGTAGGAGGATAAAAAACAAGCCAGTATTTTATTATAGAACCTATCAATGAGTAATTCTTACTACAGTACAGTATATAATAATAATTTGAATTTTCTAAATGTGTATGTGTAGTAATACAATAAAAAATGTATATTCATTTATAATTTTATTTCAGTACCTGCAGGCAAAAAGTTACACATTTTCCATCAAGAAAAACCAATAGGCCTTTTATCGAGACTCGATCAATCAAGTCAACACAAAGACAAACATTTTTACACACTTTTTACACAATATTTCCATAACAATACCGCTAGGTAAAGTCAAGATCACAACGGTCGAGTATTATATGCACAACTGTCTCGATTATATTTTAATGTTAACACAGTGAGCTTAAAGTATACAAGTATGTTCTTGGTGCCATACCTATGCCTACATATAGAATTCAACGCCTGCAGACGATACAGTCCATGGTGATGATGATTCTACCGACCAAATTCTTTTAATTTTCATGAATATTTTTAAAACGTAAGAGAGTTGAATATACATGAGAATAACGCCTTTCCGTATATTTCAAACACCTTTCGAAAGTTATAAATATAATGTATGTCGTTCGAACTGATTTATTGTATTTTCATAGCATTTGTATATGCACTATAATTATATATACAAATAATATCTAAAATACACTTAGGGATTCTAATCACGACACGACGCGTTTTGCCTACATGGTATCAAGAGCCTTGACCAAGTTTTTACTCCTCTACTAGTCGTCTAGCCTTGAGCCAACAACTACTTATCTTTATTAGAAAGAAACAGCTAACGTGATTCTTATCCCGTAAGAAATAGCGCTCATTTCAAATTGTAAGTTAGGAATATCGACGTGGAAATATAATCACAATGTGGCCCTATGTCTGACGTAAGGAACCATTTTATATCAAACTAGTGAATTGCTCGTAACTTCTTTCACGCATATCGCTGCATTTCAAGGTATCTTTTGAAATACCTATTTTAGCGGATATATAATTACAGTGGTTAGAATCTCTATACAAAATCTCAAGTTGACAGAATCTTGCCTATTAGCAAGTTGCAAAGATTTTCTATTGTAAATATATTTTTTTAAACTGAAGAAAATCCATTGCTTCGATTACATTGAAGGCTAATTTACTCCATGACACGCTTGCAGTAAAAAAATGCTAAGTCGCGGATACATCTACACACACGAATAGAAATATACACAGGCATGCACAACTGCACAACTACTTATCTGATAAAATTTAGACTTTTGGGGCAATTACTTCAGCTTCTATTACATTCATAGACATGAGATATCTATTATACGAAATAACTAAACGGGCATTGGTTTTCTTATTATTGTAATACGCGTTGAGATGTTTTTGTGTTATACCTACTCACCCGTGATTGTAATCAATTTGACACTCCTATCCCCACGCCTGTCACTACGATTTACTCTGAATTTTGTGAACTAAGAATGAACTATAATATAATTCATATTTTTATCAGTACATTATAGGATATGAAACGTGTTATAATGGTTCTTAAGACATATCGAAACACATGTATCCTACAAACAACTCTCATGCATGAGCTCAATTCTCAAAGCACTTGACCGGTTACATATAGTTTAATTAATTAATAATAATACTATGTACGAGTTACTGTGTGAAATTATTATACCGATTAAATCAACATAGCCTCCGAAACTATTGACTATCATGTTGTTTCATCCTTTATTTTTTATAGTGGCACGCGGTGCCGGATCATATTATGTAAGTTCGCGGTTTGCCGCTTACGTAAGTACCTTGTTAGAAATTCTGTTTTTGGAACCCAACAATCCTCAGGAATCAAATATTGTTATAAGTCTGTCTCTCTTCGTATACTACTCAAAACGTAGAAAAAATCACGCAGTAGAATTACGTTTGACGATTAAATGAAATTTTTTTTATTTTTTTTATTTAGTTTAGTTCAGCATAGTGGCCCCTCTTTGCCTGATGGTAAGCGAAAGAGGAGCCCAAATCGCAACAGCAACTGACAACATACTACATCCCGTATCCTGTCAGTTGACGCTGCCATGCTGACCCGTAAAATGCTTCTTCATTATTTAACTATACTACCTACTCTATAGTATATGTAAAATAATTACTCCTCCACAGTTGGATTCCTAAACTAAAATATGTATGATTACATTTTTTACTACTGCTACGATGACATTCTTGCTCACCGACATCTCAATCAGTTTTCTGAAGAATAATTTCAGGTTTTATATAAACACTTTTTTAATTAATTCAGTTTTTTATATATTTCTGTTATACCTATGCATACCTGGTGAATGTGAATGTGATTTTTTATTTAGAAGTTCATCTTACAATATGTAAATATAGAAAGACGAGCTCACCAGGAAGCTTGAAATTACTTATAAAATTTGTATCCAACTAACAAGCGGGCAGACTGGAACAGTAGCTCTAGAGATACAGATAATATTCTGAAAATTCTTACACTAACAGGAAACTACATTATACTTGAGATCTACAGGCTATTATATATACCTATATATATATTAAGCTGTTTCGTCTACTACAGATAAGTAGCCTAGGTGTTAACCCAAATCATAAATTATCTTTGTGCCAAATTTCATTTGAATACGTTCAGACGTTTAAGCGTACTAAATATGAAGAAAAGGGAATGAAAATATGAGAAAAAAATAAACCTCTGAAAGTTTTAACTGTATACTTTAATCTTCGCATTTTCCATTACTGGAGCAAATGACACATACTATGTTGTATGTATATATGTATATCTTCACGCCAGGTCCCTTGCGGGGTAGGCGGAGATGATTGAGCACCATAAGGCGCGGTCCTTACACCCTTCACTCGCTTCTTTAACATTTATAGCTCTTCATGCACGCTCGCCGGTTTCTAGGACTCCTGACGTCACCATCTGATAAAACACAACTAATTTGGTCATGTTAGGTTAGTCTTGGTCCTCCTTGGTTCCTCCATCCTTCCACTTTCGCATTGTATATCTGTTTCGTCATTCTGTATTTTTTCTACAATGTTAAAGGAATTTTATTTCTAGACGATATTAAATTAGGTTACTAGAAACATGTGACGCTAAAACGTCGAGAGTGCAGAGTAGACGAGCTGAAGTGAGGATGAGGACAAAACAATGGCGGAAACTTAGCCCTCTGTCGGCGGTATTCGTGCCTACACATAATGATACCACATAAACTGTGAACATTGATTGAAACAAAATTATTATTTTTGTTGTCAGAAGCATTCACTAACTAATTGAAATTGTTATTAACGTAACAGTAACAATTTGATGGATAGCAATAAATCGAATTTATTCTTCTAGCTGTATTATACTCGCTTTAGCCCGTATGTACTCGATTTACTGAATTTCAAGTATCAGTTCAGTAAATAGTAAAACATGCACGTGCACATTCTAAATCAAAAACTACTTTTTGCAAAAATTCATGTTTTTGTTGCTAATTGCACTTAATCGACCTTCTCTTGCTTTAACCAGAGACAAGTAACAAGACAGACTTTAACAAGACAGACGGTGACTTAACCTAACTAACCCCGTAAGAAAATTGCTTTCGGTGAATACCCTCTGTAGGCTAGTTACGTTGGAGATCAATAGATATATACGGTTAGTTTACTAGATGGCGCTATATTATTTTATGATAAAAAAAATGAAAGAGTCAATTCGTTACTTACCTAATGAGTTATCGCTACTCTCTGTCTTTTTCTATGTATTGCTGTGTGATGAGCTTTCAATCAACTATTTATTAATTTATTCGCCAAACAAGTATCATTAATGCACAATTATCACGTTGCTACTTTATTAAAATCTGCTAAGAATTCATCATCACCACCACAGCCCGTATTCATCCACTGATGAACATAGGCCTCCCCTCTAGAGAGCTATTATCTGCTTCAATCCTGTACACCGGCATTAATCAAGTCCCTTCAAACCTCTTGAGGTCATTGCTTCATCGACCCAAATTGTGTGAGAACCTTTCTTCCCCAGCCGTTGTCGGTTTTATGAACTATGATAACTATATCGTCGGCTAATCGAAGGTGAGTGGTGTATTCTTCATTAATGTTTATATTGTATTCTTTCCAATAAAAGAGCTTGAAGACATCTTTCAATGCCGTGGTGAAGAGTTCGCTGATAGCAGCACTTCACTTGTAGCACTTTAACGCTTCGATCTACCGATAGTCAATTCGGCATCTCTGACTGTATCACCGGCCATATCTCAACCTTATCAAAGGATTTTCGTAGTCCACATACATAAGACATAAAGGCATAAGGCAACTCATAAGATTATACTTCTTAGTTTTTTTAGGGTTCCGTACACAAAGGGTAAAACGGAACCCTATTACTGAGGCTCCGTTGTCCGTCCGTCCGTCTGTCACCAGGCTGTATCTCATGAACCGTGACAGTTAGACAGTTGAAATTTTCACAGATGATGTATTTCTGTTGCCGCTATAACAACAAATACTAAAAAATAGAATAAAATAAATATTTAAGGGGGCTCCCATACAACAAACGTGATTTTTTTGCTCATTTTTGCTCGATATTGATAACGGCAACAGGTAGACGCTTGAAATATTCACAGAATATTTAGTTATATATTCACTTTAAGAATAAATAATTAAATTAAAATAAAACAAATATTTAAGGGGGCTCCCATACAACAAACGTGATTTTTTTTGCCGTTTTTATAGATAACGGTACGGAACCCTTCGTGTGGTAGTCCGACTCGCACTTGGCCGATTTTTTATAATCTGGCGGAGGGTATGTATGTGTTTTTTTATACAACGTCAGGAAGCATACAAGCATATAGCCCACCTAATGTAAAACAGTTACCGTATCCTTTTAATGCTTGTAATATATTAAGTATCACTCGCGAGATTTTTCCTCTGCTGCTTACACATCAAATCCTTAGGAGCTTACTGGTGACCTCACTTACTCGTAGGAACACAACAACCCTCTAGGGAGTTGTTATTTGGCTGCGGTTTTCTGTGTGTTGGAGGTACTTCCCCAGATGATACTACTTTGATGCACCCTACCTCTCTTAAATCTAGATCTACGGAATGGCCTTCACAGGGTCATGCCACTAGGCTATGATACAATTCCTACTGCTTATTTGGAAATAACCACATATATATGACAAATGATAATTATAACCTCGACTTTATTACTTTCAAATTCATTGGAATTTTAACATAAGAAAATTGCCTTATGATTTGTGTTTTGCTACCGTCATTCTACTGTACCGTTCGTGTTTGGTAAATATTTGCTATGAAAATGAGTTCGCGTAATAATACGGGTACGTATTCCGTTGCATGAGCCAGGCTTGAATTTCTCACATATATCTAGAGAGATTGGTGTGATCATGATGATAAGTGTACTTTTTGTTACTTCAATACGTACTGAGAATTTATTTTCATTTGCAGATTAAGACTTTTTTTTATTGCAGTTTTTTTTAAGGAATCTTTGGAGGTCGGTCTAGGAGAAAATGGCTTCTTAATGAGCCGCAAATCATGAAAGACTGCGCCAGCTATAGGGCCATCATTTTGATCGGCTTAGCAGCAAAAGTATATGGAAAGGTTAAAAAATGAAAGGAGAATGAGGGTAAACTCCGATGGAATGCTGTGAGAGGTATAGGGAGGATTCCGAAATGGAAGGGGATATACGGATCAAGTTTCCTCGCTTCGGAATATCGTGGAGAAGCATCTCGCCATAGACCAGACGCTTTTCTTCGGTTTTCTGGATCTTGAGAAAGCATTTGATAGGGTTGTGAGAAAGGAACTGTGCGACATATTGCCGAGATATGGGATTGACGGTTCACTGCTCCGTGCTGTGCAGCCCACTTACAAAGATTGCTCCGCATGTGTGCGGATAGATGGTGATACGTCACCCTGGTTTGATGTCAAAATTGGTGTCAAATATGGTTGCATACTATCTGCTAAGCTGTTTATCCTGTATCTCGATAGTTGTCTGCAAAGAATAAGGTCAACGAATGTGGCATTGCGCATGGGTGACCTAGTGGTGAACTGAAATGATGACTACTACTTTTGAATGCGAATAAAAAAAGGAAAGATAACGGTATTTGGAAGAGAAGAAACCAGAACCAATGTAAGGATCACGATTGACGATGAAGTGTTGGAACAAGTGGATGAGATTGTATACCTGGGACGCGCTATCAGCAGGGATGGAAGATTCACTGCAATTGTGGAAAGACGAGTGAATTCTGGGAACAGTGTGAATGGAGCATCGGGAAAGTTTCTTGACAGTAAAACTTTGAGCCAGAAGGCACAGCTCGCTATACAAAGTGCTGGTTCTAACGCTAAACTTATGGAAGCGAGAGCTGGGTATGGCAGAGAGCATGAAAGTAAATGCGGTCGAAATACGACCGTTGCGCAAAATTTGTAGCGTAAAGCTTGTAGACAGTATTCGCAATGATGATGTTAGAAACAAAGTTGCTTTGAAAGAGAGCGTCGGTGTTAAAATAATAAGAAGCATGCTCCGTTGGTTTGGGCATGTAGAAAGAATGCAGGATGAAAGAATGACGATGCAAAACTGAAAGGATGTAGAAGCCAAGAAAGGTCAAGACTTACCTACCATGATAAAATTGGTCGTGTTCCTATCAGAAGAGGTTCAGGAGCCCCAAAAACCGGCGAGTGTGCATGAGAAGATATGTCACGTGTCACGTGGCGCTCGCTACTTGCTGCCTACCGCGCAAGGGATTTGACGTGAAGTTATAGTTATAGCAAATCATTGTAAGGTAGTACGACGAAATAGGTTTTAGATCAATTCGTCATGAGCATGCATATTGTTCGTTGTGTTCTATACAGCGAGGCACAATATCATTGCAGACGCGCTATCAATTTGTTGCTATCGGAAAGCCACAAAAGAACTAGACTAGAATTCGCTACAGAATAAATTTCAAATGAAGTGGTTCTGGCGGATGAACAGACTTTGAAGTAGACGTGAATACTTACATCATAACACTCGATATATTAATTATCATATAGTACCTAAATTGAAGTCTAGTCACATAACAATTAATTTGTGGGGGTGGTGAAGTGTCACCGAACCCAGAGTATTGACCCAGATATACCAGTGTTATAAATAATGTGGAAGTGCTAGTGAAGGAACTATATTGCCAATAATTCCGAATGTGTACCCCGTAGGCGATATGCTTACAATAAATTTATAACAACAGAAGCGAATATTCTCAAGGTTATTTCTCAACATATTTATGTAAACTACATTTTCTATGTGACCCTATACGTTTTCTCTTCGTTGTCCTTCCCTATACCGTTTCCTCCTCCCACATGAGAAACGAAATTTTATACTCCATTTAACAAGTTAATTTTCCACTTTTAGTCACATTTTCATTCATTTATTGATAGAATACAGAAAAAACAATTATATATTTATTTATTTAGTTTGTAATATGTAACAACACGATGCTTCGTTTCAATTGAGTCATTTTGTTCCATTGATTATTTTGACAGCATTTAAGAATATTCATTCTCCAAAACGTTTAACTTCGTCTCTTAAAAGTCGAGACCAGAAATTTCATCAAATTTCAAGTTTATAGTGTCTTACATTTAGGCATACATTTTAAACATAGAACATATATCAATAAAGTGTAGTAACCGATTCAGTCTGAAGTGTACGTAGTCGCAATTGTTAGCTAGTGACCTTGCTAGCGCACTGGCCGCCATTAACGTTGTCAAGTCTCTTGACTAGCCAATGACTAGCTGCTTGTTTCATTTCGATTTATGAGAGCTGCATCTGCTACCTATCAGTGTAGTTACTACTAAATTGATTTAGACACTTACTTAGCGGCTATTAACTAACTGTTATATAGCCGCTAAGTAACTTCATCCTGTTACTCCATCGACGTATTTAGTCATATAATTATAACCGCCATCTAGGTCTTTTAGAAGAAACTATGTACTTATATATCTGAGGCACTCGAGTCTCCTCAATCCATCTGACTCGAGCCTGTATGGTGGGTGGCGGTCCCCACTGCCGTATGCACCTCATTTTACAACATATACAAGTATATAGTACTAGAGAGTGTACGTAGGTATAGCACCTTGGACAGAACAAAAAAGAGAGATGCGCATAACAAACTATCAATGTATGCCTTACTGCCCACAGAGCATATACATGTCGCAATTAAACAAATATAAACCTAGTATGTCATCAAAATAAATATAAAACTCAGGAAATCAAGGCTGCGTTTCGAATTTGTTGTTAAGGCTTACTGGGTTTTGATTACGTTTATTATGATTTTATAGATTTTACTAGGTTTGGAATAATCCATCGAGATATATTAGAACAACTTAGACAAGACCATTTTGTAGACAGTTACATGGAGCAAGGATCAAACAAAATTTTTTGTTTGATCTTTGTTCCACCACATCACCACCATATCAACCCTTACTCATTCCACTGCAGGGATACGAGTCTTCCTTCAACCAAAGGGGTTTTAGAGCATACTCCACCACGCTGCTCAAATGCGGATTGGCGGAGGCCAGTGTTTTCAAGCCGCCCGAGGGCCACTGACTTAGCAGTCATCTATCGACAACGGCTGTCATCTATCGACAATAGCTGAGACCAACGGCTTAACGTGCTCTCCGCAGGACGGAGAAACTCGAGATAGATAAATCTATCCATAGACAGGCTGCGGTCGACGTTGCTTAACCTGGGTGTTCGGTTAGAATGACACGCGCAACGACGCCATCGAAATCTTTGTTCACTATCATTAATATGTTTTCTTAAC
Organism: Pyralis farinalis; assembly: GCA_947507595.1. Taxonomy (NCBI): domain Eukaryota; kingdom Metazoa; phylum Arthropoda; class Insecta; order Lepidoptera; family Pyralidae; genus Pyralis; species Pyralis farinalis. The sequence continues at coordinate 31,553,370 of OX382265.1, forward strand.
GTCCATGACCTCACTATCACTTATGTAATAATCGAGATTAACAGCTGTAATACATATCATTACGCCTGTCTCACATTGAGGTAGATAGAGACTATGGAACGGCAGGTGCACCGATCCAAACATATCTCTCTCCGCTCTTCCACGCTCATCAACCTATTCTGGCATGCTCATCGGTTTCCGGTTACGAAGTAACGATTAAGTAATCTGTGGTTTCGGGTGCTTTTGATTTGGCCCTTTTTCAGGACATTACTTATTTGATCTAAAAGTGTGCGCCCTATACGTACACATTTAGATCAAATAGCCGATATCTCTATTCAGTCTTGCTCGTTCGTAACTCTTTTGTCATCTTTCCAAATGTCCGAACACCATAAGCATATCTACTCTTTTCAATTTTTGTCACTACATCATCAGAGCGACATAATAATGAAAACTATGATTATGTACTTATATAGTTATATTCTATAACCTTATAACTGTAAATACGTACTAAAGCAGGGATAAGCAGATAATAATAAAAAAAAACTGTTAAGAGTAAGTTGATTGAACCGCATAATTGGGTTTGTTTAACTTTGCTTTGTCATTGCCCAAACCTAACCCAAAACTGATTCAGATCTAATCCTAACTTCACCCAAAATTGACCCGAAGTTGACTTAAACCTAACCCAAACTATAACTTCATAGATCTGTGAGTTGGATCCGCACCGTGTTTATTTGTGAAGGATTTTTGATGCCCTTGTAAGTAACACCTCTGCTGGGTAAAAACACCATTACATTGCATTCAATACATTCAATAAAATTAGCTTAAGGTAGCGTTTAAACATTTATTAATTTACTTAATGGTTGTATTTACTAAATGTATTTTATTTTAGATTATTAGTTTCATAAACTCGGCGTTAAAAATTGCAAATGTTTTTGAAAATTCAACAAAAATAAGCTAGGTAATTAAAATATCAGTATGCATCAGTCTGATACAAAGTCATCAATGCCTTCAGAAAATGGCTAAGGCTTAGGGCACGTGATACTCAAGTCGAATTTATGATTGGGAGTTAATTAGGTAGTTTTTATCTGAACACATTCATACGAATAATAGAGTCGAAATTCTCGCCAATTGCAACTAGATCTGTATAACATGCCACACCGTATGTGATATGTGAGGAATTCAGTATTTCATCACACTCCCGATGCCAGAGTACATAATATGCTGTTTATTCAATTTCATGGATTGCTGTTGTCGAATACTCGCGTAAGACGACGGCATAAGTTTAAATGAGAAGAGATTTAGTCTTACAGTTTCCACGTCCATTTAAAAAATAAGTAATGTGCTTTTAACGATTTTTTGTTCTAATTTTTAAAGAAGATACACAAATACAGTTCTACAGCAGCAATACCGAAACGTCAAAATGTACACATTTTGGCAGCAGTGCAGTTGCAGTTATTTAGCAGAATTGGCCTACAGATGTACCGTGCTGTCTTCAGCGTAACTGTTGTAAGAGGTCATTATATGTAGAAGAAAAAGGATTGGTCATAACCCTGGGGAACGTCAGCATTCACATGCATGAGCTCAGACGTACAGCCATCAGCCATGACTCGAATACTACGCTCACGCAAGAAGCTAGCAATCCATCCACACAGCCGGTAGGGTAGCTCATAGACCGGCAGTTTAGAGAGTAGCGCTTTGTGCCAGACCCTGTCAAACGCCTTAGATATCTTACAGCCATGGTTTCTCCATAACCTATAGCATCACCTTGAAAATGGCTGAACTCTCTTGCAGTAGTAAAAGAGGGTATTAGATTCAAGATTCACCATGTCATTGTCTGGATGTCGATTTCTTACAGTCCCAAATTTTACTCGTCAATGGATCATAATATCAATCTCTTTTAGTGAAAAAATTAACTGGCAACAAAACTAGTTATATATCTGTGCGTAAGTTAGAATATAATAATATGCTAATATAGCATATAGGATTGTTATATTTCAGAAAATTTAAAGTTATTTTGCCAAACCACGTTACCAACGCATTTGTGTTTCACACTTAAAAGAAGGAGCCCACCCTCCACACTCTAATATGTAAATTGTGAAAGAAATAAAACATTTTATTTTATTTTATATTTTATTTTTTTAATTTAGTGATATCCTGTTCTTATTTTTTGCTTCTGTGTAAAATATGTACTAGCATATTTTACAGAGGAAAGTTAAAAGCGAAACCGATAAATTCTTTGCAAAAATACTTTCTTATGAAGGTCAATAGGGTTATTTACCTTCATTAGAGGGTATTTTTGTAAAGAATTTATCGGGAATTTAATTTATTTCAGATGGGTATCTGATGAAGAATTTCAAATTGTACGTGAATTTTAAATCCGTCATCGAATTTAAATGAAAAACCTGGATCTGTAATAACACGTTTCAAACGATGGCCAAACGACTGGAAAAGGCCAAAGACCGCCATTTGCGAAGGCTTCCCGGGAAGGAATTGGTGGATACAAAATATTTGGCAACTAAATTAAACGTAATTTAAAATAACGAACATTAGCTATTGTTCGTAAAGACAATAAAATCACACGTCTTAGTACGTACCTAACCTATAGGTATCAAGTTGTCATTGAAAGTAGGAAATACAGAAATAAAAAAAATATTGATTTTGCAACACGTAAATCCGTGGATGATACGATATAGATAGTACGTTGTTAAAATTGTAAACTATGCCTCCATGTAAGTAATTACTGCACGGATGTTAAGATTAATTGCACGTATACAAAGGAAGTGTGTCATTCTGAAAGCTACCATTATTTAATTATTCTCTACGGTTGTTGACAACTTACACCCTGCTATTTTTTTTATACAACTAAGGAGGCAAACAAGCACACGACCTGCCTAATGGTAAGCAGTTACCGCAGCCTACGGACATTTGGACTTTTGGATTTTTTTTGGATTTGGACATAGGCAGCGTGAGAAACAACCCCGTGGTGATGCGAGCGTCAATAGGCTGCGGTAACCGTTTACCATCTAATGCGGGCCATATGCTTGTTTGTCAATCTAATTGTATGAAAAAAAAAACTTCTCTGGAACCGCACAGTACGCGACCATTGCGGTTCCAGTGTATGAGGATGAACTCCTAGCCGTTGGCATAATATCGAACAACTCTTCAGAATACAAACCATTATACAATTGGTAGAACACGCAAAGGGAGGCAAAATCTCTTCTCAAATTCAATACCGTGTGTGCGTTTAGGATCAGGATGAGTATGTTATTGTTTGTGTTTTATAACCCTCATATTATTTTGCGAATTATCGTCAACATACGAATTCCTATATGTAGATAAAACTTTGCCCACAAATAAAACTTTACAAGCGACACAGGAACGATCGCTGTGGAAATCTAACGGGGAGGCATATGTTCAGCAGCGGACGTCATTCAGCTGAAATGATAAGGATGATGAAAATTTTGGGTGATGGATAGAATCTTGAACAAAATTAATGAAGAAATCTGTTAGCAGTCGCTACATATTTTAATAATACTCGTACTTAACCTATTTATTATAAGAGAATTCTCTCCTGGAATTTGTGAGATGGTTCCAAAAAAAATAAATGGCGATGGCAAACCCGACGTTCCATACTGTCGTTCTATTACCATCGTTGAGTAAACTTCTAGAACGTTTAATTCTTTCAAGTCTCTAGCTTGGTGGATCCAATTGCATAATAATAAACGCGTCTGTCATTATTTGCAAGTCCACTGTTGATGTGGTCCTCGCGGTTCGCTCCAGAATGGTTAAGCTTCGGTAGATGTAGTATGTTGTCGGTGTTATGATAGACATTTCGGGCGGTTTTCATAATGCTCAAACTAAAGGCGGCTTTAACAGCATTTACTCTCTTAATTATAATGTACTTTCTATAGTATATTGCTTTAAAAGTGTTCACTTAAAGGCAAGGTTCTCTTCAGTGCAATCTCGGTGCTGGGTCCGTGAGTTCGTACTGTTATTTTTGATGACAACTTTGTTTTTTTTTTAACGACGGGTTCCTCTTGATCAATGCAAATTCTAGATGCCTTAGTCAGGTAGTTTCAAATTATCTGAACTTGGACTGAGGTTATCGTAATTATCTCGATATTGCATATCCATAAAACACATCTGCGCAGGCTCGAAGGAAATTTTCAAGACACGCAATATTTTAGTTAGTTTAACTGCACAAATTAAACTTTTTAGGTTAAGATTTTTTGTGAGCACAGAAATTTTCGTGGCTGTAGCAATTATGTCTTATTATATTGTATTTTTATATGATATTTTTATACTACATTCATACGCTCATCAAACTGGCACCGGGATCTTTATGATGAGCGTATGAAATATATGAGCTCGATTTTGATTCGAGGAAGTGGTATCAATTTGAATTGTAATATTTGTACTAAACTTACAGCACGTAATAAAAGTTTAAGTGATTTTAATATATTTCAGTTAAAAAGCAATTGCTTGATGTTGTAACTTGACTCCCTTTAACATGATGCCTCTTCAGTAGAAAGGCAAACTTTAGAAAGAATATGGCCTTGGGTGTCCTCTGCAGAATGGGAAGTACTCTAATAATAATAATGTTTTTGAATACCTACATAATATTTTATATTCGAATAAGGAGATATCGTATCAATCAACAGTCAGTTAAACTTTAGAAATTACATGTTGAGTCACACGCAGATATGAGTAATGAAGGTAGTTACGAACTTTATGTATTACCATATACATGTACATGGACATGCACATGTAGTATGAACCGCGAGCCCGGTAGTGGAATAGCTAACATTGGCACATAGATATGAGGTTCGATTCAAGCGCAAGGTAAACATGTATGCCCGTTTGTCTTGCTCTGAGGATTTACTATGTATATGTATGTATGTATATATAAGTATTTACATATAAATCATAGTTATTTACTTAGGTTAATTAGTTATCTAGTTTCTATGGCATAAGCTATACTTAGTGTAAGACTAATATGTCCAACGCGTAGTGACCCGTTTGAGAAAATTAACGTAATCTGTAATCGTCACCCGCTCTTGCTTGGTCATTGATATTCAATGGATCAATATATCCGTGAGCAGGTCTCGATAGGTATTATGACTAATGCGAATATGTGGGCAATTATGAGGTTACTGTAATGAGATCTGGAGCGATTATTAGTACAGGGATATTACAGTAGAGGTGCAAACGCCTGCTATAACTATTCCGGTGGGCGGTGGCTCACCACTCACTGGACGGACCACCGAAATGCCAGATATGGGCCGAAATGTACGAAATGCAGAGACATAGGCCGGGAGCGTGAATTGACTCTCATGGTGTCGTTACGCACCAACAGCTCGCCACAAGCTGTCCTTCAGGGCTATTATTTTATTATTATTATTAAGTTGAAACTTTCAAATAACTTGGTATATCGGAGACCCTGAGTATAGCAGACGAAGTCATAAAACAATCGGTGAACGATTGCTATTATTATTATTATTATCTCTCTTATTTCACGGGTTTTAATCCCAGACTTTTGATAGGCGTGCGCGGGGATATGAATCCAACGCGTAGAGGCCCCTTCGGAAATAATGATGTAATGCATTATTCCTGCCGTGACCTGCTTCAGGGGATATTAATGGGATAATATACCCATGAACAGGTCATGGCAGGTTTGACTATTGGAAATATGTCGGAAAAAAGCGGACCATTAAAACGGTCTCGGGTACGGTCTACCACAGATCATTGTTTGTGGTAGACCGGGATGGGCCATCATTCCACCGTTTAGATTTTTTGTTGAAAGGTCTAAGTTCCACCGGGATAATCATATGTCGCTCCTCTCGCGCTTAGTCTCTGTCACATACAAAGCATGTAAGTGTCTATCATACATTACGTCCATCAGCTCGTTCATTATATCATTTAATCCATCATTCATATTACACGTGCCTATACAACACGTAACATGAAAAAAAAAACAAAAGCGTGTGAAACTTAATTGTATATCTTAAAGGATTACTTTCACGAACATATTTTTTTTATTCAAATTGACATATTCTGGAAATAAAAGCAAAAAATCTGAAACCCAGCTACAGAAAAGAAGACAATAAGGTAGTGATTCCGTCTGTGGTTTCTGTCACTGAATTGCAATGCCACCTGTATTGTATGTATTCAGAGTTTAGTAGAGTTAGTCTTGAAACCAGTTTCGATACATTAGAAATGGAATTAAACTCGTAAATCACGACGGTATCACCAGTTTGGTTTCATCTTGGAGGCCGATGGTTTTTAGATTATAAACCTTATTACGATCTCTTACGACTGCACTGTAATGGTTACAAAGCCGTGACAGAAACATCTTAACGAATGATTGTTTTCAATTTTTTCGTGGTCCGGTTTTAGTTTTTTTAACTTTTATTTTTATCATACACTTTTAGTTTGGCTTGTGTTCCACATTGCAAGTGCCTATCGGAGTTTAGCCAATTCTTATAATGACTTTTGATCACGAAAATTATATAGCTATCGGCATTTAAATCCCGGTGAAATGACTGTAAACAATCCATTTAGTGTTTTGACTGCATACACCACTTCCGTGCCGCCTACTCTAAATTTATAATACCTATGCTGCATCCTATAAGGTTTACGAAAGACGAACAATAATAATAGCAGTAAGTAATAGTAACATTTTCCGCTATCTCCTTTATATTAGCCCATCGAATTCTACTGAAGCTGAAATACATTTGGGTTTAATTGCGAATGGTTTACAATTATCGGAAATATATCAGATTTATTGAGAACCAAACATTGCTGACAGCTTCGCCGGTATTCTATCATTACGACGATAGTTAATTATGTGCTACTCTACGTACCATAGTCATAATCATTTCAGAGGAAGGACGTCTACTGCTGATCATAGGTTTCCCCCTTGTACTTCCATAACGATCGGTCCTGTGCCGCTTACATCCACCATTTCCTTGCGATCTTAAGGAGATCGTAAGTCCATCGTGTAGGGGGTTCGTGGTCGTTCCTCGCGTTCTATGTCGTAGGGCGCATCAAAGCATTCCGTCTGGGGAAGTACCTTCATCTTACAGAAAGCCGCAGCCAAATAACAACTCCCTTGAATTAAACAATTTTTAACGCAAGTATCGCGTGTTTTATTTATTTTGTTGAACCAGACGTTTCTAATGCTTTGCAGCGTCCGTGGTCGCAGGAAGACTAAGGTGACATTGGTTATTCAATTATTACATCCACCGACATGGATGGATAAATTATATACATTCCGATTCACACATAAACCGCTCACGGTGTCCGAATGTTTTTGAGTAGAGATCTCTGGGTTTGTGACTTGATTATTTTTAGAACTGGATCCCAAGCAGGTGGTACTTACTTGTTAAAAATCTGTTTAATTCAATGTGTAACAGTCACGAAAACCTAAGACAATTCCTAGAGGGTTCTTGTGTTCCTGCGTGTGAGTGAGGTCACCAGTAAGCTACCAAGGGAGTTGCTGTTTAAGCAGCAGAGGAGGCATCGCACGAGTATTAATATCGCAAGCGTTAATAGGCTACGGTACCCGCTTACATCAAGGGGCCGTATGCTTGTATACCTCCCGACATAGCATAAAAAAATCATAGTAACTATTACTATATATTTTTACCAAATCTAACTATAATCTGATTCTGGGATTTACCTAACCGTGGAAGGGTAATAAACACAAGTTACGAGTACTTTTGCATTTATAGTATAAGTTTGGACTAGGTTCATTACGCCGTTCATCGGCGTACTAAATCCGAACTCGCGGTAATAAGGTATTGTGTGTGTGTTTTTGTCATTTTTCGATTCCAGACTAGACTTTCTTCCAAATCCTTCAACCAAATTTCATTATAAAATTACAGTCCATTCAGATGTTTAATCATATACACTGACAGATATAATAGAGGTACATCAATGTGCACGAGCAGGTGGAAATTGGAACATAATGTAGATTAACATTTCTGTCATAAATACCACTGCTGTCTGTAAACGCAAACATAGTGCGGTTAAACTACGAGTATTAATTTGCGGTCCACAATGTAATAATTAGGAGAAAGGCAATTACAAACATATATTCTGTCTATACTTAGTCTGGCCATAATTACTGTTACCATTAAAAATAAACAAAATATTACGTTTGAATTTGGAATCTGTCATTTATATATGATTGTTCATTGAGTTTTCTCATTTTGGCGCCCATTGTACAATATTTTGCGATATTAAAATGGAGTGGGGTGATAAAGAGAACCGAATCGCTGTGATTGCATTACACAAAGTAGGTATGGAGTCAAATGCAATTTTTAAAACTCTCCATACGCTTGGTATTAGAAAAAATGTTTGTGTACTGGGCTATTAATAGGTACAATGAGACCTCTGTTTGTGGCAGAAAAAAGATCTGGCCGTCCACGTAGTGTTCGTACGAAAAAGGTGGTCAAAGCAGTAAGGGAAAGAATTCGAAGAAATCCTGTCCGAAAGCAAAAGATTTTATCTCGGGAAATGAAGATAGCACCTAGAACCATGTCGCGTATTTTAAAAGATGACTTAGGACTTGCAGCCTATAAGAGACGTACTGGGTCATTTCTTAACTGATAATTTAAAAAAGAATAGGGTGGTAAAATCGAAACAACTACTGAAGCGGTACGCAAATGGAGGTCACAGAAAAATTTTGTTTACGGATGAGAAAATTTTTACAATTGAGCAACATTTTAACAAACGAAATGACCTTATATATGCTCAAAGCTCTAAGGAAGCTTCCCAATTAGTCGACAGACTGCAACGTGGGCACTATCCGACTTCAGTGATGGTTTGGTGGGGTATTAGCTATGATGGAGTGACTGAGCCATACTTTTGTGAAAAAGGTATCAAAACATCGGCACAAGTGTATCAAGGCATACTTGAGAAGGTAGTGAAGCCCCTTAACAGCACCATGTTAAATAACCAAGAATTATCCTTCCAGCAAGACTCGGCGTCGGGTCATAAAGCTCGGTCTACGCAGTCTTGGTTGGAAACGAACGTTTCGGACTTCATCAGAGCTGAAGACTGGCCGTCGTCTAGTCCCGATTTTAATCCACTGGATTATGATTTATGGTCAGTTTTAGAGAGTACGGCTTGCTCTAAACGCCATGATAATTTGGAGTCCCTAAAACAATCCGTACGATTGGCAGTGAAGAATTATCCCATGGAAAGAGTGCGTGCTTCTATTGATAACTGGCCTCAACGTTTAAAGGACTGTATGACAGCCATTGGCCATTGGCTGGCAGACCACTTCGAATAAGCTTTTTATATTGTTTTATATTTATGTATTAAACTAACACACTGTAAAAGTAATACTCGTAAATGTTATATGCAATATAAATTTTTTTTTTTTGGTTTCAGTATTTATGGCAAGACTAGGTAGATATATATATATATATATTAGATAGAGGTACGTTATTATATTATTAGATAGATTATATTATATTATTAGATATACGTTAGGTAGAGGGTTATATATATATACAAATACTTATCTGTTTTATTACTTTTTATTATGTAGAGCGAATGCGGCGATTTTTTTTATACAACGTCGGGAGGCATACAGGCATACGGCTCACCTGATGAAGCGAAGATGAGCGGTTACCGTAGTTTATTAACGCTTCCAATACATTTACTATCACTAGAGCGATGCCACTTCTGCTGCTAACACAGCGGCTCCTTAGATACTTACTGGTTGGTGACACGCCTCACTCTCACGCAGGAATAAAACAACCCTCCAAAGTAAATTGCCAGATTTAAGGATTTAGTTCTTCTTTCGGTCTACTTGTATGTGTCTTATATGCCCGCTAGTCCGCTGTGGTGGTAGCCAGTGTCAGAGCCAGAGTCAGTGTCAGAGTCGGAGATTCTTAGCACCTCTGCCCCCCAACCCATGGCAACTGCATTTATTTATCTACCTACTCAGGCGACGGGTCTTATGGATTTTTCTCATAGACGTCTTTTACTACACCTACGGGTTGAGTTGAGGTGGCTAGGTGGCTATACGGCTAAGTATATATATAGTCTTTACAAATGTACTATATATACATATATATATATATATATATATATATACACATTTGTAAAGACACGTGAATTGGCTAATACCAACAATGCAAAACAGGACTGCAATATACAAATACCAGTAGCAATTAATTTGCGAAAAATAGTTGCAGTATAACTTCTTGGGCACTAAATATTCCTAGTTCTAGCTTTATCCACATCGAACACGGGGAATCGAAAGTGCCCTGACTGACAATGAGAAAAGGTAGTTCAGCTGTTAAATTAATTTTGGTAGTAGGTAGTTAGGTAGTACTTTGGTAGGTGAGTAATTTTTAGAAGATCTGAGAGCACGTTCCCAGACCTTCTGAAAATTACCAGTCAATAAGAAAAGTAACAGCTATTTTGAAAATGATTTTATAATGAACAGAGACAAAGAATTTGAATTTGAGTTCATGAAAGCTAATTTATAGTCAATTAAAAATAAAAGCACAAGGCGATTAATGAAGTAATCAGTTTTTAATTGGACAAATTACACACTCTCAATATATTCATTTTGGGAATGTTCATTATTTTAATAGCGAGAAAATGTTGTATATGCTGCGAGCAATGGAACGCGTTTATAAAATATTGTGAATTATCACGTGCTTTTTATTTATTTACTGATTCAATTCAAAATAGCAAATAATAATTGCGTGAACACAGGAAGCACATCTATTTCAGTGCTTAAATAGCAGCTGTTACATATGAGCCATATGTAACAGATTCATTAATACCTACTAACGAATATATCACTTCTCATAATATTGTCAGTGCGAATTGATGTATATGCACGTCTCTAATCCTTTATTCACATACAAAGTAATCGTAGATCCGGAAATATGATTTCTTCGAATCAGGGCAAAAGCTTGATGAAGGCGCCCCTCTCTAGTGTGTTTGAGATAAATTGTTAAAATAAAACATATTTTGTGACAGGGAGAATAAGTACCCTTTAATAAATTTGCACTCTTTATTATCACTTTTATATTGCAGGTGAAACATCTTAGTGAATATTAAAATTTATAATAAATAAAAATCAAAAATCGGATATATATATAGTAGCTCATGCAGAAAAGCAACGGAGTGTCTAGTATGCGCACGCACACGCGCAAGATGACAAGAGTACCGGTGTACGGGGGGCACGACACCATGAGAGAGCGTCATGCCATTTGCCGTCATGGCTTATTCGATTTTACTGCCAAGGCGCGCCAATTGATGAATCACATCAAAAACCATATTTACGTTCCAGCTACTTGGTATTTTTATGTGATCATAAACTTCTTTGTAAAATAAATATGTTTATTCATTAAGTGATAATGTGTATTTGGCAATCATTTTTTACAGAGTATCAGTAAATTGTGGGATTTCATTTTATTGATTTTTTTACAGCAGTTATTAATATTTTCTTTACTAATAAAAATAAACTGAAAAACAAGCTTAAAAACAAAAAGTAAAATTAAAGTTAATTTATTCATGTTTAAATAACACTATGTAGTAGGTACATGTACAGTACAAAAGCAAATTACTCATTTTTATTTTCAATTTATTATTTATTTTTTTTTATTTAGAACTTGCATTTGTTTTAACAATATTTGAAAAGTAGAAAAAAATTGTAAATGATATGATAGCTTTAACTTTCTTTATCAATTTAACTTCTATACCGACCATAGACCATATCGGGCAAGTAAACTTTTTTTATATTACTCACGCGATGTCACCTCTGCTACTAACCAGCAACTCCATAGGAGATTAATAGTGACCTAACTTACACTCAGGAACACAACAACCCTCTCGGGAGTTGTTATTTGGTTGCGGTTTTCTGTGAAGTGGAGGTACTTCCCCAGACGGGCTGCTTGATGTGCCCTACCTCACTTAAAAATACCCAGGCCAAGACAAACAAACATGTTCATGCACATAAATGTTTGTCCTGTGTGGGAATCGAAACCACGAGCGTTGGTGTCAAAGTAACGTAACAGCCGAGCTAGTCATTCCAAGATAACGTCAAATTTCTAATAAGTGGCTATCTATTATTTGTATACCAACAACTAGATATCCACCGAGTAGTCGCTTATTACTCGGTACTCGGCGTTCTCGTTACAGTTTGTAGTACTCGTACTCGGCTGAGTAACTCGTTTAGAGGTCGAGTACTCGGTTAATGTAATTTATGGTTGAAAATACTGTATTCTCATTATAAATTCAATAAGTAAGCATATTTATTTAATTATATGAATCACATGAAAATCACTGCTGAACATAGGCCTCCCCCTTAGACTTCCACAGCGATCTGGTCTGTGCTGCGTGCATCTATCGGCGTCGTGCGATCTTCACAAAATCGTGGTCCATTATGTGGCGGGCCGTCTTATGCTGCGTTTTCCGGTTCGTAGTCGCCATTCGAGAAATTTTCTACCCCAACAGCCATCGGTTCTCCAAGCTATGTGGCCTGCCACTTCTACTGTAGCTTGCTGATCCTTCGTCGTCGAAAACTCTAACTTTGCTCGGATGTGCTCATTTCTGAATCTATCTCGCAGAGAAACACCGAGTATGGCTCTCTCCATCGCACGCTGTGCAACCTTGAGCTTCCGTATGAGACCCACAATAAGGGACCACTTTCTTTGCCGTAAGTCATCACTGGCAAATCGAAAGTGAGTGATATACTCGCCGTTGATATTGATACCGTATCCTTTCCAGTTCATTAGCTTGAAAATATCTTCCAATGCAGCAGTGAACAGTTTCGGAGAAACAAGGTCTCCCTGTCTCACTCCTCTCTGCAATTGGATAGGCCTCGTACTCCGGTCCGGTTTTGTTTTTATATATACTCCTCAACACTTCGATATACCTGTTATCAATTTTTTTTTTTTTTTTTTATATTGGCGCAGCATAGTGGCTCCTCTTCGCCTGTTGGTAAGCGAAAAGGGGAGACCAAATTGCAGCGGCAACTGACAAAGGACTACGGTGTCCTGTCAGTTGACGCTACCATGCTGGCCCGCAAGGTGCTTCTTCACGCTTCGTTTGAAGGATCCCATGTTGTTCATGATCCATGCCATGCCACATTGATCCAATGTGGCACCGCTCGAGAGACTGGAGCACAGTGCAAGTCTCGATCGAATCGAAAGCCTTCTCATAGTCCACAAACGCTAAGGATATTTACTGGTTATACTCTTCGGTTTTATGTATAACCTGTCGCAGCGTATACGTGTGGTCTATAGTAAAAAATAGAAAAAAATGTATTATTGATATTGGACCCGGTAAGTGGCACTGTAATCGGGTTACAGGATTTATTGTTTTTATTTTCGGACAGCCAAGGCAACGTCTGTCGGGTCCGCTAGTTTATATATAAATTATGCATAATTAAAGTTAGTATTTAGTTGTGACGGGAAGTTAGGGTTTAGTTGCCAGAAATGGCCCTTTTTCTATGCTAATGGTGATAAACAATTATCAATTTTTGTCATTATGTTTGTCGCATGTATTTTCATCAGTGAGGTCTTGTGACTACCAACCGGTTACATCATCAGACGACCACGATGATGACTGCTGCATAGGTATCTAATATTGAGATTTCGTCATCGATCATTATGTCATTAAAGTTATGTTAAACAAAGTCAGTGGCATACAGGCGTTCTAATAAATATAAGCATCCGCCGAACCGCAGCAGCATGCCGGAGTACGTTTTAAACCGCTGCGAATGAATAGATACCATGTAACTGGGAAACTGGCAACGAGCGAGTGGTACTCCTTGAATTGCAAGACTTGGTTGGTGCGAGCTGCTTCGCAAGAGTTATTTGTCACACAACGTTACTAAAAATGGGATGAGCATACATACATACATATAATCACGCCTCTATCCCGTAGGGGTAGGCAGAGACCACTTCTTTCCACTTGCTACGATCCTTACATACTTGTTTCGCTTCGTCCACTCTCATTATTCCCTTCATACATGCTCTTCGGTTTAGGGTACTCTTGACCTGGCCTTTTTTCAGGACGTCCCTGATTTGATCTCGAAACGTCCGCCAAGGTCTACCCCTTCCAACACTTTCACTCACACTCGCCTTATACACTTTTTTCGTCAATCGTTCTTCATTCATTCTCTCGATATGGCCAAACCATCTCAGCATACCTTTCTCAATTTTTGTCACTACATCTTCTTTCAGACCACAACGTTTCCTTATCTCACTATTTCTTATCCTGTCACTCAGTTTAACTCCTATCATACTTCTTAACGCTCTCATCTCAACCGCATTTATTCTGCTTTCATGGGATGAGCATGCGTTAACGTAATCTAGTTGTTAAAATGCGAACATATTTTTATGTCAAAAATTAATTAGGCGAAGTTGCTGACAAAGCTACAAATACAATGCGATACGACGAAACGGTGCCAAGGCCGAAGTACTAGGATAAAGTGTATGTAACTGTATCGCTGCTCCCGTAATTTGTAAATACACACAAATACTCGTTAAGGTTCGTTATACACACATTGGGGTCGGCAACAGTTGGCGTGTCCGACCCGCCTTTGTTTGCCCACCAAAATGCTGACCCGATAAAACCAACATGGCCGATTTCATCTACGAGTATGTTCATGTAGCGCGGCTTAGCTCCCTATGCAAACGTAACTTTCGTTTACTTTTAGCGTTTCATACATTGGTAATATTTATATTTGCCTCAAAGCGTAGAACGCCAACATAACCTCGTTTCGACTATATATGGATACATTGTCCAATGTCCCCTATGATTAATTGTGATGCCTAACTAGTCAGATGGAGGAATGCGATACATTCACGTGGCCTATCTTTCTATTATTATTTAAGCAGTTGTAAATATAACGAAAATTTTAACGACCTAACTGTGTAACAGTGATCCATGACCTACATACACACGTCCTTGCCCTATAGACATACAAATTTGGAGACATGTAACTTTTTGAAGTACTTATAAGAAGGAAACATTTTATGAATGAAAAAATATATCTTGCAGAGTAACTATTTGGTTTTATTAAAACTATTCGGTAATTTTTAAACTTGTACTTTTTGCAGTATGACTGTACAGATATACAACAGATCATGAGCAGAGTTTGATTGTCCATAATGATACGTGCGAAGAGATGAATAGGTAGCAAGGTGGTAATGGGTACCATGGGCATGTAGCTATTCCAATATTATTTTTCATACGACGTCGTGAGGCATAGAAGTATACAGCCCATCTGATGTAAAGCGATTTTAATAGCCTAACGCTTGTAATACTTTTAGTATCACTTGTACCACCTCTGCTGCTAACACAGCAATTGCTCAGAAGCTTAACGGTGACATCACTCACACACAGGAATGCAACAACCCTCTAAGGATCTAGGATTGTTATTTGGCTGTGGTTTTCTTCAGGTGGAGCTACTTCCTTAGACTGCTTTTATATGCTCTAGTTCTCTTAAAAACACTCAAATCAAGACAAATAAACAATGTTCTAAGAGCTAGCGATTGGCAGACTTTAGGTAATCCAGATATGTACATATTTATATGAATCATTGGAATTGGTTGGTTCCAATGGCCGACGCGGGGTACAAACGTTTGAATTCTCAATGTATACAAACAGTTCGAATTTTTTTTTAGTACTCGGTATACGGTGGACAAAGATAATCGAGTGAGTCCGAACCAACTCTCTCGGCTACTATCTTTCAGACCAACTCTATTTCTCACATCCACATAGCAATCTCGGTCTACAAGCATTGCGGCGCAGATTTTGCGCAACGCTCGCATCTTGACGGCGTTTATTCTACTTTTCCTGCTCTCTCTGTCAAACCCAACTCTCGCTTTCACTAGCGGTGACGGCGAGTTGTGTACAGCAAGCTGTGCCTTCTCCTTCCATATGATAATGACTTAAAATATAGCCGTTCCTATATCTTCTTCTTAGCGTTATTCCGTTTCTAATTCATTAGAATTGGTGGGGTCCATTATCAAAGTTTAAGGATTTGGCAAAGATATAGATTTTTTATATGTAGCGACTGCCGTCAGACCTCCATAACCTGGAAGAAAATCCAGACCTTACTTAGAAAAGGGGACTCGTCGCTAGAAATATTATTATTACTTGAGCGTGCGCGTTACATCACGACGTTTTCCGTTACAGCCGAACAAGTGATAATTACAAATACATATGTACATAAATCCCAAAACACGAATTTAGTGGTACATGCTAGTTTTTGATAGCCATATTTCTCCTTTCCAACGCTAACTTATGGAAGTGAGAGCTGGGTATGGCAGAGAGAGCATGAAAGTAGAATAAATGCGGTCGAGATGCGAGCATTGCGCAAAATTTGTGGCATAACGCTTGCTAACCGCGTTCGTAATGAAGACGTGAGAGAAAGAGTTGGTCTGAAAGAGAGTGACGGTGTTAAGTTCAGAAAGGGCATGCTCCTTCGGTTCGGACATGTAGAAAGAATGCGGGACGAAAGAATGATGAAACAGATATACAATGCAAAAGTGGAAGGATGTAGGAGCCGAGGAAGGCCGAGACTAACCTACCATGACCAAATTGGTCGTGTTTTATCAGAAGGTGATATCAGAAGCCCCAGGAACCGGCGAGCGTGCATGAAAAGAGCTATGAATGTCACAGAAGCGAGTTTTGTACGTAGATACGAGTGAAGTATGCAAGGACCGCGTCTTATGGCGCTCGGTTCTCTCTGCCTACCCCGCAAGGGACTTGGCGTGAAGATATACATACATACACAGTGTTCTTTTATCAATCACTGGTGTGGACAGCTATAACGTGCTATGACATGTGATCTCTTCTTCACGATATGGCACCAAGAGATCATTTGAGTTTTCATGTGAATACTTAATACTTTTTTATGGATTCACATTTTTTTCCAGAGGGAAGAAACACCTAGTAGTAGATAGTTACCAATAGGTAGGACTTTTGATATTTCCAACACTTCATCACTTCTACAAAGATGGTTCTGTAGAAACCTCTTCATGCCATTTCCTCTTGCATTCTTTCTACATATCCAAATCAATGGTGGTTTATAAATAACTATTTAGAACACCATGTTACTATAAGAAGAGGCGGGCACCATTGATTTGGATATGTAGAAAGAATGCAAGAGGAAATAATGTCGAAACAAATATACAACGCGACAGTAGTAGGATGTGGGTGCCGAGTAAGGCCTATTACTCATCTACCACGTTTAAGGTGGTCTTAAGAGTCTTAGAAACCGAGCGTGCATGAAAAACCTATGAAAGATAAAGAAGCGAGTTAGGTATGTAAGGATCGAGTCGTGTGGCGCTCGGTTCTCTCTGCCAACGCCTTAGTGGACTTGGCGTAAAGTTATAGATCAATTGGACGTCATAATCATAACAATCATAAATTTTTATTTGCTTAAAAACATGGTATAAAATGATGTTACAGAGAAAAAAATCAATTGGACCATACATGTTTTGCTAGTACAAAGAAAATAGCATGCAAAAATTAATCGAGGAAACTTTTAAGCTATATGTTTTCATCAAGCAACCATTTATATAATGCTTTTTTAGAGCGCTCAAGATTTAACAATTTTATATTCTCGGGTATTTTATTAAATATTTTTACACACATACACAAACAACCGACTAATACCTATATCCCGTAAAGTACGTACGTTAAATTTGGTGTACCTAATATGTGTATATTTCATTACAAATTGTAATTAAATTTGCGGCTGATACTTTGGTAAAGTGATAATTACTAGTATCAAATAAATCAATAGTACCTATGCCTCGAAACACCGAGAGTAGTATGCACAGAAAGGGCAACCTATATCATGCATTTATTGTCATCTACAAATGTGGTATAACGTTGTGTTTGTAATTTAATGCACATTTATATCAATTTCTACATTATGACATATATGTTTGGTGGATTAATATAAATATAATATGAGAAGAATATCGGCATCAAAGGGATGACTTTGAAACGAGATTAGTTTTCGTGCTCATACTTCTTTACATTGATTATGTTTTGGATGGGAAAATGAACATATATTTTTATCTTGATCTCAAGAAAGGTAGTGGGTATCTAAACATCCCGACTGGAGAATGTCTCCACCTCATAGAATACAGCCAAATAACAACTCCCTGTTGTTGTTTATGCGATTAAGTGGATTTACCAGTATGCTGCTTAGCAGTTGCTGAATTCGCAGCAGCGGTGGCAACGAACGCGCAATACTTCCTGTATTGCAAGGGTTCATTGGGTATGGTAAACACTATACATCAGGTGGGATGTATATAGCATGTTTGCCTCTCCACGTTGTAAAAAAAACATGATTTTATTGATTTCTTGTCAATCGATTTTTTATTGAAACTTAGAGTAACTATTTAATTGACCTTTGAAAGGTTCACGAATTTGGAAAATCTACAAAATTAATATCAATAGTAAATTCAATACCGACTGTAGGAATAAATATTCTATGTGCATGATGGAAAACTGAATAGCAGTGAAATTAGATGTATAATTAAATTTGAAATGTCTGTGAGAGATTTAGTTTCCCTGTATATTCCAAACGTACTGCATGCATGATTAATTACCATATAGGGCTATTCGGTAATTTTAGAATAACTAATACTTAATATAATATACGTAATGTTACTGATGTTTAGTTTACCCCTAAATAATATAATGATGTGTTTCATTATAGAGTGAAATTTTGTGCAATATTTGCAGCTCCTGCGTTAATTCTTCTATTATGCTCTCATACCCAGCTTTTACTTCCATAGGTACCTTCTGTCTATACTACAATCTCTTCCAAGATATGCAATCTCATTTACATGTTCCAACACTACATCATAAACTGTAATCCTTAAGTTCGTTCTGGTTTCGTCAATCCTTTCAAATAATGTTGGATTACTTCACATTTAATTGTAAGCCTTTCTTAATACAATCATATTTCATCGTTTGACTAATTTTTGAGTCCGGATTGTGATTGTGCTAATAATACTACGTCATCTACATGAAGTAGAAAATTTACCACTAAGTCACCAATTCACAGTTCTATATTTGTATATCTTATTCTCTGCAGGCAATAGTCCAGATGCAGGATGAGATAGCCCTCTATGACATTTTATTATAGCTAAACCAGGGCGACAAGCTACGTTCCACTGGCACACATTCTGTAAGAATATTCGTCAAAAGTGGATTGCACTCTCAATCCCGTATTCGGACAAAATATCTCGGAGATCATTTCAAACCTATCAAATGGTTTCTCAAGATCCACAAAACTGCAGATAAAGTTTTGCTCCATAAAGATAAAGATAAAAATTATTTATTAGTTTTTGGCCCTCGCGGACATTTTAACACGTCTTAAATTTTTTAAGGAAGTACTATGTCTTTAACAAATTATAATGCATTATTTTCAATGACGACGATATCATTTTCAGTTTTGGTCTAGGTACTGGGTATAAGGGTTAACTGCAGCAGTTCCAGATGGTCTAGCACAAGGCACTCAAGATGAGCGAAACAGTGACCCGGGTAACTCCGTAGTTTGATGCCTAGTGACTTTTTCGTTGAAGTACGAGCTAATTGGCAACACATGCCAATAGGCTTGAGCAAATTTATTCAAAGATTACCTCTCGTCGTCAGTAGACTGAAAACTAAGTATTGAGTGTTAGTATATGACAACCGAATACCTTGTTGTTGTAAGTCATTTCATGTATTTATCTTACGTTACTATTTTGCATTCCGGTTACTTTATTATTTTGTTTGTTGTTAGTGAACAAATGTTCATTTACTCACACATGTTAATCACTCTTCTTTCGCCTCTAACACAATTTTTCTATATTTTGTTATTTGGATTTAGTTCACAATGCATTTCATTTGAATTTAACAATATTAACATGTAAGACGTCAAGGTGAACATTATTTTATAATTAGAGTAATGTGTATCCTGTATGTATATATCCTGTTAAATCGACTTTCACAAAACTGTTTCCATGTCATACTTAAATGTATGGTCAAATACGATGACATGTTTATAGTAGAGTGCGAATTATGCTGTACACAACCGTTCATCGGCAATATCTTGCTAAAAATATAACCATCAATTTTTCAGTGATCGGATTCTCTGTATTGTTGGTCTATATTCTTCTTGTAAGTTTTAATGACGTAAACGGCATTTTAGCAATATATAGATGATGCCAATCTCGTACATTCGTGGTGATGGTCGATCGCGAGCTAGTCGGGCGATGTACGGAGTTTTTGAATTCTGCGGGGTTTTGGTGGGATAGTAAACCAAACTTGCTGTAACCATTTTTTGTGATCAAAGGATAACCCATTCATCTCTACCTATAATTTCGTCGGAGTCTCCAGTCGTCTCCAGTTGTGCAGTGGTTATAAATATAATACTAAAAACCGGTGATAAGCAACCGGACGATCGGAAGTCTTATCGCCCTTTTTTACGCTACTACCATCGCTGGGTAAACTACACGTTTGATGCCCGGTGGCCATTTCATGAAAATTAATACGGCTTTAGCATCGGCAAGTCTACTGTTGTTACGGCACTCCCGGTGCGTAAAATTGTGGAACTCTCGGATAATAAATACGTAGGTATTTTATTAGACATTTCAGGTGCCTTCGATAATGCTTCGCCAATGTTGTTGCTGAAACCAAGGCGAGAGGTTGCCAAAGTGACATATACTCCCTTATTCGATCGTTCTTTTTCAACCGTACAACTATATTAACACTTGGCCATTATGTTGCTTCGAAGGTGCTTACACAGGGCTCTCCTCAGGGGTTGGTGTTGGAGACGAATCTTTCGAATATCGGTTTTGACTTTCATAGCCTACCCTTACTCGTTAACTGGCTACGCTGATGACAGCCTTTTATTAATAAAAACTAATTCCAGAACAGGTATAGAAAAACTAGCCAGTACTTGCCTTGGCCTGATTTCAGACTGGGGCTATCGTAACCGTATTGATTTCGCACCCCACAAAACATATCAGCTCGCTCGTTCAAGGGAAATTTGCAGGTTCCGTCGCCATTACACTTCAATGGAGTATTAGTTGCAAATAAACGGTTCGTTACATGGGATTACTGTTAGACAAAGGTTTTAATTACACTGAACACATGAAGCAGGTTGGAGAAAAAGCCAAAAATAACTTTTATGCCTTAACTCGAATTTCCATCTCGACGTGGGGCTTAACTTTTAAAACGTTAAAAATTATTTACACTGCCACATATTTAGGATGTATTACGTACGGTTCACCTGCATGGGCTGATAGGGCTACCATAGGTGCTGCGCGTCGTAAGTTGCTACAAAGTCGGCGTCTCGCTTTAATATTTTCAGGGCTACCATAGGTGCTGCGCGTCGTAAGTTGCTTTAATATTCTTATGTAAATCGTATAGAACTGTGAGCACCGAGGTGCTACCAGTACTACCAGTGATGGCAGGCGTTTTACCAGTTGACTTAGAAATACAACGCCGCGCTTCAATGTACTTCCTTCAAACACCGCGATCATGACAAAATACTTAGATTGTTCAATCCAATTGACGAGGTACTTGAAACTTTGCTGTCTGAATGGCAAGAAAGATGAGAAAATTCTACTAAAGAACGCCACTTGTATCTGTTCTATCATTCAGTGCCAGACACATTAAATAAAGAGCGGCTAGAAGTCGATAATCCCGTTGCGCAATTTTTAACTAGGCATGGAAACTTTAGGGCTAAGCTCGCAAGCAAGTCACTACTTGTGTCTTCGCCTTTATGTGAGTGTTCTACGACAAATAATGAATTCGAGTAAACAGCCATTATGTTCTCTAGGAGTGCGATCTCTGGAGTGGCTAGCGGGGTGATATGTTAAATTCCTTGCGTGTCACATCCGGGGTAGTATATGGTAGTACTATTCTGATTTGGTGGCAACATGGGAGAATTACCAAGCGTTTAGGCGGTTCTGCAATCTATATTATTGGAATCGATGTGTCAGGTCACTCACAATTTAGGTCCCAATAGTGTTAGATATCTGATAAACCGTGGTGCACGGCAGTTGAGCTTCACTTGATTAGCCATCTCTTTGAGGTTTTTTAATGCCTCATTTGTCATTGCTGTCTCTCACTTTGCCAAGAGGGAAATTCAATTCCAAAACTATATATATATATATATATATATATATATATATATATATATATAAATTTCTTCTGATTAAATTCGTTGTGAGTTCCAAGGCAGCTGTAATTTAACCGAGAGGACAGCAACTGTTCTGAACTTCACTGTTCATTACCTTTTTGGTGGTCGCCGCTGTTAATTCTGACTACACAGGAGACACAGTGGTGTGAATGAGTGGTGGGCCTGTCCCGTTAGTCTCCAGGTTGTGCTCCGAAATTCTATCGGATCAACTCAGACGGTTTCATGTGATGAAACTTTCCGCTGCATACGTTTTTTTGATTATTGTAAATATACATGAAGACACGCATCATAAATCCCTAAACAAAATAATTCCCACTTTAAAGGTTCTAAGAAGTCAAGTAAAGAGTGAAAGATTCTTTGAAGCAGGGTACTATCATGATATAAAGACATCTCTAAACTGCAAATAGTGTTCCTTCAAATGACGTTGTTGATTCACTTTGTAATGTGATTTTCGGAATAAGTTTCAGAATGTTTCAAGTGTATTAACTATAATACCTAAGAAGTTATATCAGACTACGTAATGTTTTGAAAACGAGTGAAAGATTTTATGAAATGAGTGCTATTTGTAGCACTCATTTCATAAAATCTTTCACTCGTTTTACCTAAAAAAACTGAGCGAAACCTATGCTTATTTGCTAATAAGCATAGCTTCGAAATTTAATTATAATTTTCGAAAGTATCAATGTTATCATGTGTACTCAAGTAAACACCCTAAACGACACTATTTTGTACAAAATGATCTACCATATCTAAAACCTACTTTCGTTTGTTATATCTATGGAGTCTATGGAGTTTTACATAGATGCTTTACACATACATTGAAAACAGAATTCAGACGGTTTTTGTTAAGAGAGTCAGTTCTATCTCGCTTTATTAGGTATGTATGGAATTAACTTTTGCTGCTGGAATATCTCTTGGTGCCATACATTTACACAAATAAACGTGAGAATGCATTCGTTATTCGAGCATCGACGCGTTTCAATAATCATACAAATTAGAGAATCAGTTAAAAAGCGAATATAGTTAATGAAAATTTAAAGAACATGTACTATACATGTTTTCAACTTGTTTTTATGCTTCAAAATTGTTTTTACTTTTTTTTATACGACGTTGGGAGGCATACGGTCCACCTGATGTAAAGCGGGTACCGTAGCCTATTAAGGCTTGAGATATATTAAGTATCACTCGCGCGATGCGTCCTCTGCTGCTTAGACAGCAACTCTTTGGGAGCTTACCGGTGACCTCACTTCTACGCAGGAACACAACAACCCTCTAGGGAGTTGTTATTTGTCTGCGGTTTTCTTCAGGTACTTCCCCAGACTTGCTTTGATGCGCCTACCTCTCTTAAAATTGAATACTTGATTTGATATAACACGACACAACAAAAGCTAATAGATTAATAAAAAAACGGTTGACATACAGAAATGAATAAGTATGGATGGACTGGACTATTTCGTCTTTGCCTATGTATAAACCCAATTCCATAGATATTGTAATAATATTACTTCATATTCTATGGTTGAAAGGGTTTAACGGCTGTAAAATATTGAACTGCGTGATCGTTATGCATAATCCTGTCAATATCCTCCTTTTCTTTTCACTTTTCCTCGTCCCTTCATTGCTTCAGATTTTCTTACCTTGTTCCATTCATTCATCCCTATTTCAGAATGAAGGCAATTTTGAAACGTAGTAAAAACATGTTTGTTTTCTTCCTTAATATTCTTGTCGTTCATAATAAATAATATTGTACGAACAGGAACAAACTGATATCATATGATAGGCTATGAAACGATTGCATAATGCATATGCAGCCGATAACACTGACGCAAAAATACACACATGCACATGCAACACTCATGCATGACGGCACGCTTACACACAAATAGAATAGTAGCCTTATTCTAACTTAAAATACAGCGATTTAGAGTACGTTTTTGAATGACTTCTAGTCAGTTAGGTCACGTAGTGTCTATATATGCAGCAAACAACGTCGTTGTGCTATCAGTTAAACACTGAATTGAGTTTGATTGAAATGCTCCAGATTTCAACATGTGCGTAAGAACAATTGTTACATTGTAGTTATCAAAACCAGATCTAGTAAATCTGTATATTTGTGTGTCTCTCACATACATTTTTTTTAAAACCTATATAGTACTGCCCGTTGACCTAGGATCATGAAACTGGATAAGAAACTAGATGTCATTGTATTGGAAAAAGCTATATAAAGTTGAGTCTGACTGTTTCTCAAGAAACCATAAATCAAAACCTACAAGGTATTCTCTATTACGAGTAAGTTCGAAATCCAAAACCAGTAATTTCGTAATAATGTTCATTTTCAAGAAATTGTACTTACATTTGTAGGGTTTTTTTTTTCATTTTAGATTTGATATTCGGATTATCATTTTGCCAGTATCAAGCACATTTACGAGTATGTTTATTTTACGTATATTTGTGTACACCAGCTACTCCCGTAGGAATCAAAGAGATCGAAAAACCACAGTTGAAAATTTATCAAAGAAGCTGATTTCGTTTGTTTCATTTACTGCAATTGAATCTAACCACGAAACATTCACAATAGAAAAAAATACTCGGCAACGCCAACCGAGCCTGAATGGTTTTCCCCCAGCATTTATAGGGTATTTATGTGAGGTTGTTCTGCAATGATGAAATTTGTTAAAGGAGGAAGGTGTCATATGAAAAACACAGTAAACATTTTGTCATCATTCCCCATGAAACCGAAAAAGAAACACCGTCAGGTGTGTCATAGAGAATCACTGTTCCTCGTGACAGTTGTTCCCAGTGATGTTCCGTTACCTCTTTTGTCATATTGTATAGCAGTGATAGATATACTACTTGACGTAGTGACAATTAAATATTCTGTGATTCACATTTGTTACAATTTAATTGATACAAAAAGCTCAAGTATTACATAGTATCGCTATGATATTATTAATTGAGCCTGAATTATGATTTCGCACCCCAGAGTGTTCTCAGGTAGCAAAACCATAGTGAGACGGACTCGCGCACTGAGAGTTTCGAAACACTATTTGACATCAATATCTATAAATAAGGGCAAAATCATGGTGATTCACTAAGATTTACTCTCTGAGGGTACCCACTGAAAGCAAAATCACAGTGTAGTCGCAGCTGCAAGTAAAAACTGTCTTGTCATTAAAATTTTAGATGATGAATTAAGATGACAACAAAATTTATAACATTTGAAAACGCGGTGTAACGTGCCAAATATTTTAGTCTTCGTGCAAAGTAGATGCGCTTGAGCGTGCGGTGATTTGTCTTTCTTACTAACCAATTTACAATATTCTATGTAATTTGTACGACGCAAGACATATATGTAGGGTTATTGCCCGTACACATGAACATAAAAATATCTCGCCTGTCCGGAAAGAACGCATTTCAAGGTATACCTGCATACGACTAATGAAACAAGTTTTTTTTGTTACGTCCACAATAATCTCTGGATACAGTTTGATTTACGTGTATACTATTACCAAGAGCGCAACGAGGAATTCAACTACGGAGAACTTTACACACAGATTTTAATCACACATTTTGCATTCTAATAATATCTTGGTGCCATTTTTGTTACGTCGTCATATATGACTAATTAACTATATTTTTTATATTTAGCAGACCAGTGGTGTAAAAATGGTGGATATAGTATTATTTGCTGATGATATCTCTTTAATTTTTAATATTGCGCGCCGATGTGATGATAATTTTGGCAAGGTAAATAGTGTTCTGTCTGCTATTCTTAACTAGTTCACATGCAATAATCTGTTATGAAACTCAAATAAAACCAAATATATTAAATTTAGTCTACCAAATATGACTTTTGCTAATACACAAGTTCTTATTTACAATGATAAACTAGAATTAATTAATGATACAGTATTTCTTGGAGAAGACTCCAAATTACAGTGGGACACCACATAAATAAACTCGCCAGTAAGCTCAGCTCCGCCGCATATGCAGTTAGGAGTATTAGACAATTGTCGGACGTTGGTATACTGCTGATGTTCATAAAAATATTTTTTTAAATTAAATTCAGTGAAAATCTTAAAAGCAGTTGACTAAGATGTCTGTAAATAATCCAGCACATATATATATATATTTATATATATATGACAGCGATTTATTGTAATAGCAACTGAAAAAACAGCTACATTGGCAAGTTTCTTTTGGTATGTAGTCTTCTTCAATGGTCACTTTCAAAATACTGGTACTTAAAAAATATACGGAAACTATGAGTAATTAATAAAATAAAATAAGAGTTGATTATTTTAAACATGCAAGACGTGTATGTTCCCGCGAGGGCTTAATGGCGAATAAAGAATTTATATTGTTAGTTTTTCAGGATAATACGACTATATAATTATTTGTTACTCTTTTTTCACCAAAACATAAAAAGCAATTTAACTGTTTGTTAACGTTACGACAGGATGGCGTTACATTTTAATTTCCGTATAATGGTTTTATAAAATTATAATAATTATTTTTTAGTATTACTTGATAATAGTAATAGATTACTTATTGGGCTGCAAATGATTAGCATTTATGAATTAGTGGTAGCATTAAACTACTCTTAAGTTTATAGGGGGATACCAAATTGTTATGTATATCATTTACTCATAGTTAAAATGTAGTCATTTTCTGAAATTTTGTAATATTGGCAGATAGGGTAGTCGAAAGGTCGAACAGCCGTACCGTCGCCGCGAGCAGCCGAAACAAACTTCACATCTGGGAAATGGGTCAAGATGATTTTAGAATCAATACTCTCTGCTCGTTTTGCTCTTGGTGCGCAGTAAAGAAGCCGCGAGACACAATCGTTAATCGCAATCCGCATCTAAAAATTATGTGCAATTTTCACGAAATTAGCGTATTTCACGAATTTCTGCCATTCATTTTTACGTAAGTGAGTTAACTGCATAAAAATAATTTACAAAAAAATTGAACATTTGAAATAATGAAATAGGTCTAAAAAATATTGTGAATATTGTTATTGCGACATTTTTTTCTACAACGTCGAGAGGTATATAAGCATATGACCCACCTGATGTAAAGCAGTCACTGTAGCCTATTTACGCTAATAATATATTAAGTAGCTATACTATGCTGCTTATACAGCAACTCCCTAGGAGCTTACTGGTGACCTCACTCACACGCCGGAACACAACAACCCTCTAGGGAGTTTCGGCTGCGGTGTTCTGTGAGGTGTAGGTACTTCCCCAGACGGGCCGCTTTATTTATTATTTTTCCTAAATGATCATCCCCGTCGCTTTTCTTATTTAGTACCTATACAAATTTATAATTTACCTGTAATGAGCAAACATGTCAAACATTCGCTAAATTCGAACGTGTTTATACAAAACTATTGTTTGTCGCTAAAGCGGCATATCTTGTGTGTGTAATTTTATAATCCCGTTTGGTGATATGAATGAAATGGTCACCTTGCTTTCATTAAGGACTGAAAACAATCCTCGTTTATATTTTTTATAGAACCATCTATCCTCTATAGACTCGAAAACGGCAGGACCGATGTTGTTGAAATTTTCAGGGAATCTTCAGATTAGCCCGGCGGACGATCCTGAGAAGCTTGGTAGCGATTGGGTCACCCGTGCGAAGCCGGAGCGGGTCACTGGTGGTATAATAAATAAGTCTTAAGAGTCGAACACGGGCTGTGAATAGCGCTGTCTGTTAATATTGGCGAAGTGGGGCAAACGGGACTGCGCCCTCGATCCCGCGTCTTACGTGGAATTCGTCTCAAAATGAACGATATTAAAAATTAAGTCTATCTTATGTTTTATTTTTATCTATCTCTCTATAAGTTAACGCCAAGTCTTTTGCGGGTGGGCAGAATAAACCGAACGCCACATGACGCTATCCTTACACACCTCCATTCAAACTTCTTATTATTTTATTATATTATATATATTTTTTTTTATACATATTTTTTTAATTTTTTTAAGTAGTTTATAAATTTAAGATATAAAATCATATGTTAATGCACACGTTACAAGACGGATTCCAAGTCAATACCTTATAAATTCTTGTATAAACATGTAGGTATGTCTAACATGAATACCTTTGTATGGTGTACATTTATTTATTTTTGTAAATTGAAATATCACAAAATGTTAATGAAACAAGTTGCTATAAATATGCAAGGAGACCGTGCATTATTATTGTAACAAACGAGAAAATTGTTCAAGTTTAGTGTAGACCTTTACAAAAAAAATTTTCTAATAATGCACATTCTAATTTATTTTACCTCCATAATACAGTACAATTTTTTCCCCGAAATGTTTATTTGTATAATTTGTTTTATTTCATTATAGTTATTTGCATTAATTGCAACTGTATTTCTTATTTGTTCTGAGTATGCTCTCTACACTACATATATATAGGTAGTATTGATCAGTTTATGCAATTTTGGAATGGGAGAAGCCCCGTGGCGGAGCGGTTTACAGTACTACTTTAACACGAAGTCGTGGGTTTGATCCCCACACAGGACAATCATATGTGTACATGAACATATTTGTGAGGTTATCGGTAAGCTCCTAAGGATTTGCTGTAATTGATTTGCTGTGAGTGACTAGCGCGAGCAATACTATGAACGCTTGCAACATAGGAATATGTTGCAAGCGTTCATAGGGTACGATAACTACTTAACACCAGGTGGTGCGTGTGCTTGTATACCTCCTGACAAAAACAATTGTTCGATTCCCATACCGGACAAACATTCGAGCGTATGAACATGTCTGTTTGTCTTGGTCTGAGTGTTTTTAAGAGAGGTAGGGCGCATCATAGCAGCCTATCTGGGGAAAGTACCTCCTCATCACAGAAAGCCACAGTCAAATAATAATTTCCTAGAGAGTTGTGTTCTTGCGTGGGAGTGTAGGCCACCAGTAAGTTCCTAAGTAGTTGCTGTGTTAGCAACAAAGTTGTCCAATAGGGTATCACTGATCTTATTCGTCTTGATCTTATAGATCAAAGGGAGGCGTACGGCCAACCTGATATAAAGTGCTTATCGTAACTTATGAACGCTTGGAATACATTAAGTATCACTCGCGCAATGCCTCCTCTGCTGCTTACACAACAACTTCTTGGGAGCTTACTGGTGACCTCACTCACACGCAGGAACAGGCTGCGGTTTTCTGTGAGGTGGAGGTATTTCCTCAGACGGGCTACTTTGATGCGCCCTACCTCTCTTGAACCATCCAGACCAAGACAAACAGACATGTTTATGAACACAAATGTTTGCCTTGTGTGGGTATCGATCCCACGAGCGTTGATGTCATAGTCGCGTCATTCACGTCTGAGCCACCGAGCTCGTCGAAATGAAAGTTTACAAAGATAACAGTCGTCGAATTCGTCGATGGTGAAAGAGAAGCTTATGGTGTCGGTTTTAAATGGTGTGTCATGCGTCAAAAGAAGTACAACTTCACATACTTAAACACAAACTTAAACGTTTGTATTTTTTATTTCAAAGTATAGGTAAACCTCTCTATAACCCCGTTCCGGATACGATCTGGCCGCGACTATACGAGAGGTCCGCATACGATATGATACGATCGGTCCGCATTATACAGGATGGAAGGAATTTGACTCTATGGAACAACTCTGGAGAGCTCTCAAGAACGTCTTGGTATCAGCACAGATTTTCCAATCTCATAACTTTTGATTCAGCGAATCTGAAGTCTTTAAATTATTATAATTTACAAAGATAACAGTCATACAAAACCGCGCAAAAAATAAAATTCTATAAATGTATTCTAAAATAATTATTAGCTATCAAAAACTGAATATAAATAGAAGTAAGGCAGAGGCGGCGATTGAAAAACTCACTTGCGATATTACTTTAATACAATAAATTACAATAGAATGAGCGTGCGCTCGTGTTCAATGTTCTAACTGTACTGAGCTTCAAAGTGAACGCATATATCTCGGACTGTCAAATACCTATTAATCAACAAAACCGAATACAAAAGAATAACAACTGTGCTCTACACACAGGGCACTATTAATACAATAATATAAACAAACTATGCCCGAAAGTTTCTGGAGAAACAACACAATATGGTGGTTTTTATCTGAGTACTAACGCGTGGACTGGGTACTGTTGAGGTCCCTTTAGGAGACTGCAATGACCTTACACTAAGATGACAATCATACAAAACTGTGCTAAAAATAAAATTCTAAAATAGTTTATAAGTAACCAAAAACTGCCGATTTTGATACTTACAGGTATCATAACTTATACGGTACTTCCGGTTGAGCTAGAGCCTTCTAATTTAGAGTGGCGGTTAGTCTTATTATACGGTTACACTGTTCAGATCCGGTTGGTTGCTGAGTAATTCTATTTATATATATTTCGAGTTTGATTTATGGCATGACTTTACTACACACTTTACCCTAAGTGTGTAGTAATTGGAATTTGTGGTCAGTTTTGTATTAAACACGTAGTATTCCCTGCTCAAGAAAAATGGCCATGTGCGTGTCGGACTCACACATGAAAGGTTTCATACAGCCACCTAAACTGAAAGAATTGCACATTTCTTGTATGAGGCCCATTAACATTTACCGTTAGTTCATTTTTATTATTTGTTGTTACATTTGCAAGGAGCCTTATTAATAAGATTCCGTTGGTACATTTAGTGACGGAACTGTAAAAAGTCTTGAAGAAATAGCAGAGGTCTGGTACAGAAAAAAAACTATTTTATATGATTATTAAATATGAGTATATATTTAAAAAGCATACAAACTCATTTTAAGAAAGGTTTTTTTATTTGATAGAAGATGTTAACCATCTTAGAATAATTAAAGTAACCTTTCGCCTTCAGTTCAAATTGGGTTCTAATGTTGAACGTACTCGCGAGTTTTTAAACGTCGTTTAAAATTGAGTAAAAGGAGAAAGTTATGATTCTGATAGTTATTTCACAGCTGACGAGATTTCTGTTCGCCATTATAAACGAGAGCCAAAGCAGAAATGGATGCGGTGACAGAAATTAGGTATACCCTCTCTTAAAAATCTCTTCAAATATAAATACTATATCAAAAGAACATACATCACGGCATATTAAAGACGAAAATAAATTAAGTATTTGTACAAATCACAGCAGTATGTACACATTACTAGAGTTAGCCCCTAGTGACTATTATTTCGGAAGTTGAATTCTTTCAACTTCGGAAATATAAAACATGATACCTACTATTACATACTAAACTAATTCGCACAGTTTTAGTGAAAAATTTTCTGTTTAAATACACCGCTGATTATGGTTTATTTGCTTTGGTTGCCGTTTTATTTAAATTTTATTTAAACAAATAACAAAAATGAATATTAGCTACGTATTTCCTTTGTTTGGCTTGTATAATGTATAAGTAATAAATCAATGATGTTAAGTTTAGAAAAATATGGACGGTTGATTCACTTTACGAAATAATGGATAGAGATTGAAACGACACCAACTATTTTTGCATTGTAATATATTATTCATTCACACATTTTACAAAATTATTATGAAGTCAAGTCTGCAATTATAACCTATGTACGGATGTGTTTATAACGTAATAGATCTTAAAGCAGAATATATTGAAAACCAAGAATATTCTGTTTCGTTTCAATCTCTCTCCTTTCCGTGAAGTCAATCAACCGACATATTCCTCTATACTTAACATTATTGGTTAATACTTACAAAAACTTACAACAACAAAAGAAATTCCTAATATTCAATTTGTTTAAACAAAATACAAATTGACTCGGTGAAAACGAATAACTAGCACTAAACATGTAAACCATAGTTAGTAGGTAGTGTATCCAAACAGAAAACTATCCAGGAAAAAGTGAGAATTAGTTTAGTATGTAATAGTATCATATTTTATAAGTAATACCACATGAATAGGTCATTAAACTGCAAAACGTATAGCTAGTTATCGCCTCCCAAAGCGTAGGTATGATAAGGAATTTGGCGGCGAGACAAGCCGATTCGCGAAAATTGTTGCTATGCGACGAGGCCGAGGCGAATGGCACTACAGTCGTAGAAAGTATAATTTTATCTTTATGAAACATCTCAATATCACGTAGCTAACTAAAAGCAATTTTTATTTAGGCCGTTAAATGTGTCAAAAGCATAATGTAATTGACATGACTCGCATACACAATGAGGTCAGCCTATACCTACATTTGACTAGTTAACTTATGCGCGACTATTCCGTGTTGTATTCTATCCAAAAGCAATTATATATAGAAGTTGGAAAACCTTCGTGGTGGCAGGCGAGCGATGAATCCTAAATGTACGGGGGCCTTCTTAAACAGTCTCTGAATACGTAATGGAAGTGACACACTGCCACGTAAGTATTCACCCATGTTCGAATTGAAATTTACATTTTTATCGATTGTTTACAGTTTTCTGTTATTTTTATTGTATGTCTGTTACTATATATGTAGATATGAATTTCTATAGTAAACCTCTATCTGTATGCCAGTATGAAATACATATACATATTCTCATCAGAATGCATAACAATATAATACATATAACAATATTTTTGTTTATGCACAAACTTTAGCAAAGCTCGTATTTAAATTTGCGGCGGTGAATTAATCGGATACAAATTCTAACCTCTTGATCTATTTTTCTTGCTTTTTTTTTCTTGCATGTATTGTGAGTACATTATTCCATCTGCTATATACCTAGCAGATCGATAATCTTCTTGAATTGTATTTTTTTATTTTATATTGGCTCAGCATAGTGGCTCCGCTTCGCCTGTTAGTAAGCGAAAAGAGAAGCCCAAATTGCAGCAGCAACTGACAAAGGACTACCGTGCCCTGTTAGTTGACGCTACCATGCTGGCCCGCAAGGTGCTTCTTCACGCTTCGTTTGAAGGATCCCATGTTATAGGAAGGAGGAAACGCATGTGCAGGCAAGGCGTTCCACTTTTTAATAGTTCGATAGAGACAGGAGTTGCAGAACTTTTTAGTGCGAGAAAAAATGTCCTCAACAGTGGAATGATGACAACGCAAGCCTGCACGTGTAGGTCTGTGACGAAAGGGAGAGGGTGGGATAAGGGAAAATTGTTCTTCAGAGCACTCACCATGGTCCAGGCGGTAAAATGTACTTAGGGAGCCTATGTATCTACGAAGTTGCAGAGGTTCTAGGTTTTTTGTGACCTCTACGTCGTCGATTATGCGGATAGCCCGTCGCTGCAACCTATCGAGAGCCTCGAGAAGATACTGTGCGGAGCCGTCCCAGAGATGCGAGCAATATTCCACGCAGGCCCGAACTTGAGTCTTATAAAGAAGACAAAGTTGGCCCGGCGTGAAGAACCGGCGCATCCTGTTCAGGACTCCGAGTTTCTTTAAAGCTGTTAAGATGAGGCTCTCGATGTAATTTCGTTGGTTTAGGTCGCAACGAATATCCTTGCTTAGCATATTCAGGCCATCTCGCATATTGAGGGTAGCGCCGTGAAGACTGGGAGTGGGGTGAAATGGGGACATTTTTGTTGTGAACGTGCACACCTGAGTTTTCTTGGCATTAAACTCAACCAGGTTATTGGAACCCCATTTACTAATGAGGTCTAAAACCCAATTAAGCTCAACGACAAGACTCACGCCTCTCACCGATTTCTGCCCGACCAGCACTAGGCCGCCCGAAATATCGCCCATGGACCGTACTGCCATCTGCATAGCAATGAATATTACTAAGTGGCAGCATGTCATTGATATGAAGAAGAAAGAGGGTGGACGACAGAACGGAGCCCTGTGAGACACCGGCAGTCACTAACATGAACTGCGAAGCGCATCCATCTGCAAGGACGCGGATTCTACGCTCATGCAAGAAGCGAGCAATCCAATTACAAAGCTGGAGGGGCAGACCGTATACGGGAAGTTTGGAGAGAAGTGCTTTGTGCCAAACTCGATCAAATGCCTTGGCGATATCTAGGCTGACTGCCTAGATATCGAGTTTACGACATCGAGTGACTGTAGCTCAAAACGGATCACGCTGCGGGACCACAGGAGGGTATCGATGGTGGTTGCGTGCCACAGTCATCGATTCGAGAGTTAGCCGCAAAGAGAGTAGCCATAAAATCGGCTTTCTCCTGCGGCTGATGCGCCAGTGTGCCATCAGGGCATCTCAGCAGAGGCAGTGAGGGCTGGCAGAAGTAGGCCTGCACGGTTTTAGCGAGTCGCCAGTAATTACGCGCGCCACTAGTTCCATGCCGACTCGTGTAACGCGCTGGGTGCCCGCTCTTATGTATGCCCTCTTGCAGACCTTGGTGGCAGTATTATAGGCTGATTTCAGCAAGTTAATATTCGCATCTTTGAGGGCGCAACCCCTGGTCCAAGCGCGATACGCCACCTGCTTGTTATTAACAGCTTCAGCGCACTCGCGGTTAAACTAAGGACGTTGGACGACATGGCTTTTAGGACGACATAGGATTGAGGAATGTAGTATTCCATTCCAACATGGATCTCGTCAACAATAGCTGCAGCACTCGCCGAAAGATATTTCTCACTGAAACAGCGCTGCCCCCATGGGATGGAAGCATAGTAGTCGCGCATGCCGTCCCAATCTGCTGACGAGTAGTGCCAGACACGACGCTTAATCGCAGTGGGTAGTGATGGCGCCGTGCTGACACTGTGCTGGATACTAGGCAGTGGTCAGACGTGCCCAAGGGCGCCCTGACCTGAACCCGGTAGCTAGCAGGGTGGGAGGTCAGCAGTAGGTTACTAAACCTACTACTAGAATACCAGATGTCGCTGGTCAGTAGCCCTCTCTACTAATAGAGGGCTCCCGACTAGCGACATCTGGTATTCTAGTAGGTTGGTCTACCAGTTGCGTCAGGCTGTGTGAAAGAGCGAACGCATGGGCGGTCCTTCCTGCATGGTTAGTTATGTAGGATCCCAACCAGGAGTCGTGGTGAGAGTTAAAGTCCTCCAAACATACCATCTCAGCAGTAGAGTACTGCTCCTGCGCTTCATCTACCGCCCGGCTCATGTACTCAAAGAGCCGAGTTGTCTCCGTGTCCCTAGTATGGGGTCGGTATAGGCACATGCAAATACGGCTCTGAAGGTCCAGGTTTACGTGCACCCAGAGGATAGGAAAGGAGGAATCCTCTAGGCAGCGCAGACGGCGACAACATACATCCGAGCGGACAAATAGACAGACCCCGGCTTTCACGAGGAAATTCTCCTCAAGCACGTAACCGGGGTACTGGAGGTAGGACGTGTCCGCTGGATGCTAGATATGTGTCTCCGTCAGGAAGAACATCGCGGGCCGTACCGTCTCAAGGTGTTGGTAGACGGCATTAAGGTTAGAGTGGAGTCCGCGGATGCTAGCGAACTCAACCTTGAACAGGGTAGTGGAGGAGTGCACCGCTGTAAACCGTCTTTTCCTATATGCGCTGTCATAAGAGTATAGAATGGAAGTGTGAAGCGGGAGAGAAGAGAGAGAGAAGAAGTACGGTGGAATGTTTCTCCATTAGTTTATCGACAGAAGAGCTGTACTGATCCGTCGGACGGAAGGGCCCCCGAATCCCCCCGGATGTAGTCGCCGGGTCCCCACCAACCGACACGACGATCTACTCCGAGATTATGCGCGGTATGAAAGGGCAGCCTCTCAAGGTGGTTAGATTTAACTAGGCCCCTGTACTATACCGCGGGCGGCCAGCGGAACAAACGTTTCAACGGATCTCCCTGGCCGACGGATCAGCTCAGTCCTTCTGACAATGGATTGACAGAATCCACCACTGTTCTCGCAATATCGCATCAACAATCCCCCGAGCACTGGTTATACACCAGCTGAACACGAAACGTGACTTACTCATAGGCACGCCACTTCACAGATGATTCGCCGCGAGTACGGTGGTAGTCAACCAGGCGGGTATTTACCCTACCACCGGCTGAGATACTGGAATCTTAAGAAATCATTTAGTCGCCACTTACGACACCCACGGGAAGAAAGGGGGCGGTGAAATTTAGTATTCTTTCTCCGTCACCGCACGGATAGAATAAAGTATATTTCGTTTTCTTTAGTAAGTTACTCCAAGTACTTTATGCTCATTAAACAGACATGCAATGCGAAAGCGGAAGGATGTAGGAGCCCAGGAAGACTAAAACTAACCTACCATAACCAAATTGGTCGTGTCTTATCAGAAGGTGATGTCAGGACCCCTAGGAATCGGCGAAAAGAGCTAAGAATGTTAAAGAAGCGAGTGAGGTGTGCAAGGACAGGAGACGAGGGAGGTCCGTAGCTACTACGTGGGCCGGTGCTGGCAGGGAGCCGTCCTAATTCCTTGCCATCAGATATGTTGAAGCGTAAGCAACCATATATGGTAAAAATAATATGTCAAGGACCGCGTCTCATGGTGATTGGTTCTCTCTGCCTACCCCGTATGGGACCTGGCGTGAAGATATACATTCTCATTAAATTGTTCCCATGCCGGCCAAATATCAATCCATGATCTCAGAGCAGGTCTACTATCTTTGAACTGAAAAGGTAATCAATATC
Source organism: Pyralis farinalis (assembly GCA_947507595.1). Taxonomy (NCBI): domain Eukaryota; kingdom Metazoa; phylum Arthropoda; class Insecta; order Lepidoptera; family Pyralidae; genus Pyralis; species Pyralis farinalis. Next base: position 31,590,081 of record OX382265.1, read on the forward strand.
CATTTAGCCGTTATTAGCCTCATCACGAAATGTTCTCAAAACACCACCAATGGATTAAAATGAATGAACATTGCCAGTGCGTCTACAGTAGCGGCCATAAACGCAAGGAACATCATAACCACGACCAGTTTGTAAGAAGTGTATGACTAAGAATAAGATCTATGATGGTGCGGCAATATGTTGGTATGTTCGTTTAATCATTAGTTGCATGAAGGAGCGCACCGTATCGTTGTATGTACCCTGCGAAGCGGCTCGATATCGAAGCTAGAAACGAGGCGGGTCTGGCCTTCTGACATCACCGTATTACGTCATCTAGCACCGCACATGTTTCTCCGTAGCATATAATTAAACACAGGGCTAACACGCGTTTGAATTATGGAGAACACGCCAGCCGATCTCTGAAGGTCTATCTATGACGGAATTCGAAACTTCCTGCTTTGGGCACGGTCGACCACTGTTTACACTTTTCTACAATATTTACCTTTTTCCCAAGACTCGAGAGAAATATATGGATTCGTGTGATTAACTTCTGTGAAACTTGGTACAACGACCGTACCTATGCTCGAATTTAGGTGAGGTTCACAATACGTTTCAGCTATTAGCATTGTCAGAGTCGGTCGTAATACAAATAGGTAGTATAGCAATCTATATACGAGTATATAAAAATGGTGTTCCTGACTAATTCACTGACTCATCAACGCCCAGGCCAAATCCTTGAACCCAGAAAAAAGAAAGCTGAAATTTTGCACAGACGTTACTTTTGTAATTGTCACGAGAGATAAAAAAGGATTTTTTGAAATTCAACCCCTAAGGGGTTGAAAAGAGGATTGACAGTTTGTATGGAGCAGAAATATTATTTAAAGTCAGTGACTTGAAACTTTGTATAGATACTCTTTATTAGAATCCAAAAAAAGGAATTTCAGCATTTTCAATAATTCTACCTCTTAAAGGGTGTAATGGGGGTCAAAAGTATTTCTTGAACTTAAACTAGAAGTGTTAAGAAATTGTTTTTTTTTTAAGTGAGCCAGTTTAGACTTTGTAAATATACTCTCAATCAATACGTCAAAAGTCATTTCAGCGTTTTTCAAAATTCCACCCTTAGGGGGCTGAAAAGGAGATTGACACTTTGTATGAAGTAGAAATATTTTTTGAAGTTAGTGAGTTAAAACTTACATATACACTCTATTTGAATACAAAAAAGTGGTTTCAGCGTTTTCAAAATTAGCGAGGTGAGGCGAGAAAAGTAGGTTGAAATTGTGTTTGGACGAGACGCTAATATATATTAATAGAAATGGAGTTCCTGACTAATTCACTGACTCATCATGAGGTTCCTTTTGTAATGTCATATGCCTTGCATATACAGAAATAAGAAAGGTTTTTTTTTAATTTCAACCCAGACCAATATTTTTTCAAGTTAGTGACTTGAAATTTTTATGTTTTTAAAATAGGCAATGTTGTGTATAAAGAGGTGCTTTGTGTGTATGCAGTCAGTATCAAATAGTTAATAAATACCGAACAGATCGTGATATCTCTTCATTACTACACAAATAAGGATATTTGGTACTTTTATTAACTATACAATGATGACTGTATTTAAAAATAAGAAATAAAATAAAATAAGTAAAACTTCCGAAATTTCAATTTTAGTGGTACAGGCCAGCATTTGAACCAGATGCCAGTTGGTTAATAGGCCTACTGGCTCCTTACCCAGTAAGCTATTACTGTTATATATATCAAATATAAAAAGGTATATAATTAAATATATTGGTTTTTTGAAAAACATGTTTAATTTGTATCTAATAATGAAAACGCTATAAAAGTTAAAGAAAATTACACAAAAAGTTCTAAAGTAAACACATACAATTAAATATGATACTGTATGAAGTATCAAGGCTCAGACTGAATATCAAATATTTTAGATAAAAAAATATTGCCGTGGTTGAAAAAGTCTAATTAAGAAAGTAGTCGTAGTAGTAGTAGTAACGATGAGGAGGCATTGATTGTGCGCACATTCAAAGACCACCAAACGGATCTTAATGAAATTTAGTATGATGATAGCCTACATCCCGGATATAGGATATTTCATTCCGAAAAATATTAGTAATCCCTTGGGAAAACTCATAAATTGCCTCTTAGGAAAATTTATTAAGATAGAAATACCGCTATTTTTTGTGGTTTGTTTCGTTTCTCTCTGTTCTGTTTCGAGATTTTTTCTTCTTGGATTCTTTCTACATATCAGAATCAACTAAGCATTTCTCTTCTTATTTAACACAGACACTCTCTTTTAGACCAACTCTGTTTAGTTTAGTTTAATTGTTTCTTACATTGTTATTGTGAACGCGTTTTACAAGCGTTACGCCACAAATTTTGCGTAACGATAACATTTTGACTGCGTTTACCTTACGTTCATTCTCTCTCTGCCATACCCAGCTCTCACTTTCATAATGTGTATAGTGAGCTGTGCGTTCTAGCCCACGTTTCTAGCACACTATTCACAGCAATCACTTGTCTTCCATCCCTGATGAAAGCGCATCCAAGATAAACAATATCATCCACTGGTTCACTATATGAACAGCCGAGCAGACACCATGCAGTTGCGGCTTGACACCAATTTTGATATCAAACCTGAGTGGCATGCTGCCATCTATCCGCACACAAGCTAAGCAGTCAAGTAACTAAGCAATTATTGTACGTGGACTGCATAGCACGGAGCAATGCACAGTTAATCCTATATCTCGCTAATACGTCGTATAGTTCCTTTCGCACGATCATGTCAAATGCTTTCTCAAGATCCACCAAACCGTAGAAAACCTTCGTGTCAATGGATAGATACTTCTCCACGATATTGCGGAGCGAGAAAACTTGTTCCATACATCCCCTTCCATTTCGGAATCCTCCATGTGCCTCCCACAGTATTTCGTTAGATTTCACCCTCATTTTTCTTTCGATTATCTTTCCACCCACTTTTTCTACTAAGCTCATCAAACTGATGGCCCAATAACTGACACAGTCCATGAGTGACCTCTTGCCCTTAGATCATGAGAATTCCGCCGAATTTCTATTTTTCAAGCTTCATATCAACCATTTGTTCTCATCTATAGTTATGTCTTCTTCCGACGCTGACATCAGATTCACTCTCAGAGCCAGTGTCAGAGACATATTCATACCTATATTTCCTCAAAATATTAATTCCACCATTCTAACAGTTCCTGAGTGTTAACAAGAATGATATTAGCTTTAGACTATCTTGCCAATGAACCACCCCGAGGCTGCTTTTGCTTATATTCAAAAGTGTTTGTTTTTCGCCTCGAAGTTTTTTGTCAGACTCTCTTCCTCATTGTAGTAATAAATAGTACCTAATTCATAAATCTGTGATTACATTCGTGCAAATTACATTGACTGCAATTTTGCAATCTGTAGATTGGCAGGGGTCGCGAACGAGCACGCTTCTGGCACATGATCCCCTAAACCTAAACGTTGATTCACTATCGTACGTCAATATCGGCGTTGATGTTCCTTGGATAGCAAAGCGAGCTCGATTTGTTGTTGCTTGCCAAAACCGAGTATCATTGATACTGAATTACTTTCACTATTCTTTCATACTTTTGTTTACACTCGAATGAGGTTCTTTGTGAAGGCCTTATGTTGAACATAAGCCCGATTTACCCTGGTATTAGCCCGGGCTATATCAGTTTTAAATGAGGCCAGAACAAGGTTGCGCCTAGGTTCGGTTTATGTGATGTGGCCATATCGAGCTTATGTTGGGTTTGTTACAATTTTTGATAAAACTGTTGTGAAAGACGGACATCTGTGTTGTACATCAGATTCTGTGTTTTCCTTTTAAGTTGTATGAACAAACGTTACATTGTTATTCTTTTGTAATATTCTTTACAGCCCTAAGTGTCAAATAAGCAATTGTAAGCAGTTACAATTCTGGAAACACCTGTAGTAATACTGCGAAAACCTAATTACACTACTTTTTATGTACTATGCTGTATATTCACAGGTGATCCTGAAAATTCAAGGGCTCAAGTAACAAGCAGACCATTCACAAAAGGACTGTCTGAAACGGTACATAATTATGGATTGTAAACTTTTATTAATGGGGTGTGAACATTTGACGGTGGCGCAGTGGTTAGTAACGTTACTTTGACACCCATATGCTCGTGGGTTCGAGTCCTACGCAGGCCAATTATTTGTGTGCATGGACATGTCTGTTTGTCTAGTTCTGGATATTTTTAATAGAGGTAGTGTGCATCAATGCAGCCCGTCTGGGGAAGTACCTCCACCTGACAGAAAACCACAGTTAAATAACAATTCCCTAGAGGGATGTTACGTTCTTATGAGTGAGTGAGGTCACCAGTAAGCTGCTAAGGAGTTGCTGTGTTAGGAGCAGACGAGGCACACTTAAAGTATTGCAAGCGTTCATAGTCTGCGGTAAACGCTTTACATCAGGTACGCCGTTTGCTTATATGCATACCTACGTTGTACAAAAAAATATATTTGAAAGTTGAATACTTTTTGTAATAATTAGACATGTCGCGCGAATGCAATAGCTCTTTTCGTGCACGCTCACTAGTTTCTAGGACTCTTGATATCACCTTCTGGTAGAACACGACCAATTTGTTCATGTTAGGTTAGTCTTGGTCTTCCTCGGCTCCTACATCCTTCCACTTTCGCATTGTATATCTGTTTCGTCATTCTTTCATTCTGCATTATTTCTACATATCCGAACCAACGGAGCATGCCTTTTCTTATCTTAACACCGACACTCTCTTTCAACCCAACTCTCTTTCTTACGAACGCGGTCAGCAAGTGTTACGTCACAAATTTTGCGCAATGCTCTCATCTCGATCGCATTTATTCTACTTTCACGCTCTCTCTGCTATCCCAGCTTTCACTTCCATAAATTAGCGTTAGGATTAGCACCGCGTTGTGTACAGCGAGCTGTGGCTTCTGGCTTAGATTTCGACTGCCTAGAAGTTTACCCAACTCTCCGTTCACGCTATTCCCTACATAACTGGTTGTTGTCCATTAATTATTCTGATTTAGATAGACAGATTAGATAGAAATGGAACAATAATAATACTTATTTTCGTGTGCGTGTTAAACATAAATATATATTATGTAGAGAGAGTGAAGCGAGCACCACACGGAGCGCACTTCACTTGTAATGTTACAACCTTATTTAATGATTTATATAGAATCTTTTCTTTGCATGCTCTGTTTAGTCTATGACAATTTGTCAAAAATATTGAGTTGTAATTCAAAATTTTAAAATATTACATTTTTAGTGTCGGAAAACACAAAACAAGTCAGTCTGGAGGAAGCTTTCGAGAAGTAGAGATTGAGTGCACCACGTCTGAGACCACCAGCCTCCTGCTGAGGGCTACGTGGTGAAACCTCGGGATATTACTACCTTTTCCAAACTCGATAATTTCCGGACATCTAACTAATCTAAAAATTATAATACCTGCAGCTCCTGTTGTGGACAACGGCGGCTGACAAAGATACCACTGCGGTGTTGGTCCGTAAGGCGGTCCCCACCATTACCAACAACTTCTACGTCTGGATCTGCGTGATGGCTAGCACGCTAACCTGCCGTCTACAGTCGTCGACCACTATAGCCGGCGGCCACTTAGTACACCCACCAGTGATTCTATCAGTGATATACCGGTTAGACAAATTAAAGCGCGAGTTCTTAAAGACCTTATTTAGCCGAACTTAAAGTGAACCCTTTTTTTATATTTATTATATTTTGTAAAATAGACCTATTAAATTAGTATCGCTTTTAATACTCCCTTTTCTTCAACTAGTAACATAACACACTTCAGCTCACTCGTTTCTTTAACCGACACCACCTTTTGATAAAACATGACTGTGTTGATCGTGGTAGGTGAGTCTTGCCCTACTTATGAATAAAACATTTGGTAATGAATCTATATACACACATCAGTCCAAAAAGTTAAAGGCAAATGCAGTCCCAGTTTTCTATGAACTGAAGATGTGCCGAAGTTTAGGCCAAAATACATCAAAATCTGCGTTACAAAACTCTCATTGTTCATTCAGGGATCTATTCCGTTGCTCTCTCTCTCTCTCTCTCTCTCTCCCAATGCCTCAGACAGCTTAGAAGGAACCGATACCTACTGACCGATTTTATAGCTTCAGCGGAGCTATAATGGCCCTTTGTGGTTATACCCAGAGGGTTGAGGACTCCGCTTCCGCTGGGGCCTCTTTAAAATACGATTAACTTTGGGCGTTTTCTGAAGAGACTAGATATTCAGGGCATTGTTGATAGGTAGCCCACAGAGAATTGGTAGAAACAGGGTTACTATGAAATTTAACAGTGCTGACAAGGCTAACTCATTTATTATGAAAGAGGTGTTCGTGGTGTGCCAGCTGAATGGAGCGATGAAGAAGTGATGGAAAGTATTTCTCTGTCATCTGGCTGTGGTAAATTTTTAAAAGTAAGACAAAAAAATAAATTATAAAGTTTTTTTTGATGTGACTGCTCTGTGGAAAGCTTCTCAGTCCAAACTTTTGATGGACAATCATTACCAAATAGAGTCTTTATTTGCTATATTTCTCTCCCTGTGGAGAAATATTATTATTCCACTATCTACTGCTTTAATTGCTGCCGGTGTGGGTGTAAACTAAATTGCAGTGCCGTTCCAAACCTAGATGTTATAAGTGTGATGGTGAGCACCCTGGTGATGCATGTGGGGTTAAGGAGGACTGTGCTTCATGCTTATCTTGTTCAGGTAGTCATTACTTCACTAGCAAGAAGTGCCCACAGTATGATAGGCAACGTGCTATCAAAATTTCTATGGCAGATATATTTATTTCATACATGGAAGCTTCCAAATTGCACCCTCCCATCAAAACAAGTTATAAATATAAATTCAGCATACGACAGTGTATCACAGTCCCTCCTTAATCATAAGCTGACTGATAAGGGTATTCCAAAAAAATATGTAGCCTATATTTTTAATATTTATACTGGTCGTACAATTGTGTTGCAGCTTGATGGTTTATTAATTGTATTCTAGAACTATTTATAAAGGTCTTCCACAGGGCTCTGCCCTTGGTACCTTATTATTAAACCTACATACTTCAGACCTAGACAAATCTGTCCCACAAGATTGCCAAGTTCGACAGTATGCTGATGACATGTCTCACATAGAGACCTTTCATCTTCTTATATCTCCTGTTCTTGTATCTCTGTCAAATTAGCTACGTAATAATAATCTTGAGCTGTCTCCTTAAATGTTCAGTTGTTTTATTTACAATAAATGACTTCTACCGCGAATTGGCATTGTATATAATAATAGAATTACAGTTAAGAACAGTACTAAATTCCTAGGAATAATTTCAGGTCCATGTTTGTATTTTATTAAGACCTTATTTACATCTCATTAGCTGACTACTGTAATACTTATATGTGCAATAATATATATGAAATTATTTTTAAACAATGATAAGTAAATTAAAAATATTCTCTCTTCAATCAAAATAGACTCCTCTTTCAGTCATTTCTTTTTTTGTATATCGTTATATTTAATTTTATTGCGTGACAGTCAAAATCGCAGTCCTTGATAATGCTAATTCTGATTGAACGACCACTAAACGTCTGTTAATCAGCATACTGCTCTATATAATTATAGTAGTTTATATATTCCACTCTATGACAATTTTTACCATGTAACGGTACACCAGTGAAAGTACGGGCCACAGAAATTATTTAGAGTTGTAGCGGTTGACATGAGGCGCCACCATTTTGTTATTAATGTACCTATGATTTCTGAATATAGTTTTTTCGTACCACTAAGGTGTCATACAAACGTACGTCCAGCCTGACGGTAAGCAGTTACCGAAGCTTGTGGATATTCGAAACACAAGTAACTTATGCGTTGACGATCCTGTAAAAACATTTTCGTGTCTTTTCTGAAGCGTACCTTAGGACTCTTTGTACAATGTTACTTGGAAAAACTTCAATCTGCTCTCCCTTTTTATAGGGATCTTGACACGAAACAGTACTTTCAATCTATATATATAAAAATGAATGTTTGTCTGTATATCTGGACTGTCTGTATGTATGGACTCAAAAACGGCAGGGCAGATTTTGATAAAATTTTCAGGTTAGCCCATCAGGTGATCCTGTGAAGTTTGGTAGCGATCATATCTCCCGTGCGAAGCTGGGGTGGATAGCTAGTATAATATAAAAAATTATTACGCTATACTTAAATACCCTTACAACACACTTTCATCTTCAGAAAGCATTTTTTACACGTTTGGAGGTATACAAGTATACGCCCTTCCTAAAGCAAATAGATATCCTATGAACGCTTGGAATACAAGAAGTATCTGCTCGATCATTGCCATGCCGCTAACATAGCAAATAACTGTCTCGTAACTGTTTTGCTTGATCCCGATTTGAACGTCTCTGGAGATGAATTCTCAATACGCGGTGGCAAACAGCGTGTCTTAGAATTATGGGCTTGAATCTAAATGGGATCAACTTTAGTCTCCTCTCCCTCTTGGATGTCCTGCTTTGGCTGGAATCAACACAAGTTCAGACAAAATTCATTAATACCTTTTCTGTAACTTCTCTCGTAATAAGGTGTCATCGGTGCTTTATCATCTCGTTTGCATGTCAATGAAGGCAAGTAATATATGTAAAGTCCATCGAATACATTTTGAGTATAGAGTAAGATACGGAAGGTTCACTAAGCATTTGTCTTGTCTATGCCACTAAATCTGCAATGCGATAAGTAACTTAAGAATTAAGAATAACACAAGGAAGGTAACCAGGAAAATTCCAATCAAGGGAAGTGCAGTGATAACCCATTGGTTATGGTACCGGCCCATTGATCAAGAGATCCTCGGTTCGAATCCTGGCTGACTAAATTCATGTTTTCCGATTTATGTATATACTAGCTTTTACCCGCGGCTTCGCTCGCATTGATAAAAAATATATATATTTTTAAATAAAAAGTATCGTATTTTACTTCTGATATCTCCAAGAATATGTGTACGAAGTTTTATGATGATCGGTTTAGTAGTTTTCACGTGAAAGCGTAACAAACAAACGGACATTCACATTTATAATATTAGTAGGATTTGTAATTATCCCTTGCACATCCAAGAAATTATATTTCGATAGACATGTGACCTAACCTAGGAAGAGTCTGGTTTTCCCTTTGAGTTGTGGAGGTCTGACGGCAGACGCTCCATGTCAAAATCAGTATCTTCGTCAAATCTTTAGACCTAGGTAGCGGACCCCGCCAATCCTAGTGGATTAGGGAACAGGATAACGCAAGGAAGAATCATTTCAATACAGGGACGTTCTTATAGGTAAACATAAAGTTTATCCATTCTGTAGGCTTCTCTGACCAATAAATGAATTAGAATCTGTTATTAATTACAGCAACGTAATATATGGTGCAAGTTTTATGAGAACACAAAGTCTTCACGGGGTCCTTCGATCGATGCCCTAATTTCGTGCGTGCGGTGCCTTCAACAAGAGCAACTGAATAGACAACTCAGCAAAAATGAACTGCCACTAATATAGGTCAAGCGATAACTATATTCGAAAATATTAGTGAGAATTATCGAGCGTCTTCAGACGTATAAGACTCGTAGACATCGTAAAATAATTTGCAAATAATTTAGATTTATTAATTTTTTCATTAAATATACTTATATAAAAGTGAGTATATGCCTGATTTACAAATAAAAGCTTTTTCTATTTTATTATGATTAATTATACTTTAACAACATCAAACATTTATGAAGTGTTTATATATTTTTTTTGTTATCAATTGAGCTTTTTTGAGAAACTTTTTATTCGTAACTACTAACTACCTACGTATTATGCCCGTTAAATCTCAGAAACTTTCTGTATAAAAATATAGCATTTATATAATCTCTTTCAATCTTTGTATAAGTTCATTATTTGATTATTCAACTAATATGTAGTGTAGAAAGACCCGTTTTCAAGTTACAAATATCACAGTTTAGCAACGTCTCAGTGGAATTAGATCATTTTATAGCTACCAAAGCAGAATGATTAGAAGCATTCTGATATATACTGGCTTAGGTACGGTAGCAAGCAACGCTGCGGAACATTTGGATCGATGACCTGGTTTCGACGGCTGCGGATTTTGGTCAGACGGGCTCACTGGGGCACAAAGAGAGCAAAATGACTACGCATTAAAATATAATATATATTGTATTATTGTGAGGAATGGTATTAATCTCATTGAATAGGCCACAGTATTTCATTAAGATGGTAAGGTTGTGCTGCCGGTGTCCGCGACGTATTTAGGGATTATTTGGAATACTATACGATTGAAGATAATGACTATAATAATTTAGGCAGGGGGCTACGCTAATCTCTTCCATCTCCTCTCCACAGATTGATCGTGATTTGAAACTGATTTTTTTGTCTAGTTGTTCACGAATCTTCTTCTTAGCGTTTCCTAATCTATTAGGATTTTCGGGGGCCCGCTACATAAGCCTGAGGATCAAAGGGAAAACCAGACCTTTCTTAAGTCACCCGTTTTCAAAATATCGTCACGTCGTGGTTATGTGGGTTTCCTCACGATGTTTTCCTTCACCGCCAAGCAAATGATAATTACAAATATTAATATATAATATAATTTAGTGACACATGCCAGGATGCGATCCGGATTCCAATTGGTCAACAGGCCAGTTCTTATCCATAAGGCTACCCTGTTAAATATCTAGTTTAATTTATTGTAAAAATTTGTGGCATAACGCTTGCTGACCGCGTTCGAAATGATGACGTACGAAAGAGAGTTGGACGGAAAGAGAGTGTCGGTGTTAAGATAAAAAAGGGCTCCGTTGGTTCGGACATGTAGAAAGAATGCAAGATGAAAGAATGACGAAACAGATATACAATGCGAAAGTGGAAGGATGTAGGAGCCGAGGAAGACCAAGATTAACCTACCATGACCAAATTGGTCGTGCATTGGGCGTGAATGAGCTATGAATGTGAAAGAAGCGATTGAAGTGTGTAAGGACCACGTCTTATGGCGCTCGGTTCTCTCTGCCTGCCCCGCAAGGGACCTGGCGTGAAGATATATATATATATTTAATATAATTAAGACCAACCGGCTTTCGTTCAATAATGTCTCCATGATCAGCAGTGTGAAAACTGGAAGCGATCACCGGATGGTAAGAGGCATAATGAACCTTAACATAAAGCTTTCGCCTTGTGAAGTCTACGCTCCGTCCATCTCGTGTCCTGATCCAAAACCCCGAAAGCTTTCGACTCGAACTTCATAATCATTTTCAGTGCCTAGATGATTGCTTAACACGACGATATCAACAGTAAGCTCGTGGAGACTGTTTATGCTGTGGGAGCTCAGTTTCCTAAGCCTTGCCCAAAGAAAACCTGATACTTGTAGTTCTTCACAGGCTATTCAATTCCGTCATATACTCCGGTGAAACACCGGAAGCGTGGAATAGAAGCCTGGTCATGTTATTCTTCAAAAAGGGTGATAAGACCCTTTTGAAGAACTATAGGCCCATATCGCTTTTGAGCCGCGTTTATGTGCTGTTTTCGAGAGTCATCACAACCCGTCTCGCACACAGACTTGATGAACTCCAGCCTCCCGAACAAGCCGGATTCCGAAAAGGCTTTAGCACCGTGGACCACATACATTTCGCCAGATTATACAGAACACTGAGGAGAATAATCTGTACTCATGTTTGTCGTATGTGAACTACGAAAAGCTTTTGATTCCGTTGAGACATGGGCGGTGCTACAGTCTCTCCAGCGATGCCTAATTGACAACCAGTACATCGCAGCGTTGAAGTGCTTGTACAGTACGGCTACGATGTGTATCCGAGTACAGGACCAGAGTACGAAACCGATCCAAGTGCAAAAAGATGTAAGACAGGGCGATGTCTTCAAGTTCTTGGAAGCTTTGTACAAAAATCGTCTACGGGGTTACCTCTGTCTCACCTATTTCTAACGCCAAGCAGCTATATTTATACAGCTGTGTTCCGGTTTGAAGGGTGAGATATGGCAGCGAAATTACTGGGTACTGGACAAAATATCCTTAGGTCACAAGATTGGCAGCGCGCGTGTAACATCTCCGTGGTGTTGCAGGCGTCAATACCTGCAAGAAAGGTTCTCGAATGGCGTCCCCGTACTGGTGTACGCAGTGTGGGTTGTAGGATGATGATAAATTAAGACCAAGATAATACTATTAGAAACCAGCAAATCAGCAATCAAGTATACAAATTATTTTAATTGCGAGCACCTGTCGCTGAGGAGATCCAACCTCCTCGCAGGGCTACCCTGACCTTCATCGGGAGCAATGAATAATTTAATAATATTTTAAATAATATAACGTAATACAAAATCTTGCACCAACGAAATTCATAGGATTAAAAATATATACGATAGGCATCCTTATTCCTATAAGCAGTGTCCTTCATAATGTTGCAGCTTCTACCATCGCGTCTACTGGTAACAGAATAACCAAAATGATCAAATATATAATTCTTGTTATAAAATAAGGCAGTGGCAAACTGGCGACACATTACAAGAATAAGTACATAATAGGTATAAATGAAACTCTTTTGATATTGATCGTAAAAGTGCTCGATTTTTGCCCCAATTACGGTAAAGCGTGGAATGGTCAACGCAAAAAAGCGAACACTCGTGTTCTGAGACACTTTGAATGCGCTGTTAATTTGCAAGTTGATAATTGGACTTCTGTTCATGAAAGCAACTATTAAAAGCAAATACGCAAGTTAATACATATTTCGATGCAATCTAACAGTGAATGTGAGCACTTGTATTCTCTTTGGGCTGCTATATACATGTGCTTGTTATCACTGCCCTTAAAATAATTAAAGTTCTTTCTGTTGCAGTGCCTGTACCTATTAATGTGGCAGGAATCAGTGGAATAACATTATCGAAAGAATATTTTATACCGACAAAATTACAATTAATTCGTCGACCACTTACTACGCACGCCGAGAATATTTTTACTCAAATCATTTGTCATATCATAACAAATTATTTGATATATCTATCTTAAGAGCTATTATAACATCTTCTCTGATAATTATACTTATATAGTAATTTGTTTATATTGTATCCATTTATGAGTTCAGAATTAAATTGTAAATATGAGACCATTGTCACCACTACGAATTAATCTCCGTGTCACTCAATTCCTACACTTATGAAATGAAGGTTTGGCGCAGGAGGTGAGGTATATTTAAAAGGAAGTATAGTCCTGCTAGGGATGTACCCGCTTGCATTTTATAGAACACTACACCGACACAAATCAAGTATAGTCAGTTAGTACGAATGACTAGAGTCTCCAAGAAGCTGCCAATGACTTGCAGTATTAGTAGCACGGTTGGCAATACTCGAATGTTGTTCTTTAAGATCCAAGTGCTTAAATTCTACGGCGGTCACTTCAGATCAAACTCAGATATCTTGGACACGTTTTACATATCTTCTATAATATAAAAATGAATCGCTAAATGTGTTGCTAAGCGCAAATCTCGAGAGCAGCTGAACCGATTTCGCTAATTCTTTTTTTAGAATATTCCTTGAAGTACGAGGATGGTTCTTACGAAGAGAAAACTTTAAAAAATTGCCTAAAAAGCCTAAAAAGAACTCTTTTCTATACTCGCATACAAAAGATTCGTAATAATACTAAAATTCGTAATAATACTAAGATTCGTAATAAGACTTATTAACTTTTTTTTTTTATCTTACTAGCTGACCCGGTGTCCCGAATAGCAGAATAAGTATTAAAAAAATGAAAGAATCGACTGTTAGGCGGTACGAAGTTCGCCGGGTCAGCTATGTTGAAATAAAATCTAATTGTATCTTATCTTATTGTATTTTCATTCCTCATAGTTTTCATTTCTTTTATCTATCAGCATTTCAGATATGACCATTGGGGAAGAAGAAATATCGAATGAAATTTACCAATACATTAATCGCGCGCGCATTAATTAGCGCGCATCGAGAGTCCAGACTTAAATTTGAAACGTGGGTCTGTTACAACAGATCAACTAGTGGCATTATATATGAGGAAATGTGCAAGTCTCGTAAAATCTTTAAAAGTCGGCTGAAATGGTGTCAAAAAAATCAAGACCAACTAAAAATGGACATCTTAGCGAAACACAGGTCAGCCAATAATTTCAGAAAATTTTGGAAGCATACTGGGAGACAAGAGGTTAAGCTTGGCCTCGCGGCGTGCGTGGATGGGGTGAGCGAACCCTCGGCTATTGCAGATGTCTTCAGGGCTTATTTTAAAGTGCGCTCTCCGCTTGGCCTCTCTAGTCGGCCATCTGATGCTGGGACTGGTTGTCTAGGAAAGGAACCTGCGTGCATTAATTTCACCGCGGGACAGGTCAGATGCGTCATTCAAAAAATGACCGGTGGTAAATCTCCTGGACACGACGGACTCAGTGTCGAGCACCTAAGGTATGCCGGTGTTCACCTGCCGAGGGTGCTCGCGATGTTCTTCTCAATGTGCATCAGCCATTCATATTTACATCACAATTTAATGAAAACCATCGTTGTGCCCATTGTGAAGAACAGAACGGGAGATATTTCGGATAGGGGGAACTACCGGCCTATCTCTCTGGCGACGACCTTTGCTAAGGTGCTGGACGGTTTGCTTGATTCTTACTTGGAAACATACCTAAACCTACATGACACACAGTTTGGGTTCGATCTGGACTATCCACTGAAAGCGCTATTGTGGGCCTCAAGCATACCGTTCAGTACTATACAAAACGTGACACACCGGTGTACGCCTGTTTCCTGGATCTCTCCAAAGCCTTTGACCTTATGTCATACGACGTGCTGTGGAAAAAGCTGAGAGACAGGGGTGTACCGGTGGAAGTGCTTAATTTGTTTAAGTATTGGTACGCAAATTAGACCAATTTTGTGAGATGGGCCAATTGTCTTTCGAAACCATACATGTTGGAATGCGGGGTGAGATAGGGTGGGCTGACGTCTCCCAAGCTTTTCAACGTCTATGTTAACGATCTCATCGTTGACTTGAGCGGCGCAGGCGTCGGTTGTAGTATAGGGGGCGTAAGCGTGAACAACATAAGCTACGCGGATGACATGGTGCTGCTGAGTCCAACGGTGGGTGGTATTAGAAACCTATTGGCAATATGTGAGAGATACGCTGCGATCCATGGACTCACTTACAATGTAAGCAAATGTGAATATATAGTATTTAAGGCCGCCGGTAAGTGCCCAAAAAATACTAGTGATATCACTCGTAATGGAGAAACCATAAAACGAGTCACCAATTTCAAATACTTGGGCCATTACCTTACCGAAGACCTTAAGGACGATATGGACATTGACAGGGAGCGTAGGGCTCTGGCGATCAGAGGTAACATGCTTGCTCGTAGATTCTCCCGGTGTACCGACTCAGTAAAAATAACACTTTTTAAAGCGTACTGTCAGAGCTTTTATACCGGGGCTGTATGGGTGTATCATGCCAAAAGATCGCTTGATGCCCTACGTATCCAATATAATAATATTTTCAGAATGCTGTTGGGACTGCCGCGCTTCTGTAGTGCGTCGGGGATGTTTGCGCATTATCGAACTGACGGTTTCCACGCCATAATTCGTAAGAAAACTGTATCCCTGATAAACAGAACGCGTGACAGTGGCAACAGCATCCTTAAAATAATCGCGGATGATTGGACCTCCCCACTATGGAAATGCTTAGTGGGAAGAGTAATATGAAGTAATTTTCTCTCTTTAATTTAATTTATATAATTTAATTGTAAACTGCGTTAATTGTTTTTGTATGGATTTTAAATTATCTGAAATAAACAATTTTTATATTTATTTTATTCTATTAAGAATTCCAATAACCATCAATAAGCTCTTAAGCAGTTGCTGTGTTCGCAGTGAAGGTGGCAACGCACGAACGATACTCCTTGTATTATATGCGTTCAGAAGCTGTGTTAAGGAGCAGTGATAGCCCTGTGGATAAAGAACCGACCTATCGACCAACTGGTCGCCGGTTCGAATCCTGGCGGAGACATGTACCACTAAATTCGTGTTTTCGGATTTATGTAAATATTTGTAATTACCACTTGCTCGGCGGTAAAGGAAAACATCCTGAAGAAACCTGGACGCCCAGGAAATTATATTTCGAAAGACGGAAAGGTAGGGCGCATCAAAGCAGCCCGACTGGGGAAGTAACTTCGCCTCACAGACAACCGCAGCCAAATAACAACTCGCTAGAGGTTTGTTGTGTCCCTGCGTATAAGTGCTTAATATATCGTAAGCGTTAATAGGCTACGATACCCGCTTAACATCAGATGGCCATATGCTTGTATTCCTCCCGACGTACTATAAAAAACAAGATCTGGTTTTTCTACTGAACTGTGGAGGTATGACGAGGCTTAGGTAACGAACCCCGCCAATCCTAATAGATTAGGAAACAAAACACACAAAACGCTAAGAGGAAGAAGAAGAAGTGGCGTAAATCCTTTTGTATCAGGTGGGTGGTATGCTTGTTTACCTTGTGACGTAGAATAAAAAAAAACTGAATCCTATACCGGCCCCATCGCTACGTACACTGATTTCAATGCTAAAATATACCAATATCGACTGAAAATCAATACTTACCTTACATCAAGACGTTGTGTGACGGCTTCTCCTCAGTTATTCATGCCCAGAGACCTGGATGGGCGGTAAGCGAGCGAGTGCAGTGTCGTCGACGAGGACAAAATATAGATTATATTTCTATCCTTATATTTCTCTCCGCAATCTCTATTTACGAATTTGCTATACCAATAAGACATGCTTAGTTAACATAGGGTAATGTGAACTAAAATAAAAAATGACGCATGAATTAGACGTAATCCTGTGGTTTGGGTCGCTGTTGTGTTGATGCGAACGGAATAATCGTAGGTAAATTGTCCGTTTCGTTCCTGTCATCTATGTAACTCGCGAAGAAAATAACCGATACACGTTGTAACTCAATTACCGATACGGGTCGGGGAGTAAAGTAGTACGCGTATCCTTATTAAGTAGTTCGAGGATCAAGATCGCGGCACTTATCGGCTCATTAGTTAAGATAGAGACACTGGTCAGTAAGCTCGAATCGCTGAGGTATTTAGGCGCTAAAACACAACATTTTTGTGAGCGCCGAGTGCTTTCATGTAGTTCGTGTAGTTTATTGGTTTGTGATCTAAATGGAAATGTTTCCTAATAGTCTTAGTAACAAGTGTTAAAAATTATAGTTTCATTATATCTGGGTTTTAAATTGAACTAGAAAGTATAAAATAATTTAAAACTAAAGTCTTATGCGTTCTACGTTTAAACGCAATAAATAGATAATTGCTATTTATTGCGTTTAAACGTAGAACGCATACGACGACGAGACGAGACGTATATCTATATAGTTACTATGTACTAAATCCCTAAACTAAACAAAAATTGATGTTATCTACATAGTAGTACAACTGATAATGTTACTTACATACGTTTTCAATAAGATACTTATTAATGTTTGTCCCGCGAGTTAGTAATGGTTACTTTTCCAGCAAGGGTTGTATTCACGGATTTTAATCTCAAATACATTTTCTTGTGTACATGAACATCGTTGTTTGCAGTAATTTTTCTTCGTCTTCCTACCGTTATCCCGTTACCTAATCCATTAGGATTGGTGGGATCTGTTGTCTAAGCCTAAAGATTTGACGATTATACTGTTTGCCAAGATTATTAGATGTATTTAAAACCAAACATATCTTTGAAAAACCTTACTAAATTGTAATTCACCTAGTTCCATTTAATCACCTCCCACGATCGTAGTCGACACCGTATCCTACCGTTTCTTGTTATCAGGTCTTTTGAAATGATATATAGGTATAGCAAACATCACGCAATGTTATTTAATAAAATATTATTCTATTTATTAAGTATTCTTTTATATCCTTATAGTCAGTAATCAGTTGGAGCAAGGTAATGAGTGGTAACGGAGTTCCAATCGAAAATCACAGTTTTGATATACTTCGTTGTGCGGTGTTTTTATGTTTATTCACAGGCAAGTTTAAATAATGTTTAGGGCAGCTCGATAGCGTCAATGCACTTGACAGCGTAATGCAACTTCGACCGCAGCCTGCCTACGGACTATTATGAAATGATTAAATCGAAGTTTAAAAAGTGAACTAGAGCAATTGAATCGTCTAGGTTGTTTAACAGCAATGTTGTTCACCATTATTGACAATTATTCACAGCCCATCTTTTCAATACTTATTATACTAGGACTTAAGATTCAGTAATGAACAAAGACGGCAAAGGGCCAATATACACTCGCAAGCAGCTTTTTGGCTCAATTTGCTTTTGTTACATGATTTATCAACCTCTCCTGAATCACCACTTTACATCACAAGTGATAATCTGATTCAAAATTCCCTGATCAGGCTTGTAACCTATCCAGATATTTCGTTGAATAATGTTGCTAACTGCGATCTGGAAAAACGTGCATTCACTTGCGGTATTTATTCTAGAGTCCAAAACACGTGATTGATATTGTATTTAGTCTATGTTGCATTCGTGCTAGAACGAAGCTTGTTTTCGAAAAGAGATTTTTCCGTGGTTATTAAAAAAATGATTTCCAAGAAAACTAATGGATGGAAAACAAATGAACAATATATTTTTTAAAATAAATGTCGGAGCTACAAGTATATTATAAAATTAATTTTAGCTTAGATGTAAGTAGAGTTATAGATACCGACCTTCAAACTAGTCTATTTGTATATGCACTTTCAATAGTTTCAATGTCTCTTTCAATATAGGAACTTTCAATGTTTTCAGCACCGTACCATATCAAATCTTATTCATTCATTCGCATTTTCTCATTTAATCAATCAAGCATTCATTAATATACCAAGCTACCTCCATTAATTTGTCAGTAATGGTAATGGTACATTGTATACCAAATTTCCATATCCATAGAAGGTATATGGAAGTAGTTTAGAACTAATCGCCAATTTATACTTATTTCTTTTTCCTGCTTTCTTCAAACCCTGATCAAAATCTATATCTAAGGAAATATAATTTAATTTATTACCATTATGCTATTAAAGCACAAACACGATATTGTACACTGATGAAGATAAAACAAGGTACCAAATTTTTTGATCACGCCTATGGAAGTTCCACACATCCTCCAATAGATAATAACAGATAATCTTTAACTAGCTAAACAGATTTTCTTGAAACATGGCTTCGATGTTATGAATTATTACGTGTTGCCATTGTTGTCAGCGGTTCATCTATTTCAAAAGAGTAAGCAGATGCTGCGCTAATGCAGAATTTGGTTAACAGACAAAAATAGTAGGTACGTAATGTATGTATGGCTTCACGCCAGGTCCCTAGCGGGGTAGGCAAAGAGAACTGAGTATAATGCGCGGTCCTTGCATACATTGCTTGCTTCTGTAACATTCATAGCTCTTTTCATGCACGCTAGTATGCACTCTTTCACATAAACTTCCTACTGTTAAAATATAGTTCTTAAGTCAATATTCATCAGTCTATAGTGAGGTAGGGCGCATCAAAGCAGTCCGTCTGAGTAATACCTCCGCCTCATAGAAAACCGCAGCCAAATAACAACTTCCTGGAGGGTTGTTCTGTTCCTGCGTGTGGGTGAGGTCACCAGTAAGTTCCTAAGGAGTTGCTGTGTTAGCAGCAGAGGTGGCATTAGACGAGTGATACCTAATTTATTACAAGCGTTCATAGGCTACGGTAACCGCTTTACATCAAGTGAACCATATGCTTGTATGCCTGCCGACGTTGGCCTGCCGACCTAATCTGGCCATAAGTACACATGAATATGCATTTATTTTTACAGCAAAAAATAAAATAAAAAATCTATTCGAAATGGCCACCTTTGGCTTTGATACGGGCTTTCAATTTGTCTGGCCACGAATCTATAAATTTACGCACTGTTTCCGTGGAAAACTTAGCCACTGCTGACTCCAGAGATTTCTTAAGAGGCAATGTCGGCATGTCGTTTGGAGCAGGCCATGTCCTGATACTAAGCTTTGAAGTGTTTTGAATATGACCGACGGCTTATGGAGTCTACATTGTGCAAGGCAATCACTGCAATCCTATTTTCTTTAACACCCTATCTCATTTTGTAATTTGATAATAAACACGAAAAAAATATGTTAAACGTCGGGAAATCGAAAGAAGTTTTTAACATAACAAACGCGTGCCAAATTCAAATTATTAACGAGTTGAAAAAAGGCAAACAGTATTTGTGGGCAGACTAGTTATAAAAAAAGACCCATAATTATTTGATATATTGTACCAATATTAATATATCGGTGCTGTAGACCTCCATAGGATGCCGTCAGACATTAGACAGGCTTACGATTGACAGCCACTTTAGTAGTGCAAAGGAAATTAATTTTCTGGAGCCATTGTATTATAAAAGAAAATATCTATCATGCGAATGTACTGTGTTGTTTGCCAACTATATATATAACAACTATATAGTCATCCAGCAAGATATTGCTGGCAAATTGTCAAGTGCCATCTTTAGGGCAACCGCCTCTTCAAACCATACGGGAAAGCACAATAAGAGCGTGTGAATGTTTCGCAAATAAATTTGATAAAGTAGTAAATTGATTCAGAGGTTTCTTTATACAACATTGAACCTGAAGTAAAATGGTAACTGGAACCCTCGAACTTTTCAATACAAGGAGTCTCACTTTGCCATCTTGAAATACAGCAAATCCTCAGGAGCTTACTGGAAAATTCAAACACCAGCTGAGATACAGCAATCGTTCAATTCTTAATTGACTGCGATTTTCTGTGAGGTGGAGGATATTGCGCTGCGCCGCTTCCCCTGGGGCGCTCTGCTGTAACTGTTGTGTTCGATTCTGCGCTTCCTCGCCATCTGTAACAGGAAATGCATAATCATATTCATAAATCTTTATTTGGGTAAAACATGGTGTACATTAAAATAGGTGTCACATTTTTTTAGGTCTACATGTTTTGCTTATTTACAAAAAGCATGAAAATTAAATATATTATAACAATTTTCCTTTAATTTAATCTAATATATATGTCAATTAATGTTAAAATTTTTAAATACTACTTACATTATTTAAGTTATTCTGTCATACAATTCTTTAATGTCATAATAATTATTTTCTTTTAGCCATAAAAACAAAAAGAAACAAAGTCTAAAAGAGAGTGTAAGATAAGAAAGGGCATGCTCCGTTGGTTCGGACATGTAGAAAGAATGCGGGACGAAAGAATGACGAAACAGATATACAATGCAAAAGTGGAAGGATGTAGGAGCCGAGGAAGGCCGAGACTAACCTACCATGACCAAATTGGTCGTATTTTATCAGAAGGTGATGTCAGAAGCCCCAGGAATCGGCGAGCGTGCATGAAAAGAGCTATGAATGTCACAGAAGCGAGTGAAGTATGCAAGGACCGCGTCTTATGGCGCTCGGTTCTCTCTGCCTACCCCGCAAGGGACTTGGCGTGAAGATATACATACATACATACATAAAAACAATTTCTTTTTAAATAATGTGATATTAAGTCCTTTAAATGCATTTGGTATTTTATTATATATGTAAATGCACATGGTTATATAACTTTTAGCATATTTTTCAGATCTTGGAATATCATTCAAAACCAGCCTTTACCTACTGGTTCCTTTGTAGTCTTGAGGTTATCTTTTGTGCTTCCTTAAACAAGGCTTTATGTTTGTGTACAAAACAACAAGTTTCAAGTATATAAAGCGATGGTAGTGGCAGCAACCCGAGTTCTTTGAATAATGGTTTGCATGATTGACGCGGTGAGATTCCGCATATAGCTCTAATACATTTCTTTTGTGCTATAAATGCTCGGTTTCTGTCTGTACTATTTCCCCATAATATTACGCCGTAACGAAGAATAGATCATATATACGCATGATACGATGTAATGGCCGTACTTGATGCATGCAGCCGCCTGCGATACCGTAAACATAAACGTCGTAAGTAGTTATATTTAAAGATCTGCAACAGCCAGCATTCAAATTAGAGTCATAATTAGCGAAAACCAAACACCACAGCGCAAAATATTAAAGAACTTAGCTAGCTTATTATTTTATACGCTCTGTTTACTCTCTCTATACCTCAGGGTCTTGGCGCAAGGAATTAATATAGATAGAATTAGATATTTTTAATAGCGATATTATTTTTACAAATATTTATTTAATCATAATTGTAGTGTACGCTACCTACACCGTCGAATGCGGCTGTTGTCGATAGATGACGTCGATAGATTAACGCTTTTAGGCGTCTAGGAATAATATAGGCGTCAATCCGAAACGAAGCAGTGTGGCTCGTATTCCAGCAGTGTAATGCGTCTTAATGGATTGATTGGTATTTCGTCACTAATCCAATTACACAAAATATATTTATATATGTGTACTAGCCAGTTAAAATTCTTGAAAATATTTTAAAAGATTTACAGTGTATCTTCCGTCTAAATTACACTCAAATTAAATACATCTCGAGAATTCAAAGAAAAATGTAATCGCATTACCAGATATCTTCCATTTAAAATTTTATCCAAGTGAAAAATTAACTCTCCTTCTGAACTCTAATCCCTGCCGTGTTGGGAGGGAATAAGGGATAGTATACATGTACAGGTAGAGCTTAAAGCACTTCTGAAAATTTGACCAGTAAGGCGTCGTCACCATGGCAACCTCGTATCGATCTCTTTAGCTTGACTCTCGGGTACTGAGCACGGCACCCGATTCTCGGCATACTGTCTTTTGATCCATTGTGACCAAGTTATTTTCCTCAATATTATGTGACAAAGTAATTATTAATGTAGCCAGTTTGGTCTTATTCATATGTTGCTATATGTATTGACGACAAATACGTTTATCATGAGCGGTATCTATGTGATATATGTTACAATTTTACTACGAGTTTTTATAGATATCAAATAAAATAATACATCAATAAAAACTAAAATGTAGCGTTGAGGTATTTCGACAATTGATAAATTGTAGTGACTTTCCTTTTTAAGGTGTGAAAATAATATATAATTCTACAAAATTAAAGTATCCCAAAAGATTATTAGGCAACAAATTTTGATTCACAAATAATTCGTCAATCAACCAATACTAAATAACATCAAAATGTATCCTCTGTAGAGAAAAGAAAGATCCATCGTTCCGGCAGATCGGCAAAATTGAGCGCAAACTTTTATTTACGTGCAGAATACACAGTCTCTGAAAGCGGTGTATAACGGCTCAGAACTTTATACTTTCGACTTTTAGGGCAATTAACTAGTCTGGCTATAAATACTGTTACATAGAGACGTTTATTTTTTTCAACACTTTAATTATTTTGATTTTGGAAAAACTTCTTTCTATTCCGCGCCATTTTACATATATTTTCGTGGTTATTATCAAACCAAATATGGATGGGATGTTAATGAAAATAGGATTACAGTGATTGCCTTGCACTAAGTGGGTATGGAGTCGTCGGTCATATTCAAGACACTTCAAAAGTCTCTTTCTTAAAGTCAATTACTCGAGAGGGTCATACGGCATACCGGCGATGTTCGCTCGAGTTGTGTTCTATACTGACAGGTCATCTCGAAGTTTTGTAATGCACTGGGTAAGACCCTTCTATAGTACAGCCGCCGGTGCTCAAAAAAATCCTATAAGTACATCAAACCCATCGAATATATAGGCATATAACTTATAATTATTTACTTCCTACTCGCCAAGATGAACATACCAGTCCCGATATTACTACCGACCGTGAATAAGACAAAAACAACCAAAACCAATGAGCGTTAGGATCGGTGCACCTGGCGTTCCATATTCTCTGCTTACCCCAATGGGAAGAGGATGATGTGTAAGTATGAATAGGGCCTATCTGCCAGTTATTCAACTAGTGATCTTCTAGTGTATTTTACACAATGTTTAGAGAAATTGTCTCTGAAATTACTTATACTAAAGTTTACGAAATTATTTCTACGAAAGTATACGAGTACGGGCGAGTGAACTTGATCCGATTAACGAGAGCTTCATTAAGACACAAATATTCGCTCTGAAAACACGATGTGTATAGTTCCTCTATTTAGAATAAGACTCTTAACATCGGAAAGAGCATTGAGATGAATGGTGTAGAGATCTTCAGCAAAATTCAGTCACTGATCACACAGTTAGCGAATGTCACCTGGAACAGAAGGTCAAGCTGGCATGGGTTGATATGCTCAACAAAGTGAAGGCAGAACTATAGCTCTAGCTAAACAATTGTTTAAAAAAGACTATAAAGACATATACAATATCAATATTCAGTTCATAGGCCAGCTGTGAGACTTCCCGAATGGTCCTACTCATAATGATTATCGTACATATTACTTGTGATGCGCTGAAAGCTAGCACCGACCTTTGCTTCTTATTCAGATCTTCTCCTCTCTTACTAGATCGGTCCTGGCTGCGTTTGCTCTTCCTTCAACTGAAAGGTAGTGTGATGAGTATAGAACCTAGCTTTATATACGAATTGCTGTAAGAACCAAGCAACACTTCAGCTTGAGGCTAAGACTATTCTATACAAATCTCAAAAAATCGCCTTTGATCGACCATTTCCCATCGAGAGACCATCGAGGCACTCGATTCAGAGGCGTGTAATTTTTTTAAGGATCATGAGCAGTATTGACCCCGTAAGACTACGGGAGAATTTTCCTTCCTTTGTGTGTTCTATCAATAGTACAATTGTGTTACATAACTCAATATACGGAAATTATCCTCACACAGAAACTACAATGGTCACGGTGCGATTTCTGAAGAAGTGTTAACCGTTATCATTAGCAAGGGACTGACCGACAAATACTTTTTAACTAAATATTTTAGGCTGAAAAAGGTTTTATGGAAATCTTCAAGACAAAACAAAAAATTAGAAGCGCCATATTAGTATCATTTTGTAGAAAAAAAATATTCGGAAACGGAAATAAAAACAAAAGTAATCAATGAGTACACTTAAAGCAAAGACAATAATAGTAAATTAAATCAAGGGCCAGAAGAACATTTTTACGGCGAGCTTTGAATTCCGAGTGGAGCGAAGCGTAGCGATAGATGCAATAGACGTCGCCCGAGGTAAAAATAATTTGCGGCAGACTACTATATACTCTGATATACTCTGATATACAGTTTTCATTCCCCTCTTTGAAAAAATATAGAACGCGCGTTTTGCATTACATTTCTTTTTATCGCAGAACACTAAAGAAAATATTCATGTTCGAAGCCTTGTGCTTCGTACGCCATTGCTTTCATACAAGTGCGGATGGTTAAGGTTTATGAAAATGCATTGCAACTGTGAATTTTGTGTTCGTTGTTGATTGAATTAAAAAATAACGGGTGTACTTCCAACATTGAAATTTTACATAATGATTGCATATAACCCATATAATTATTCAGGCTAAGTACTTTTGATCTTAGAAATAATTAAATAATTAGTTTCCATAAAATTCCTCGAAAACCGAAACTATATATATATACGAATAAATCAGTATAATTACGGAAATTATTAAAGTAGTTACAGGTTCCAATTAGAATGTTTTGGGATCTAGTAAATGTTGATTTTCTTTTTCTCGGTGAACGGTGCATTGATTTTCTTTGTATTAAACTCTGTCTTTCAATAATATATTCACTGTTCGATAAAAATCATTTTTACTTGGCATCGGTAAACATGAATTCATTGGAACTAGTCACGAATAAATTATCAGTTGCATAGGTCAAGCTTGGCACAATTCCTTACTTTTATAATTTCTAACTCGTTTTAAAAAAGCGTTTTATAAATATATACATATACATATAAATATTACCAAGAAAGACAGGTTTAAGAGAGGTAGGACGCATCAAAGCTTCCCGTCTGGGAAAGTACCTCCAGCTCACAGAAAACCCCTAGAGGGTTGTTGTGTTCCTGCATGGGAGTGAGGTCACCAGTAAGCTCCCAAGGAGTTGCTGTGGAAGCAGCAGAGGAGGCATCGTGCGAGTGATACTTAATATATCGTAAGCGTTAATAGGCTACGGTACCCGCTTTACATCAGGTGGGCCGTATGCTTGTATGTCCCACGTAGTATAATTTTTTTTATAAAAGTTGACAGTAAATAGATGTACCTATGGTAAAAATGCACCAAAATAAAATACTGCTGAATTAGTGAGATATCGGCCACATTGTCGTTCAGACAATATTAAGTGTTGAGAAATGTTCTTCTTCGTAGAATCATACCGTTTCCTACACCATCAGGATTTACGGGATCCGTTACCTAAACCTAAGGATTTGACGAAAATACTGATTTTGACATGGAGTGACTGGAGTCAGACCTCCACAAGTCAGAGCGAAAACTTTATCTTTCTCAGGATATAATTCCTTGTCTGGGTTTCGTAATGACGTTTTTCTTCGCCACCGAGCAAGTGATGATTGCAAATATGTACATAAATACAAAACATGAATTTTGTGCATATGTATATGCCCACACCAGGTTTGGAATAAGGGACAAGTAGGTTGATAGGCTGGTTCATTGCTTAGAATGCTATCACTGCTCTGGTCGAGAAAAGCTATTACTAGTAACGCTACGTTTTAAGAAACGCGAGATCATTTTGTAAATATTAACCTTATCATCTTTATTTGGAGACAGTTCCATTTTTGTCAGTTTCGTCATATACTTCATCTATTTATGTATCTATTTATATATATCTATAACTTCACGTCAGGTCCCTTGTGGTGGGCAGAGGGTACTGAGCACCATACGTCCACATCCTTCCGCTTTCGCATTGTATATCTGCTTGTAATTCTTTAATTCTGAATTCTTTCTACATGTTTGAACCAATGGGGCGTACATATTCTTATCTTAACACCGATACTCTCTTTCAGACCAGTTCTCTCGTGGATTCAATGCCCACATAAGAGAAACATTGGTGTGGGTGTTTTAAAGGGTGGCAAAGCGCATTGAATCCTTATTGGGGAAATACCTCCACTTCACAGAAAACCGGAACAAAATAACAATTCTCTAGAATGTTGTTGTGAATCTGCTAGTGAGACCAGAAGGCTCCTAAGGAATTGCTATGTTCGCAATAGAGGTGGCAACGCGCTAGTGATACTTTCTGTATTGCGAGCATTCGCTACAAGCATTTTTATAAAAAGATAACATCGCTATTTCATTCATCAAACATCACGACACTTCGTTACTTTCGTTAAAAAAATCGGTCTATAACAAATAAAAAACATTCATTCGGGAAAAGATAAAATTTTATCCTAGAATATTTTGAATTCACCCATAGAAAACAAATGAACAGCATAATATCGTCTGTTTCCACAAGTAAATAAATATATTTACCGTTATTTACTTATGGGCACGCTCGGAGACCTCTCGTGTAGAAGTAAGTAAGTAGCTTTTATCTAGACAATAATATGTATTATTTATTCATTCTTGTCAGGCAGACGGGCGAAGCGTTCTTTTTTTAGCTTTTGTACACGAAATTGTAAAATTATAGTAGTAGTAATAACAGTACAAATTCTATGACACTGACATGTGCTGTACTGGGCTGGGATCCTTCCATATAACATTGTATAATAAACCCGTAGTTTCTTGTATGATATAAATGGTTAAACCAAGTCTCTACTTGTAAGTAATTCTAACCTTGATTTTTTTATTTTAAAAAGCAGCTTTTGCAACTTGAGACTGCAAATGAAAGGACGTGAAAAACCAGAAGAAAATGCTTCAAATCTAATTCACTACCCAGATTAAATGTCGTCAATCTCTGTACAGAATATCAAACAATCAATTTTTTCATCATTCTGCCAGTGGAATTGAGATATCAGCCTGATTAAAAAAGAATTAAAAAGGTTAAAGGATAAAAGATAAAAAATCTTTATTTGCCTGCCACGTGTCTTACTTTCTCAATATTAAATCATATTAATTTTTCATTACGCTTTTTTTTTTAATCTATGCAGCCTTAAATGACCATTGGCGAAGAAGAAATGCCTAAAGAAACCTGCCAATATGGTTTTTTTTTTTCAAATCATCTATACATATTACAATAAATATAATTATTTGAGAGTGCATATAGTGATATCAAGTAGAACAATTAAAGTTATATTAATATATGTGCTGAATCATTTCCAAACACCTCTGTCAGTTA
The DNA here is from genome assembly GCA_947507595.1 of Pyralis farinalis. Classification (NCBI taxonomy): domain Eukaryota; kingdom Metazoa; phylum Arthropoda; class Insecta; order Lepidoptera; family Pyralidae; genus Pyralis; species Pyralis farinalis. Next base: position 31,618,304 of record OX382265.1, read on the forward strand.
GATATTCATCGATTCTATATTAACCTTTATTACATAGAGTATTTTTGATGTGCCTTTTGAACATGTTGTCAGACAAGGACAAAACTGTCTCAGGTAACTTATTACAGAATCGAACACAATTTACAACATAAGAGCTATACTAAGACTAATACTTAGTAAGCCAATCTACTGGTAAACGCAATCTATTCCTGCTTCTAAGATTTTCACTACATTTTGAAAACTACTTTATATTTTTACGAGCATACATTATATTCTCATACATGTACTGAGAGGTATTACTAGAAAACAATGTAGGTATGCAATAGCGAGGACATTGTCACATTATATTTAAAAATGTATTATTTTAGGATAATTTTTAAATGTATTAATTAATTTTTGTTATTAATTTCAGGCATAATCGTGTATTGTTGATGAATTAATAAATGAAATAACAGACCTCTAACCTAAATTAAACTAGAATTTTTGCAATAATCCTGATAACAAAAATATTATACCTAATATCCGCGGATCGTCGCATAATTACCTATATCTTGAAGAAATCGGTTTTAACTTTTATTCTACAACGCATATTTTAATTATCTTGGCGGAAAGTGAACTCCTTAGATGAGAATATGGCAGTACTACTATCTTTACGCCAAGTCCCTTGCGGGGTAGGCAGAGAGAAAAGAAACGCCACATGACTCTGTTCATACCTCACTCGTTTCTTTAATATTCACCTCGCCAGTTCCTAAGGCTCCTGCCACCACCTTCTGATAGATAATACAACCAATTTGGTCGTGGTATGTCTACTTTATTATAGCCTTCTGCGTTATTTCTAGCATAGGGAACAAGAAGAATATTTACTTTTTTGAATAAAAGATAAGATGCATGCATTTCGCTACACTGTATTTTACTCATTTTTTTTTATAACCTCGGGAGTCAAACAAGCATTCAGCCTACTTGTATAGAATGGTTACCATAGACTGAATACTTGCAATCGTATCGCCCGCGCATTGCCACGCCTGCTGCTAATACAATAGCTCTTTACTGGTAACCTCATTCACTCGGACAGGACTCAATCCACCAGGGAGTCGTTATTTGGCTGTTAGAAGACTGTGAGGTGGAGGCACCTCAGTCAGGCTGCTTTGATGCACCTTACCTCTCTTTCGCCTGAGCTTCGTTTGTTAATTATCAAGATTAAATTATTTGATTTTGATAGGTGTCACCAACATATGGTATGGCCTTCTAATACCTTTTTTAAACGACGTTTGAATAATAAGTTGTTTTGTATTTCAGAATGTAAATTATACAAACGAAACCTCACCGTTTTGATTGATTATGATAAATCTGTCAGTTAATAAATCACTTGTCGTATAGCTTTCCGTCGATTTTGTTACAAAGTTATGACATTTATATAGGTATATTACAAACGTTTTTTAACGAATGAATACCCACCGCTTAATGGAATTCCGAGAATTCATTAATGGCAACACTGTACCAAAAGAATGATATTAGCTTTAAAGTTAAATAATTTATTATAAGTTGTCAGTCTAAATACAATTTTATTTACTTTAGTTCTGAAATAAAATTTATATCAATTTAACTTAATAGTCGTACAGAGTGGAAATATTATGCATGTGTAGTGTAGAAAATTATAAAAACGAAATAAAAAAATACACACTTCTTGTGTTCTATGTGTTCATAATTTGAACACGTATGACTTGCATACATTTTTTACTAAAATAATTATTTGTAGATGGTATCAATGCCCTTATTCGTAAACTATTGAGCATTTCAAGTACGCAATCTGTTTATAGATACTCCACGAAAGACGAACACCTACCTACGAATACGTACATTGGTTTTAAGTAATTTTATTTTATACATCATCCAACTCATATTCTACTTCAGTCTGAAGTTTCAATCTTATCTATAGGTATAAAAATGAACGTGTGTATGTATGTTCCGTGCAGAAGTGAAACCAGCTAGGTCGAATTTGGTGAAATTTTCAGGCAACTTCAGATTAGTCCAACGAGTGACCCTATGAATTTTGTTAGCGATCGGATCGCCGCGCGGAATCACTCGTGTGAACCCGGGGCGGGTCGATTGTATACTAAAAATAAATTAAATGACGAGTTGTACATAATAATGAGCTAAATGTTCCATTCCGTATATATCGTTGAACATGTATGCAACCCGCCTTTATATAAAATTTGTATGAAGTGCAACTTATATCGGCAGGAACTGTGAAAAATAAACGTACGCATATCAGTTAATTATTGCATTTCCTAAACCTCGATCGAAAATTTATACCTAGTCTTGCCATACATACTGAAACAAAGAAAAAAAAGATCTATTGCAAATAACATTTATTACTTTTACAGTGTGTTAGTTTAATACATAAATATAATACAATTTGAAATATAAAAAGCTCATTCGAAGTAGCTCCATTACAGGCTGTCATACAGTCATTTAAACGTTGAGGCCAGTTATCAATAGAAGCATCATTCTTTCCATGGGAAAATTCTTCACTGCCAATCGTACGGATTGTTTTAGGGACTCCAAATTATCATGTCGTGTAGAGCAAGCCGTACTCTCTAAAACTGACCATAAATCATAATCCAGCGGGTTAAGATCGGGACTAGACGACGGCCAGTCTTCAGCTCTGATGAAGTCCGAAACGTTCGTTTCCAACCAAGACTGCGTAGACCGAGCTTTATGACCCGGCGCCGAGTCTTGCTGGAAGGACCATTCTTGGTTATTGAACATGATGTTGTTAAGGGGCTTCACTACCTTCTCAAGAACGATATCTTGATACACTTGTGCCGATGTTTTGACACCTTTTTCACAAAAGAATGGCTCAGTCACTCCTTCATAGCTAATACCCCACCAAACCATCACTGAAGTCGGATAGTGCCCACGTTGCACTATGTCGACTTATTGGGAAGTTAGAGCTTTGAGCATAAATACGGTCATTTTGTTTGTTAAAATGTTGCTCAATTGTAAAAATTTTCTCATTCGTAAACAAATTTTTTCTGTGACCTCCATTTGCGTACCGCTTCAGTAGTTGTTTCGATTTTACCACCCTATTCTTTTTAAAATTATCAGTTAAGAAATGACCAGTACGTCTCTTATAGGCTGCAAGTCCTAAGTCATCTTTTAAAATACGCGACATGGTTCTAGGTGCTATCTTCATCTCCCGAGATAATCTTTTGTTTTCGGACAGGATTTCTTCGATATCTTTCCCTTACTGGTTTGACCACCTTTTTCGTACGTACCTACACTACGTGGACAATCAGATATTTTTCTGTCACAAACAGAGGAGGTCTCATTGTACCTACTAATAGCCCGGTACACAAACATTTTACTAATACCAAGCGTATGGAGAGTTTTAAAAATTGCATTTGGCTCCATACCTACTTTGTGTAATGCAATGACAGCGATTCGGTTCTCTTTATCACCCCACTCCATTTTAATATCGCAAAATATTGAACAATGTATTGGCGCCAAAATGAGAAAACTCAATGAACTAACATATAAAAATGACAGATTCCAAATTCAAATGTAATATTTTGTTTCTTTTTAATTGTAACAGTATTTATGGCCAGACTAAGTATATTGGTTTGAAGACCAACAGCTATGATAATATATTATAGATATATAATAAATATAAAATACAACGCATAAATAACAAGTGGAAGGATGTAAGAGCCGAGAAAGACCAAGACTAACCTACCATGACTAAATTGGTCGTGTTTTATCAGAAGGTGATGTCAGGAGCCTTAGGAACCGGCGTGCGTGCATGAAAAGAGGTACGAATGTTAAAAAAGCGAGTGAAGTGTGTAAGAATCGCGTCTTATGGCGATCGGTTCTCTCTGTATAACCCGTAAGAGACCTGGCGTGAAGAAAAAAACAACCTACAGGAAGATTTTACATTTTGCAAAAATTACTGATGCAATTTGATCTAACCTGCTTTATGTGTTTCCGCCACCAATTAGTTCATTCACCTACCCACTACCGTTAGTATAAGCATGCTATCGCTGCCATAGCTGCTCCGATCATCGCTGCCTTGGCAACTGCGGTCATCCCCAGTAATGCCTGCCATCTGGAACAGGAACCGCATCCACCCGCCAACGTCGCTGCTATGGCTGCCCTGGTCGTCTCTGCGACACGTGTTTCGCCTCTTCACGAGGCATCCTAAGACGCTGTAGATGTTAGGCGATAGAATAACATACTAAAGGAATTACTGGGTACTTTGAATCTGAGTAATCGCTGCACTTGGAGCAATGCAAACATATCTGTTGGCAGTGACACCCGGCCCGTTTCAATGGATATCATAACTAAAAAAATCTAAATTCAAGCATTTGTGGCAGCAGTTCAGATTCTAAGAGCAAAATCATTGTATTCTCAAAAACGAATAGGTTAATCTAATCTAGGCCCTTTGTTAAATAACCACGTTAAAGGCAATATTATCAATTATTGTAGGTATGCCATATGCAACATATAGCCCAATTATAGACAAAATTATGAATATACAGATGGATGACGAAACTACTATTGTTCTTTTAATAGGAAATAGTATAGGAATTTAAAAAAAGGATGTAACCAATGAATTGGATAAACTTCACTATTTAAAAGTAAATAGGATATTGTTATGCGCACTAGCTTATACATGTTGCCGGACACCAAAATTGAATACTAATATATTAACAACGTATACCACTTGACATGTTGTCATGACAACTTTGTATTTTTTGACACTAATAATTTTATTAGTAATTTTTATTTGACAATACATTATATCTTTCAAATAAATATAGAATTAAGATATCCACTTTAGGGGCTTATGATGTCAATAGTCTAAACAGTTTACAGTGTACGACAAACTATTATAGATTTGACTGCAGATTTAAACTGCTCAATGAGACAAAAGGAAAGCAAAACTTAAATCTTGTACACCAAAATATTCAAGGCTTTCCTGGCTGTGAAAATGTAGTACAATTTTTTTATGGACAAATATAACATTTATATTTTATGTTTAACTGAGCATTGGTTTAAATATTACCAAAAAGCCAAAGAACGTTTGGATATTGTCTTGTGCTAAATTAGAAAATTATATGTGTGTATAAAGATCTCCCAGTGGCGATTATTTGCTAACTGAGCAAGTAATGGAGAATGTTTTAAGAAAAGTTTTCAAAAGCAAAAAAGACATAATAGTCTGCGGTGCTTTCAATATTGATATATTAGTAAAAACACAAACAAGTATTAGATTTTTAATTTATTTAAATCCTTTCTAATCCGTCTAGAAAACCTATTTCAGGAGCCTACGCGTAGATATAACGGCCACAATTGTGACCATAGAAATAAAATAACAGTTTGCAGCTTGCCCTCGAATCATTGTGGTCAGTTGGTAGTTTATCAAGGTTCATATACTTAATACAGATTTGAGAAATCATCTCTTGTACAGACCAATGACCAAAAACAGACTTATTAGATACAATAATGTATTGGAGAACAAGTTGCAATTGTTGGATTACACTGTAAATAATCCGAATTTTCTTTATACTAGTGAATATATAAAAAAAAAAAAAAACTATAAAAAAATACATTACAAATAGATTAATTGATATTAAAATAAAAAGAGCCTTTCGCTCTATTTATAACATGGGCTCCAGAGAATCCCTCAGGGAACAACGTTTAAAGAAATAAATATCCTCACTGTTACTTCTCAATATATTTATGAAAACATAATGTATGTCCGTAAAAATTTAAAGTCGTTTTCAAACTTCAGTGAAAAACTTAGAAGTAGACATAAGTTGTGTATGCCGGTACATCGGCTTGCTAGGACTGGTAGATCTTTTCTAGTAAATTGTATTCGATTTTATAATAAGTTACCTGAAACAGTTCTGTCCTTTCCTGACAATGTATTTAAAAAGAACATTAAAAATACTCTCTGTAGAAGGGTTTATTACAGAATTGATGAATTATGTAACTGACAAAGATGTCTGGAAATAATTCAGCACAGACTGCCCTTAATAATCTTTAATTTTACCATTTGATATCGTTATTGTACCAATATGCTATGTGATTTTTTTTATAACATCAAATTGTCACATTGGCAAATTTATTTCGGGATTTCTTCTTCGCCAATGGTCATTTCCGAAATGTAAGTAGATTAAAAAAGTAAAATAAGAGAATTGAATAAGATACAATAAGATTATATTTCAAATAATGTAAGACGTGTCTAAGAGCCCGCGAGGGCCCAATTGCAAATATTTTTTTTTATCTTTATCTTTAAATTGTGTCTAGTACACTTACTAAGTAATTCATTCTTACTCAGTACGAATTTCCACAGTCGGTATTATATTTGCGAAGTAGGTATTACCTACTGTCTGCAAGACAGCTCGGTGCAAGAAAAATCGATCAACCTTCATGGCTCGCAGTAGTTAGGTTCCCATTACCCATTCCACAGTAATAGGAGGCCTGCCGGCCCGGCTGACTTACTTTTGATCATCCTTGTTCCCTTACTTGGCGTTCAGTTAACAACATGAACTTATTTCTGCTAACAGGAAACATTAGGATCAATATTCAGATAACATGTCTTATATATTTCAGTTTTTTTTATACAACGTCGGGAAATGTACGGCTCACCTGATGGAATATGATTATTGTTACCTTGAACAGTCTTGAAATTTCTTGATGAACGAATATTTTAATTTTATTTACGACTTCTTGGAAAATATTTAATTTGGCCGTCCAGTACGATGGAGACATACAAACGGTCTACTTCAACTTTTGAAGCGAACTATTGAAATTTCGAGAATGTTGGCAATATGAAACATACATAATTAATTTTCTGTCAAAACCAGCTGTCCTAAAGAGTGTTATTTTCAGCTCGACTTTACCTTTGTAAGTTTTGTAACCTTACACTGTCTGGATTGGACACCTCAGCCGGGCGAATTTATGTTCTGTAGGGTAAACATGGCGGATCAAGGCAATACAAAAACATGTTGCTTTTGAGTGACCCAAACATTAAAGTTCCTTTTTCGTTGTCTTTTTGTTCACCTGGGTATACTAAACTATGCAAAGGATTTTGATGTGGTTTTCTCTACGATATTTCAATTTTGCGGAATGCTTTTGTGTAGGTGACTTCGCCGACCCAGTGATCTCCACTCGCTCGGCTAGACTCGCTTTGCACACGAAGAGACGTTACTTCTCTTTGTGTACTGTACAAATTGTATCAGGGGGAGCGTTCGGATGAGCTGTTCAACTTAATATACCATATACTTAAATTCACCCTCACCATCTTAATGAGAGGCAATCCACTACAGTAGGCTTTTTGAGGCATTTTCTACCACGTAGTACCTACGGTAAAATAGTGAAATAAATTACCCTCGGCGGTGTTCCCGATCAAATACGGTATTTCTTACTCGCAAAGTAGTACAGAATATTAGGACTGCTTACCATCCAGCGGAATTGTATTATTATCCGTCGTTTATTCGTGTTTGTTTAACTAAAAATAACATTTGTTTGACTAAAAATAAAAGATTAAACCTATCATTTCCGGATCTCAGGTACGATCACGAAATGATCCAATTTTATTTTTGGTACCTATTTAACGATCATTTATGAAAGTCTTTATGTGCACCTGTGTAGATATTTATTGCTCGTCCTTAAGTACATTTGAAGTCTCCTACAGCGAAAATGTTATGTTGGTTGTGTTTTGTCCGATTAGAAGCATTTACATTAGGGAACTTATATATTAATTCAACTTTGAACCTACACATGAAAGTTATGTAGGTATTTTAAATAAGTAGGTATAAAATTGGCACTCTTAAAACTACTTGGTAATATAGCGGGAACGTATTTTATAACTAAAAGTTTTCATCTCAGAGTCTAAAATTAATAAAAAATATTTAGGCCGATACGTATGTACCTACACATTGTGAGATTTCAACGCTTCGAGCGCCATCTGTTGGCACTAAATAAGATTAAACATACAAATGTTGCAGTACTGCACATTTACGTTGCTGACATCTGTGATAAAACTTGTGAAACAGTACGTTAAATGTTGAATTGTTCATTCTGTACATAGAACAGAGATGTCGTTGAACTTACATTTTTTCATATTCATTTATTTACAAAAACTTTTAATATTTATTACACAAAAGAGGAATCAGGATGATATTAAAATGCTACTCAATTACCTACTTTTTAAAGACATTCGTGAATCTTCTGCAATGCAATATAAATATACAATACCAATAAATTTCACACGTCAAGACATGAATCATTTAAAATGTACAAAGCAAAATAAGTGTTATATATTAAAATGAAAATAATTTAAAACAATGTCTAAAGAGCCCAATAAACTAATGTCAATATACCTAATATTTAAAATTAATCAGCAGGTAATCCACAGAACATCAATAATACCTACTACATACTTAACAATGAAATAAGCCATTTCATAATTTTTCTTTAAAATATTCTTCCATGTTATAATAAGCTTTATTAACTAGCAGCTTTTTTAATTCTTTTTCAAATTTACAACCTTTGAGAGCTTTCAGAGTACCTACTTAGTAGGTAAATGGTTAGGTATGTGATTTAATTGCCACGTAATACCTACGTGTTGTTCTGGTATAAAGTGAATTGTGTGGAGGGTGCTAGTGTATTATTACAGCGACGTGAAACATAACGGGTCGGCGTATCTCCAATTCGCTTGAAATATTAAAAACGATTCTTTACAAGTAGACACAATTAAAAATGTACCTACATACTTACGTAATGAGCTTGTATTTTATGAACAGCGTTCGGTAAGAAATTTTCGCCGCCGTAAAGGTGATAATCCGTAGACAACGCTTTTCAAAACAGCTACAGCTTGGACATCAGTCGAGTTGCCCCAGAGTACAATTCCGTATCTTATCCAAGATGCACCATGGCTGTGATACGCGATGAGAGCACACTCCTTACTTGCATTTTGGCGGAGTTCACGCAGCGCCTATGAGAAACTGCTAAGTTTACTGACCACCGTAGCTACATGTCAAGCTCGTGTCTACTATTCCAAGAAATAAATAGGTCACCTATTCAATTTTGTGACCGTTTAAAGTTATAAGTATTTAGAGTTACCCCGACTTCTATATATGGTCTGAACTGCATCACCTTTGTTTTTAGGGTTCCGTACCCAAAGGGTAAAACGGAACCCTATTACTGAGTCTCCGCTGTCCGTCCGTCTGTCACCAGGCTGTATCTCATGAACCGTGATAGTTAGACAGTTGAAATTTTCAAAGGTGATGTATTTCTGTTGCCGCTATAACAACAAATACTAAAAAATAGAATAAAATAAATATTTAGAGGGCTCCCATACAACAAACGTCATTTTTTTGCTCAATATTGATAACGGCAACAGGTAGATGCTTGAAATATTCACAGAATATATAGTTATATATTCACTTTAAGAATAAATAATTAAATTAAAATAAAACAAATATTTAAGGGGGGCTTCCATACAACAAACGTGATTTTTTTGCGAGTGAATTTTGTGCGAGTCCGACTCGCACTTGAACGATTTTTTTTTCAAAATTTATTAAATGACCTATTTCATTTAGATGAATAATAATTTTATTTAAGCAATCTGCTATATTATTTAAATTAGTAAGATAGTTATTATCACATGAAGACAGAACAGCGTCTGCAAATAGACAATTCGGATGTGGTAGTACGAAAACTAGTTCATTTATATACACATAAAACAGTAGGCACCTAAACACCTTAGTACACTGCCCTTACGTTTAGTGGCATCTCTGTACCATATACCTACAGAATGAACAATTCAACATGTTTGAAAGTGACACAGTTTACTAAGTTTAAAATATTGTCTTGTGAAATAGCATTATCATTTTGTAACTGTGAAAACTAAGAGAATTTACATAATATATACGGTTACAAGTTGACCTATTGATTCGCACTATTACAAATACGAAAGTAGCTTTGTCGTTTTATACCTTCCACGACTAAGGCAATCGGATCGAGAACTAATAGCCGTTGGGGCAGAAAAGAATGGCGATCACGAGCCGACAAAGGCAGCGTAAGACGTTCTCCCACCCGATAGACCGGCGGCGATCTCGTACCTATAAATTGCGATGGATGCAAGCGGCACATGACCGATCGCTATAAAAGTCTAGGTAAGGGTTAGCAGCAGTGAACGTCCTTCGGCTGATGATGAAGAGGCCTGAAGAATAACATAGGTAATTAAGAAGGCTAAGTAATCTAATAATATAAGCTAACTAATCCCGGCAGCGGAATCTCTAGACAAAGGAATAATTACGTGAACAGAAGCAAGTCTGCTTTAAACTAGATATAGGTAGATATGTACCTACCTAAACATTTTATTTCTGATGCACTCACATACCATACGAACACATACCATACGAATCCAAACTGGTTGGATGTACATATTAATGGTATAATTACCTACGGATATTTCCAACCCCGATCATCAGACCAGGCGAGGCTGCTTAAGGAGACATCCCGATGATAATTTTTTTAAGAGCTCTAGGATCCCTCTGCTCTTAGAAAATGATCGCCATTAGGTGCAGCGCAGACGACAGACGCGACGTCGTTCGTGACGCACTTTTTAATCTGTGAATATAGAACCTATGCAATTTGCAGTAACGCATACGACGCGTAAAAAGTCTGGCGCACAAAAAATCTGTGTAATTCTGGCATACCTCGTCGCGCCGCTCAAAAAGTAGGTACCTACGCGAAAAAAAAAACGTTTGATTCAACGCCGGCTAACGCAGACGGCACACACTTTAGTCTGCAATCTGCAAATCGTTAGTGGTGTACGTAACGTACGCGGTATGACCGTATAATAATATATAATACCATGGCGCTAGAGATCGATGTTAATACAAGAACAACAAAACAGACCAGCAATTTATGATACTTCTAAGACAGAATATCATGATAGACATTTAAAAAGGAAAATGTGTGAAGAAGTATGCTGTAATATTTATTCCGCTTCTGTCTTGACATCTATGACGTCTAAAGAAAAAACGAAATACGTTAGGTATATTTATATTAGATTTGATTATACTGCCAGGGAACACGTCCCTGAGAATGGTGAAGTAATTAGTAAAATACTTTTTCGTTTCTATTCCGTTATCTGCCCCTCTCACACCAATATTAGATATATCTTCGAAAGGGCAGCTATACAATGTATCTTCAAAACAAATATAAAATAATACATCGCAGTCTCTGGATTTCCATAGCGTGTACATCCCTACAGTTCTGCCGATACAATGATCGAAGATGTGCGTCGTTTGCTTTGAGTCTGTGAAAAATCCGCGACAGAGTTTTTGCGCGCTATGCAGACTTTTCGTGCGCCGCAGACTCAATCGCACAAAAAGTGTGTCGTCTGCGCTGCACCTTAACCTAAGCCGAAATAACATTTTCGGCATCAAAAGATGCAATCTGATTAGTCTTCACATTAGGCGGTAGGCTCCTCGGCCAGCACCATATGTCCTTGATATTATGTTTACCTACTCCAAAAGTTTAGAAATAGGTCGATATTCCATTCCTTGATTTCATTATTCAGGTTTGCAGACAGACATTGATATTTCATATACTTACCTACATTTACGTATAGGTAGGTTACCTATACATGTACCTACAGGTAAAAAAAAATAATAAATGAAACGTTTCAAAATGTTATTATTAATGAAATTCAAGAATTAGAAGAAATGTCCATGCTTATGTAACATCAAACGAAAATGTTCAGCAAATAATATCTTCTTAGAATTTTCTCGTTTCAAAAGAATTAGCAAACATAGGTACCTACGTTTAGTACCTACTGAAGTTTGATCCCCATACGATGCTTGACGATTGATAATATGAAAGTACGTGACAATGTTCCTTTTTTTCGTTTGAGTTGAATAGGAGGGATTTTTGTGGCTCCTTAATAAGACACCCTCCACCAAACCAGGATGATATCCTTCCAACCACTTGGGCGGCTTCTTTAGAACTATGTGCGTCAACACTTTGTCATTTTGCTTGTTGTAGTGCTCTTCAATTGTGTTTTTTTTTACTGATACGCAGGTTAAAGGCACAGGAATATCCTCTATACTATTGAGTATAGAGGATATTCCTGTGCCTTTCACCTGCGTATCGGACAACTGAAAGGATTGATTTAGGGCATGTCCTGTATATCGACGATAAGCGCCGATCTTCATGTCTTGTTTTATTATACGCGACAGAGTGCTAGCGGGAATATGTATTACTTGCGATTAGATTTTTGGTTTACTAATGGGATTTCGGCGAATTCTGGCTTTGACAGTTCTAACAGCACGCGGTCGCCCCGATCTTTTATGATTTTCAACAATGGAAGTGTTGGTATATCTGTTAATGCGAACGTACGACTGATAGCAAGCTTTTGAAGTATCTTCAATATGACCGACGGCTCCATACTCACTCTGTGCAAGGCAATCACTGCAATCCTATTTTTATTTAACATCCCATTGCATATTGTAATTAAAAAAAAAAACAAACACGATAAAAATATGTAAAACGACGGGAAATCGAAAGAAGTTTTTAACATAATAATACCTACCTGGCCTATCATTGTACACCAATGAGAAACATTGCCAGCACTCTTGCAGACATGCCATATGGATGAGATGCTTTCAGTTTATCTATTTTTTGTCCTACCTACTTAAGGTTGTGTTCATTGCTATTATTGCATATTTGTGTATAAATAAATCTATGTTATTACGTCATCTTCAATATTTTAATGTAGAAAATTCAGTCATAGACAAAATTCACACAATTCTTGATGTCACAATTTTCAACATACTGTGTATAAGATAGGAACTCTAATGACCTCACTCTTAAAATTAATTGATGTACAATTGAGATCAATCATCTCAAGTATTTTAAGTAATATGAGGCTAAAAGTGCTGCATTAAGTGTATAGTATCAATGCTGCATATTAAAGTAAAATAAACTAAATATAATTTTTGCTAAGTCATTATTTTCAAAATTAAGACAGAATAATTGTTTCAAATATTGTAAAAAAATATCCCAATATTATTACATTATTTAGTACTAAGTGTATAATTTAATTGGTCACCTGCCAGTAATCCATACATAAGTTGGGGGAATTTGTATGCAGCAGCTCAATCTGTAAATCCATCTGTAAAAGTATCGAGCAAAATTTTCTCAAACCAGCGAAGCCTTTCGACATTCGAATTATCATCTATTGTGTCAAGTACTTTCATTGTATTGTTCCTGAGCAGCAAGTCTATTATTTGCTGTATAATAGGATGATAGTTATGTAATCCCACATCTTTAGCTGTAACTCGTTTGATAACATCTAACACTGTTGTGTATAAAATAGATTGCCGAGTTGCAGGTTTACATATAGATAAATGATCCAGAGGCAATTGATAGAATGGGCCACGACCCAAATCAGCCGAAAATGACTCAACAAAATGAATAGGAACTTTAAATGCTGTAACCAAAGTGGGTAAAGTCTCAGCAAAACTGATCGTTTCCCAACCATATGCATCAGCAAAATTTATAAATTTTGTTTGTAAATCTAATACCACTGGTGAATTTATATGTAGCTGTCTAACATCATTAGAGGGCCACAAAACTGCAGCTGCGGCTCGTGGCATAGTCGCCAAAGTGCTGCCTTTGTGTGGTGTACTGTAGAAGAACACAGCTTTAGTATTGTCTGCCACACACTTAAAATTAGGATCTTCACTTTGAGCAGCCTCTATTAAGACTTGTTTAGTGATAAGGCCACCCATTGAATGAGTGAGCCATACAACAGGCACTCCGTTTCTACCAACATTTGCATCCATTAAAGCAGGAGCCAAGTCCCCAGCCCTGCCATATATGTCTGCTTTTTGTAATGGACACCGTTCAACCCATTCTGATAATGTACTCCAATAATTTACACCTAATATTCGTAAATTACTGCAGTCTTTTGGTAACCAGTCTTTTGGCCAACAAAAAGTATAATTGCACCGATCTTGATCTTCTTGTATTAGAGCTATGCGTTTATTGCTAGCTGTATACTGATCTGATCTGATTGCTCTTTTAGTTTCTATTGGAAGATCTTCAAGTACAATTTCCATTTCTGATAATAAAGTCTGATCTTCTATCTCTTGTAAGTCTTTAATTACTTCATTAAAATCTGGGTCTATAAATTTGTTGCCTACTTCTACTTTCTCTTCACAAGAATCACAATCAATGTCTGATATTGTCACTTCTAAGATACCAATAGGGGCTGAAGACTTTCTGTCACGCTGTCTCCATGTGACAAAAACACCTCCTCTTAAGCCATGGACCAACAAAGTGTCACAAGATGGTGGTGTTGTTGTACGATAAATCGGATGTAATAAATAAAGACCCGGCCTGTAGCATGCTTCTCCTGATAGATTGGCTAAACATACTGCTGCTGAACTCGATAAACGAACATCTTTTGATCTCAAAAGCCTTGACAGCTCTCCTAAGAAACCATTTTGGAAAAAGTCTGTTAATAAATTACAATGCACACTTAAAACAGTGAGTATTCTCAATACTGCCATATCTAAATCTATATCATTGCGATTCCTTACCAGAACTTCAGCTAATTTTGGTAATAGACCTAAACCCATTAATGTACTCACAGAGGCATCTTCATCATAAATTTTCTTGTGGAATAGGCTAATATGGTGATGCAGTGCCTCGAGACATAACAAACACAGGTCTCTTTCATTGACACTGTCTGGTTTAGTAGGAATAATGTCGGCTTCCATTGCTTGCTCTTGAACATTAGCAAAATACTTAGAAAGAAAGTGTTGTATGCAGCTGTGAGGATTGACAGCTTGTGCAGCTACAATAATTTCCTTTAACTTAAATGATAGCAGTTCTTGGGTTAAGGCAGCTCTGCGAACATGTATCGGGGGAGGAAGAAAATAACGTAGGTCAGCGCCCCGAGTGCGTGCAAGCAGAACTGCTGTATTTTTATCCAACGCTTGTGCCAATTTTAGACAATCCCAAACTTTGTTGTGTTTGAACGCAGCCAGTTGATCTAGTGCGATGTTGCGTTGCTCCCTGCTTCCATGTTTGCATAACCAAAGAAGTCTCCAAGCAAGGGAGTGTTTCAAACTTTTCCATATTCGAGAAAAGCCGACCGATTGTCGAGATGCTCGGTCTTGTTCTAACTTCAAGGTGAGGTCGTAGGAGGGATCGTCAATATAGATGTATTCCGCAGTTTGCTTTTTCTCTATATCTTGTACCTTAGAATTCACTATCCTTTTTACAGAGTCACATGTCTGGCGAATATGATAACCCACGAATAAAGTACTGCCACCACAGAGGGAAACTATTTTAATTAGTTTTATAATGGGTTGTAGTCTATCCTGGAGGCTCATTGTTTACATCACAGTATCAATTGTATTGCGCTGGATTTATTTCTGCCTAACCACAGTCCGTAAGAATTAAAGATGGAATGTAGAAATCAACGAACTCGAAAGATTTTCGAACAAAAACATTACAATATTCGGTTACATCGTCTTCTTCTTCCTTTAGTTGTGGCTATTAGCAGTCACTCGAAGCCTATCGTAGGTACGGGACTTTGTTTTTCTATTCCCCCGATATTTCGGCGACGTTGCAGACGCCAACACGATGATTGAAGCCGGCGAGTGAATAAAGCTGTTAAGGGCAGACATAACTGTCTACCCCCTTAGTTCCCAAAGTGGTCCAGGTGAACCACCAGGGGTCCACGGGAGACTCGACGGGGGTTTTCGTTCCCGTGACAAAAAAATGGAGGTTCACAAATTCGTAAGCGGGAGTCCACGAAAATTTATCTGCTTTCAATAGCGAAGAGCTAAAATATTGGCTTTACCTACGAGGTACAACGTGTCGAGACTTGCAAAGCGTTGCCGCTGCAGCCGCCACCATCCGCAACGCTTGTTCAGACGTGCAAAGGGACGAAATACAACTTGTACTTGCAATATTGCATGAACTTGTTTGATTCTTCACCAATATAAATACGAATGCCAAGGATAAACGTTACTCATTTGGTTTCGGAATTTCGAAAAGAAAAGAAAAGTAAAGTGAATCGATATTAGTGTTTGCCAGTGTTGGAAAAAGTAAGTATGTATTTACCTGTTTATTTTTTATACATATTTACTTTTATTTTATGTTGTAATAAGTATAATTATTTGTAATGTTTGCGTGTGGTAAGTACGTATTAAAAATTAAATACTGAACAGAGTCATTATTAGATACTTCCATAAAAGAACAGAAAGCCGAGAAAGGTTGAACTTTTTGACCCTACTTTAATAGTATTTTTTTTTATCCGACTGTGCGGTGGCTCACTAAAGGAGAGATATGTTATGATTGACGTGCATGATTGTAAATATTTCAGGCTCCTAATGCTTAATGACATTAAATATATTTTCATAAATTGTACGCGTCTTTACGTACCCGTAACGAGCATCAAATTAATAAATAAATAATTAAAATAGAGGTAAAGATTTGAAATATTTTCAAGCATTGAAGGAAAAATATGAAAAGAGATCCACCGTGCACAGTATGATTGCTTTAACATCTGAAAGTAACGATGATGGCTTACAATATCTCATTACTTATAGCGAAATCTGGAAATCCGCACACTATTGGAGAACAGCTTATTTTACCCGCTGTTGAAGAAGTTTTAAAAACTGTTCTGCACAAATTTTCATTTGACATACTCATAAGAATTCCTTTGAGTAACAACACTGTACAAAGACGTATTAATGAAATGAGCTCTGATATTGAAAGTTTCTTGTGTAATTATCTACAAACAACTGATTTTTCTATTCAACTGGATGAAACAACTTTACCTGGTAATGAAGCATTATTATTGGCTTATGTTCGTTTGTTTGTATAACTTTATTACATTGTCCATAATTAATTACAAAGTATAAAACTTAGATGATTTGCAGAGGCGGACTTATTCCTTCATGGAATCTCTTCCAGCCGGCCATTGGTTTGGGATTGGTAAAAGAAGAATAGATCGAAGAGATGGAAAATAAAGTAGATAGAGAAAAAGCATGACAACATATGTGATTAATAACGAAATCGCTAATAAATACACACATTATATAAATACTAATGAATACATAATAACATACATATTAAATACATAATAACTATATACATAAGCTCAACTCAACGCGGGAGTACCATAGAATGCTTTTAAGGAGCCTATAGTCTCCACAGGAAGCGCATTCCATAGGCGTGCAGCTTGTACGGTGTATGAATTCCAGAAAGTATTTGTAAGTGAGCTTGGGACCTTCAGAATAGGATTTTCGCCACGTCGTAGACGTTCGTCCACTTTCTGAAAGTGAAACTTCTCCCGGAGGTAGTTTGGATAAGAAGGGTTGAAAAGGACATTGTATAGAGAGGTCAGTTAAACTGCTGACGAAACTAAGAGACATGGTCATATTTGCGAAGACTAAACACGTATCGGATTGAATTAAACATGTTTTAACGAAAGTAGTGGTTCAATTCACAGGAAGACTTCCTGCGACCACGGATGCTGCAAAGTATTCGAAACGTCAGGTTCATCAAAATAAATAAAACACGTGATACTTCCGTTAAAAATTGTTTAATTCAATGTGTAACAATCGCGAAAACCTAAGACAATACAATACTACGTATCGGATTGCTTGATTTTGCAGTCTGTCTAACTTGTCGAGTAATTCTTCTGAAGGATCTAGAAAAGCCACGTCGGCATAGTCGAAAAGGGGTAGAAGAAGCTCATTTCATTGATATGAGCCCCATGATAGTGTCTGGTCCATGACAATTTCTAGGTTCCTTACCGAAGAGCAATAAGGTATTACTGTACCAATAATGGTACAGTAATACCTTATTTGTGGTGCAAGGTGCATTTCCGAGTGTTGTTTATAAAAACAACACTCGGAAATGCACCGGTTTAGAACAATGAAATAAAATAGGGACTGCCTATCACAATACTTTGAGGTTTTGCTGTATTAATTTTTAAGCTGAAGTTCTCAGCCCACTCGCCAATTGCACTCAGGTCAGAATTAATACCATTAATATTACTTGTGAAGTCTTGGAGTACGGCAGCAGCATATATTTGTAAGTCATCAGCATACAAATGAAACGAAGAGGTTAAAGATGACGTAATGCCAGAATAGGACGGGTGAAAGCACACTACCCTGCGGGACTCCAACTCTGACCTCGCACCAGTCAGACCTGCAGTCATTAAACATTACCATTTGATGTTGATTAGAGAGAAGTATATGATAAATTTAGTTAATGAAGTCCCGCTAGCAAGATATCATGATCCACCATGTTGATGGCATTAGAGAAATCAAGTAAGATGTGAAGAGTAAGGAGTTTGTTATTAATATGTTCTCTAATATCGTCGGTAATATTAATAAGTACCGTGACAGTGCTATGACCGGTACGAAATCCAGATTGATGCTGACTCAAAAGATTATTTACTGCAAGGTCTAGTCAGTCAGTCGTTGGTGCACAAAGTGTTCCAAGACTTTGGAAAGAAACGGTAGGATAGTAATAGATCGCAAATCACTGAAGGAGGAAGGATTGAATTTTTTTGGAAGAGGTATCACATGGCCCCGCTTCCACAGTGTTGGGAATGTACCGGAGGATAGAGAACAATTTAAAATGTCAGCCACTATGGGAGCTATTATATCTGTGATTGGCTCGACCATATATAGACATTATGTTATCACTACCATGGATGATAGCCTTAGACTTCATGGATTTAATATATTTCTTCACCTCATCTACCGTAATTAAGCCTAGTTCAAAGGGATCGCCAAGCGGTTCGATTTGTTATGGACGAAGAAATTCATGAAGAGCTACTATACGCGAAAAATTTGGAGACAGACACTAAAGGTGAATCAATATTTAATGCCCAGGGTGATTTTTTTAAAGAAAAATCGATTCCATTCGCTAACGTTATTTCGGTGGCAACAGATGGAGCTCCTGACATGGTCGGGCAATATCGTGGGTTTATAAGCCATTTTAAAATAATTATACCAGAGATAAATGCAATTCACTGTGTCATCCACCGACAATACCTAGTAGCGAAAAATTTGAGTGATAGATTGCACCAATAACTTCAATTTGTGATTAATACAGTTAACAAAATAAGAAGCAATGCGTTGAATATTTTGCTCACTTTTTGAATCAGTTTTAGAGTTTCTGGAAAGTAAAGATCCAGATTTAAAAGAAAACCTGATCAATTTTAAAGCAGACATCGCGTATTTTACAGATTTGTTCAAAAAATTTAATGACATTAATTTATAATTACAAGGGGACCACCTCAATTTCATAAAAGCAAAGGGTGTAATTTCAGCTTTTCTTGGAAAATTTAAATTTATGAAGCAAAATATTAGTTGGCGCGAATTTTCCCAGTTTTGAAACTTGTCACAGGTAGAATTCCTTGATATTCAGTACTAAGCTCGGGTAGCTACCCGAGCTTATCATATTACTATATAATATGAAAATACTATGTAATATGATAACAATAATAATTAATAGTGTAATAATAACATGTTTGAATAAATACAATACAAAAAATATACTATTGTTGTAGTTGTAGTTCTAGTTGTTGTAGTTATACTTCTTTAGGCACGTTATGAAAAAATGATAAGAGTGAAATTTTAAGATGCGCACGCATCACTGTAACACAAAAGTAACAGGTTGAAGCTGCTAAATGTTTCACGGTATTACCGGTAGATGTCGCTATAGTTAAAAATGTATAACATTTGTACTTGACATTTGACTTGTATGTAATACATTCCATAAACAGCACCGCTGCTATTTGAAAGATGTTTTTTAATTTTACTCCAATAACCCTTCTTATAAATTAAAATATTATTATTTAATATAATTAATACTAAATATTATTAAAATATTAATGTTAAATATTTAATTAATGATGCCAAAGAAGTATAACTTCTCACGCGCGTACATAAGTACACGCACCCATTTTTTTCTTCTTTTTTTTACCACTCCGAATGGGGAGTATTCTAAATGAAATAAGTTAGAATTGATTGGTTCCTTGTGCTGTGAGTAGATGTCAAAAAAGTAAAGTTGGATGGAATCGCTTTTTTGATTGGCCAACTTTACTTTTTTGACATCCACTCACAGCACAATCAATTAATTAATTAACCAATCAATTCTCACTTTTTTTTTCGAAAACTATTATTTTGTGATTGGAACGCAGCCGCAACGCAAATTTCCATAGTTAGATCTAATCTTCACATTTTTTGTCGAGTTTTGGGAATATGGTAGAAATGCAGCTGCATGGGGTCCACCGGAACCAGCTAAATTTTGAAAGTGGTCTACGAGAAAAAAAGTCTGGCAACCTCTGGATAGACCATTGGCATTTGTCACTACGACGTGATATCAAACGCGGCTCTCGCAATCAATCCGTGGCCGTCCAAACTGCGCTGGGGTGGATTGTATTTGGAAGACTGCCGGGTAAACCTATAGAGTCTGTTTACCATAGCTCAATTTCTAATTTGGAGTCTATAATAAAATAACATTGTGAGCACGCAGGTTAAGCACATAACGGACGCACCATCCGACTCTTCATCGTTTGGACCTAACGGAGATTGGACTCGGTAGTTGACGGACAGTCAAACGATGGAGACAATTGAAAAGTGACTTGCAGGACTATGTAGAGAACACCACCTATTGAATATAACAATGCATTCGCTCTAATTGGAGTCAGTTTCGAAATGACGAATCGAGTTATCCTATAACAAAAAAATGTACTTACTAAAACTGTAGGTATACATTATTCGGTAAAACTATTCTCTATATATCGACTCGATTTCGAAATGTACCTCCTTATATCAAAATCAAGGTTTGACACCAGGATAGCAAGTGTTTGTTTGTAACGCTATTCATCTATTATTCAGCAAACGACATTATTTAAAATATTACCCCCACGACAAAAACATTATACTCGATCAGCTGATTAGTACCTGAGAAGTAGGTAAGCAACTGTTTTGTATTTACTTATTTTAATAATTGTCACGTTTATCCTGCAATATCTCGAGGCACGCAATTTTTTATATTTTTTTAGTTAAACCTAATCTATTTCTATATAAATCACAAGCATAGAAACTTTATAGGAATAGGAATCCAAAAGTTAACTGTCAAACTGTATGGAATCCGAGTAAAAACTTTTCGAATCCGTTTCTAATATGACTTTCTGAGGCAAAGTGAACATGTGAATTCCCCACAGAAGTCCTAAGACTCTAATCGGTATTACATTGTATTGCAGGTTTAGAAGAGAATATAGCGTAAGGTTATGCTAATTGAACGAAGTTACTTTATGTTAAAATACTCGTAATATCTAAAATATCCGTAGGTACCTACAATATAAATAAATATGAGTAGGTAGGTATGTATCTGTAATTATTATTTCGTGACATTATAAAAATGATAAAATAAGTACTTATGTCAAAACATAGTTTCTGAGCAACTAATCTAATAAAAATGATTGAGTAGTGGTGTTATTGTACCTACTATATATATATAATTGCATTCACTGAGTAACATGATTTAGTTCTGAGAATTTTTTTATAATCGAAGTACTTATTGAGTACCTTGATAAAAAAAAAAATACAGTTTAGGTAGGTATAAGTCATTCAAGTTCTTAAATAATTCATATTAAATAAAGAATTCAGTAATTCAATCAATTGAATAAAAAATCCATGAATATTTACAATTATTAAAGGAGATTGGTCAGGGCCCATAGAAAATTACCCCAGGCCCAACACAAAAGAAACTTATCTTAGAATTATCGTAAAATTAGGAGAATGAAATCTTAATAATTCGCATTTCCGAAATCAGTGGCAAACACACTAAAATTGCCTATTTTTCAGGCGCTTTATTTTATTTTGCATTTTCTTTCAGAGAAAGGCTCTTGATTTTTATTCTTTATTTTCTCAATTGATAACTACCACATATAATAAATTAATTACGCAAGAAAATAAAAATAAAACAAAAATAGGTATATGTATTAAACCAGTTTATATTTTTTTTATATTGATTACAAACAATCATCATAGACGGACTGCACTGTGAGTTTATATTATTCTGCAATTATTAAGACATCATCCATGCCTAAAGCAGTGTGGTTGAACACGTCTTGATGTCTAGCCCACCCTAAATAATAAACGACACTGATGACATGGGCGCAACTACCCAATGTCCTTCTGCCTTGTATACAGTTACAATAATAACCTGTAATAGCATTTCTACCTTCAGCAGCTGGGTTATACGAAATATATGTGTAATAGATTTTTGCAGTGGTGTGCCGTGATCTTGCACCTTAATAAGGAACTGCTGTCATCATTTATAGCTTCCGGATGTCTGTATATTTCAATTTCAAATACACCAGTGCTTTTCAGGTGCTCGCTACAGTACGAGCGTGCTATTTTCACATGATACGTACCAATGGCAAATAGAATTATTTCTGCAATAGTCAAATGTGGGAAATCTGCTACTTCAGGGCTGTCAGCCCCATTCTTGAGAAAGGTACTCGTTGTCTATTGAGGTTATTATGGTTCACATACTCGGCCAAAAGATTTGGTGTGTTTGGAAGTATTAAAAAAATATCGAATTTGATACAATTTCGATACTCTGAAATAAATATCGAATATCGATAGTTCGAGATTAAATATATCGACGATATATATCGATTATTTAAAAAAAAATCGATATTTCGATTTTTTTTACCCAAGCCTATCCCGACCGCCCTTCGAGCGTCGTCGTTGTGGCGCATGCAATGCACTTTTGTTTTAAATGTAGGATTTATTTATTCTAAGTCTAAGAGAATAACGCGCTTCACTTTTTATAGGATAATTAAAAACACCAAACATTGTTTTAGTGAATTATATATATATTATACGTATAATTGTAGACAAAAATATGAAAAATAAATATCGCGCCTAATCAAAAACAATAGGCAATTTCAACATGTTTGCCACCGATTTTGGACATTCCGACTTTTTATAATAATTTATTCTAATTTTACGAAAAATCTGAGACAGATTCTATTTCTGTTGGGCCTGGGGCACATTTGACCAGTCTCCTTTGATATGATATGTGAAAAAGTTATCCATGTATGTTTAGTTCGAAGAAACTATTAAATAGGATGTAATTAACACTATGTGACGTATGTACGCCTACAAAACTTCATAGCAATAATACCTGTACTTGGTGCTTTGCTCCATTTAATTCAAACGATTCAGAGTACTTTGTAAGAAAATAAAATTATACTGGAACGACTGGAGTAAATGTGATGACAATATTATAAATCATATAGTGCTACATGAGAAGTAAAAATAGATGTGCTGAGTACAACGCCGTGCGTTATACTTTCTGAGTAATGAACAGGGGCATTGTCTTGATACAAAATAGCGGGATCACACGCTTTAGCAAACTTCTTTGTGTGCATTGAAACACCAAATCTCAAATCATAGCATTAAATATCACTAAGTTGGCGCTGTACGATCACAAGATATGCGACGTCCCGCCATCTTGACGTTCACGATTTCAAAACCGGGGTTGTGATCTCTCTGCCGTTGATTACGTTAGAGATTACAACTTGGGGTTCTTCAAAAAAAGGCGCTATTAGATTTTACTGGGTCAGCAACGCGCTGGTGATGTTGCACAATCACGTTAATATTATAAAAGTTCATCAGAGAGCGAGAGTTGTAGTAAAATAACAAGCACGTTGCACGTGTCATTCTAACCGAACACGCAGGTTTAACAGCGGCGACCGCAGCCTATCTAAGGATGAGTTTATCTATTTCGAGCTTCGAAGTTAATAATTCCACTGACTTATTAACTTCGACTGACTAGACTGTCATCTAATGACAATAATTTGTTGTCATTAGATGACAGTCGTTAAGCTAATTCACTGGCCTTCGCGCGGCTTGAATACACTGGCCTACGCCAAACAGCAGTGTAATGGAGTATGCTATAAACGCTTTCGGTTGAAGGGCGATCCGTATTGTCAGTGGAATATGTTAGTAATATTCAAGACACTTTAAAAGCTTGACATCAGCCGTATGTTCGTATATCGTATTATCGACAGATATACAAACAGTTCCTCTGTTGAACAGCATAAAAGATTGGGGTGACCGCGTGCTGTTAGATCTACAAAGGCTGTTAATGCTGTTAAAGCCAGAATTCATCACAACCCCGTTAGTAAACAAAAAATCTTATCGCGAGAAATGAAGCTATGACAGTGTTGCGTATAATAAAACAAGACCTGAAGCTCGGCGCTTATGGTACATATACAGCCATGCAATTCTCTAAGCGACTCGTAATGGCTGTGTGCGTCGCTGTGATCACAGATGTCACAGCTTTGACATCGTCTACTGCGATCACGGCTAAATTATTTGGTATTCTATAAGGCTGTAAGCGTACGCGAGGCTGTTTGCCTTGTAGAATTCCAATTCCAAACGCAGCCTTGCGGCGCTAGTGTTGCACAACCATGAAAAGCGAGACCAAAGAATTGCAATTTTATGTTCAAGGCTGTAACAGCCGATGTTTCTGAGGATGTAAGTATGTTTGCTCTTACAGAATTGCATGGCTGGACGTGCCTTAAATTAATTTCTACAGTTGAAGAGAGTGGATTTATCAACATGCATTCTGTCCCGATATGCAGGTGAAAGGTACAGAAATATCCTCTTTCTGTTCTAAAGAAGCCGCTTAAGTGATCGGAAAGGTACAACGTGGTAATCATCATGCGTCTGTAACGTTTTGGTCGGGGTTTATTATCAAGGAGACACAAAGCTTCATTTGTGTGAAAAAGGAGTTAAGTCTTCAGCCAAAGTGTATCATAGTGTATGTATGTATATACACTTTGGCTGAAGTTTTGGATCATGTTGTAAAACCTTTCAGCAATACAGCTTTTAAAAATGTACCGTGAACTTTCCAGTAAGACTTTGCACTTTGTCACAAGACACGAACTACCCAAATTTGGCTTGAAACCAACGTTCCGGACTTTATAAGAACTGAAGACTGTCCCTCGTCTAGCCTAGATCTGTACACGCCGACATTGTCTCTCTTAAAAAAAAATTGGAAAAGTGCGTAATTCCATAGATTCGCAGCCAGACAAATTAAAGGCCTTTATCAAAGCCAAGGTAGCCATTTCGAATAGAATCGTTTGTTTTCATTTTTTGCTGAGACGTTAATAAATATGTAAATATAAGTTTTATTAAGATTATACTTCATAAAAAATAAATCCATATTCCTTTGTAACAGAACTTATGGCCGGCCTAGGTAGATATGGGACGTACCGAAATTTGTTTGTCTATTTTCCCTAAAAATTATGTAAAAAATACAAAAACTAATCCCGGCAAGTTACTTATGTTAATATGAAACCCAAATGCTAATAGAAACTGGTTCATTTTTGATCGACACCAAGAGCAGCTCTTACAGAGTAAGAGAGAGTCTTAGCAGGAATAGCTTAGATACTTTGTAATTCTTTTTGCCTATATTTGAACCAGCACGAAGTTCTCACATCGACATCCTTTGTATAAATAAAGTATTAATTTTGGTGCGATGTACTCATGTCATTAGCATGAATTCGGTTTAACTTTTCTATTAATATGTTCAACATGTTCATATTCGGTTTAAGTGTAAGTTGATAAAAGAATTGGTGAGCGGTCAGACCACACTCGAGTTTAATCTCATACATATCTGCAGTATGTTCCTTATTATAAAATAACCAATTATTACGTTAGAGATAAAGGAAGGGGCCGCCCTAGACGCACATATATACTCGTAGATCAAATTGGCGATGTAACGAAAAAGAGCCAAATCAGAAGTACCCAAAACCAAAAAGCATAAAGGTTAATGAGTGTGGAAGAAGCGAGAGAATATTTGGATGGGAGTACCTGGCGTTCCATAATATGTACTTACCTACGCCAATGGGAGACAAACATGATGATATGTATGATACGTATTTATTTTATTAGGAAGATAACAAAAGCAGGTCCTAACTTTCGGGGGTAATCGTACCAATTAGGGTATTTTAGTAAATATAAAAATGTATATAATGTAAAATAAAGGTAATTTATTTGAATAGAAACAGCATAATAATAAAGTTAAGTCTACGACTGTTTTAAAGTGCTACTACAAAAACAGTACAGTTATCAAATAATTAAACTTTGATAAATTAAACTGTAAAACAGTCAAGTTACAATAATTATAGGACTGATGGAAGCGAGAGCTGATCTCTGTC
Organism: Pyralis farinalis; assembly: GCA_947507595.1. Classification (NCBI taxonomy): domain Eukaryota; kingdom Metazoa; phylum Arthropoda; class Insecta; order Lepidoptera; family Pyralidae; genus Pyralis; species Pyralis farinalis. The sequence goes on from OX382265.1 coordinate 31,644,591, forward strand.
TGTCAAGCGCACGTTGATCATATACTACAGATAAATTATTAACGCAATTATTTTCTATTAACATAATAGTAATAGGTTTAATAATATTTTATGTTTTATACAACGTTGAGAGGCAAACAATCATACGACCTGATTTAAATGAAAGCTTGCAATAGAATGAATGTCGCTCGTGCTGTCCACCATTACTTACTCTGCAACTTTTCAGGAGTTTACTGGCAACCTCACTCAATCGCAGCAACAGAACAACTCTCTAAGGACTTGTTATTTGGCTACGCTCTTCTGTGAAATAGACAGTTGTAGAGCAAGATAGGTTGGTCTTCGGTCCAAAATCATATTTTACAATGATACAATTTCAAACAATCTAAAAATAATCATTTTTCTATAGTGTCCTACTATTGCAACGATATGCAAAAACTATACACATTATTTATTAAAACATCAATATGATATTATACCATTATGAGACGTAACTGTCATTATTAACTGCGTATAAGTAGCTACCCACAATTTTCACTAGCACTTAAGCAAGTGTTTATTGTTAGCTTTTATTAAAATTGTGGATATTTGTGCAAAAACAATAAATACAAGAAATGTCACAAAAATAATTTTATAATAACTAAGCATAGTATAATAGAATGCGCTTTACATTTTATTGATCTTACATCTATATGGGTTCCATAAGCTGTTAATACCGAACAAATGATGGTTACACGTAGTAAAATGAAATATAAGATACGGAATAAAGTAACTAACTGTAGAATTTACAAGTAAAAGTGGTAACAGACGAGGTCAGCTGTCGTATCGAGAACTTTACATACTGATTTTACATAGACGATTTCACGTTTCTTATAATGTTTTCATACGCTATTTTTCTAACACATATCTCACTACTTACACATTTAATATAAACGGCAAATGTCTAACATTATTCTATATACGGTGTGTACACACCACAGCAGTGATAATTAAGCTGGTTGACTAAATATTCTGTATTATCTCCACTCACACATTGCAGGACTACAATAATTTAACTACAATTTTAGTAAAATAGGATGATGTAATTATATTCTTTTAATTTTACAACAATCAAACGAGCACATAAAAAATATGGTAGCTAACAGTATATGTAACTCCAGTATTGAACACAGTCCAGTTTCCAAAAACGTATGTACAAAATTTTATCTACCACATACAAATAAACATGTAGAAATTAAGAATGCTCTTATATGCTTGTTCAGACTTCCATGCTTGGTATAAATAATTTACCGAATGAGGTGCCTTATAGATAAATATCACCAGGTAAACAATTTGCACAAAATATTTATTATTGCCAAGTAAGTTATCTCTGTTTATACTTTATCGATTGAATCGTAGTGAAATAGTCTGATTTTTGGAGCCCTGTACGTGTGATGTGGAAATCATATGTACGTTGTTTTACAATTGTTGATTACTTAATTAGCTAAATACTATGTTTGGTAGTACTACGGAAACATATTACAACACTCAGATATTACTTAACGTGTAAGAATACTGAAATATACAAAATATGAAAATTCATATGTACACCAGACAAAGAATAATATTTCTGAGATAAAAACCTGATTTCAATCTAGTAGGTACACTTGCAAAGTGTCTACGAGAAGGTAGGTCGTTCATTCATTTCATTTAGCTTAACCTTTATACATCTGGTGGAAAATATGTTACCGTAACTTTAAAACACTTTGTAACACTAAGAGTATCGTGTATGTTGCCAGCATTGCTAAGCTAACATCTCGTCAGAAGTGACTTGTGTCACCTATTCACGCTCTGGAATACGACAACCCTCAAGAGAATTATGTTGATCAAGTCCGGCCACTTGTAACATTAATAGCTGGAAGCGAGATGTTTAACTTAACAACAATAAATAATAAAGTAGAGAATTTCGAAGATAAGTACAAATGGCTACACAAATCAAACTCATCGTTTGATACTACGCGTAACCCTGTCAAGTGAAAGTAAGAAAATAAGAATGGGTGATGCGATACTACCTATACTGAAATATGGGGACTGACAGCGTAAGGATAACCTAGTGTGAGATCGGAAGTGGTACGCTCAGTTCTTGTGATGGATTTTTATCGGCTAATTTTGCAATTGGATAATATCGAAAGTCGATTCAGTGCACTTGAATTAACAAGTAAATCTGCGTAATTTACTACAAGTGAGTATCATTTCTTAATATTTTAAACTGTAGTAAAGTTAGTAGTACCTACCTACTAAAGTAGTTAGTTATAAACTGTAGTAAATCTATAAAATTCATATACTCTTGGCACCTTTTCGTCTTACTATCTGTCTGGAGTTTTCGCCTGGTTCTGTTAAGTTTAGTTTATTGGGGAACAATACAAAGAAGTAAAATACTTATATGGAATATTGATAGTAATATAAATTTGTCATGGTCGGAATTTAAATCCAGAACGAAGCGAAATGTATGTATATATCACATATTATAGGCAGGAACAGATAACTTCACTTACACTTAACAATCATTTTATGTTTAAAAACATTCTGAGATAAATTACTAAGTAGGTACCTACTTGAAAAGTTTACATTATTATGGAAGTCGGATTTTAATTTTAAAAATTACAATGGCCCGTTACACATTCCAATATGCATTTTAATATAGCTTCGAAATAGGCCAATTTTGATTTCGTAAAAACAAGCCGTTCAAATAGGTGATTCTGGATTTTCTTATAGCCGTTGCGGTTCAAATACTTTTGAACGTGAATCAAATGGAAAGATACACGAACAACATCACTACAAGTGGTAGCACATTACCTTTAATTAGTACTATTACTAACAGTTAGCGCCAATATTACTAGTATTTTCGCAAAAAGCAACATTGGCAACTTTTTCATTTAGGATTAGTTGTACGTAAAATGGTGCAGTGGAACACTTTAGTCTTTAACACAATATTTTTGTTTATATATTTAATTTCATTTGGAAAGTTTTATCTTATGAACATGAACATGTATGTTTATCTTGGTCTGGATGTTTTAGTAAGGGCGCATCAAAGCAAGGGAAGTCTGGGGAAGTACCTCCACCTCACTGAGAGCAGAGCAGCAGGTTACGGTAACTGCTTTACATCAGGTGCGCCGTACGCTTATAAAAAAAAGCAAACGTAACGAGAATCATCACGCTAAAAGTTTTATTCATATGTACACATTTGCCACAGAATATGTGATAACTACGTGTTCTATTCCATCACTATTCTTACTTGGTATCGAATATAAAACTCAATTTTTACAAATGATATGTTTTAAATATTTTTTTCCGAACAGATTGATATGGTTACACTACTGCTTCCTGAATAAAACCTTTCAAAAATTTCATACCTGCTGTCGACTACATTTAAAATACTTACGTATGTAGAGTAATATTACTTTATGTCCAGGTTTACAATTTGTACCTTATAGGTCATATACTTATTCTCTTGGAACAATACATTGGATAATTCGAGATACTTATAAATCTAATGTCTCTAATTATATACTTAGGATACAAGTAGATATATTTTAAAAATAGTTGAAAGTTTCCCCTACACATTAATACTTATCTAGTAAGTTCGATAGTGTACGTTTAGATTCTATAACGATCAGCCATTCAAATAGATATTTTCTTGATAAGTATCTTACGTTACTAATAAATGTTATCTTAGTCGTTATGATGTATGCTAGTATTTATTATTATATAAATATGGACTTCCAAACTTTGTTTTTTTTCCTCTACATTTGTAATTTGGTACATTATTTAGGTGCTATTTTATTGAAAACAATTGTTAGATAAAATAACGTAAGTTTCAGTTAACAGTCAGATATAGAAAGCTATATACGTACAACCATGGATTATTACAATAACACTATTTTACATGGTTTAAATATGTAAAAACATATAAATATTGTAAGACATAACATTTTAAACAACAGTATGATAGGAATATATGCGAACCGATTCTTCATATAATCAATTTAGATAGTGTTGCATGCAATGAGATCATAATACCGCTAAATTAAGAAGCTAAGATAGTAAAAGACGCAAATTAATTTACTAAAAAAATATGTTACGCAAAACAGCAAACAAACGTTAAGTATATTGCCATTTAACCAAATAATTGTCATACGCGAGTAACATTTTCTATTTTTATAAGAAGTTGAAGCTGATTCTTGAATATTTCAAGTTACACATACCTAAGCAAAACAAGCATATGTAGATAACTTTTCGAAATAATATTTATTACTGCGTTTATTTTTGGTATCTACTGCGTTACAGTGGGAAAATTCATGAAAATTCTGTAGGTGTCATAAACTTATTAATTGTTTAATTCAGAAAGCCATGTTTTTCCTAAATGTACACTAAAAGGATTTATATAAATATCGATTCGTATAAGATTTCTATTCTTCTCGATTCGTTTTTAAAAACTCTGTAGAACTAAAAATATGTTTTGTAAGCCTTATCGATTGGCAAAGGAATAATATTGTAAATTTCATTTTGATTGCCATACGTGCTGGTGGATCAAGATTTTATACACACCGTGCTAGTAATAATATCTAAAAGATTATAAATAATAAAAAAAACCGTTTGACTCGCGAGTAAGTATTAAAAGAATAGGTACATTTTGTTATACATATTATACATTTATAACAGTTATTTAGAGAACAATCTTAACTTTGCATTGGAACATTGATTTACTACGACACCAATAACATAGCACGGCACTTGAAAAACATGTAGTGCAGTTAAATTTCACACTTTCCGTTCATTTTTCGTTTCTTCAAATCTACAGTAGGTTTAATAATTCAATTCGGGCGACGTGCGTACAACGGATTATACATTCGACTCTAGTATCACTTTGGAGTTCAAGTTCCGAGAAATGAATTCTAAATACAACTTGTTTTGTGAAGGTAATTAATCGCCGAGTCCATGTATGTATTGATTGATACTTACTGTTTCACTTAATTATCGGTCAACCCGTAGTTTAATTTGGTCAAGACCAAGCTGATTAGTCCAAAACTCTTTTGAGCCGACTAGTTTCACATAAAATGAAGTAGACAGTCCTTGGGCAGGGCGAACTATTTCCTGAAATTGGCACACCGTTCCTTCTTGTTTAACCACGTCCCCTATGATTAGGCCTCTGACAAGAAGTATTACACCTCTTGGAGTTTAAAAACATAATAAGTATGTAAAAAGCCACCATAAATGGTGATACAGATGCCACTGGATCTAAATAAATGGCTTTAACTTTAGACACTAAGGACATTAAAAATAAATAACCCTTTCGTATAATTCCCATTCCTACTACTACTATACCCTACTCATACTTTAACAGTTTTAAGCCCATCCAAATCCAGTAAATTGTTTTAATATTTCATGTGGTCATAGTAGGCATGAACAGATGTGCTCGTCGATGGAGGCGCTGGCGTGGATGTAATTGTTGGCGGTGACGGTAAAGTCGGGAGTGGTGTAGGAGGCGGCGTGGAGTATACTTTTCGCTCCGCAGGCAGGGTCGATATCGACAGGCTGCTGAAACTTCCAAGACCGCCAATGGAAGAGCTTCCCAGTGAGCCGCCAGATAGCATTTGGCCGTGGATGCTTCTCATCCCGGCAAACATTTGCGCCGAACCTGAAAAATACATTAGGAACTTATTTAGTTACATAATCTGATAAAATGTAAGAATAAATTTGATGCGTGTCAAATTTACCCCCGGCATAAATGACGCATGTTGTGGTTTAGACGTATACAAAAAAAAAATCGCATGTACATTTACGTCTCAAATTATTACTACTACTCGGGTTAGATCGAAAAGATGGGGAAAAGTCAACTACAGTAAAAGGTAATAACTTATTTTCAGCCGATTTCCATCGTACCATATAGGAAAACTAATCAAATTTTGTACTTTGGGCACTAGTTAACTGATAAGTATACGTCTATCTATCTATCTATAACTTCACGCCAAATAGGTAGGCAGGTAGGCAGAGAGAACCGAGCGTCACGTGACTCGACCTTACATATCTCACTCGCTTCTTTAACATTCATTGCTCTTCTCATGCACGCTCGGTTTCTAGGGCTCCTGACATCACCTTCTGATAGAACACCACCAATTTGATCATGGTAGGTAAGTCTTGGCCTTCCCCGGCTCCTACATCCTTCCACTTTTGCATTGTATATCTGCTTCGTCATTCTTTCATCTTGCATTCTTTCTACATGTCCGAACCAACGGAGCATGCCTCTTCTTATTTTAACACCGACGCTCTGTTTCAGACCAACTCTGTTTCTAACATCATCATTGCGAATACGGTCTACAAGCCTTACGCCACAAATTTTGCACAGCGCTCGCATTTCGACCGGGTTTATTCTACTTTCATGCTCTTTCTGCCATACCCAGCTCTCGCTTCCACAAGTTAGCGTTGGGACCAACACTGCATTGTGTATAGCGAGTTGTTCCTTCTGGCTCAGGTTTTTACTGCCAAGAAGTTTTCCCAACGCTCCATTCACACTATTCCCAGCACTCACTCGTCTTTCCACATCTGTGGTGTACCTTTCATCCCTGCTGAAAGCGCATTCAAGATATACAAACTCATCCACTTGTTCCAACACTTCATCATCAACCGTAATCCTTACATTAGTTCTGGATTTTTCTCTTTCAAATACCATTATCTTTGTTTTCTTCGCATTCAGTAGTAAGCCTTTCTCCATACATTCGTCTTTGCGACCAGTGATTGCAGTTCAGATGGTGTATCTGCTAATAGCACGGCATCGTCTGCATACAGCAGGTAGTTCACCACTAGGTCACCCATGCGCAATCCCACATTCGTTGACCTTATTCTCTGCAGCTAACTATCGAGATACAGGATGAACAGCCTAGCAGATAGCATGCAACCCTGTTTGACACCAATTTTGACATCAAGCCAGGGTGACATGCCACCATCTGTCCGCACACATGCTGAGCAATCCTTGTAAGTGGACTGCACAGCACGAAGCAGTGAACCGTCAATCCCATATCTCGGCAATATGTCCCACAGTTCCTTTTGCACAACCATATCAAATGCTTTCTCAAGATCCACAAAACCGCAGAAAACCTTCTGGTCTATGGCCAGATGCTTCTTCACGATATTACGGAGCGAGAAAACTTGATCCGTCCCCTTCCATTTCGGAAACCTCCTTGTGCGTCCCACAGCATTTCATCGGATTTCACCCTCGTTCTCCTTTCAATCACCTTTCCATATACTTTTGCTGCTAAACTGATCAAACTGATAGCCTTATAGCTGGTGCAGTCCATGCGTGACCCCATGCCTTTATACAAGGGCACGATGACTACGCGTCTCCAGTCCATTGGGACCCTTCCAGTTCTCCGGCATAGGTTGCATAAGTACCAGAAGGCATTCCGGACATAAGTGCCACCTAGTTTGATCATCTCAGCTGTGATCAGATCAATTCCCGCTGATTTTCCATTTTCAAGCATCGTATCGACCATTCGATCTCATCCATAGTTATGCCTTCGTCGGACGCCGTCAACGTGGAGTAAGCATTCGACTCACTCTCATTGTCAGCGTCCGAGGCATACTCATACATTTCCTCAAAATATTCACTCCACCGTTCAAACACTACCTGAGTGTTCGCAAGAATGACACCAGCTTTAGACTTTATCTTATCCATTCTGGATGCCGACGAACCACTCCGAGTCTTCTTTACCTCTCTCCAAAAGAGTTTGGTATTTACCTCGAAGGTTTTAGTCAGCCTCTCTTCCTCATTCATAATTTGTCTTTCACGCTATTCTTTCACTAAAGCCTTGGTTTCATTCTTGCATAGACGGTACATTTCTTTCTTCTTTTCTCTCATATTTTCATTTAAGGGCAAAGATGATACGTAATCCAGCCACGCTTTCCTCTTTCTTGCTACGGAGGATTCAACCTCCGCATCCCACCATGCATCTTCTTTCGCTGTTTTACGTCTCTTTGCGCATCCATAACCTTGTTTTGCACTATCCACCATACTTTCTTTCAAAATTTTCCAACAATCATCCACATCTGAGTTGGCGAGGCTTGCATTTGCAAGTCTCTCACTTACCAGACGCACATACGTTCTCCATACACTTTCATCTTGCAATTTTTCGCTCCTTATCCTTTCATGATCTCCGAAAGGGATACGCACTCGCCAGTGTCTCCACTTCCTAGAAAGGGCCACAAACCGGCTTACCACCAGGTAGTGGTCCATCTCAAGAGTGGGGCCTCTAAAGGCTCTTGTATCCATTATAACATTTTGGAGACGTCTATCTATTAAAATCATATCAATCACACTTTTTTGGTCATTCCTTCTCTATATATACGTGTGAATATCCTTATGATGAAATAAAGTATTCGACACGAGGAGGTTTCGTTCCATACATAAATCTAGTATTCACTTACCTGCTTCGTTCACTCTCTTATCTCCATACGGACCAAGAACAGCTTCATAGCTGTATCTCTTGGTCCCAACCCATCCATTCAAATACAAGTATACGCTTTTCTTAAATGTATACACTTATACGGCATGCGGCGACAAGTAAAACAGTTCTTCACACACATTAATTTTTAAATTGTGCTGGAAACCAACATGCCTCAATTGGTGTTGCGATAACCATTGCCGTAGGCTACTCAACCACCGATCTTTCCATTGAAACGGACACTGAAAAAAAGTACAATAAAATTGTAATCGATATATACCACCTAATAAAATTCCAAGACTAACAAATAATAGATGTTAATCAAATTCAAATCTACACATATAAATCTATACATACATATAAATAAAATTGAAGTGTCTGTCTGTGATTACAAAATAAGGTCTTTTCCTTAGCTCATACTATTATTTTCACGCTACCAAAGCCTAAATACGTATTTTTAACTTTTTTGTCTGTCTGTCTTTTAGTTTGTCCGGGCTAATCTTCGAAATGGCTGAACCGATTTTGACGGGACTTTCACTGGTAGGTAGAGAACTGTTCAGGGTAGAATACAGGCTACTTTTTATTCCGTAGTTATTTAGGGTTCCTGCGTAAAAAATGAAAAACTGTTAAAATTAGGGGGAAATATCGGTAACTTTGCGAAAAAATGACATAATTTTAGGTACGCTTTTATTAATATATAGTACATTAAAGCAAAAAGGGGACGAATATGCAAAACTTGACCGTTCCCCGTCTAAAGTTTAAAATGCTATTATACACACGAAATCTTTAGCGATCAAAATGCGATATCTTTATGGTGCTAAATAATAAAAACGGAACGGAAGGAAATATGTAGTGCAAAGGCGCGCAATCTAAGGGATCTCATAGTCATTCTAAAAGTATTTGAGAGGATAGTGCATACGATGACGTGAAATATATAAACAATTAAATATTATTATTCATAGCCGAAAGTACATGTTAATTTTAGATATTACATAACACAATATTTTTAAAAGTATTGTCTTAAAACCTAATTAATGAACTAACAGTTCGAAATTTCATCAAGGGACGTATTTAGCGGCGATTTAAAGAATCGCAAAGAAGGGACATTTTACGTCCAATGGTAAAGAGTTTCTAAATTTTGCAGGAAACTTGGTCATGGTAGGTGGCCGTAATAAGTAGATGCTTGAAATTTTCATTCAGTATATATCTATTGCGGCTATAAAAATAAGCTACTTACAAACCTAACTAATAAAATAAAGCGGTAAAAATAGAGTATACAAATAATAAAAACAAAATAAAGTTGCATACTACACGAGAAACGATTATGCAAATCTTTTTTTTTTTGTTGGTGGCACGGAACCTTAGATATAGGAATGTACGTGTAGGGGCTACCTTTTTTCAATGATACCTGAAGTAGGTATAGTATATGGTTGTATGCATAGAAGAGAAAACTATCTGAATACTCGTGTCGACAGGAATAAAAAAAACGAACACGAAGTGAAAATGTGCTAATAGTCCTCCGTTCCGTAGCAATCCAGAAAATATGTAGTTCAACATTATGAAAAGATTCATGAAATAAAAATAATCATGGCACAGAGCATTGGTGTATCTCCGTTGTATGGTTTCCAATCTATTTATACTTTGTTGGAGCAATGAAACGAGATTCTGGCAAGTATGCTTCTACACCATGTGATACCTACATGTATTTACATTACATATAAATTTTTAGAACTACATATCTAGTTTTTTATTGCACCTACATAAAATATCTAATGGCATGCAACTATTGAACTGTCTGGTACTTAGTCTAACTGTCACCAAATATTAAGCTTTATAACTTGATTTGTATCTTCATACATGCTCAAGGTTTTGTAAGTTTTAGATGATTAAATTCACTTTGTTTATTTTTTATATATTAAGATCGCATATTTTTATAATACCTTGCAATTTGTGCCTACTTAGTGTACCTGTTGAATGCTTAAGTAATAATAAATAATAAGTTGTTGTTGACCAAATTGGTCGTGTTCTAACAAAAGGTGATGTCAGGAGCCTTAGAAACAGGCGAGCGTGCACGAGAAGAGCAATGAAACTTAAAGAACCAAGTGAGGTGTGTAAGGATCGAGACACGTAGCACTCGATCTTCTTTGCCTACCCCGCAAGGGATTTGCCGTGAAGTTATACGTAGATAGATAAGTTTAGTCTTTTTAGTTAGGTTTGCCGAGAACAATTTTTACCCGACTTAAAAAAAAATTGCTTAGGCGAATATGTGTTTTTATTGAGCATGTTCATCAATATTTAGAATCAGTATAAATTATTCGAAGGTTAGAATTTAGGAGTTAGAATAATTTATCAACATGATGCTACGTCCTTGGGAATACAAAGTGATTATGTCGGACTAAGCTGCTAAAAATTCTATAATTTCCCTTATTTTCGCCAAATAGTGTAGCCAAAAATGAAATTATGTCTTTTTCGTGGTCTCGGCTCCGAATATTTTTTGTTACCTGTGGAGAGACCTTGAGGTCCTAGTGCACTATCATTCATGCGACAAATTTCTAAGCACCTGATTGCATCTATTGGTGACCTGACGGGTGTCGGGTTCTTAGACTTTACGCTTAGTTTAATTTTTAATATAATATATAGTTATTTTAAAGATATATATGCTACGTAGATATTTAAATTGTATAATAACAATGCATTAATAACATTTATTAATTTTAATAGTGTGACGTGTGGATAAATAGTCCATCCATCTAGTGAAGCGAAGGTGAACTTCTCCAGAATTTACAGCATTAATACGTGCTGAGATGAATAGTCTATAAAAAAAGATCTCTATAAAATAAGACGCAAAGCATGAGAAGGGCATCTACGGCAGAAGTAAGTTCATGGGTGTAGTTTGTGGGTCGGCAATGAAAACCATACCTGCTGTGTTTCTCCCGGTGGCGTGCCGTTGCTCAAGGGAGAAAATACTTGCATTTTCCAAGAAAGAGGAAGTTCAACTTTTGATGAGGTCACCACTTTTTCTTAGCCACGCCATTCGGCGAAGAAAAAGGAACATTGAGGGATTATAATTAGTATGTACCTACACGTATTTCTACCGCCCTTTGCAGCTTAGTCCGATATTAATACATTTAATTCTTAGAGGTGCATTATATAATATAAAGTTTTCCCCACGCTATAAAAATTGAAAATTTGTTCATCCTAGTTTCAAATTCATTTGAAGCATGCGTGTAGCAATGAAAGAGCATAATTTCATAGTGTGGATGGACACACCGGATGCGGGCGTCAGAGCACCTTGAATAGAGTAGTTCAATCTACGGACGCGGATAGTAGCAAACAGTGAAACCTGTGTACGTTTGAGATGAATAGGATTTGACTTAGTTTCTAGTGTTTCTACTAACCAAAATCAGATGAGGGCAGTACAAAATCTATAACAGGTTGACTATAGAAGTTATGACAAAAATCCCTTCTACTTTTATAGTTCTACTTTTATAGCGCTTATGATCGATGTTCAAGACTAGTATTGTAAAAGAATAACCTAATGTAGCAAAATTTAAAGATCTAATGAGAAAAATAATGAACAAATAAAAAAAAAATTTATATGATATTTACAGACGACTGTCTTCTTATCATTAAAACGACAGTTGTTCAATTGACTCGTAGGAAAAATATTTTGTTCAGTGACGTTGATCAAAATTACTAATTGATATTTGTTTTTTTTTTAATTGCGTATTCCTACTGAAGTTTGTATGTTTTATTTATATTTATCATTGATTATTATTAGGTAATGTGAACTATTAACATTACATCATGTTTTTTATTTGATTTCTTTCATGTCATTTTATTATTACATTGTTTGTTTTTCACTATTAGAAATAAGTGCAGTAATCATTATTTTACACACCAATTTCTGATAAAACGTGTATTGAACCAAGTAGATTGGATAATATGCTTACAGATTTTATATAAATAAATGTCATTCATTCCCTCATTCATTCATTGCTGTGCACTATTAAATAATATTCTAGATTATTTTGTTGGTTTTACATTATTTTATTGTAGTGTAATTCAGGTAAAATAATAAAAAAACTGAGACATGCTTCATTCAATTTCACACTAGACTTTCCAACCTTTTTCTTACCTACCTTTTGCCTTATTCTTTAGGATAGTTAACGCATGAGTGACACCCCTGGTGTTGCAAATGTCCATAGGCTATGGTGATTGCCAACTTAGTAGTATATAAAAAAACCCACCTCTACACTTACGAATGCAGCTCACGCTTCCACGGGCTTAACAAACCTGCTGTGCCTAAAATTTTTCTTTTGTTTAGAGGGCAAAGCCAAACGGTTCAGGCACTAACATTAAGCTATTTATGTACCACACGTATTAGAGAAGACGCCGCATTTGTCGCCGCTGTACCGTTCATTAGCAGTGCGAGCAATGCTTTGCACTCTTCAGCCGTTAGATCAGCGTCGGCTCCACCAGAAGGTATTCTGCACATAAATGGTGTGACTCCAGTCCCATTATGGAGACGGTAGTGGAAGTGTGATCAAATTCATATTCCCATAATTAATTTCTACTGTCATTTGTCTGAGCATTAATAATGTGCGCAATCAGAAGGGCCTATAAAGTATTAGCGGACAAAAATAAAAAGCACTGGCTGCTTGATGTATCCTCACAGGAAGCACGTTTAAAGTCTACCTTATCGACGTTATATTTGATCTAGGATATAATTTTGCAAATTTCTGTTTCCTAGATAACGTAGCCTGGTAATTGGTCGAATCAATTTAGTCATTAAATCAGTGCCAGCTTATGTATGTAGTAGCTATACATGTATTTGACGTTTGAAGAATAATCCAATTAAAATTGGATGCCATAACTTTTCAGATATTATTTAAGAAAAATCAGATCAAAATCACAACTGCAGACTGTACGTAAAACAACTGAAATCTGCGGTATTCCAGATAAAGTACATAGATATATAAGGCTATAATTGCACGTTCCCAGTGGTCGGTGCGCGCCTGCCCCTTGTCTGTTGTCGGCCACATGCACGCCCCGGTTCCTAACGGCCTTAAACTAAACAAACCGACTCGGCTCCCAATCGGGCGGTTTTAGGAATAAAATTCTAACGGCTAGTTTCTATTTTCATAGAATTCAGACACGTGTTACTCGACTGGAATTGCTCAGTATTTGCCTGTTTACTGAATCTGCTGCGCTTCATGCAATAGATGTATACTATATAGGCAACAGTAAACATGTGTTTGATATCAGATGTAAGTATTAGATAACAAACTTAAAAAATATCATTGCGGATGGGAACTTTACAAACAAAGGAATTATGACATTCTAGAGGATTTCCATTGTCTCATACTCGTATATGTGTAACTTGATGGATCAATTCGAACTCTTCGAATTAAAAATTGTATGTATGCATTTCCTGACATTAGATTCTCGAATAGAAACCTATCTAATTAAAATTACCAAAGCAATTCCATTTCTGTCTGATTTTCAAAAATGTGGATATTACTCAAATTTTGTTGAAATTATCTAAAATAACTAACTGTTATGTTTACATAGAGTATTTACTACATGGCGTTCTTGAAAAAAGGCGTGTAGTCTATACTTCTGTCATGTCCATAGGTTATGGAAACTGCTTTCCATCAATCAGACCGCCAGCAGTTTGCCACTTTAGCAATATAAAAAAGCAAAACTTGCTAAACCATGGCTTATCTTGTAAATTGCATTACCATTGTAAGTAATTTAGTCAGTACACATTTCACCCACAAAATCTTTGATGAAAAACATACACGCGATTGTAAAAATAAAGCATGTTTATTTAAATAAGAGCGAACCCTATCTTTTGTATAACCAGAAACGTCGATAGCGGTGCGGTATAATTTTGTAAGAAATAAAAACACGCTCCGTGTCTGTGAACTCTCCTTGCGTTTCATAAGCTACTCTGGAGCTTGTCATCGCTTCTCGATGCTCATAGATCACACCAAGAACTCGCCGACGGCATAAATTGCTCTCAAGTTGCCAGGCGACGATAGACGCCCGCCCCGGCCGTTGGTTACCAAATTACATTCACTTTAACCATTTAACTATAGATTTATTGCTATTTAAGTGGCTCAGGTATGGGAAGCACTTACCGTTAGGTATAATATTTTAGAATTCGCATAAATCGCACAGCATAAAACATTTGTAAAATAAAACATTCGCCAGCGAGTTATGTGAATCCTGAATGCCGGATATTTGTGGTGAAAAAAATGAAATACCCGTAACATTTAACGCGACTGTCGCAATAAAATGGTTCAACTCGTTTCGTTGACTGTGTAATGTTTACCTAATATCATTTACGACGACTATTGGTACGGAGGCAACATTAATATGCGTGTTTTACTGCTTAATTAAGTTATTTAATTCTTCGTGTTTGGCATTAAGGATTCACGACGACGCAATACAAAAAATGTGAAACAAAATAATCCGAATGTTAATAGGTTTATTTTTATTCATTTTCTGAATAAATATGTGCAATTACGAATGTAATGCTATTTATGATGCCTGGTGAGTAAATATAAAATTTCAACTATCTACATTTTCAACTATCTACATTACTCGAATGAGATAACTACGTTTGCATGTCGCTGTAAAACTACTAAAATTACACAATTTAAAAGTTGAAAACATTGATGAGTAAAAATAGTATCCGTTATATTATAGTATGGATATATATATATATATATATATATATATATATATATATATATATATATATATAATATAGGTATATATTTTTAATTATTACCTATATCACCTAAATGATCAAACAAAAATGCAATTGTAGCGATATATATTTATACAAATTGTACAGGTATATAGCTACAAAATAACGACATATAAAAATGGAAAAAAAGACTAAATTGTTACATAGGATTATTTTGTTTTATCAAGACATATAATTTACAAGATTTGTAACTTGTATTTAAATTCGCGATAGGCATTAAATCTATTCTGTTCAATACCTGATTTTAGGATCGCGTGTGTACCTTTGTCAGGTTACAAAGGGTAAGGTTCCGTAGAAAACTGGTATTGCGCCTTCGATCATCCCTAAATGAAGAAAAATGTTTTTTTAATTAAAATCAGTGTTACACTAAGTCGGGCAGCAAATAAAGCATACGCTCTTAAACTCTTGCAAAACAAGAAATATCATTCGGACGTTGTCTGTCACGTGTCTGAATCTCAGACCAAATATTTGGTCTGAGGTCTGAATATATACTAAGGTAAGTCGTTCAGTACAGTTAGAAGGCATTCCTCCAACTGAAACTTTCTTGAAATTGAATAACGATATTTCGACGCCTCCTCTAATATTAATTGAATATTTACAACACAATATAGTCATAAATTTTACGCCTTTGAATGCACAAAGATACTATCATCACCATATGTATACAATAATGAAGTACCGCTTTAATTTTTTTATCTCGTAAAATATAAATAACCAATTAGGAATTTATTTTTGTTATTGAAATACGAATGAAATACTGTCAAATTGAACGTCACATCTTTTTATTGAGATTTTTGTACATAACTACGAGTATCATCTAAAATCCGACTTTTCTGGTGGAGTTTCCAAAAAATATCTTTCATACATACCTTATCCCGATACGAACACAACAAAAAATAAATTTACCTAATCGGTCAACCCGTTCTCAAGTGATGACCTTACGTATATACGGCAATTGATTTTTAGTTATAGTATATATTCAGACCTCAGACCAAATATTTGTATAAAACACGCAAACAATGTCTGTCTGATATGTAACTGATTACTTTATTAATTAATCGACGAGGTGCATGACAGAAAATTGAAATTGACTTTTGAGTCTATAAATGAGTTTACCTACATAGGCAAGCCATTTCCATTATTTGACAGATAGATTCTTATGTATATAAATATCAATCGGTGAAATAGCGAATATGATGCTATCTGTCAGCCAAGTTTTAGGCATCAATTGCAATTTTAGCAGCTTGTTAACTTATTTGGTAAAGTTCATTAAAAATTTACACTATTTAAAAAAGCTAACATAAGATCAATAACATATACACAAAAAACCGTTGCAACTTTTTTTAATAATATCACACTTTTTTTGCCATCATATTGGGCATCTCTAAAAAATAACTCGGGTCAAGGGTTGCCATGTGATAGGGTAAAGTTTTTTGCTGTTCCGGTATACTGATGGTAGCATTAGTAGCTTTTTTGTTGTTTTATTTTATAGCGGTGTAGGGATTTGTTCCTGTTGCAAACGTCAACGGGACCGACCGCACACAGCGTCTTGAATGCATCGATCTCCGTGTCAATTACCGTGACTATTTTTAACACGTTTAAATGCAACGGCATCTATATTGGTATCGATGCTTCATTTATACATTTATCTATACATTAGTTCTATAAAAATGCTGCTTTGAATAGAAAATAAATACATCGTTTTTTATTCATAGTATATGTGCAATCTAATTAATAGATTAGTAGTATTGTCTATCGACAATTTTATGTATGTGAAGCGAGAAACTTGCAAAGCAATTACCGTGCCTTACAGGTACTTGCGACGCTAACAATAAGGGATCCAATTTTCAAAATATTCATTCTAATCTATACATCTATACAGATAAATAAAATTGGAGCGTCTGTTTGTAATATTAAAATAACCGCTTTTTACTAAATGTATATGGATATGAAACGGCTGGACCGATTTTGACGGGACTTTCACTGGTAGGTAGACGACTGTTCAGAGCACAATATAGGGTACTTTTTATCCCGTAAATATTTAGGGTTCCTGCGTAAAATATGAAAAACTCTTAAAATTAGGGGGAAATATCTTCCCTTTGGGGGACTTTGCACTTTTATTTTTATTATTATTTTCACAGAATACGTATTTTTTGTGACATGAAATAACTACGCATTTTATATATATATATATATTATAACATAATATGTAATCTATACAGATAAATAAAATTGGAGTTTCTGTTTGTAATATTAAAATAACCGCTTTTTACTAAATGCATATGGATATATACACGGTACATATACCAAAATGAATATTTTTACAATTTTTGTCTATCTGTCTGTCTGTTTGTTCCGGCTAATCTCTGAAACGGCTGGACCGATTTTGACGGGACTTTCACTGGCAGATAGCTGATGTAATAAGGAGTAACTTAGGCTACTTTTATTTTCAAATTTTTATTTGTTTTTATTAATATAAATAAATAATAAAAAAATAACCATTTCGCGTGGACTAAGTCGCGGGCACAACTAGTGTATGATAAATGTGACGAGTGACGGAGAATTCAGGCGTAACTCCCAAAAGCCTCTCCATTGCGTAGAGTAAATCATCATTTCCATTTGCTCATAGTACATCCATGCTGTAATTGTTATAACAAGTCTAGAAGGTGTCATGAACAACGGCGCGCACAGGTTTCCATTTACTACATATATTTAGTTTTTATCGCCAGTAATCATCCGATTTAGAGTCCCATCGTTTGTATGCGTCATCGATAAATTAAGGCACTTCGAAGAGTCGTTGTTATAGCTTTCGATTCATCCTGGTCGATTTTCGTTTCGGTCGGCCACGGAGCTTATATACTTAAGTATAAGCTCCGTAAAGATAAAGAAATTCAATGATGGTCCCACTAGGGTTACACCGGAGGCCATTTTAATGGAGGCGTAAGCGGAGGTCAACAAGGATGGATGCGGAAGAGGAAACGAAAAAAAATTCACGTTTCATTAAAAAAATATACAGTTAAAAAGTCTTTTATCAAAATAGGTCGGTATTATTTAGTGGTCCTATTTCAATCGATTACGATAGAAACATGTCAAGTCCGCAAAACAGTTGATTCTGAAAATAATAATATTAATATAATGTGAAATTTGGAATACTGCGCCCTTTCTGCATGGTCAGCTGTGGATGATCCTAACCAGAAGTCGTGGTGAGACTTAAAATCCCCCAAATCTACCATCTCTGCAGTAGGGTACTGCTCCTGTGCTTCATCTACCGCCCGACTCATGTACTCAAATAGCCGAGTCGTCTCCGTGTAGCTGGTATGGGGTCGGTATAGGCACATGTAAATAGTGCTCTGAAAGCCCGGGGTAGCGCAGATGACGACAACATACATCCAAGCGGACAAACAAACAGACCACAGCTTTCGTGTAGATTCTCCTCATGCGTGTAACCGAGATACTGGCAGTAGGACGTGTCTGCCGGACGCTGGATTTGTGTCTCCGTCAGGAATAGCATGGCGGGCCGTGCTGTCTCGAGGTGTTGGTGGACGGCATTAAGGTTTGAGTGGAGTCCGCGGATGTTAGCGAACTCAACCTTGAACAGGGTGGTGAGGGAGTGCACCGCTGTAAAACCACACGCAATTACGCTGTCTTGAGAGGAAAACAGAACGGAAGCGTGAAGCGGGAGAGAATTGCAACGACATTGAAGAAGAAGCGCGGTGGACTGTTTCTCCACTAGTTGGTCGACAAAGGAGCTGGAGGACGTTCTGGCAAAAGAGAATTAGGCCGCATCAAAGCAGCCTACCCTCAGCCAAATAACAACTTCCTGGAGGGTGTTATGTTCCCGCGACTGAAAGTTGTTGCGGAGTATGACAAGCACACTCCTGAAGAATTGATGTGTTAGCTTTAGAGGAATTTGGGGGCTCTTGGCATTGCATACGTTTATAGGCTACGATAAACACCTTATGTCATTTGGGCTTTATTCTCTTTTTTCTTCTTTCGCCTCCCAACATTGCATAAACAAAACAAAAGTTTAATGATTCACGAAAGCTGTATCATGTATCTTATAGACCAGAAAGGTTGTATTGGTAATATATGCTATAAAACATTGAGTAGAAACACAACATTATCAAATATCTTGACCTCTAATCGTGGCTATTTAGGCGTGGTTCTAAGGTTCGGATTGCTGATGTGAGAATTTTAATAAAATAAATTCAATGTAATTACAATGTTATATTCTTAATTTAATGAATAATTCAGAACAAAAAAAGAACTACCCTCCATTACAAATTTGCTTCTTTCCAAATCAATAAATAATATGGCCAAAAAAAATATGTCGTAATCGACCAACTAACTACAAATAAGTTTGTACTGTAAACTTATTAGCGAAAAAATATTGGCCTCCATGGGTTATTCATGTTCCTTCATGTTCCCAAGCTTCATAATTAAAATTACTGAACAGAACAGGGATACAAAAAGACAAATAACAGATTAAGAAGTAAGGGTATATATTTTTAAAGAGAATAAACGAAAATTCCGAGCCAAGATCAATATGCACATAAAATATTTTTAGGAACTTCTAAGATATCAATTTATTACAGCAATTGATTAGTTCCAAACCCGCGATAGTTGTAGTATGATCTTTGTTTATATGCAAATCTTACAGGAAGTACTTATAGCACGGTCAATAAAATTAAGGCCTTTGAAAAACGAGTCAAAAAAGAAAAAGTTTTCGATCGATCAGTTTGCATGGGAGGAATTAATTTATATTTATGATATTTCTTTAGCAAATTTGCTTATACCATTTTATATTATATTATAGCTGAAGTGAACCTATGCTTATACCATTAACACTCGACGACACCTCAAACAACATTGTTAAAGGACACTTAATAATTGAGGTATGATATTAAAGAAAATGAAATTATGTTCTCGATAAGGTTTAGGTCAAATTATATAAACATTATAAACCTCATGAACAAAAGTATTAAGAGCTTAATTTTGTAATGGAATTAGAAAGTTTGCCTTATAGCAAAACCGCAGTATATAATAAATTTAAATAGTAAAATATAATGGCGTAGAGGACTTCATGTTAAGAGCTTTTATTTTCCTTGGCAATTGTTCGGTGACCGCTCGGGTATTACTGATCTCTACAGGCGGCGATGATTACTACAATCTGGTGACCCCATACGCTCGTTAGCCGGCCTTTAACATAAAATAACATGAAATAATTATTAACCTATTATTTTATACTTACAGACATCGTAGGTACGTAATAAATATTTAGGGAAAGCCTAGTTCTGCGGCTTAATAAAATCTCTTATTACTTCAACGAATTAGAGAAATTTATTACATCGTACAGCTTTGTACTTAGTTGTTCCCGATGTAAGTAATTGGCAAGGCAATGACTAGTACCCACTAATATGATCGGGTGTAATTAAAAAATCTGAGTAATCACATCGACCGATATCCTTTTATTTTTTAAATAATTAAAATAGAAAAAGGCAAAAAATTGACGCTCCACATTTACCCCTATTGCATTCCGCACTGAATTAAAAAGAATTCAAACAGATGTCAGTTATATTAAAATCCGAAATGTTCATAAACGGAGCACCTATAAGCCTGGCATAAACAGAACATCAAGGTTGTCGTTCTTAAAAATCATTCTCAATTTTTTTATTAAAGTGAACCCGTCGAGTTCCGCCGACGATATTCCTGAAATACCTATTGCATTTATAAAGATCAAACGGTGTACAAACGGGTGTTCGTGTAAACAGATCATACCTAGCGCGCCGGCGCAGTCATCTCGCAGCGTGCGCAGCGTAACATACCATTATCTTTACGTAAACTGAAATACATCACGCCCTTGCTTTCCTATCTGAACATTCTATATTTACGTTCATGTCTTTAGTGTTCCGGACCAAAATTGAAAAAACGAAACAGTTATGGCCTCAACTCCAGGTATGTCGGCCGACCGTCAGTCTGGCACAAGCTCCTAGACTCGAACGGTACACGTCGGAGATTTGGAATGTGATACAGATATAACTTCTTTATAGCTATGCTGTGGTTTGAATTTGATTATAAATCAAATATTATTAGATACTTAAGCAAGTCCTTTCCGTAAAAAAATTATATATTGACATTGATAAAGTACATTTTTAATAATTATATTATGGTATGTATAATATGGTATAGTATGGTTTATTATTATTATTGTCAATGTCAGTATCTACACCAAATCCTTGGGTTTAGGCGGCAAACGTATATTTCCTGTGGCAAATTTTACCAGAAGCAACTCGCACCGTGTAAGAATTTTGAGCTTAATAACATTCTGCTTGGCAAATAAGGGTTCAGTGCTGCTTGTTATTTAGAGTTTCCGCACACGAAGGAGTTATCGCTACCCTATTACCAAGCATCCGCTAATATAGCAGACGCTCGCAATGTTCACAAAGTTTGTATATATTAAATAAGTAAAATAAAGTTAAAAATTATTTGGGATCCCATATAAAAAACGTGCATTCATGTACGATGGTACGGAATCCTCCGTGTGCGAGTCGGATTCACAAACGAACTTTTTCAGTCTTACTTGTTACATTGCGATAACTCAAGAAAGCAAGAAAAAAAATGTTTTTATATTTTTTCTCTACTTTCAAGCCACATTATTCTTATTCTTATTATACTTTGTGAAGAGAAATTAATGATAAAGAAGCTAGTGAGGTATGTAAGGATCGGCCCACTTGGCGCTCGGTTCCGTCTACCTACCCCGCTAGGGATTTGACGTGAAGTTATAGATAGATTATTATACTTCTGTAATCACGGGTATTATCTCGGACATTTGATAGGCGTGCACGAGGATGTAGACCTAACGTGTACAGGAGATGTAGTTAGGACCCGCCGTGACTCGGGACAATATGCCCATGAACACATCATGGCGGGTATTGGCACAATTGCGAATGTGTCGGAAATTATTGGTTTTGAAATGAGATCTCTAGGGATCATTAATTCTGGACTATTACAGAAGGGGGACGGACGTCTGCCATAACTATCATATCTGATGTTACTTCTGGCAGGCGGTGACTCGGCACTCACTAGGCGGGCCTCCGTAATACTTGAGAAAGTCGGCCGTGGCAACACGGCGTATGTAACTCAGGGGTGCCGAGAGGTGTGCTGTTACTCGCGACGTTATATCCTTTAACACTTTCACCCTTGGAGCACATTTCTCTATTAATTCTCTCTGGACGGCCTAAAAAGGCAAGCCAGAGCTGAGAGTCCTGCGGACCTTAGTGATTTACCACTTCGACCGACAAAGACACGCCGGAGATGAAGACCCTAATCGACTCTCTGGAACACTTGAGTGCCCGTGGTGTCGTTAGGTCGTTACGCACCAACAGCTCGTCACACGCTGCACTGCGGGGTTTATTATTATTATTGTCAATGTCAGTATCTACACCAAATCTTTGGGTTTTGGCGGCAAATGTATATTTCCTTTGGCAAATTTTACCAGAAGCAACTCACACCGTGTAAGAATTTTGAGCTTAATAACATTCTGCTTGTCAAATATGAAATTTCATGCCACATATTCGTGAGAGACTGTTAAAGAGTGTTCACATAGGTAGTTAATTTACGTAGTGGATAGGAAACTCTTTTTATTAAATTACTAATGTAACGATTCAGACGTTTTGTGGTATTACGAGTACCTCTTACACCATGGGTTTCTAATTTACTGAGCAAAATTTCATGATGAACATTGTCAAAGGTTTTAGTCATGTCAATAAGCATAGCTATTGTCGGTTTCCGCTTGTCTGCATTAGTGTAAGCTTTCCAAAAAGTTGTATTCATCCGAACGTCTAGTCAGTAGAAGATCCAGTAGAAAGGTTACATGGTCTTTTATACGAGTATTTGGTATTTTCGTGTAGTTCAGTCTGCACATGGTAGTGTCAACCATAAGTCAGAGTCAATTCATGAGTAAATTTTTTGTAGTCAGTGCATCGAAAACTAATCCACTTGGCATGGTTGGACATTAAAGTCTCTCAAAATGACTAATTCCACGGAGGGAAAATGCTCGATGACTTAAAGTAAGATCACTTAGTGTAGACCACACCATAGATAATATGAATATCTATACATATAAATAAAATTGAAGTGTCTGTCTGTGATTTCAAAATAAAGCCTTTATCTTAAGCTCATATTATTATTTTCCCGTTACCAAAGCCTAAATACGCATTTTTAACTTTTTTGTCTGTCTGTCTGTCTGTTTGTTTGTCCGGGCTAATCTTCGAAATGGCTGAACCGATTTTAACGGGACTTTCACTGGTAGATAGAGGGCTGTTCAGAGCAGAATATAGGGTACTTTTTATCCCGTAAATATTTAGGGTTCCTGCGTAAAAAAATAAAAACTGTTAAAATTAGGGGGAAATATCTTCCCCTTTGGGGGACTTTGTAATTTTATTTTTATTATTTTCATAGAATACGTATTTTTTGTAACATAAAATAACTACGCATTTTTTATGTAATAATGAATCACACGAATGAATGAATCACAGACAGACACTTCAATTTTATTTACATGTATAGATGTATAGATTGAACGTTGGTCAAACCAGGCTCAAATGTTAATTGCTATTAATAACTGTAAAACCGTTTAATAGAGAGTCGTCGATTAGAGGTGGTTCAACAATTGTCTTAAAAAAATGCCACAAAATCAAAGAACGAATATGTTGAATATTGTTGGGCTCTGTATTAAATGTGCCACATCTCCAAATCATGTGCCGATTCAGATAATTATGTGTATGCAGACCTAGTGGTGATTTTATACAATTTGAGTAAATAATGGAGGGCAGCTTAAGAGAAGCAAAAAAGATTTAATTTTCTACAGTGATTTCAATGTAGGGATAGTGAAATAATGATATGATAACACTGACTATAAGACCAGTCTTAAATTTTTTAATAGATTTAAAGAGTATAATTTTAAACTGTGATTTTTTTAATAAAACAATAATTGATGACTTCCCTTCGGATTATTGTGATCAGTTAGTAGTATACCAATGTTCATATATCATATAGTTTATAAAGTGACCACTTGTATAAACCTACCACTGACCATAAACAAACTAATAAAATACAACAATGTAGAGGACAGGTTGCCATTCTTAGATTATAGACACGATTCTGACTTGCTTTACAGTAAATTGTTTCACATTATATCTAGTGAATATCATTAAATATTCAAACATAGAAAAAAATATGTTACAAATTAATTTAAGTGTAATAAATGGGAAACTACAGGTATCTTGATAAATAGAAACAAAACGTTTCCTCCGTCAAAATGCCGCGCTCTGCGGAGCAAATTCAGATCTAAGCTAGACGAGGTCCAGTCTTCAGCTTATATAAAGTCCGGAACATTGGTTTCGAGCCAGGCTTGAGTAGTTCGTGCCTTGTGACCAGATGCAGAGTCCGGCTGGAAAGTCCACGGTACATTTTTAATAAGTTTATTGCTGAGAGGTTTCACAACACGATCCAAGACAGTCTCTTGATACACTTTGGCTGAAGTATTCACAAGAAACGAAGCTTTGTGACTCCTTGATAAGACACGTGGAGGGTGTCTTATCAAGGAGTCACAAAGCTTCGTTTGTTTAACAGTAAATTGTTTCACATTATATCCAGTGAATATCAAACAATATTCAAACATAAAAAAATAATATTACAAATTAATTTCAGTTTTTTTTCATACCACTAAGGTAGCAATCAAGCATACGGCCTGCCTGATAGTAAACAGTCATCGTAGCCTATGGACATATGCAACAATGCTTTGTGACTCCTTGATAAGACACCTCCACCAAACCATTGCTGACGCAGGATGGTGACCACGTTGCAACTTTCTGACCACTTAGGCGGCTTCTTTACAACTGTGTGCGTACACTTTGTCATTTTGCATGTTGTAGTGCTCGTCAATCGTGAAAATTTTTTCATCAGTAAAGTGAATATTTCTGTACATTTCACCTCTGTATCGGCACAGAAGGCGTTTTGATCTATTCTCTCTCTTCAACTATAAGGATTGATTTAGGGCATGTCCTGTATATCGACGATTAGCTTCCAGCTTCAGGTCTGGTATTATTGATTTTTTTTATACAACTAGATTGGCAAACAAGTATGCAGTATTAGATGGTAAGCGGTCACCGTAGCCTATTGACGCTCGCAAAACCACGAGGATGTTACTCGTGCGCTGCCAATCTTGTGACCTAGGGCTGTTTCGTCACAGTACCCAGTAATTTTTCTACCATATCTCACCCTTCAAATCAGAACACAGCTATATAAATATAGCTGCTTGGCGGTAGAAATAGGTGGGACAGAGGTACCCACGCAGACGACTTATGCACAAGTCTGCGTCTTGTGTCATTTCTCGCGATAAGATATTTTGTTTCTTAATGGGGTTTCGGCGAATTCTGGATATCACAGTATTAAGAACCGTTTTTGTTGTAACAGCACGTGGTAGCCCCGATCTTTTATGGTCTTCAACAGAGGAAGTATTGGTATATCTATCGATAGTACGATATACCAACGTACGGCTGATACCAAGCTTTTGAAGTATCTTGATTTTGACCGACAACAGTATTTATGGCCAGACTAGTTAAATAAATCTTATTCTAAACATAAATATGAGTAATTAGGAGTAAGATGTAGGTACCGGAGAAATATTCAAAAGTAAATATTAGTAAGTAGTTGCAGTCTTTTAGTTTCCATAATGATACGTGGAAATTCTTTGCATTACAGTGCGATATGAATCTAAGAAATATTGTCGGAATAAACTCTGATTATTTTATTTCTCCTGGGAACAGTTGAATTTTTTCTTTTTTATACAACGCCGGGAGTCATACAAGCATACGGCCCACCTAATGCAATGCAATTACCGTAGCCTATTAATGCTTGTAATATATTAAGTATCAATCGCACGATGCGTCCTCTGTTGCTTACACAGCAACTTCTTTAGAGCTTATTGGTGACCTCACTCACACGCAGGAATACAACAACCCTCTAGGGAGTTGTTATTTGGCTGTGGATTTCTGTATGGAGGAGGTATTTCCCCAGACGGGCTGCTTTGATGCGTTCTACCTCACTTAAAACGTCCAGACCAAGACAAATAGACATATTCATGCACACAAATGTTTGCCTTATGTGGGAAACGAACCTACGAGCGTTCGTATCAAAGTCGCTTCATTCACGACTGAGTCACCGAGCTAGTCATATGAATGACTATATATAAGGGAAAATTATTCCTAACATAAATGTGAGAAATTATGAGTAGACACCAGATTTGCTTCGGAAAAATACTAAAAGGTTAAAGTTAGTAATTTGTTAATTAGTATTAATTACCATTAATTCATGAAACTGTTTAGAGTAGAAATAATTATAATTGGTGTTTATTCATGCGAAATTAATGAACTTCGTAAGCTATGACAACTACTT
Organism: Pyralis farinalis; assembly: GCA_947507595.1. Taxonomy (NCBI): domain Eukaryota; kingdom Metazoa; phylum Arthropoda; class Insecta; order Lepidoptera; family Pyralidae; genus Pyralis; species Pyralis farinalis. The sequence goes on from OX382265.1 coordinate 31,671,282, forward strand.
TACATTAGACCGTACTGGATTAAAGTTCAACGCATCATTTTGTAAACTAAAAAACTGTTATTTTTTATTATTTCAACATAGTGGCTCTCTCTTTGCCTGATGGTAAGCGAAAGAGGAGCCCAAATCGCAACTGCAACTGGCAAAATACTACACAGTATCCAGTCAGTTGATGCTGCCATGCTGACCCGCAAGATGCTTTTTCACGCTTCGTTCGAAGGATCCTATGTTGTAGGAAGGAGGGAACACATGTGCAGGCAAGGCGTTCAACTTTTCAATGGTACGACAACGATAGGAGTTGCCGAACTTTTTGGTACGTGAAGAAATGTTCTCAACAGTGGAACGATGACATCGCAAGCCTGCACGTGTGGTCCTATGTCGGAAGCGAGAGGGTGGGATAAGGGAAAACAGTTCTTTAGAGCACTCGGATTGCCAAAAGTAATACTAATTAACAAATTACTAATTATAACCTTTTAATATTTTTCCGAAGCAAATCTGGTGTTTACAGTCTTACTCCTAATTACTCACATTTATGCTTAGTATAATTTTCACTTATATATAGTCATTCATATATAGTCATATGACGAGCTCGGTGGCTCAGTCGTGAATGACGTGACTTTGACACGAACGCTCGTGGCTTCGATTCCCACACAAGACAAACATTTGTGTGCATGAACATGTCTGTATGTCTTGGTCTGGATGTTTTAAGTGAGGCAGGGTGCATCAAAACAGCCCGTGTGACGTACCTCCACCTCCCAATAAACCGCAGCCAAATAACAACTCCCTGGAGGGTTGTTGTATTCCGGCGTGTGAGTGAGGTCACCAGTAAGCTCCTAAAAAGTTGCTGTATAAGCAGCAGCAGAGGCATCGTGCGAGTGATACTTAATAATTACAAGCATCAATAGGCTACAGTAATTGCATTGCTTCAGGTGGGCCGTATGTTAGTATGCCTTCCTACGTTGTATAAAAAAAATCAGCTGTTCTCAGGAGAAATAATATAATCAGAGATTATTTCTTAGATTCATATTGGACTGTAAGTAATGCATAGAATTTCCGCGTATCATTTTGTAAACAAAAAACTGTAACTATTTACTTTTGAATTTTATTTAACTAATTGCTTTGAATTTTATTTGACCTGCTCGAAACGACACGCCGACATTGTGTCTCTTAAGAAATCTGTGGCGCAAGCAGTGCCTAAATTTCCCATGGAAACAGTGCGTAAATCCATAGATTCGTAGCCAGACAAAATGGGCTGTATCAAAGCCAAAGTTGACCATTTGAATATAATACTTTCTGTTTATTTTTTGTTGAGATTTCTATAAATATATACAAATAAGATTACTTCATAAAAAAATAAATGCATATTTATTTGTAATAGAACTTATGGCCGGACTAGGTATATATATCAGTCGTAAAACTGTTAACAGGAGAAATAATCAGATTTTATTTGTGCAAAATTGCTGAGCTTACGTCTGTTCCATAGACGTAAGCGCGGCATTCTGCCGGAGAGACGCATACTGCAATCCGGCAGATCGAACTCAGCGGGGGAGGGGTGGGGGATGTGGGAGGGTTTATCGCTATAGAGCATATTTTGCATATTTTGACGAGTTCAGTGGTTCAGTCGTGAATGAGTCGACTTCGACACCAACGCTCGTGGGTTCGATTCCCACACATGGCAAACATTTGTGTGCATGAACATGACTTGGTCTGGATGTTTTAAGAGAGGTAGGGCGCATCAAAGCAGCCCGTCTGGGGAAGTACCTCCACCTCACAGAAAACCGCAGCCAAATAACAACTCCTTAAAGGGTTGTAGTGATCCTGCGTGTGAGTGAGGTCACCAGTAAGCTCCTAACAAGTTGCTGTATAAGCAGCAGAGGAGGCATCGTGCGAGTGATACTTAATATATTACAAGCATTAATAGACTACGATAATTGCATTGCATTAGGTGGGTCGTATGGTTGTATGACTCCCGACGTTGTATAAAAAAGGAACCGTTTTTTTAATAAAACATTCAATTGATGACTTGCCTTCGGATTTTTGCGATCAGTTAGTAGTATACCAATGTTCATATATCACATAGTTTATAAAGTGACCATTTGTATATATCACTGACCACAAAAATCTAATAAAATACAACAATGTGTTAGAGGACAGGTTGCCATTCTTAGATTAGATTTAGACGATTAGATTAGAGACGATCCTGACTTGCTTTACAGTAAATTGTTTCACATTATATCCAGTAAATATCAAAAAATATTCAAATATAAAAAATAGCAGCAATCAAGCATACGGCCTGCCTGATGGTAAACAGCCACCGTAGCCTATGGACATATGCAACACCAGGGGTGTCACTTATGTGTTGCCGAACCTCTAAAAACCTCTTCACGCATTTCTTGAAGAACTCCATTCCACAGTTTGAAAGTTCTCGGAAGAAAACTTCTCTGGAACCGCACAGTACGCGACCATTGCGGTTCCAGTGTGTGAGGGTGAACTCCCCGCCGTCGGCGAGCGGTGCGGTTATAAAAAGTAGCTGTCGGCATCATTTCGACAACTCTTCAGAACACAACCCTTTGTACAATCGGTAGAACACACAAAGGGCGGCAAAATCTCTCCTTAAACTTAAGGTTTCTATACCGTGTGTATGCTTAGGATTGTAATTTATTAAGCGTAATAAATGGGAAACTACAGGTATCTTGATAAATAGAAACAAAACGTTTCTTTGCTGTAGCATTCCTCTGTCTAGGCTTATTCGATCCTGCCTGCTGGAAAGCAGTATGCGTCTCTCCGTCAAAATGCTAGCTAGACGAGGTCCAGTCTTCAGCTTATATAAAGTCCGGAACGTTGGTTTCGAGCCAGGCTTGAGTAGTTCGTGCCTTGTGACCAGATACAGAGTCCTCCTGGAAAGTCTACGGTACATTTTAATAAGTTTACTGCTGAGAGGTTTCACAACACGATCCAAGACAGTCTTTTGATACACATTGGCTGAAGTATTTATACTACGTTTTTACAAAAACGAAGCTTTGTGACTCCTTGATAAGACACCCCCACCAAACCATTGCAGACGCAGGATGGTGACCACGTTATAGCTTTCTAAGCACTTAGGCGGCTTCTTTACAACTGTGTGCGTACACTTTCTCATTTTGCGTGTTGTAGTGCTCGTCAATCGTGAAATTTTTTTCATCAGTAAAGAGGATATTTCTGTACCTTTCACCTCCGTATTGGGACAGAAGGCGTTTTGATCGATTCTCTCTCTTCAACTGTAGCGATTGATTTAGGACATTTTGTATATCGACGATAAGCTTCGAGCTTCAGGTATGGTATTATTGTTTTTTTTATAAAACTAGATTGGCAAACAAGCATGCGGCCCGCATTAGATGGTAAGCGGTCACCGCAGCCTATTGACGCTCGCAACACCATGGGTATGTTACCCGCGCGCTGCCAATCTTGTGACCTAAGGCTGTTTCGTCACAGTACCCAGTAATTTCTCTGCCATATCTAACCCTTCAAATCAGAACACAGTTATATGAATATAGCTGCTTGGCGGTAGAAATAGGTAGGACAGAGTTACCCACGCAGGCGACTTATGTACAAGTCTGCCTCTGGTGTCATTTCTCGCGATAAGATTTTTGTTTCTTAATGGGGTTTCGGCGAATTCTGGATTTCACAGTATTAAGAAACTTTTTAGTTGTAACAGCACGCGGTTGCCCCGATCTTTTATGGTCTTCAACAGAGGAAGTATTGCTATATCTGTCGATAGTACGATATACCAACGTATCAGCCGTACGTTGGTATATCGTTGGTATATCCAAGCTTTTGAAGTATCTTGATTATGACCGATGGCCCCATAGGTACCCACTTTGCGCAAGGCAATCACTGCAATCCTATTTTCTTTAATACCCCATTCTATATTATAATTTGATAATAAACATGAAAAATATGTAAAATGGCAGGAAATCGAAAGATTTTTTGACATAATAAACGCGTTCCAAATTTCCAATTCCAAATTAAGGGCTGAAAAAAAGAAAAGTTTCTATGTAACAGTATTTATGGCGAGACTAGTTAAATAAATGTTTTTGTAAACATTAATATGAGGAATTAGGAGTAAGATGTAGGTACCGGAGAAATATTCAAATGTAAATATTAGTAAGTAGTTACAGTCTTTTAGTTTCCATAATGATACGTGGAAATTCTTTGCCATACAGTGCGATATGAATCTAAGAAATATTGTCGGAATAAACTCTGATTATTTTATTTCTCCTGGGAACAGTTGAATTTTTTCTTTTTTATACAACGCCGGTAGTCATACAAGTATGTGGCCCACCTAATGCAATGCGATTACCGTAGCCTATTAATGCTTGTAATATATTAAGTATCACTCGCTCGATGCGTCCTCTGTTGCTTACACAGCAACTGCTTAGGAGCTTATTGGTGACCTCACTCACACATAGGAATACAACGACTCTCTAGGAAGTTGTTATTTGGCTGCGGTTTTTTGTATGGTAGAGGTATTTCCCCAGACGGGCTGCTTTGATGCGCTCTACCTCACTTAAAACGTCCAGACCAAGACAAACAGACATATTCATGCACACAAATGTTTGTCTTTTGTGGGAATCGAACCTACGAGCGTTGGGAGCTCGTAGCGAGAGCTTGGGAGCGAACCAGCTGCGCCTTCTGGCTCAAGTTTTTACTGCCAAGAAATTTTCCCAACGCTCCATTCACACTATTCCCAGCATTCACTCGCCTTTCCACATCTGCGGTGTACCTTCCATCCCTGCTGAAAGCGCATCCAATAATACAAACTCATCCACTTGTTCCAACACTTCATCATCTACCGTAATCCTTACATTGGTTTCTTCTCTTTCAAATACCATTATCTTTGTCTTCTTCTTTCGCATTCAGTAGTAAGCCTTCCTTCATACATTCGTCTTTCATCCTTGTGATTAGTGTTTGTAGCTCAGATGGTGTTTCTGCTAATAGGACTGCATCATCTGCATACAGCAGACAGTTCACCACTAGGTCACCCATGCGTAATCCTACATTCATCGATCTTATCCTCTGTAGACATCTATCAAGATACAGAATAAACAGCCTAGCAGACAACATGAAACTCTGTTAGACACCAATTTTGACATCAAACCAGGGTGACATGTTGCCATCTATTAGCACACATGCTGAGAAATCCTTGTAGGTGGACTGCACAGCACGGAGCAGTGAGCTGTCAATCCCATATCTCGGCAATATGCACCACAGTTCCTTTCGCACAACCCTATCAAATGCCTTCTCAAGATCCACAAAACCGCAGAAAATCTTCTGGTCTGTAGCCAGATGCTTCTCTACGATATTACGGAGCGAGAAAACTTGATCCATACATCCCTTTCCATTTCGGAAACCTCCCTGTGGCTCCCACAGCATTTCGTCAGATTTCACCCTCATTCTACTTTCAATTTTCTTTCCATATACTTTTGCTGCTAAGCTGATCAAACTGATGGCCCTATAGCTGGCGCAGACCATACGTGATCCCTTGCCTTTATACTAGGTTACGAAATAAATAAATAAATGTTATTCTAAACATAAATATGAGTAACTAGGAGTAAGATGTAGGTATCGGAGAAATATTCAAAAGTAAATATTAGTAAGTAGTTACAGTTTTTTAGTTTACAAAATGATACGTGGAAATTCTTTGCATTACAGTGCGTATGAATCTAAGAAATGTCTGAATAAACTCTGATTGTTTTATTTCTCCTGGGAACAGTGGAATTTTTCTTTTTTTATACAACGCCGGGAGTCATACAAGCATACGGCCCACCTAATGCAATGCAATTACCGTAGCCTATTAATGCTTGTAATATATTAAGTATCACCCGCACGATGCCTCCTCTGCTGCTTACACAGCAACTGCTTAGAAGCTTATTGGTGACCTCACTCACACACAGGAATACAACAACCCTCTAGGGAGTTGTTATTTGGCTGCGGATTTCTGTATGGAGGAGGTATTTCCCCATTTTGCTTTGATGCGCTCTACCTCACTTAAAACGTCCAGACCAAGACAAACAGTGTCTTGTGTGGGAATCGAACCTACGAGCGTTCGTATCAAAGTCGCGTCATTCACGACTGAGCCACTGAGTTAGTCATATGAATGACTGATGGAAAATTATTCCTAACATAAATGTGAGAAATTAGAAGTAGACACCAGATTTGCTTCGAAAAAATACTAAAAGATTAAAGTTAGTAATTTGTTAATTAGTATTATTTACCATTTTTTAGTTTACAAAATGATGCGTGGAACTTTAATCCCGTACAGTCCACCTGATGTAAATTAGTAGTCATAGCTTACGAAGTTCATTAATTTCGCATGAATAAACACCAATTATTTTTACTGTAAACAGTTTCATGAATATGTGTATAATATTCTAAACATAAATATGAGTGATTAGGAGTAAACAGAATGTACCTTTTGGCCTCATAGATATTACTAAATAAAAAGTAGTGGTTTTAGTTTATTAATTTACTAAATGTTTAGAGGCACATCAACTCACTTTTTTTACTTTAAGTCGAGGGTTTTTTTTACACACAAGTACACAGTAAGGTCTTAAGGAGGTGCTATGTTAGCAGCAGAATGTGTCAGTGATACTTAATGTATCGCAAGGGTTTATAGACCACGGTAGTCGCTTTACATCGGGTGGGTCGTATGCTTGTGTGTAAAAAAACCCCTCGACTTAATGTAAAAAAGTGAGTTGAAATCCCTCTCAACATTTAGTAAATTAATACCACTACTTTTTATTTTGTAATATCTCTATGGGGCAATCTGGTGAAGGTACATTCTGTTTACTCCTAATCACTCATATTTACGTTTAGAATATTATACACATATTCAGAAAACTGTTTACAGTAGAAATATTTGGTGTTTATTCATGCGAAATTAATGAACTTCGTAAGCTATGACAACTACTTTACATTAGACTGTACAGGATTAAAGTTCAACGCATCATTTTGTAAACTAAAAAACTGTTATTTTTATTATTTCAACATAGTGGCTCTCTCTTTGCCTGATGGTAAGCGAAAGAGGAGCCCAAATCGTAACTGCAACTGACAAAATACTACACAGTATCCAGTCAGTTCATGCTGCCATGCTGACCCGCAAGATGCTTTTTCACGCTTCGTTCGAAGGATCCCATATTGTAGGAAGGAGGGAACACATGTGCAGGCAAGCCGTTCCACTTTTTAATGGTACGGCAAAGATAGGAGTTGCCGAAATTTTTGATACGTGAAGAAATGTTCTCAACAGTGGAACGATGACATCGCAAGCCTGCACGTGTGGTCCTATGACGGAAGCGAGAGGGTGGGATAAGGGAAAACAGTTCTATAGAGCACTCGGATTGCTGAAAGTAATACTAATTAACAAATTACTAATTTTAACCTTTTAATATTTTTCCGAAGCAAATCTGGTGTTTACAGTCTTACTCCTAATTACTCACATTTATGCTTAGAATAATTTTCTCTTATATATAGTCATTCATATATAGTCATATGACGAGCTCGGTGGCTCAGTCGTGAATGACGTGACTCTGACACGAACGCTCGTGGCTTCGATTCCCACACAAGACAAACATTTGTGTGCATGAACATGTCTGTATGTCTTGGTCTGGACGTTTTAAGTGAGGTAGGGTGCATCAAAACAGCTCGTCTGGGGACGTACCTCAACCTCACAGTAAACCGCAGCCAAATAACAACTCCCTGGAGGGTTGTTGTGTTCCTGCGTGTGAGTGAAATCACCAGTAAGCTCCTAAGGAGTTTCTTTATAAGCAGCAGAAGAGGCATCGTGCGAGTGATACTTAATAATTACAAGCATCAATAGGCTACGGTTATTGCATTGCTTCAGGTGGGCCGTATAATTGTATGCCTTCATACGTTGTATAAAAAAAATCTGCTATTCCCAGGAGAAATAATATAATCAGAGCTTATTCAGACAAAATTTCTTAGATTCATATTGGACTGTAAGTAATGCATAGAATTTCCACGTATCATTTTGTAAACAAAAAACTGTATCTACTTACTAATATTTAATTTTGAATTTAATTTAACTAATTGCTTTAAATTTTATTTGACCTGCTCGAAACGACACGCCGACATTGTGTTTCTCAAGAAATCTGTGGAGGAACAATGGTTAAATTTCCCATGGAAACAGTGCGTAAATCCATAGATTCGTGGCCAGACGAAATGGACTGTATCAAAGCCAAAGTTGACCATTTCGAATATAATAGTTTCTTTTTATTTTTTGCTGAGTCTTCTATAAATATGTACAAATAATGTTTATTAAGATTACATTACTTCATAAAAAAATAAATGCATACTTATTTGTAATAGAACTTATGGCCGGACTAGGTATATATCAGTCGTAAAACTGTTAACAGGAGAAATAATCAGATTTTATTTGTGCAAAATTGCTGAGCTTACGTCTGTTCTGTAGACGCAAGCGCGGCATTCTGCCGGAGAGACGCATACTGCAATCCGGCAGATCGAACTCAGCGGGGGAGGGGTGGGGGATGTGGGAGGGTTTATCGCAATGGAGCATATTTTGCATATTTTGACGAGTTCAGTGGTTCAGTCGTGAATGAGTCGACTTCGACACCAACGCTCGTGGGTTCGATTCCCTCACATGGCAAACATTTGTGTGCATGAACATGTCTTGGTCTGGATGTTTTAAGAGAGGTAGGGCGCATCAAAGCAGCCCGTCTGGGGAAGTACCTCCACCTCACAGAAAACCGCAGCCAAATAACAACTGCTTAAAGGGTTGTAGTGATCCTGCGTGTGAGTGAAGTCACCTGTAAACGCCTAAGGAGTTTACTGGTGTAAGCAGCAGAGGAGGCATCGTGCGAGTGATACTTAATATTAAGATTAAGCAAGCATTAATAGACTACGATAATTGCATTGCATTAGGTGGGTCGTATGGTTGTATGACTCCCGACGTTGTATAAAAAAGGAACCGTTTTTTTTAATAAAACATTAATTGATGACTTGCCTTCGGATTTTTGCGATCAGTTAGTAGTATACCAATATTCATAAATCACACAGCTTATAAAGTGACCATTTGTATATACCACTGACCACAAACAAACTAATAAAATACAACAATGTGTTAGAGGACAGGTTGCCATTCTTAGATTATAGAGACGATCATGACTTGCTTTACAGTAAATTGTTTTACATTATATCCAGTGAATAACAAAAAATATTCAAACATAAAAAAATAATAGTACAAATTGATTTAAGTTTTTTTAAACCACTAAAGTAGAAATCAAGCATACAGCCTGCCTGATGGTAAACAGCCACCGTAGCCTATGGACATATGCAACACCAGGGGTGTCACTTATGTGTTGCTGACCCTCTAAAAACCTCTTCACGCATTTCTTGAAGAACTCCATGCTGTAGTCCCTTGGAAAAACCTCGGCTGGGAGCTCATTTCACAGTTTGAAAGTTCTCGGAAGAAAACTTCTCTGGAACCGCACAGTACGCGACCATTGCGGTTCCAGAGTGTGAGGGTGAACTCCCCGCCGTCGGCGAGCGGTGCGATTTTAAAAAGTAGCTGTCGGCATCATTTCGAACAACTCTTCAGAACACAACCTGTTGTACAATCGGTAGAACACACAAAGGGAGGCAAAATCTCTCCTTAAACTTAAGGTTTCTATACCGTGTGTATGCTTAGGGTTGTAATTTATTAAGCGTAATAAATGGGAAACTACAGGTATCTTGATAAATAGAAACAAAACGTTTCTTTGCTGTAGCATTCCTCTGTCTAGGCTTATTCGATCCTGCCTGCTGGAACGCAGTATGCGTCTCTCCGTCAAAATGCTAGCTAGACGAGGTCCAGTCTTCAGCTTATATAAATTCCGGAACGTTGGTTTCGAGCCAGGCTTGAGTAGTTCGTGCCTTGTGACCAGATACAGAGTCCATTGAAATTAAACTATACAAACTATAGACAGGAAAGTCTTTCCTGCGACCACGGACGCTGCAAAGCGTTCGAAACGTCAGGTTTCAACAAAATAAATAAAACACGCGATACTTCCGTTAAAAATAGTTTAATTTCAATGTGTAACAATCGCGAAAACCTAAGACAGTACTAGATACAGAGTCCTCCTGGAAAGTCTACGGTACATTTTAATAAGTTTACTGCTGAGAGGTTTCACAACACGATCCAAGACAGTCTTTTGATACACATTGGCTGAAGTATTCACTACGTTTTTACAAAAACGAAGCTTTGTGACTCCTTGATAAGACACCCCCACCAAACCATTGCAGACGCAGGATGGTGACCACGTTATAGCTTTCTAAGCACTTAGGCGGCTTCTTTACAACTGTGTGCGTACACTTTCTCATTTTGCGTGTTGTAGTGCTCGTCAATCGTGAAATATTTTTCATCAGTAAAGAGGATATTTCTGTACCTTTCACCTCCGTATTGGGACAGAAGGCGTTTTGATCTATCCTCTCTCTTCAACTGTAGGGATTGATTTAGGACATTTTGTATATCGACGATAAGCTTCAAGCTTCAGGTCTGGTAAGCGGTCACCGCAGCCTATTGACGCTCGCAACACCATGCGTATGTTACTCGCGCGCTGCCAATCTTGTGACCTAAGGCTGTTTCGTCACAGTACCCAGTAATTTCTTTGCCATATCATATATACAAGTTTGCCTCTGGTGTCATTTCTCGCGATAAGATTTTTGTTTCTTAATGGGGTTTCGGCGAATTCTGGATTTCACAGTATTAAGAAACTTTTTAGTAGTAACAGCACGCGGTTGCCCCGATCTTTTATGGTCTTCAACAGAGGAAGTATTGCTATATCTGTCGATATTACGATATACCAACGTATCAGCCGTACGTTCGTATATCGTTGGTATATCCAAGCTTTTGAAGTATCTTGATTATGACCGATGGCCCCATACCCACTTTGCGCAAGGCAATCACTGCAATCCTATTAATACCCCATTCTATATAATAATTTGATAATAAACATGAAAAATATGTAAAATGACGGGAAATCGAAAGATTTTTTGACATAATAAACGCGTTCCAAATTTCTAATTCCAAATTAAAGAGCTGAAAAAAAGAAAAGTTTCTACGTAACAGTATTTATGGCGAGACTAGTTAAATAAATGTTTTTGTAAACATTAATATGAGTAATTAGGAGTAAGATGTAGGTACCGGAGAAATATTCAAAAGTAAATATTAGTAAGTAGTTACAGTCTTTTAGTTTCCATAATAATACGTGGAAATTCTTTGCATTACAGTGCGATATGAATCTAAGAAATATTGTCGGAATAAACTTTGATTATTTTATTTCTCCTGGGAACAGTTGAATTTTTTCTTTTTTATACAACGCCGGGAGCATACAAGCATACGGCCCACCTAATGCAATGCAATTACCGTAACCTATTAATGCTTGTAATATATTAAGTATCACTCGCACGATGCGTCCTCTGTTGCTTACACAGCAACTCCTTAGGGGCTTATTGGTGACCTCACTCACACATAGGAATACAACGACTCTCTAGGAAGTTGTTATTTGGCTGCGGTTTTTTGTATAGTAGAGGTATTTCCCCAGACGGGCTGCTTTGATGCGCTCTACCCCACTTAAAACGTCCAGACCAAGACAAACAGACATATTCATGCACACAAATGTTTGTCTTTTGTGGGAATCGAACCTACGAGCCTTCGTATCAACGTCGCGTCATTCACGACTGAGCCACTGAGCTAGTCATATCAATGACTGATGGAAAATTATTCCTAACATAAATGTGAGAAATTAGGAGTAGACACCAGATGTGCTTCGAAAAAATACTAAAAGGTTAAAGTTAGTAATTTGTTAATTAGTATTATTTACCATTTTTTAGTTTATAAAATGATGCGTGGAACTTTAATCCAGTACAGTCCACCTGATGTAAATTAGTAGTCATAGCTTACGATGTTCATTAATTTCGCATGAATAAACACCAATTAGTTCTACTGTAAACAGTTTCATGAATATGTGTATAAAGGGTTCGTTTTACATGTCGTCGTGTCGAGGGTTTTTTTTACACACAAGTACACAGTAAGCTCTTAAGGCTATGTTAGCAGCAGAGTGTGTAAGTGATACTTAATGTATCGCAAGCGTTTATAGACCACGGTAGTCGCTTTACATCGGGTAGGTCGTATGCATGGGTGTAAAAAATCCCCTCGACTTAATGTAAAAAAGTGAGATGAAGTCCTTCTAAACATTTAGTAAATTAATAAACCACTACTTTTTATTTTGTAATATCTCTATGGTGCAATCTGGTGTAGGTACATTCTGTTTACTCCTAATCACTCATATTTATGTTTACAGTATGTTTACAGTAGAAATAATTGGTGTTTATTCATGCGAAATTAATGAACTTCGTAAGCTATGACTACTACTTTACATTAGACTGTACTGGATTAAAGTTCAACGCATCATTTTGAACATTAAAAACCTGTTATTTTTTATTATTTCAACATAGTGGCTCTCTCTTTGCCTGATGGTAAGCGAAAGAGGAGCCCAAATCGCAACTGCAACTGGCAAAATACTACACAGTATCCAGTCAGTTGATGCTGCCATGCTGACCCGCAAGATACTTTTTCACGCTTCGTTCGAAGGATCCCATATTGTAGGAAGGAGAGAACACATGTGCAGGCAAGGCGCAAGCCTGCACGTGTGGTCCTATGACGGAAGCGAGAGGGTGGGATAAGGGAAAACAGCACTCGGATTGCTGAAAGTAATACTAATTAACAAATTACTAATTTTAACCTTTTAATATTTTTCCGAAGCAAATCTGGTGTTTACAGTCTTACTCCTAATTACTCACATTTATGCTTAGAATAATTTTCTCTTATATATAGTCATTCATATATAGTCATATGACGAGCTCGGTGGCTCAGTCGTGCATGACGTGACTTTGACACGAACGCTCGTGGCTTCGATTCCCACACAAGACAAACATTTGTGTGCATGAACATGTCTGTATGTCTTGGTCTGGACGTTTTAAGTGAGGTAGGGTGCATCAAAACAGCTCGTCTGGGGACGTACCTCAACCTCACAGTAAACCGCAGCCAAATAACAACTCCCTGGAGGGTTGTTGTGTTCGTGCGTGTGAGTGAAATCACCAGTAAGCTCCTAAGGAGTTTCTTTATAAGCAGCAGAAGAGGCATCGTGCGAGTGATACTTAATAATTACAAGCATTTATAGGCAACGGTTATTGCATTGCTTCAGGTGGGCCGTATAATTGTATGCCTTCATACGTTGTATAAAAAAAATCTGCTATTCCCAGGAGAAATAATATAATCAGAGCTTATTCAGACGAAATTTCTTAGATTCATATTGGACTGTAAGTAATGCATAGAATTTCCACGTATCATTTTGTAAACATAAAACTGTAACTACTTACTAATATTTGATTTTGTATTTAATTTAACTAATTGCTTTAAATTTTATTTGACCTGCTCGAAACGACACGCCGACATTGTGTTTCTCAAGAAATCTGTGGAGGAACAATGGTTAAATTTCCCTTGGAAACAGTGCGTAAATCCATAGATTCGTGGCCAGACGAAATGGACTGTATCAAAGCCAAAGTTGACCATTTCGAATATAATAGTTTCTTTTTATTTTTTGCTGAGTCTTCTATAAATATGTACAAATAATGTTTATTAAGATTACATTACTTCATAAAAAAATAAATGCATACTTATTTGTAATAGAACTTATGGCCGGACTAGGTATATATCAGTCGTAAAACTGTTAACAGGAGAAATAATCAGATTTTATTTGTGCAAAATTGCTGAGCTTACGTCTGTTCCATAGACGCAAGCGCGGCATTCTGCCGGAGAGACGCATACTGCAATCCGGCAGATCGAACTCGGCGGGGGAGGGGTGGGGTATGTGGGAGGGTTTATCGCAATGGAGCATATTTTGCATATTTTGACGAGTTCAGTGGCTCAGTCGTGAATGAGTCGACTTCGACACCAACGCTCGTGGGTTCGATTCCCACACATGGCAAACATTTGTGTGCATGAACATGTCTTGGTCTGGATGTTTTAAGAGAGGTAGGGCGCATAAAAGTAGCCCGTCTGGGGAAGTACCTCCACCTCACAGAAAACCGCAGCCAAATAACAACTGCTTAAAGGGTTGTAGTGATCTTGCGTGTGAGTGAAGTCACCAGTAAATTCCTAAGGAGTTTACTGGTGTAAGCAGCAGAGGAGGCATCGTGCGAGTGATACTTAATATATTACAAGCATTAATAGACTACGATAATTGCATTGCATTAGGTGGGTCGTATGGTTGTATGACTCCCGACGTTGTATAAAAAAGGAACCGTTTTTTTTAATAAAACATTAATTGATGACTTGCCTTCGGATTTTTGCGGTCAGTTAGTAGTATACCAATGTTCATAAATCACACAGCTTATAAAGTGACCATTTGTATATACCACTGACCACAAACAAACTAATAAAATACAACAATGTGTTAGAGGACAGGTTGCCATTCTTAGATTATAGAGACGATCCTGACTTGCTTTGCAGTAAATTGTCTCACATTATATCCAGTGATTAACAAAAAATATTCAAACATAAAAAAATAATAGTACAAATTAATTTAAGTTTTATTAAACCACTAAGGTAGAAATCAAGCATACGGCCTGCCTGATGGTAAACAGCCACCGTAGCCTATGGACATATGCAACACCAGGGGTGTCACTTATGTGTTGCTGACCCTCTAAAAACCTCTTCACGCATTTCTTGAAGAACTCCATGCTGTAATCCCTTGGAAAAACCTCGGCTGGGAGCTCATTCCACAGTTTGAAAGTTCTCGGAAGAAAACTTCCCTGGAACCGCACAGTACGCGACCATTGCGGTTCCAGTGTGTGAGGGTGAACTCCCCGCCGTCGGCGAGCGGTGCGGTTTTAAAAAGTACCTGTCGGCATCATTTCGAACAACTCTTCAGAACACAACCTGTTGTACAATCGGTAGAACACACAAAGGGAGGCAAAATCTCTCCTTAAACTTAAGGTTTCTATACCGTGTGTATGCTTAGGACTGTAATTTATTAAGCGTAATAAATGGGAAACTACAGATATCTTGATAAATAGAAACAAAACGTTTCTTTGTTGTAGCATTCCTCTGTTTAGGCTTATTCGATCCTGCCTGCTGGAACGCAGTATGCGTCTCTCCGTCAAAATGCTAGCTAGACGAGGTCCAGTCTTCAGCTTATATAAAGTCCGGAACGTTGATTTCGAGCCAGGCTTGAGTAGTTCGTGCCTTGTGACCAGATACAGAGTCCTCCTGGAAAGTCTACGGTACATTTTAATAAGTTTACT
Source organism: Pyralis farinalis (assembly GCA_947507595.1). NCBI lineage: Eukaryota > Metazoa > Arthropoda > Insecta > Lepidoptera > Pyralidae > Pyralis > Pyralis farinalis. The sequence goes on from OX382265.1 coordinate 31,686,639, forward strand.
GCTGAGAGGTTTCACAACACGATCCAAGACAGTCTTTTGATACACATTGGCTGAAGTATTTATACTACGTTTTTACAAAAACGAAGCTTTGTGACTCCTTGATAAGACACCCCCACCAAACCATTGCAGACGCAGGATGGTGACCACGTTATAGCTTTCTGAGCACTTAGGCGGCTTCTTTACATCTGTGTGCGTACACTTTCTCATTTTGCGTGTTGTAGTACTCGTCAATCGTGAAATTTTTTTCATCAGTAAAGAGGATATTTCTGTACCTTTTACCTCCGTATTGGGACAGAAGGCGTTTTGATCTATCCTCTCTCTTCAACTGTAGGGATTGATTTAGGACATTTTGTGTATCGACGATAAGCTTCGAGCTTCAGGTCTGGTATTATTGTTTTTTTTTTATAAAACTAGATTGGCAAACAAGCATGCGGCCCGCATTAGATGGTAAGCGGTCACCGCAGCCTATTGACGCTCGCAACGCCATGGGTATGTTACTCGCGCGCTGCCAATCTTGTGACCTAAGGCTGTTTCGTCACAGTACCCAGTAATTTCTCTGCCATATCTAACCCTTCAAATCAGAACACAGCTATATAAATATAGCTGCCTGGCGGTAGAAATAGGTGGGACAGAGGTACCGACGCAGACGACTTATGTACAAGTCTGCCTCTGGTGTCATTTCTCGCGATAAGATTTTTGTTTTTTAATGGGGTTTCGGCGAATTCTGGATTTCACAGTATTAAGAAACTTTTTAGTAGTAACAGCACGCGGTTGCCCCGATCTTTTGTGGTCTTCAACAGAGGAAGTATTGCTATATCTGTCGATATTACGATATACCAACGTATCAGCCGTACGTTGGTATATCGTTGGTATATTCAAGCTTTTGAAGTATCTTGATTATGACCGATGGCCCCATACCCACTTTGCGCAAGGCAATCACTGCAATCCTATTTACTTTAATACCCCATTCTATATAATAATTTGATAATAAACATGAAAAATATGTAAAATGGCGGGAAATCGAAAGATTTTTTGACATAATAAACGCGTTCGAAATTTCCAATTCCAAATTAAAGAGCTGAAAAAAAGAAAAGTTTCTATGTAACAGTATTTATGGCGAGACTAGTTAAATAAATGTTTTTGTAAACATTAATATGAGTAATTAGGAGTAAGATGTAGGTACCGGAGAAATATTCAATAGTAAATACTAGTAAGTACTAGTCTTTTAGTTTCCATAATGATACGTGGAAATTCTTTGCATTACAGTGCGATATGAATCTAAGAAATATTGTCGGAATATACTCTGATTATTTTATTTCTCATGGGAATAGTTGATTTTTTTTCGTTTTTATACAACGCCGGGAGTCATACAAGCATACGGCCCACCTGACGCAATGCAATTACCGTAGCCTATTAATGCTTGTAATATATTAAGTATCACTCGCACGATGCGTCCTCTCTTGCTTACACAGCAACTCCTTAGGAGCTTATTGGTGACCTCACTCACACGTAGGAATACAACGACTCTCTAGGAAGTTGTTATTTGGTTGCGGTTTTTGGTATGGTAGAGGTATTTCCCCAGACGGGCTGCTTTGATGCGCTCTACCTCACTTAAAACGTCCAGACCAAGACAAACAGACATATTCATGCACACAAATGTTTGTCTTTTGTGGGAATCGAACCTACGAGCCTTCGTATCAACGTCGCGTCATTCACGACTGAGCCACTGAGCTAGTCATATCAATGACTGATGGAAAATTATTCCTAACATAAATGTGAGAAATTAGGAGTAGACACCAGATTTGCTTCGAAAAAATAATAAAAGGTTAAAGTTAGTAATTTGTTAATTAGTATTATTTACCATTTTTTAGTTTATAAAATGATGCGTGGAACTTTAATCCAGTACAGTCCACCTGATGTAAATTAGTAGTCATAGCTTACGATGTTCATTAATTTCGCATGAATAAACACCAATTATTTCTACTGTAAACAGTTTCATGAATATATGTATAAAGGGTTCGTTTTACATGTCGTCGTGTCGAGGGTTTTTTTTACACACAAGTACACAGTAAGCTCTTAAAGCTATGTTAGCAGCAGAGTGTGTAAGTGATACTTAATGTATCGCAAGCGTTTATAGACCACGGTAGTCGCTTTACATCGGGTAGGTCGTATGCATGGGTGTAAAAAAACCAATCGACTTAATGTAAAAAAGTGAGTTGAAGTCCTTCTAAACATTTAGTAAATTAATAAACCACTACTTTTTATTTTGTAATATCTCTATGGGGCAATCTGGTGTAGGTACATTCTGTTTACTCCTAATCACTCATATTTACGTTTAGAATATTATACACATATTCAGAAAACTGTTTATAGTAGAAATAATTGGTTTAGATTATTAGATTGTACTGGATTAAAGTTCAACGCATCATTTTGTAAACTAAAAAACTGTTATTTTTTATTATTTAAACATAGTGGCTCTTTCTTTGCCTGATGGTAAGCGAAAGAGGAGCCCAAATCGCAACTGCAACTGGCAAAATACTACACAGTATCCAGTCAGTTGATGCTGCCATGCTGACCCGCAAGATGCTTTTTCACGCTTCGTTCGAAGGATCCCATATTGTATGAAGGAGGGAACACATGTGCAGGCAAGGCGTTCAACTTTTTAATGGTACGGCAACGATAGGAGTTGCCGAACTTTTTGATACGTGAAGAAATGTTCTCAACAGTGGAACGATGACATCGCAAGCCTGCACGTGTGGTCCTATGACGGAAGCGAGAGGGTGGGATAAGGGAAAACAGTTCTTTAGAGCACTCGGATTGCTGAAAGTAATACTAATTAACAAATTACTAATTTTAACCTTTTAATATTTTTCCGAAGCAAATCTGGTGTTTACAGTCTTACTCCTAATTACTCACATTTATGCTTAGAATAATTTTCTCTTATATATAGTCATTCATATATAGTCATATGACGAGCTCGGTGGCTCAGTCGTGAATGACGTGACTCTGACACGAACGCTCGTGGCTTCGATTCCCACACAAGACAAACATTTGTGTGCATGAACATGTCTGTATGTCTTGGTCTGGACGTTTTAAGTGAGGTAGGGTGCATCAAAACAGCTCGTCTGGGGACGTACCTCAACCTCACAGTAAACCGCAGCCAAATAACAACTCCCTGGAGGGTTGTTGTGTTCCTGCGTGTGAGTGAAATCACCAGTAAGCTCCTAAGGAGTTTCTTTATAAGCAGCAGAAGAGGCATCGTGCGAGTGATACTTAATAATTACAAGCATCAATAGGCTACGGTTATTGCATTGCTTCAGGTGGGCCGTATAATTGTATGCCTTCATACGTTGTATAAAAAAAATCTGCTATTCCCAGGAGAAATAATATAATCAGAGCTTATTCAGACAAAATTTCTTAGATTCATATTGGACTGTAAGTAATGCATAGAATTTCCACGTATCATTTTGTAAACAAAAAACTGTATCTACTTACTAATATTTAATTTTGAATTTAATTTAACTAATTGCTTTAAATTTTATTTGACCTGCTCGAAACGACACGCCGACATTGTGTTTCTCAAGAAATCTGTGGAGGAACAATGGTTAAATTTCCCATGGAAACAGTGCGTAAATCCATAGATTCGTGGCCAGACGAAATGGACTGTATCAAAGCCAAAGTTGACCATTTCGAATACATATATCTCCTCCCAATATTTTGAGAATTTTGAACTTTGGCCCGGGCTCAAGTTACCCTTATTCACCGGTAATAATTTACCTGTTCAATATTTATGGCAATATCATGGGAATTAGCTAATTAACTCTCGTAATTTTTGAAAGAAATAATAGATAGACACATATGAGACACTTTAATATAACACTTGCCTCCTTAAGTATTCAAATGACAACACAGCAGGCAACTTTTTGGCGCTTTCGTAACAAACCGCTCTATTCACACCACAGAAAAAAGCAACTGACGTCTCAACAATGATAGATGTCAATTATTTGGCAGAATCTGAGCATTTACGAAGATATATTAGAATCGATGTTTACAAATCTAATTTGAAATACATAAAATCATAGCAAAAAAAAATCTATAATATGCATTTGAAATTTTGGGCCAATTTTATATTGAAGGCTTAAGTTACCCTGATCGACTGTATAATAGTTTCTTTTTATTTTTTGCTGAGTCTTCTATAAATATGTACAAATAATGTTTATTAAGATTACATTACTTCATAAAAAAATAAATGCATACTTATTTGTAATAGAACTTATGGCCGGACTAGGTATATATCAGTCGTAAAACTGTTAACAGGAGAAATAATCAGATTTTATTTGTGCAAAATTGCTGAGCTTACGTCTGTTCCATAGACGCAAGCGCGGCATTCTGCCGGAGAGACGCATACTGCAATCCGGCAGATCGAACTCAGCGGGGGAGGGGTGGGGGATGTGGGAGGGTTTATCGCAATGGAGCATATTTTGCATATTTTGACGAGTTCAGTGGTTCAGTCGTGAATGAGTCGACTTCGACACCAACGCTCGTGGGTTCGATTCCCACACATGGCAAACATTTGTGTGCATGAACATGTCTTGGTCAGGATGTTTTAAGAGAGGTAGGGCGCATCAAAGCAGCCCGTCTGGGGAAGTACCTCCACCTCACAGAAAACCGCAGATAACAACTGCTTAAAGGGTTGTAGTGATCCTGCGTGTGAGTGAAGTCACCAGTAAACTCCTAAGGAGTTTACTGGTGTAAGCAGCAGAGGAGGCATCGTGCGAGTGATACTTAATATATTATAAGCATTAATAGACTACGATAATTGCATTGCATTAGGTGGGTCGTATGGTTGTATGACTCCCGACGTTGTATAAAAAGGAACCGTTTTTTTTAATAAAACATTAATTGATGACTTGCCTTCGGATTTTTGCGATCAGTTAGTAGTATACCAATATTATTATTATTATATGTAATTTATATTATTATATTAGATTATAGAGACGATCCTGACTTGCTTTACAGTAAATTGTTTTACATTATATCCAGTGAATAACAAAAAATATTCAAACATAAAAAAATAATAGTACAAATTAATTTAAGTTTTTTTAAACCACTAAGGTGGAAATCAAGCATACGGCCTGCCTGATGGTAAACAGCCACCGTAGCCTATGGACATATGCAACACCAGGGGTGTCACTTATGTGTTGCTGACCCTCTAAAAACCTCTTCACGCATTTCTTGAAGAACTCCATGCTGTAGTCCCTTGGAAAAACCTCGGCTGGGAGCTCATTTCACAGTTTGAAAGTTCTCGGAAGAAAACTTCTCTGGAACCGCACAGTACGCGACCATTGCGGTTCCAGAGTGTGAGGGTGAACTCCCCGCCGTCGGCGAGCGGTGCGATTTTAAAAAGTAGCTGTCGACATTTAGTAAATTAATAAACCACTACTTTTTATTTTGTAATATCTCTATGGTGCAATCTGGTGTAGGTACATTCTGTTTACTCCTAATCACTCATATTTATGTTTAGAATATCATACACATATTCAGAAAACTGTTTACAGTAGAAATAATTGGTGTTTATTCATGCGAAATTAATGAACTTCGTAAGCCATGACAACTACTTTACATTAGACTGTACTGGATTAAAGTTCAACGCATCATTTTGAATACTAAAAAACTGTTATTTTTTATTATTTCAACATAGTGGCTCTCTCTTTGCCTGATGGTAAGCGAAAGAGGAGCCCAAATCGCAACTGCAACTGGCAAAATACTACACAGTATCCAGTCAGTTAATGCTGCCATGCTGACCCGCAAGATGCTTTTTCACGCTTCGTTCGAAGGATCCCATATTGTAGGAAGGAGAGAACACATGTGCAGGCAAGGCGCAAGCCTGCACGTGTGGTCCTATGACGGAAGCGAGAGGGTGGGATAAGGGAAAACAGTTCTTCAGAGCACTCGGATTGCTGAAAGTAATACTAATTAACAAATTACTAATTTTAACCTTTTAATATTTTTCCGAAGCAAATCTGGTGTCAAAGCAAGTCTTACTCCTAATTACTCACATTTATGCTTAGAATAATTTTCTCTTATATATAGTCATTCATATATAGTCATATGACGAGCTCGGTGGCTCAGTCGTGAATGACGTGACTTTGACACGAATGCTCGTGGCTTCGATTCCCACACAAGACAAACATTTGTGTGCATGAACATGTCTGTATGTCTTGGTCTGGATGTTTTAAGTGAGGTAGGGTGCATCAAAACAGCTCGTCTGGGGACGTACCCCCACCTCACAGAAAACTACAGCCAAATAACAACTCCCTGGAGGGTTGTTGTGTTCCTGCGTGTGAGTGAATTCACCAGTAAGCTCCTAAGGAGTTTCGTTATAAGCAGCAGAAGAGGCATCGTGCGAGTGATACTTAACAATTACAAGCATCAATAGGCTACGGTTATTGCATTGCTTCAGGTGGGCCGTATAATTGTATGCCTTCATACGTTGTATAAAAAAAATTCTGCTATTCCCAGGAGAAATAATATAATCAGAGCTTATTCAGACAAAATTTCTTAGATTCATATTGAACTGTAAGTAATGCATAGAATTTCCACGTATCATTTTGTAAACAAAAAACTGTAACTACTTACTAATATTTAATTTTGAATTTAATTTAACTAATTGCTTTAAATTTTATTTGACCTGCTCGAAACGACACGCCGACATTGTGTTTCTCAAGAAATCTGTGGAGGAACAATGGTTAAATTTCCCATGGAAACAGTGCGTAAATCCATAGATTCGTGGCCAGACAAAATGGGCTGTATCAAAGCCAAAGTTGACCATTTCGAATATAATAGTTTCTTTTTATTATTTGCTGAGACTTCTATAAATATGTACAAACAATGTTTATTAAGATTACATTAATTCATAAAAAAATAAATGAAATGCATATTTATTTGCAATAGAACTTATGGCCGGACTAGGTAGGTAGGTATATCAGTCGTAAAACTGTTAACTGGAGAAATAATCAGATTTTAATTGTGCAAAATTGCTGAGCTTACGTCTGTTCCGTAGACGTAAGCGCGGCATTCTGCCGGAGAGACGCATACTGCAATCCGGCAGATCGAACTCAGCGGGGGAGGGGTGGAGGATGTGGGAGGGTTTATCGCAATGGAGCATATTTGCATATTGTGACGAGCTCAGTGGTTCAGTCGTGAATGAGTCGACTTCGACACCAACGCTCGTGGGTTCGATTCCCACACATGGCAAACATTTGTGTGCATGAACATGTCTTGGTCTGGATGTTTTAAGAGAGGTAGGGCGCATCAAAGCAGCCCGTCTGGGGAAATACCTCCAACTCACAGAAAACCGCAGCCAAATTCTTATAGGGTTGTTGTGTTCGTGCGTGTGAGTGAGGTCACCAGTAAATGCCTAAGGAGTTGCTGTGTAAGCAACAGAGGAGGCATCGCGCGAGTGATACTTATTATATCGCAAGCGTTAATAGGCTACGGTACCCACTTTATATCGGGTGAGACGTATGCTTGTATACCTCCGGACGTAGTATAAAAAAGATATGTATTTTAAAAAGTCTAAATGCAAAAGTTATTCTTTTTATTCAGGTTGGATGTTAGACATCTAAAATAGTATATTGCTGTCCAGATTAGCAATAAAGTATTTATGTTAGCGGACATATATGGCCCATAAAATAGTACAGTTTCTCCCTCTATTTCTCTGCACTGACATTTTGGCCTCTAGAAATAAAACTGTAAATGCGATTGAGATGCGGTTTTCACCAGAAAGTCAAACTAAATTGCATCTTTCTAATGGTATCAAAATGGAGTTAATTTGATAACCGGAAGTATTTAAAAAAGTACATTTTGTAAAAGTAGTGGTGGGATTTGCGCGAAGCGCGAACTCCAGCACTTGTTTAAATGAAACAGTAAATTTTATTGTGATAGAGATATATATAATACTTTGCTTTCATTTCCCAGGATTCAAAGAATAAATTAATCTAAGGGATCTAAAACTTTCGTTTCGTTTAGCAGTTTCTATTATTGTCTTGTTGGAAATTATCAGCCTGTTATTTTTTTTTATATACAACGTCGGGAGGCATTCAAGCATACGGCCCACTTGATGTAAAGCAGTCACCTTAGCCAATTAACACTTGTAATATATATTAAGATATATATTACAATTATATATATTACTCGCGCGATGCCTCCTCTGCTGCGTACACAGCAACTCCTTAGGAGCTTACTGGTGACCTCACTCACACACAGGAACACAACGACCCTCTAGGGAGTTCTTATTTGGCTGTAGTTCTCTGTGAGGTGGGGGTACTGTTAACAGACTTCCCCAGACGGGCTACTTTGATGCGCCCTACCTCTATTATGTTGCATATGGAAGGTTTCTACACTACGAGTTTCAGTAGATTTTTGTAGACATGATTAAATATAAGAAAGTCGGGGCAAACACGACCACTGCAACAGGTAAATCATCGCTACTTAACAGAAAACCGTAGCCAAATAACAACCACGGGCAGAGTTCTTGCATTTCTGCGAGTGATGAGGTCTTCTAAGGAAAAGCTGCGGTAGCGGCAGGTGTGGCAACGCGCGCGCTGTTCATCCTGTATTGTCATCATTCGTAAGTTACTATAAGCACTTTACACATCAGGTGCGCTGTATGCTCGTATGCGTCCCGATGTTGTACAAAAATCATTTTTTATTTTTGGAATACAAGCTGATACATTACAGTTCCTAGCAAGATTTTGTAAGTCAAAAAGTGTAACTACAAATTTTTATTTTTTAATATGCTGTGGAGCAAATCTGATACCTATGGTTTCCTCCTAATTACTTATAATTATGTTTGGAATAGTATTCACATACACATAACCATAAAACTGTTCACACGAGAAATTATCAGAGCTTATTTGGGGAAAATTGCTGAGCTTACGTGTGCTCCGCAGACGTAAGCGCGGCAATTTGACGCAGAGACGCATAATGCAATCCGGCATTGATTGAACGCAGTGCAGGGGTGGGGAAGAGGGGACCGCAAGGGACCGTATTTAATTAAAATCCAAATGCGAAATCTATTATTTAAATCAGTTTCATCATATTTAATTCTAATTCAAAAAACGAATTTAATCATATTTAATTCAGTGTCACTCATAATACGTCTGAGGAGCAGACGTCTGCTCTTCGACGGAGGCAATTTGACGGAGAGACGCATACTGCAATTCGGCTGGCAGGATCGAATAAGCCTCGAAATTAGCGGAATGCTACAGAAAAGGAACGTACTTGTATTATAATAAATAAATTAAAATTTTTCACTCCAAGTTGGAAGGAACATGAAACTCTAATTCGTTCATTCTTAAAACTCACGATCTTCCATTCATAAAACATACATGGCAGTTTGTACATATTCTTTATCTTTTGAAAAAAGCGCCTGAATAATAAGCTTTCTGATTTTTTAAGCGATTTTCTAATTCATTCTATGTCGTATGTCGTATTCACATTATGTCGTATGGTATAAGGTTGTGGGGAACGGCGGCTGACATTGAGACATTTTTTATCTTACAAAAAAGAGCCATTCGCTCTATTTATAACATGGGCTCCAGAGAATCCCTCAGTGAACTGTTCAAAGAAATAAATGTCTTTACTGTTACTTCTCAATATATTTATGAAAACATAATGTATATATATATTATAAACATAGTAAAAATTTAAAGTCGTTTTCAAACTTCAGTGAAAAACTTAGAAGTAGAAATAAGTTGTGTAGCCGGTACATCGGCTTGATAGGACTGGTAGATCTTTTCTTGTAAATTGTATTCAATTTTATAATAAGTTGCCTGAAACAGTTCTATCCTTTCCTGACAATGTATTCAAAAAGCACATTAAAATACTCTCTGTAGAAGGGCTTATTATAGAATTGATGAATATATAACTGACAAAGATATCTGGAAATAATTCAGCACAGACTACCTGTTCTTAATAATCTTTAATTTTACCATTTGATATCATTATTGTACCAATATGCTTATGTATTTTTTGTTTTTGTAATATCTAATTGTCAATTTTAAAAGAGACCTATATTGGCAAGTTTCTTTCGGTATTTCTTCTTAGCCATTGGTCATTTCCGAAATGCTAGTAGATAAAAAAAAGGAAAAAAGTTAAAAGAGAATTAAATAAGATACAATAAGATTATATTTCAAAAACTGCAAGACGTGTCTAAGTGCCCGCGAGGAAATAAATAATTTTTATCTTTATCTTTTTTATCATATTAGCGTCTACGTAAAAGAAATTAGGTAGCATTCAATGAATAATATAAAAATATGAATAAGTAAACATAATGATATAATTTAGAAATCTAAGGGCGAATTAAAAAAAAATTGATATAGAACTTGGTAAGTTCATATTCGCCATTGTACTTACACATTGCAATTTTCAGTAGATATATATACATAATACATGATATAACATTTATATGAATGTAAGAAAGTCTGGAGGAAAACGACCAATGCAACAGGGAATTTACCTCTACCATAACTGCAGCCAAATAAGAACTCTTGGCAGAGTTATTGCAATTCTGTGAGTGAGCAGTCTCCTAAGGAGATGCTGTGTTCGCGGCAGGAGTGGCAACACACGCGCTATACTCCCTCTATAGGCCTCATTCATAAGCTACGATAAGCACTTTACACATCAGGTGGGCCGTACGCTCGTATGCCTCCTGATGTTGTATAAAAATCACTTAAAGGTAGACATACAAGCTGATTGAGAGCTGACATTGAAGTTCCCTGGAACATTTTGTAAGTAAAAACTATAACTACAAAATTTTTACTTTTTAAATTACTATAATCATCATTACTTATATTTGTTTAGAATGACTATTCACATACGCATAATCATACAACTGTTCACACGAGAAATAATCAGAGCTTATAGGGCATAAGTGCTGAGCTTACGTCTGCTCCGTAGACGTAAGCGCGGCATTCTGCCGGAGAGACGCATGCTGCAATCCGGCAGGTCGGATTCAACGGGGGGTAGAGGGTGAGAGAGGGGTAACCGCAACAGAGCATATGTATTTAAAAAATACTTTAATGCTAAAGTTATTCTTTTTATTCAGGCTGGATATTAGACATCTAAAATAGTATATTACTGTCCAGATTGGCAATTAAGTAATTATGTTAGCGGAGATATGTAACATTTCTCTTTATACGTTAAATGAAACAGTAAATGTTATTGTGACAGAAATATATATAATACTTTGCTCTCATTTTCCAGACCTAAAACGTTCGTTTCTTTTAGCAGTTTCCATTATTGTCTTTTTGGAAATTATCAGCCTGTTATTATGTTCCATATGGAAGATTGTACACTACGATTTTCAGTAGATTTTTGTACACATGATTAAAAATGAATATAAGAAAGTTGGGGGAAAGACTACCACTGCAACAGGCAAATTATCGCTACTTTACAAAAAACCGTAGCCATATAACAACCACCGGCAGAGTTCTTGCATTTCTGCGAGGATGAGGTCTCCTAAGGAGAAGCTGCGTTAGCGGCAGGAGTGATAACTCGCGCACTGTACTTCCTGCATTGTCATCCATCATTCGTAAGCTACTATATGCATTTAACACATCAGGTGGTCATGCTCGTATGCCTCCCGATGTTGTATAAAAATATTTTTTTTATTATTGGCATACAAGCTGATACATTACAGTTTCTTGCAGGATTTTGTAAGTGAAAAATTGTAACTACAAATTTTTATTTTTTACTTTGCTTTGGAGCAAATCTTTATGGTTTACGGTTGACTCCTAATTATTTATATTTATGTTTGAAATTCTATGTACATACACATAACCATAAAACTGTTCACACGAGAAATTATCAGAGCTTATTTGGGGAAAATTGCTGAGCTTACGTGTGCTCCGCAGACGTAAGCGCGGCAATTTAACGCAGAGACGCATAATGCAATCCGGCATTGATTGAACGCAGTGCAGGGGTGGGGAAGAGGGGACTGCAAGGGACCGTAATTAATTAAAATCCAAATGCAAATGCGGAGATATATGACATTTCTCTTTTTAACTGAACGAAACATCTCTTATTTCTCAGGACTCAAAGAATAAATTCATGTGAGGCTAAAATATTAATTTGTTTTAGTTCTTTTAGTTGTTTCTATTTTTTATTGCATTGTTGGAAATTATCAGCCTGTTATTACGTTGCGTATTGAAGATTGCATATAGCTGCTTCCCGTATTGCCAGCGTTCATAGGCTACGATAACCACTCTAGATCAGATGAGTTGCCTTCTGACATTTTTTATACAACATAAGAAGCTATACAAGTTACTACATTGAAGTTCCTTGCAACATTTTGTAAGCAAAAAGCTACTAATTTTTACGTTTGAATATTACTCCATAACAAATAGGTACCAGACCTATAATTTCCTTCCAATTAATCATATTTATTTTTAGAATGTTGTATTACATACACATAATCATAAAACTGTTCACACGAGAAATAATCAAAGTTTATTTGGGAAAAATTGCTGAGCTTACGTGTGCTCCGCAGACGTAAGCGCGGCAATTTGACGCAGAGATGCATCCTGCAATCTGCAGACAGGATCGAATAGGCCTTGAAATCAGCGGAGCGGTACTGCGATGGATCGTATTTGTAAAATATTATTTATAAATTTATCGAAGAGCTGAACGAAGCCATACTTTTTGAAATAATGGAATAGTTTCCGAGTAAGTATATTTTAATGACTGAAGATTGTGATGTACAGACACGGTAAATCTTGTTTTAGTTTCTTGTAAGAAATTTATAGTTTAGTTGCAATAACACTTTCGAATGAAGCGAGTTTTGTATTAGAAGAGTGTGTTATAAAAATATAGCACGTTTTTAATAATGTAGCTTTATATTGTATGCTAAAGAAACGCTCGTTTTTTAGCCCCACCAGGACTAGCAGGGAGGGGAGAGGAAGATCGATCCAGGCGCGGCCATTGCATATGTTACCACAGCTTTATAGCGCCGTAAGGCACTGTACGCTTCTGAGAACGGAGCATGCGCATATGGCTATAAACTAAAATACCGGCCCTGCCCCCGGCAATCACTATCTTTATGTATTCCCGTATGTATTGATCTTTCATGTACGATTCGTTCATTACGATTTATTACGTCATTATGTTTAGTATAATAGAAATTGAAGTTTGCCAGCTCAGCTTGGATTATTATTATATAATATAAAGCGTATTGCAGATCATAACCTAGAACCTATTCTTATAACTCCAAGTTAAATAAAATAGCTTATTATTCAAAACATAGATGAAATCCTTTGTCAAAGGTACAGCTCAGATACCATAGACTATAATGACAGCTTTCAGCAGGGCTGTGGTTGTCTCGACAGCTATAATAAGTATGGTGACCATTTATAGTACATAATAACTGACTAACGCTCCCAGATTAATTGAGTGTGACCACAGGTGGATACTGCAGTCAGACTACAATACTTTTGTTCTTTGACATGTAAATTGAAGCTATTGCTACAGAATAAGTACGTAACAGATGTTACTTGACACATTTGGGCATATTGTTACAAATTAATATTTATAGGTATAGCAAATAGATCTGCAATAAGTAACAAACTAATTTAAATTGAAAAAATATTGGTTTTATGCATCTACATCACAGATTTTTTAACAAAGAAACTCGCTAAAGAAAGCTAATATAAATTTGAACTTATGTGCTTGTTTGCCGTCTTAGTGGTGTAACACAATTCGCTGAGCTGGAGGATGCTAAGGAAGCATAAACGAAAAAATATATTTTAATATTTGTCAATAATATTCTGTTTTATATTTTGCACAATTTCTAGATAGGGTGGCAAAAATAATTAACAATTTGGTTTGTGTAATTGTATATATGAAAAGCTACGTACCTTTTGTATTACGTTTTGCCACTATAACCATATTACCAAAAGTTCGCGACAATAGATAAAATCACTCCTTTCATATTTGATACACGAATCAGTTTTTATTCACTTAGTTTCACCACCATTACATGATTTATTAATAAGATGAATATTATTGAAAATAGAACGAGCGGATGACGAGACATGCACCAAAATTGCAGGCTCAGTGCAATCGATTGCAAGTGCATCGCGCATGTTCACAGGTAAGTACATGCGCATCTTGCATTTGCATCCCGCTGAATAAAATCGATTAATGAACTGTGCCTGAACCGTTGAACAAAGCAATGAAATTAACCTCATTTGAAAAAAGAGGATGATATTTTGAATTCGCAATAAAAATCTGCTCATTTTGTATTTAAAATTAAAATTTCGAACAATTATAAATAGCAAGTTAATATTCTACAGAATATGAGTTTTACAGGAGATTATGGTCAAATAACAAAAAACATCAACCAACAAAAAATAGAAAACAACAATACATACAACCGATACAGGTACTCGGGGTGAACAAAGTTCAATATCTAAGGTATATAAATAAACAAAAATCCCACCAAATGTGATTTCATTCTTACGCTTAGGATGGTAGTATGGAACTCTTGGTGTGTGAGACCGACTCATACTAAGGTATATTCCCTATGGTGTTAAATTTTATCAACATTTGATCATTATGAGATGGAAATGTGGACAATGTTTGAACACACAGGCACTAGTGACATTTCTAATACGTACACAATACTTTTCCTTAATACGTTTAAGTAAAGTATATATGTTATCGACAGATTAAAATACTTCTAGTCTGTATATTGTATAAAATTTATAATGGAATTTACTTAATTTAGTAATGTATCTAAATTGGCGCCATTCTCGATATGTTTTATTATTTGTCATACTCAATAAAGAAATTGAAAATAAGAACAAGATACAGGATGATAGAAACACCTCCCACTGGCAGAACATCCGCCCGGCAAGCTACATTCTCAAGTATATTATTAATGTTATATATAAAATTTTTCAAGTATTAATGTGAGTAAAGTACGAGAATGTTATTTCTTATCAATTTTGCAAATCATAAACTAACAACATAATTCATGTTTAATAAAACAGCAACATATTAAAATATTCACCTATGATCCAGTCTAGAAAGAAACAGTTACAGCGCGAGTTAACAGAACAGAAAGAGTTAGGCATATGTTTCGGCAGCTCTATTATATATTTTATTTGTAGGTTATATGCAAATAGATGCAGTACATCCAGTGCAACCTGTGTATTGATTATCGCTATCTCTTTGAATTGCTGCTGTCCTAGTATGGGACCTGGAAAAAGAATCAGTTTCACTCCGTTACAGGGCTTTTCATTCATTCATTCTATGGGGAAAGCAAGTACGTAAAAAACCGTAAGTGTAATAAATATAACTTTTGAAGATTATTTCAATGAGATACGGTTCAAAATTGCTTAATTATATCCATTGTTATAATAAGCACATTAATGTACAAGGTATCTGCATCACATTTAGGTACAACTATATTCACAGGTTTTAGATTTTATAACTGCTAGTTTTTGTTGCAACTAGCAGTTATAAAACCTAAAACCTGTGAATAAACAAACAAACAGCAACCTATAACAAGTGTGCAAACTAAAATTGTAATATAATTTAAAAAATACAATATTAGGACCGCTTCACGAGGTGCTCGGTTCTCTCTGTCTACCCGTAATGGAACCGGCATTAAGATTTATAACGCGTAGATCTCACAAAACTGTTCATAATAATATATGTTGTTTGGAACCAGGGAAAGTACAAATAGTTCTCAAAAGCTGTTCGCAGAGCTGTCATCATTGGAAAATAAGCTGAGAAAGCTTCACCATCAGGTGTGCTCGTCTTCCTTTATCCGATTATTTTAAAAGAGTAATTCTTGTATAAATAATAAAATAATAATAATAAAATATTTCGTGTCTCGGGAACGAGTCGAACAATTTGGATCAAATTTAGTATTTAAGTATAATTTAGCATTTTGACATGAGCATTTTGTTCAGATATGGGGTTGACGGTTACCTACTCCGTGCAATCCACTTATGAGGATTGTACAGCATATATGCGGGTTTACGGCAGCTTGTCGCCCTGGTTTGATGTCAACATTGGTGTCAGACAGGTATGAGTGTTGTTGGCTCGGCTATTCATCTTGTATCAGGACATTTGTCTTCAGAGAATAAGAAATATGAATATTCATTAACGTTACTTAACTTCTAATCAACATTTTAAACAATGCTTATGTTATTTTTGCATTCATAAACGCTGTTTAGACCTAATTGACATTTTAAGCAGTTACTTAAGCAGCTGTCAAAGTAAACAGCCTATAACCCTTGTTTAACTTCATTAATCAACAAAATGGCGGACATAGTCGTTTTTCATTGACCACCTGATTTGTAATTATTGATTTTTATGTTGACATAAAGTGAGAAAAATGGAATATTTTGATTTTGGTAATGATTTAAATATTTTGGAACAAGATTTAGCCGATATTAATGAATTTCGGCAACCTCGCACTAAAATATAAAAACTCAGGTTGGATCCCATGATGGAGTACGACGATGAGGAATTTAGAAAAAAAGTACTTATTATTCATTTTGAATCATAAGTTCTTTTTTTTCTAAATTCCTCTTCATCCATCAATTAGAAATTATTGACTCCGCAAAACAAACACTGAATATTAAATAAAAGAAAACCAAATAGCAATTTCAAAATGAATTCGTTTGCAATTCTTGACGAATGAATGACATGACAGCTACAATTGACATCTAACAAGATGTTTTGCCCGATTTCTACCATTTCTACTAATCACAAAAAAGTTAAGTAATACTTTACTAAGAAACGTCAAAGTTCCGTTTATGAATACGAAATTTTTAAATACTAGTTGAAACTTAAACCAGTGCTTAGTTTATTTATGTTTAGAACGTTGAATAACATTTTTTTAAACTGCCTGCTTTATGCAGAATCACCATCCGAACTGCAAATACTAGTTACAACAATGAAAGATGATTGTGTGAAGAAAGGCTTACAATAGAATGCGAAGAAAACCAAGATAATGGTATTTGAAAGAGAGACAACCGAACGAACACTAGGATTACGGTCGATGATGTAGTGTCGGAGCAAGTGAATAAGATTAGAAGTGCTTTTAACAGCTATGGAAGGTACACCGCTGATGTGGGGAGACGAGTGAGTGCAGGGAATAGGGTGAATGGGGCATTGGGTAAACTTCTAGGCAGCCGAAATCTAAGCTAGAAGGCACAGCTCGCTGTACACAACGCGGTGCTAATACCAACGCTAATTTATGGAAGTGAGAGCTGGGTATGGCAGAGAGAGCATGAAAGTAGAATAAATGCGGTCGAGATGTGAGCATTGCGCAAAATTTGTGGCATAACGCTTGCTGACCGCGTTCGTAATGACGACGTGAGAGAAAGAGTTGGTCTGAAAGAGAGTGTCGGTGTTAAGATAAGAAAAGGCATGCTCCGTTGGTTTGGACATGTAGAAAGAATGCGGGACGAACTAATAACGAAACAGATATACAATGCATAAGTGGAAGGATGTAGGAGCCGAGGAAAACCGAGACTAACCTACCATGACCAAATTGGTCGTGTTTTATCAAAGGGTGATGTCAGAAGCCCCAGGAACCGGCAAGCGTGCATGAAAAGAGCTACGAATGTTATAGAAGCGAGTGAAGTGTGTAAGAACCGCGTCTTGTGGCGCTCGGTTCTCTCTGCCTACCCCGCAAGGCACCTGGCATAAAGATATAGATACATACATACAAGTATAATTGAGATTTTTTAGTTTATCGTGTTTTTACACAAAAAGAGAACATAAACCAGTTGAGAATGCGCAAGCTTGCATTGCCAGAGGAACACCTGGCTCGTCAATTATATAACAACTCAATTTTTTTTTTAATTTGTCGGCCATTTTGGCCATGCTCCTTAAGATATAGGAACGGTGTTCCTGAACATTCCTATCTACGAGTACTTTTATATGCTGAATCCGAATCTGAAGTTAAAATTCGAATACTCGAAAAAAACACGATTTCATACAGGAACGGTAGGTATTCCTGAAAAGGTCGTTATGAGGGAAACTCATTCAGGTACTGAAATTAAATGCTAGATGTATTTTGATTTATCTATCGATCGACTGACTTGCGTAGATCTCGGCTGGGTTACTATTACTATAACTGCGATCGTCTGGGATTATATATTTATGTAACTTGTTAACGAATTTCCTACAAAATGACGATTATTTAGAAGATAAATTTATTAAAGATAAAGAACTCTATGAAAAAGCTATTTAAAATAATCCCGATTCATTAAAAACACAGGTCATTGAAAGAGTGCTCAATCGGAGGGGGATTTGTCTAATTGCATTTTGCTAGAAAATTGGAATTCTCTATTCTCGTCGGATGTGCGAAATTACTGAGTGACCTACAAACCTAATAAATTTAACTGATGTAAAGTATGTTATTTCATTATGTTATATATATTTAATGATATATATAGCTAAACCTCATAATAACCAATTCTATGTTATGTAAAATACACAAACACATAGCCTAATTATCTTGTTCACGTTATAACGTGGTAAGCTCCACGTAGCTTGACAAGAGTAAATGCTTATTAACTATTGATAATTTAATGGTATGTTGTATTGCTTCATAATGGTGATAATTATAATGCAAGCAATAACGTACTATAGTGGCATAGTATTGTCTTAGGTTATCGCGATTGTTACACATTGAATTAAACAAGTTTTAACAGAAGTATCGCGTGTTTTATTTATTTTGTTGAACCTGACGTTTCGAACGCTTTGCAGCGTCCGTGGTTCAACATGCGATACTTCCGTAAAAATTGTTTATCAGTGGCATATTTGATCTAAGTGCAAAATATCGTTTCAAAAGACCACAAACACGGAACTACAAAGCTTTCTGATACGAGTAGTTCTTTGGAAAATCTCTGGGAGTTCATTCCACAACTAAATAGTTCTCCGACGAACACTTCTCTGAAATTCCTCACATACTGATTCTAGTGTGTGAGGAAGAATTCCCCGGCGACCAGTGCAGTTTTAAACTGAAACTTCTCCTCGGAACATAACCCACAACAATCGACAGAATGAACCATGGCAGAGAGGACCAGTATTTCCTTAAACTCTTAAATAAAATAATTACCGTGTAGTTTTTTTAACTACCAGGTAGCTGGACAGGGGCTATATTATTGATACACAACACACACACAAGTACACAACACAGGTTGTAGATTTGAGGTTGGAACGAGTTTCATTGTTTGTACAGGTTATGCTACTAGGAATACATGAATTAAAGGGTTCGATATAAGAATTAATCAATATCTTGTCAGTATACTTTCACAGTATATACATCTCGCTCGCACTACTGAGAAGCTCCTTGTATAAATATGAATGTCGAACTAGTAAGCAAGTATTATCTGAAAGTCTACAAGGTAACAAAAACAATTTTTGTTGGTTATATCTCTAAATAAATGACAAGCAATAATTCTATGATACATAGCCTTTATCATTTCTATTTTGGTTTTGGAGATACTGCCGATATATACCCCTACCCTGAATTTATTTAAACCGCAAAACGACATACAGGTAATACATGTAATTTCACTCCTCTTTTAGGCCACTTCTTGAAGATTGAAATAACGATATTGACGTTACAAGATATAAAATAACACACACACACATATAGCGCATATTAGCACTCGTTCATTCATATTAGTATATTTAATATAGCAGAATAATTCGTTAATAAAAATAAAAAGCATCTAATTACCGTTTTAGTGACAATATACAGTATAACTCAGCATGGTGATTATGATTTTCACAATCTAAACTACGAGTATGTATGAGTAGTAACATGTTTACACACAAGAAGCTTTCAATAAAAGGTAAATAAACTTCAAATACGTTGTAATAATTACTATTTGATGACAATTTTATATGTTTTATTAATTATAATAATACATATGAAATTGTCATGAATAGTAATTATTAACGACCTACATAATAAATAAATAATAACGACAGTGAAATTGATATTATTATGCCTTTATGGTCTACATTGTAAAGAATAATTCGAACTTGATGTGTCCCCGTTTACAATCGGTTATTAGGACATCATAAATGTAGAAAGATAATAGTTAAATTTGTTTAGTTGTACTGGTAGTTGTAGTGGAATCTATCATAAACTCGTAGCTAAATTCAAAGCATTGACAATGCGCAAGCGTGTCTGATTTTCAATAACGGATTATGATTGTTTACTGACATTTAATTTATTTTGTTATATGTTTCATTACATAATTACATACATTTATAATATAAATTTAGTAATTATTTTTTAAAATTATAATACAGTTTCCAGCGTTCACAATATTTTATACCCACTAAAAAGTTTTGTTACCAGGCACAATTAACGGTAACGCCCATATCGTTCCTCTCCACTGTCCGGCCACGTGGATAGATAGTATTGAGTTATTATTCGGGTTATAAGACTAGGAGACCATAAACTCAAAGAGGTCCTCGATGAAAATATTATGCAAAGTCATAGGCAAGCAAGTTTAAGCAATTTTGAAACTTGTGAAATCAATAGATTATGGAGAAGCCAACTAAAAGAGGCGATTGTAAATGTCGTATCAATAATAATTGAATTTGTATTCCTAAAATAGTATGCAATGCAATCCAATTACATATTATTGTCTGACAGCATTAGATACTAACTTCTTAGAGTGCAAATTAGGGTGTTGGCTTATTCATTTATATCCCGAGCTCTCCCAAAGCATTTCCTCGTCAATTGCTAATGAAAGAATTTGGAATTGAATGAAAAACGTGAGAATCGCCAGTTGCCTGCCTCGGCGGCTTACTGAGTTCCTTGAAGAGGTTGGGCACGGTTTGTACCCACGGAACAGTTTGTTTGTTTTATTGGATGCAGGTAATCTCCAGAACTGTTGATCCGATACTGAAAGTTCTTTCCCTGACATTATCCTAGAGTGCTGTGCAGGTATTTTTGTTTAGGGTTCCTATGTAAAACCTAAAAAACTGCACTCAACACGACTCGATTCGTACACTGAAAGCCTTGTTCCGCTATTTAAAACTTACGTTGCCTATTCATATTTTATTGGATCGCAATATATCATTGATAAAGGTACGAATAAATAGATGTTTTTTTTTTCAGAATTCAATTTAGATACAGCATTTATAATCTCACGGAGACGACTACTATTTAGTTACTATTGAAGGACAATTTCTCAAATTAAAACAAATAAAATATAAAATTCTTTTGGCTAATATCATTTTTATTGAGAAAAATCATCATTTGCTATGATGTGCAATTGATGATTTCCTCCACACTTCTGCGTTGTTCTTGTTTCTTGCCAAATTTCTAAAGAAATCACAAATCAAAACCTACAGACAAACAGATATAATAATTACTATATAATAAAGACTATATATATTGGAAGTACATGTCTTGTGAGGCTTGCTTCTTGACGAGGTGCGGTAGTATGCGGTCAATTAATGCACTAACAGAATTGGCTCGTGACGTAAAGTGGTAGGAAGTGGTCGTATGGTCCTTGTACATGATTAATTTACTAGACAGAAGTAAGACTGAGGGATTGGTTAAAGTAATCATTTTCATCTACATTACAAATTATCACTGTGTTGTTTCATAATATGTGATTAATCTTACATTTAAAGTAGGATACATTAGAAATACGTAAATGAAATTAGTGATGTATGACGGAGAGAGCATGAAAGTAGGATAAACGCGGTTGAAATGCGAGCGAGCGAGCAAAATTTGTGGCGTAACGCTTGTAGACCGTATTCACAAAGATGAGATTAGAAGCAGAGTTGGTCTGAAAGAGAACGTCGGTGTTAAAATAAGAAGAGGCATGCGCCGTTGGTAGAAAGAATGCAGGATGAAAGAACGCAGAAGCAGATATACAATGCAAAAGTGGAAGGATGTAGGAGCCGAGGAAGGCCAAAACTTACCTACCATGATCAAACTGGTCGTGTTCTATCAGAAGGTGATGTCAAGAGCGCTAGAAACCGGCGAGCGTGCATGAAAAGAGCAAGTGGCGCTCGGTTCTCTCTGCCTACCCCGTAAGGGATTTGGCGTGAAGTTATAGATAGAAATTATTGATGAACTTGACATACCTACATTATGTTTTCATATACGGATTTTTGAAGTGAAAACTTCTTTAGGGGTGTTGTGCACTTTTTGGGATGAGTAAAAAATGTTCAATTCGCGTCAGGACACGTGACCCTGACCGTAAGACTTTGGTGAGAATTCGAACTTAAGTTTGCTGCAGCGCTAAAACATTAGTTACCTCTAATTAAACAATTAAAATATGAAGCGCTAGATCGTTCATAGGGCGTTATTTTCTCGCGACCAAAACGTTGTAAGCGCCATGAAATTCTTGGCGCTTACGCGTTTCGTTCAACATAGTTTATCAACATCGCTGTTTGGTAATGATAATGGTGAAATTATGGATGAAAGTTGATTTTTCTGAGAAATAAACTTTTTAATATAAAATAATTGTAATAGTTCTGACACTTCAGAATTATTACAATTATTTTACATTAAAGTTTAAATTGTCATGTTTGTGTACGATAGCGCAATAAATGAATATTGTATTTTACCACATACATGATAGTACTTTTATACTGATAAATAAAGCAATTCGTGCGAAATTATTCCCTAACTATTCCAAAATATTCAAAAATGCACAACGTTAATGTTCAAGTTTTCACTTCTGCCGGCACTCCAGAAGTGCACCCCATTTTTTTATTAAATAATAGATAAAAGAGTAGGTGACAAGAACTACTGTATCATTTGATAAGTTATATTATTTTAATGTACGAATTAGATTTCCTAAGGTGATATAGTAATCCGTTTTAGGTCCATGACTTCACTTAGTGAGTGCTCTTTGATCAATGACCCAACAAATCTTACATGGAATATTTAGTATGTGTATGGAATGTTTCACTATTTTAAATTATTTGCCCGTAATGACATCTAAACTCGCAGTAGTCTCGTAGACCGTCTCGTAGCACCTCCGTAGATTGCTACGGCTACCTACAATGTATCTACGATGTAGCTAGCTTGCCCGTAATTTCGTCCGCATGTTATATTTCCTCGGGAATTTATATAATTCGGCGGATACACCCATGCTAATTTTAAATTTCTAGAACACGGTTTCGGCTGCGCATTGATCACAATCATACCGTTTGTTTCCTTGTTACAGACTAATGTAAATGTATGTGAGGATGTTAGATGTTTAAATGATAGATTTGTGACTCAATTATGAAATACATCGGGATTAAATTTGTGAAACAATCGAGAGATACGGTTATATTTTAAAAGCGTTTTTCTGAGAGCATGTGTAATTGTGTACCTATTTATGCCAAGCTCCACCATCTTCACGAAAATTCTAAATATTGAACATATTTAGATTTTTTCCTAATCCTCTCATCCAAATTTTTGTTCAGGACCGATAATCTAAATTTTTTCATAGATGCTGATTTTTCCTGATGATGATCATCAAAATTTTAATTCTGTCTCCTAACGATTATTAAACTTACGGAAACATGAAACAGATTCATTCTCATATTTCTTACGAAGGGAGAGTACTAGGAATGCATGAAACAACAGAGTCGCTTACATCTTTGGTCATCGTTTCGTATTTTATTTTATTATTTACACACTACCTGCCTATTTACAATAAATAATTATGTGGATACAGTTTATCAAATATTTTAGTTACGAATATAATCTAGAATGACCAGATTAGACCAAATCTTTGTATACAACGCGGTTTTTTAACTAAACTTCAACTAAAATTAGAAATTACTTTAGTTGATGACTTGTAAAACAAGTTTGTCATTTGTTAACACCTTAGTCGAACAATCTATTTATTTTTTGTGTCATGTTAAGCTAGTCTTATGATTAAGGTTATAGTTAACATACCCTTAAAAAAAACGAAATTGGTACACGGGTGAGTCAGTGCCAAAACGGAACTGAAATATCATTTAACATATTCATGATATACGCCAAAAAGCAATTTTTCGTGGTTTTATTCGGCATATTCCCAGTTCTAGTGTAACCGGCAATTAATAAAAATACTTAAATTATCACAGTAGCCGTGACTTACACCCCCAGACACGGAAATGCGGATCGATACAGGTGGATGCGCATACTCGAAATGCAGGCTATTGCCTGCAGTTTAAAGCCTAGGTGGAATGAAGGTGTAGGGGCAATAAATATTACTTTAAGGAGTAAGCGAGATGGACATTCGTTGTTGGCAAGTGAGAAACAAAGAGAGATAATATAGAATTGCTAGGATATTTTTCATTCGATATCTAGGGACCATAACTTATGATCTGTCATTCAGTGTAGACGGTGCGTGTGAATCGGAATATTTTATAATGTCTTCATCTTTGGATAAACTTATTCACAGGTGAGTTGCAACGAGACAATTAATTTTGTTCAAATAAAATTTTGTGATATTAAATGCACTTAGAATTTATGTATTTTTCTGAATATTTTCTTTTTGTGTATAATGCATACGCGAATTGAGTGTCTAACACAAAATGCAAGCAAAAAGCGAAATTTTACTTCCACTATAATAAGTAATAAGTTACCATATGGTAGATTAATAATTGCAGTTTCGAGATTACACTGTTATGGATAATATAATTTTAAGTAGAGTACAAGTAGATTCATTAATAAAACATCATCAGCACTAAGTTACTTAGAAAAAAGTGTCAAATTATAACGGCTACTCCTGTTAGCTTTTCGAGGTCGGCTTTATTCTTTCACCAAGCAACCAGAAAACACTGGGGACGAGGTGACTATGTTGCATTGAGCTTATTATTGTTTGCGTACACTCCATATTTAGCTAACAGATTGTTTATAAAACTAAGAAAACATTACACAAGAAATTTATCAATAAATTCTAAAGTTTTTCGCCTCTAGGATTCATTTGCGCAGGTCAGTTGCCTTATTAAGCTCCAGAATAGCTTTGTTTTCTGTAAATCTTACTGAAGTTTCTGCGGCGGATGGCTTTCTTAAGAGCTGATGTAATGTTTTTAACTTTAAATTAGTTAGGTGTGAGATATGTAAGGATCGAGTCACGTGGCGCTCGGTTCTCTCTGCCTACCCCGCAAGGGATTTGGCGTGAAGTTATAGATAGATAGTTAGACCTATCTCGCAGTTCAAGTCCAGCGAAACTTGCAGCTAGTGTCTCGGCTAGTTGGGACAAAGTTTACATTACAATATACACATTAACCATCATGAAATTGAATTGAATTTGAAAATGATGTATGAAAGAGAAATGGTTTGAATAGTGTCGGCGTTAAGATAAGACAAGATATGCTCCGTTGGTTCGAACGTACCTATACAAAGAAAGTGATAGAATATACGAATCGAGGAGAGGCCAAGACTCACTTATCTCTTTTTGCAAAAGAAGCATGAAAAGACCAATGAATGTTAAAGACGCGATCAAGGGTGTATATTTACATATCATATTCTCAGCTTAATGGTAAATTATAGTCAACAGGTTTCCGAGTTAAAAAATATAATAAATAGTAAATAAGCGATCTTGGTGGTTGATTGGTGGTGCAGTGGTTAGTAACGCTGCTTTTACAAAAACGCTCGTGGGTTCGATTCCCACACAGGACAAACATATGTGTGCGTGAACATGTCTGTTAGTCTTGGTCTAGGTGTTTTAAGAGAGGTATGGCGTATCAAATCAGTCCGTTAGGGGAAGTACCGCCACCTTACAGAAAATGGCAGTCATATAATCCTTTGTTGTGTTCCTGTGTGTGAGTGAGGTCACCAGTAAGCTCCTAAGGAGTTGCTATGAGCAGCAGAGGCGGCGTATTGTTTTATTATTCAACGGCGGGAGGCATACAAGCATACGGCCCACCTGATGTAAAGCAGTTACCGTAACCTATTAACGTTTGTAATTGTATTAAGTATCACTTGCGCGATGCCTCCTCTGCTGCTTACACAGCAACTCCTTAGGAGCTTACTGGTGCCTTCACTCACATGCAGGAACACAACAACCCTCTAGAGAGTTGTTATTTGGCTGCGGTTTTCTATGAGGTGGAGGTACTTCTGTCTGTATCTGTATTATTGGAAGAACAGAAACTGGGTACAGGTCGCCTTGGTATTCGATATCTTGTGCGCTCATAGTCCCTCTCTATGCATTATTATTATTTGTTTACATTATTTGTATTGTATGTTGTGATTATATTCCCATCACTAATTTATCTTTATCACTCTTAATCCATAATTAGTACGCATTTATATTTATTTATATATAATAACGGGGAAGACAAATCCTCGGTGTTTTAACGATGACTTATAGTCTGATATGCCTACAGTATTGTTGCACATCTCAGGCCGTAGCTGAAAACCAGGGACTTGCGCTATGAGCAATCGATTCACTGAGCTGCAGCCTATTTGTACCACTGCGACACGCATGCATGTCTACTGTCTGTATCTGTATCTGTGTGTGTAATGTTCATTTTTTATTGCTTTGTACGTGTATTTTTTTTTTTTGTGTATTGTTTTTTTGTAGCATATGTGTTAGTGTGAGTACAAATAAATCATTTATCTATCTATCTATCTACACCAAATTATTCAGGGTCTATTAGATGTCGGCATGCCATTGGTTCGTACTTGAAATTTAAGTGCCATATAAACGACTCACTAAGATTGACAAATCTTATTGTGAGTATACTCAAACATTATTTAGGTTACTAGTGGTCGCCACGATCGGCGAAATTCAACCATAATGATTATTAAAAATTTTAAAGTAAAAAAATGGAAACATTCCAGTTTTATTTTTTTATATTTACAATTTCTTTTTAACGATAAAACTAAAGCATGTGAGTGACTGCTAAACAATAAAAAACCAGTTGAGAATGCGCAAGCTTGCATTGCCAGAGGAACACCTGGCTCGTCAATTATATAACAATTTAATTTTTTTTTATTGTCTGAGGAAACTAGCACGTCTAAAAATTATATTTCGAAAAACGTGTGGCCTACCCTAAGAAAGATCTGATTTTCTTGGGCGCTGGAGATCTGATGGCAGTCACTCCTTGTTAAACTCACTATTTTCGCGAAATTCTTAGGCTTAGGTAATAGACCCCACCAATCCCAAGGGATTAGGAAACGGAATAGCGCTGGAAAGAAGTAGATTGTTTTATTATTTAAAAGTATTACTTTCGTGGCTAGATAACGTATCATCTTTGCCCTTAAATGAAAATATGAGTGAAAAGAAGAAAGAAATTTACCGTCTATACAGGAATGAAACCAAGGCTTTAGTGAAAGAATAGCGTGAAAGACAAATTATGAATGAGGTAGAGAGGCTGACGAAAAACTTCGAGGCAAATACCAAACTCTTTTGGAGAGAGGTAAAGAAGTCTCGGAGTGGTTCGTCGGCATCCAGAATGGATAAGATAAAGTCTAAAGCTGGTGTCATTCTTGCGAACACTCAGGAAATGTTTGAACGGTGGAGTGAATATTTTGAGGAAATGTATGAGTATGCCTCGGACGCTGACAATAAGAGTGAGTCGGATGCTTACTCCATGTTGACGGCGTCCGACGAATAACTATGGATGAGATCGAATGGTCGATACGAATCTTGAAAAATGGAAAATCAGCGGGAATTGATCTGATCACAGCTGAGATGATCAAACTAAGTGGCACTTACGTTCGGGACGCCTTCTGGTACTTAAGCAATCTGTGCTGGAGAACTGGAAGGGTCCCAATGGACTGGAGACGCGCAGTGATCGTGCTCTTGTATAAAGGCAAGGAGAATGAGGGTGAAATCCGATGAAATGCTGTGGGACGCACAAGGAGGTTTCCGAAATGGAAGGGGATGTACGGATCAAGTTTTCTCGCTCCGCAATATCGTGGACAAGCATCTGGCCATCGACACGAAGGTTTGCTGCGGTTTTGTGGATCTTGAGAAAGCATTTCATGGGGTTGTGCGAAAGGAACTGTGGGACATATTGCCGAGATATGGGATTGACGGTTCACTGCTTTATGCTGTGCAGTCCACTTACAAGGATTGCTCAGCATGTGTGCGGATGGATGGTGGCATGTCACCCTGGTTTGATGTCAAAATTGGTGTCAAACAGGGTTGCATGCTATCTGCTAGGCTGTTTATCTTGTATCTCTATAGTTGTCTGCATAGAATAAGGTCAACGAATGTGGGATTGCGCATGGGTGATCTAGTGGTGAACTGTCTGCTGTATGCAGACGATGCTGTGCTATTAGCAGATACACCATCTGAACTGCAAACGCTGGTCACAATGATGAAAGACGAATGTATGGAGAAAGGCTTACCACTGAATGCGAAGAAAACAAAGATAATGGTATTTGAAAGAGAATAATCCAGAACTAATGTAAGGTTTACGGTTGATGATGAAGTGTTGGAACAAGTGGATGAGATTGTATATCTTGGATGCGCTTTCAGCAGGGATAGAAGGTACACCGCAGATGTGGAAAGACGAGTGAGTGCTGGGAATAGTGTGAATGGAGCGTTGCGAAAACTTCTTGGCAGTAAAAACCTGAGTCAGAAGGCACAACTCGCTATACACAATGCAGTGCTGGTCCCAACGCTAACTTATGGATGCAATAGCTGGGTATGGCAAAAAGAGCATGAAAGTTGGATAAACGCGGTCGAAATGCGAGCGCTGCGCAAAATTTGTGACGTAAGACTTGTAGAACGTATTCGCAATGATGATGTTAGAAAGAGAGTTGGTCTGAAAGAGAGCGTCGGTGTTAAAGTAAGAAGAGGCATGCTCCGTTGGTTCGAACATGTAGAAAGAATGCAGGATGAAAGAATGACGAAGCAGATATACAATGCAAAAGTGGAAGTATGTAAGAGCCAAGGAAGACCAAGACTTACCTACCATGACCAAATTGGACGTGTTTTATCAGAAGGTGATGTCAGGAGCCCTAGAAACCGGCGAGTGTGCATGATGTTAAAGAAGCGAGTGAGATATGTAAGGATCGAGTCACGTGGCACTCGGTTCTCTCTGTCTACCCCGCAAGGGATTTGGCGTGAAGTTATAATAGTAAGTATTACTTTCGTATTCATAGTATTTTATATAGAAATTTGAAGATGCAAGCTTAATCTTAAAAGGAATCTAAAGACAATCTGCCTTTTTCTTGCACTTTACACGTTATATATTGTCTGCAATATGTGTTTAATATATTATTTATTAAAATAATAATTATTGTTTTATTGCTTATTTCAATCAATAATAATAATGTTATTATTATGTGAAGGAAATAATGTGTATTCTACCAATTTTACAACGGGTCGTGTTCTGAAGAATTGTTCGATATGATGCCGACAGCTACTTTGTATAACCGCATCGCTCGCCGACGGCGGGGAGTTCACCCTCACACGCTGGGACCGCAACGCATGAGTGACATCTCTGGTGTTGCAAATGTCCATAGACCAAAGGTGACTGTTTATCATCAGGCAGGCCGAATACTTGATTGGCACCTTAGTGATATAAAAATGTATATTTATATAACGTTGCAGAGCAGAGTGTTGTCCAAGCATCTTCGAATGAAGGGAAACCCATATCCTAGCAGGGATTTGTATAGTTTGATGAGATTATGGTGATGAGCACGGAATTCTGGCTAGGCATGGGTCCGAATCGCACTTGTTTGTTTGCGTGTTTAAAACTCTCTTTTTTGTTTTGCAGATTACTTGAAAACTGTAATAAAGAAGACTGGCTCGAAACAATGAACAAAAGTGATAAAACCCTTTTGATTTCTTGCTTGAACGACAAGCGCTATCATAAAATGTTAAGGAAGAAAATGTCCAAGACAGTTTTGGTGAGTAGCTTTTTATATATACATTACATACTCCTTTTTATAAAGAAGAAAGGATAATGAAACGGGAAATATGGTATTTATTTATTTTATTATATTTCAGGCAAAACTTAAATCGAAATTGTCACCACAGCAAATTTCTTACAAGAAGAAACGGTCAGCCAAGGTGAAAAATAAAGCGGCAGGCAAACAAACTAAACAAACTACTAAGCCTCAGGAACGTCAAAAAACAACTACAATTGAAGATGAGGAACCGAAACGCAGAAAAAATAAACGTAAGAGTCTCCCAGCATCATTGATAGATGCAATGAACAAATTGCATATAAGTAACAATGAATAAAGAGCTACTAAAAGCCTTTTCAATACCACCTATGTTATTTCTGTGTGAGTGTCTATACTATTTAATGAATAGCACTAGTTGTAGATGGGCGTCTTACATTAATGTTGTCTTCGTGAATAAGTAGGGTTGCATGTTAGAAGTGTTAATCGTAATCGTGTTTTAAGTTTCAACATTATGTTATTAAAACATCTAATAAGCGTAAATTGTATAAAATGTATGTTGAAAATTACAAAGGTAAGGAGTCTGTTTAAATAAATGAATTTATATACAGTTATAGTCGACCAGTGCAATATATAAAAATGTTTCAAACAGTGCGGTGCTCTCGTAGTCAATACACAGATGTTGTTTTATGCGTGTTGAATACGCTTTTATCTTTTTTACAGTATACCGTACATTCCCGGTTAACATAATTCTCGTATATGTGTAACACTGAAAGATTTAAAAAATAAAAGCAGTTTAATGTAGGAAACTGTTAATATTTTTATTGCTTTTCGAAGTAGACTTCGTTCCTCTCTAAGCACCGTCCCATGTGATGAAACTATTGACTGAATCCCATTATTTCTTAAAGATCACTCCTACGCCTTTCTCGAAAGCTCCCACGGCATCTTTATTATTATAAAGCGAATTCATCTGAGTTTTCTTATTAATTCCAAAAATGAAATAAAAGTCAGACGGTCGGGACTGCTGCAAGGAAGATGACTCATGTTTTATTCTACCATCGAACTGTTAAGAAATCTAGTACAAAGCTTTCTGACGCCTAAATGTTCATTCAGAATCACATCACTTAGTTTTCTTCAGGACTCCTTTTCTTTCGAGGGATATGCCTCTTTGTTTTGTTCTATTATTACTATTACGTTGCTTCGGACATTGATTTTAAATTAGATGTTTAGAAATAAAAATAAATTACTACTAAATGATTGATATTGTAGTTTCAAAACATGTTGCATTTAGATTTCAACACAAAGGTAGATATACTTACGTAGTTGGTGCATCTTTATGAAACATATATTTAATACTCTGTATTATATGATCGATGGGATTCCATTAATTATGTAAAGATTTTGTTACTGTACTGTCTAGATGGCGACTTAAAAAAAGACTTATAATGAGAAAGTTTCTTCATTAGACATTTCATTTTCAGCAATGGTAATTTTAGAAGTGCTATTAAATTTAAAAAAAAAAATAATCTATGACATATTAGTAACAATATGAATTTATAAAAAATGTAAGACATGTCTAAGTTCCTGTGAGGGGCCAGTGGCAACAAAGAACTTTTGTCTATATCTTTAAGAAGTAAAAAACGAGCTTAAAATGAATTGACGCGTAAAATAAAATAAGTCAACCATGTGCATTTGTGAAACTTATTGAGAACTCTATCGATACTATTAACAAATGAGTAAGTAATTAATTAGTACACAAGTAATAGATAAATTGCACACATTGTACTCGTATCTAGTAACTTATTGTCTCGCATAACACCTAAACAACCAATTTTGTTTCTATAATAATTATCAACGTGCCAAGGGCTTAAACCATATTTATGACATAAGGGTGACTGGTCCATAAATTAGTAATATTTTATCAAATTACGAGTATATTAAATTAAATGTTAATGTTGTAACAAATTATATTAAAGTCAATGTGATATGGTTGTTGCTAAAAAAATCCGTCGAATTTATTGCGGTAATTATTTAACTATCTTTATGTTAAATTTTAATTATAATGTAAAGCTACAGTAGTTTCATTGAAATGGACGCAAATTTGTTGTAACTTTTAACAGACACAGAATAGTTAATAGATTATATTAGATTCTGGCGTTATTTTGCAAAAGTCAATTTTACATGCAATTTGATCTAACCTGCTTTGTGCTTGGCGGTTTTAGTGTTGGTGACGGAAGCACGTAAAGCAGGTTAAATCAAATTGCAAGAGACAGAGTAACCAGTTCTGAATTTAAATATGCCTTAACCCGTAATTACCTTTTATAAGAGTTCACGCCTACTAAATTAACTAAATTAATGTTTTACTAAGCATGTAACTATATAATACTATCCTAAATCACATATGAGCCATTATTGTTAAGTTGTATTACTTACTTTATTCATCGAAAATCTTGCAACTTTTTTGCGTTGTTCAACTTTTGGAAAAACTTCAGGTAAATGTAATTCAAGAACTACATTAACATATTTTGTTTTGATTACGTATGTAAAATAATAAGAAAAGGGATACAAAGCAGCTACGGTATCTTTATATATTGTGATAATATAACTACAGGTCCAAAAAGCTCTCAGGTCAGTTTGCTCTACTTACTATGTAGAATTATTTAAACCGAATTGATATATCTTGTTATTTTTTGTTATAATCAATCAAATAGGTTGTACTATTCCGTTACATTATATTAAGTAACTGTACATGGTGTAATATAGAAAAACACAATACAGATCTACTAAAAATAATGAAAGTTAATATTTTAATCTAAAGTTAAACCGAAGAAATAAAATAAAATTAGTCCATTCCGTTATCTGTAAACAAGCGCAACTTTTCTAGGTAGTCAATCGTGTGAATTATCAAAATATTAACTTTGTAATGTTATTTGTAACCTATTTAAATAATATGAGTAATTCATATATCTCGTCTTAGCGAACATCAATTATGAAAAATGATAACTTGTGACGGCAGTCTATATAGTAAATTTATTAATTTTATTTATTCATTATTTTTAGGATAACACGTGAACGTCATTATTGTTTTATATTTTCTAACCATTGTAAATTTTAAGAGATGAAATTTTGAGCTGAAATCAATGAAATGTAAAATCATACTCAGCGTAATACGGTGCAATTAATTTTAAAATTTTAAAGTATATCTTTAAAAAAGGGCAGGCCTGAAAAGTCTATTTAAAATATTTTTTTTTGTAAAGTAATATTTCTAAGCGTTTTAAAATTTAAGCTAAATTGTTTATAATTAAGAAGTAAGTTGCTTTTTGTTTGAAAGCAAACAACCAAAACATCAGAGTGTGTGCATTTTACAACGAAGCATGTTTTGTTGAAATCACGTTTGTTATTTTTTTATTATTAGTATCAATTAAATTGATAGAAGTTCAATCTATATCTATCTATATCTCCTCGCGTAAAAAATGTTAACTAGATTAATAATGGATTGATTTTTACAATAAGTTAACCAAACCTAAGCGTAATCTTATATTTATAATCTAATTTTTATAGTAAGACATGCTTTAAGTAGCCCAAGTAGATTTTATTCACATTCGAACAGCAGCGCATCAGCCTCATTTATCTTTAAAAGTTCCGTACCCGAAGACAGTCTTGAACAAAACAGAATGAATATTTAATTACACATAATAAACCCGATGTTTCTTATTACTAGTTACTCTGGCTTGTAGGAAGACATTGATTAGAAAATTTACGTAACGTACTTTAGGAGAGGATACAGCGAGAGCTCGCTCTGTGCTTCGTAAATTAGATCTTTCTTGTATTGGCGGGGCATAGCAAGAACTATTGCTCTAAATGTCCGTCTGTGACAGTAGTGAAACGGTTGACCGCTAGCTTTAATAGTATTCGCGAACCCAGGGGTTACTTACCTTCTTCCCCGACAGGCTTAACCGACAACCGCGTAAAGTCCCTGTTGCAGTAGTATTGCCGAAGAAGGAGTCTGTTACCGCCTAGTGACTGCTGGGGCTATAAAGGGACAGTCATTTAATTCACAATGTAAAGTATTTCTTTAACAGGCTGCTTACGTGGCTTGGACCACGGAACGTGCTAATTTCTCTAACATTATTTCTCATACATCTTTCTTGATTACCACCTTAGTAGTATAAAAAAAAAAAAAAAAAGCATGAAACAGATGATAATGAGGCAAACAGAACGCTGCTTCGAGGTTCCGTAAGAGCTACTGGAACCGTAATTGTGACGTAGGTACTCTGCGATTCCAGAGAAGTTTTCTACCGAGAAGTATTAATTTGTGGAATGTACTGCCTGGTGTATTTTGTTCTAGGCACTACAGCATGAGGATCTTATAAAAAGGCGAGAAAAGAGTTATTACAACGGCAACGCACGAGTGATATCTCGGGTGTCTATAGGCTACAGTAATTGCTTAACATCAGGCAGGCCGTTTGCTTGTTAGCCATTTTAGCGGTTTAAAAAACGGCGTTGTTTAACACGCCGTTTTTTAAGCTGCTTTTTTAATTGCGTTTTTTAAATTAGCAAATAAGCAATTCGAGTTATTGTTTTCGGACACGGAATGTTTTAAAGCTTTATGAAACTGAAGTAGAGCGAGATTCGACTTGCATTTTATAAAACCTAAATACGTTTGTTTTGTTTGTACTGTTGATAAATTTAGATAGAATTTTATTTAGAACATTTACTTGTACACCCATGTGATGATTGCGCAATCATCGGCGCTTCTGTCTAGGAAGCAATGGGTGAACTCAGGAGATTCTGCTGTCGACATCAGTACCTAGGAGCCATCTACCTATCTCCAACCATAGAAGAAGAAGAAGAATGTCAAATTCTAGGGCAGTGGTTGCACTGAGATATCCTATTTA
The DNA here is from genome assembly GCA_947507595.1 of Pyralis farinalis. Classification (NCBI taxonomy): domain Eukaryota; kingdom Metazoa; phylum Arthropoda; class Insecta; order Lepidoptera; family Pyralidae; genus Pyralis; species Pyralis farinalis. The sequence continues at coordinate 31,721,400 of OX382265.1, forward strand.
TTTAAGAAAATAAAGCTAAATGCTTAAACTTCTAAAGACTGGTTACATTTGCACTGATTAAAATTGAATGTGATATATGTTCTTACTATTGCCAAAAGCGACTTAATCACTTGTATACATTTATAAACACTAGTTAAACTAAGTCGACTGAAAAAAATGACGTTTATGTATATTTATACAATTTTCTTGTTATGTATTATGATTATACCCTCCAAACGTTTTCCAATTGCTGCTTTTGAAAAAAAAATGCATAAAAATGTTTTACCTAATTAAATATACGTAGTTAGGTGTCAAAAATGAGTAGGTACATACATAATAGTATATTTTGGAAGTTTTACTTTTACTATCTATAAAGACGATGGCGACCAAACAGTTTTTTACATGTTAATTATATCCTCGTAATTATATGCTTTTAAGATATATATTAGTTGTTTAGATGATTTATATATATATAGGTTATTATTTGAATATGTAAATACTTGGTGTAGTAGAAACACAACTACATATTCTTACGATTATCTTAAACTTATTAATGCTCAATTTTCGTAGTATATACTTATACTAATCGTTCTGCATATCATAAACCGAACTAACAAACTTTTGACATGTCGCTAGTACTTATTTTCGCAAGGAAGTAGCCACTACTTACTTATAGTATCAAACATTGTAGTTAATAAGAATGTCAATTATGTAATGTGTTAATGTATGTCTGTCGGAAAATAAAATTACCAAATCAACAGATTGTTTTCTCTTTTCCTATTTCTATTTTGTTACTATAGCAGAAGATAGAGCGTCGTTGCGCTTGTAGTCTAATATTATACGCAAGTTGGTAATCAAACAGATTTGTTTATTTCGATTTCCTTCTAGTTCGAGCGGAAGGCATGTTAACTCTCGACTGATGTCGATAGATGACCGATCCCAGCAGTACGATGAGGAAGAGTAAGTATTGCTTTGGTTCCATTACTATACATAAATAAAATTAATAATACAGCGAGGGTGTAATTTGTCTCAAAAGTTGTTCTCAACTGAGAAAACTTAACGTGGAAGATAAATAATAACTAGGAGAATTGAATAAAATTATATTTAAAAAATGTGATACGTGCCTAAGCGGCCGCGAGGGGCCAATCGTAAATAAAGAATTATTTTATCTTTGAGCAAAATAAAGAGAAACTACAGCATGAGGTTCTTCGAAAATGGCATCCACAGACGAATTTTAATATTGGGGTGTATACCTGCTCTACATTGGATCCCTTTTTATTTTTGGTACATGTGAAATGATTTGCCCTACCTGCCTTATATGCTGTAGAAAAGGATGAATTTTCTACTGTTGATACTGTGAGATGCCTTTTGGTTAATTTTTAATGTTGTTCGCCAATGCAAAAATATTGAGTTTTGACAGAGGCGTCAATACAGAAGTTCTAATTGACAATAATGTACTAGAATTTATTAACAATACTGTATTTCTGGGTATTACAATAGACTACAAATTGCAGTGTGGCTACCACACTACAACTGATTGGTACAACTGATTGGTCTTAGAGATAGAAAGTTATAGATCTATCTAAACTAGCCAAATCCCGTACGGGGTAGGCAAAGAGAATCGGCAGAGCAGCACATAAATCGATTCTTACAAACCTCACTCGCTTCTTTAGCATTTATTGCTCTTCTTCCTTCTGATAGAACACGACCAATTTGGTCATGGTAGCTAAGTCTCTTACTCGGCTCCGACATCATTTTATTTTCATTTTACTTTAAAAAAATACATACTATATAAAAAAAAGTAAGAGAACAAAGTTGAGGAGGATCCTGAGGTTAGTTCTGTGCTGACGGCAGTTGCTCCATGTAATAATCAGTATCTTCGCCAAATCCTTAAGCTTAGGTAGCGAACCCCGCCGATTCTAATAGAATAGGAGACAGGGTAATGCTAAAAACAAGAATAATAATTTTGTTAATAGTTTATTATTTGAATCCGTGTCGTTATAGTTACTTGCAGATTGTAATGGCATGGTAATTGCACATCACACCCGTACATAGTAGACTTGAGATGTTTTTATATGCTACTATGTAGTTTAAATAATGGTTTTACTTACATGACAACCTTACAAACGTTTATGATATCTATTATAAATAACTAAAAACATTTTTTTATGGAAGATTGTATTCCTAATAAATAAAGTACTATTGCTAAATTATGAGGAAACAGAGACTTTATTACAACTGGCGAAATAACACATATACACAGAGACATAGATACGCACCCTCCGGTACATTAAAACATCTTCCTTGCGTTATCCTGTTTCCTAATTCATTAGGATCGGCAGGGTCCACTACCTAAGCCTAAGAATTTGGCTAACGTACTCATTTTTGCACGGGGGTCGCCCCGTCACTGGCGTCAGACCTCCACAGCCTACACGAAAAACCAGGCCTTTCTTAGGTTAGGTCACACATCCTTCGAAATATAATTTCTTGGAAATGTGGATTTCCTTACGATGTTTTCCTTCACCGCCGAGCAACTGATAATTACAAATATGTAAACACGAATTTAGTGGTACAATGGCAGGATTCAAACCGGAGACCAGTTGGTCAATAGGTCAGTTATTGCTCATAATATTTGTTATTTTATGTACATATTATATTATATACTTTCCTCCAAATCGCTGCTTTTTTGTACTTTTTTTCTCAGATGAGAAAGATGATGATTCTACATAGAATTGGCTCTTTTTAAATAGGGTATATAAATTTCATCTTTATACGTACACAGTAGGTACAATTAAGAGGGTCTTTTCATTTGTACTATACCTTTAAATTGAAGTAACTAAATTAGAAACTGAAACAAATCAATATCCAACAAATTATGACTTATCACATTTGAATTGGTTTTCATATAAAACCAGTTGAGAATGCGCAAGCTTGCATTGCCAGAGGAACACCTGGCTCGTCAATTATATAACAATTTCATTTTTTTATGCCTAATCTGAATCTAAGGTCAAAATTTGAATATTCGAAAAAATAGACAGACACACACACACACACGAACATATAGATGTCATATATATATATATATTATGATATTTTTACTCTTATATATATCTAAATAAAGGTAAACAAACATGCAAAAAAAAAATAGATTTCATATAGGAACGGTGTTCCTGAAAACTTCATTCGAAATTAAGCTATCCGTTCGAGTATGATATCACAGTTGTATGCCAGTAATTCTGAATTCGTACTAAAAAAAAAATTCAGTCAACAGTGAGGTTTACATCATCTGTTACTTAAAAGTGAAGAAAACTGTATTTGAAGAGACAGACATATCTTATAAGAACGGAGCTTATAAAGTAGGGAACCTAAAACATAATATATACAAGTCAATACACAAAATACATAATGTATATGATAAACATTAATTATATTTACGTATGTCTGTTAAATTAATATACTACTACAGGTAAACAGTAAAAATCTTTGCAGTCCTGTGGTAACCCAACCTTCGTGTATCTCGGAAACGAGTCTATGATCTGGATGAAAGTTTATATATTATAATGTATAGAATGTCTCTCCTAAAAAAAAAACTCGAATTTACACAAAGACATAAAAAAATGTCAGTCAATCTCAATCGCAAAAGTGCTCGCTTAAAGAGTATAGGTGTATTATTGTACCTATAGGATAGTAATAATTAGGTATGTCGCGTAAATTTTCTCGTGTACAGCTAGGCATAATAACAGTAACTTGGATTCGTTGCAATAGTCGAAATAACAATACTAAAGCTCGTAAATAACTAATGAACAAAAAAGAAAATCGGTTAACAAACAAAGGTCTTTGTAGATTTTCAGTAGATTATCCCTCGTATTCATTATTTCCATTGACTGTTTTGTCCGCAGCTGCAGCGATGCATTTCCACTGCATCGTAGTACTAGGATTGCATCAAGTGGTAGCAGTATACCAATGCACTTTGTATGTACATTGGGAAGAAGGAAATAGAAGTATGTGCCAAGGCGGCGGAACAAAAGAGCCAACAGTATGTCGTTGCAGTGCATCCGGAACACAAACTACATATAATAAATAGATATAGTCCTCAAAATGCGAAACTGACCTATTTAATATACTGTACTGTAGAAGTAATATTGGGTGGGACATTTATCTATAACTTCACACCAATATCCTTGCGGCGTGGGGTCGTAAGAGGAAACTGAGCGACACATGATTCGGTCCTTACACTTCATCTAATCTCTGTTTTAAGTATAATCGACCCCTGTGAGATGGCTAGAATTGCTACTTTTACACCAATGAATATGTGTTCGATTCCTGTACAAGGTACATATTTGGTGTACACTAACATACCAGTATTCTCGGTCAGGGTATTTTCCGTATATTACAGGAATGTACTTATAAGAAAATATAATTTACACACAGTTTTTCAGTTGTCTAGTAGTAGTAGTACCTATATAGTACAAACTTTGCTTAAGCACGCTTGTACTATTCACCTACTGCTAAATACTACAGGTATTACAATCGCCAGGATCAACTTATCTGACTTAGCCAGAATTAACTTATATATATTCATACAACCTCGGGACCAAAGAAGCATACGTCGAATACTATGATTCAAAATTGAAACCGCTATGAAAGCTTGCAATACAAGAAACTCTCTTACGCGTTAGCGCCTCGGTGCTAACAACCATTACTTACTGGTAGCGTCACTGACTACTTGGAACAAACGAAATCTCCATGGAGTTGTTATTTAGCTGCGGTCTTTCATGAAGTAGAACTACTGTCCTAATCTGGCTGCTTTGATAAATACTGCATCTCTTTGACCAAAGTAGCATTTGTTATCAATAAAAAAATTACAGTTAGCGAGTTACACACCAATTATATGTTTAAATAAAGTAAAACTGGGCATGTGCGAATAGATCTTACAATCTAAGGGATCAACTAAGTTTAGGAATAATAAAATATTATATCTGTCCATCTATAACTTCACGCCAAATCAGATAGGTAGAGAGAATCGGACGACACATGACCCAATCCTTATACGCCTCACTCGCTTCTTATATGCACTTTCGCCGGTTTCTAGGGCTTCTGTGTCAGTTAGTAGTATCTATACCACCTTCTGATACAACACAATGAATTTGGTCATGGTAGGTACACCTTGACCTTCATCGGCTCCTACATCCTTCTATTTTCATTTGTAAATCTGTTTTGTATTTCTTTTTTCTGCATTTTTCTAATCGTGCCCTAATCAAGGGAGCATAATTTAACACCGACACTCTCTTTCAGACTTTTCAGATAAATTTCAAGGGCTCTAATGGTGCGACATTGATGTACGCCTCTCTGTTCATTTGTCACATGCATATTTCAGCAACTACTATTGCTATGAATTTGAAACTTATTTTAAAATATTGCTTATTGTAAATTAAAAAGTCTACATTTCAAAAGGGACACGGGAGGGCGAACTTTCATTGGCCTACTCGTTTAAGTACGGTATCATGTGAAAGAGCTGTACTTGCACATTCCAGAACAGCTTCTTTTCTTATTATGTTGTGTAATTTTCGATTGAAGATGAATAATACGCAAACTAAATTAAATTCAATATCCTCAAAGTATGAAGTAAATAAAAATCTGAAACAAAAAAAAGTGAACAAAATCGTTCCTCTTTTTCAATTTAAATAACACTCTACAATTATACTTTGTTATTCGGTTAGCTTATTTTATTATTGTTTTATAATTAACAATATTATTATTGTTTTTATTTTGGAAGTGTCAAATCATGTTACGTACCCTGAAAACCCTAAATGCGAAAGTCCAACTTGTGGCTAAACTTTTTATTAATTATCCACTAGCTATATGATAACTAGCTAGATAGTCATCTACTACAAGACAGACATAATGTTACACAACCTCGTAACGTCACTACACTTTCAGGATTAATTCTAAAAAAAAAATTGGTACAATCTCTTAAGCTTAAAAAGTGAAATCGCTATTCCTGGGAAGTAAATGTTGGAGATAATATTTTCTTTGTTTTCCATTCGTTTTAATTAACACTTCCGGAGACGTACATTCACTCACGTTGTAAACTCATACAAAATCGGTATCAAGTTTAATCGCGTTAGTAATTGATATTATCAAGTTTTAAATTAATTCAATATCAAAACGATTTTATGCAACATCCGCAACAAGATTCGTACGTTTCACAGTTTCGACTTTAGCATTTTACAAAAAATATTTTTATGGAGTTTTCTTCTAGCAGTTCTCGCAATTTATTTTCATCATTATTCATTCGTAGCACTGCAATAACTTTTAACAAGTAAGCAGCTAGTTAGAGACTTGCAATACCTAGTTAAATTCGCTTTAAAAGTAGATTAAATTCTAGATATATATTTTCTAAGAGCAAATGTTCAACGACAGTTGCTAATTTGGATTAGTTTAGTTTCAATATTTAAAATCATTTAATAAAAAATTATACATAATCCTAGTATATGTTCTCCTATTTTGTTTTGTAACTACGAAATGTATGACGAGCTCGGTGGCTCAGTCGTAAATGACGCTCATGAGTTCGATTCCCACACTAGATGTGCATTTGTGTGCATGAATATGTCTGTTTGTCTTGGTCTGGATGTTTTAAGAGAGGTATGGTGCATCAAAGCCCGTCTGGGGAATTACCTCCACCTCTCAGAAACCCGCAGCCGGGTTGTTGTGTTCCTGCGTGTGAGTGAGGTCACCAGTAAGCTCCCAACGAGTTGCTGTGTAAGCAGCAGAGTAGGCATCGCGCGTGTGATACTTAATATATCGCAAGCGTTAATAAGCTACGGTACCCGCATTACATCAGGTGGGCCGGATGCTTGTATGCCTCCCGGCGTAGTATGAAAAATAATGTATACGGTAGTATCACCGATACTATTTTATTCTGGTATATTTTCCTTTTATTGTATAGTAACTCCAGCATGTTAATGGCGTCAGTTTTTAGTTTAATTTTCTATGCAACTTCTAATTTGTCAGAACCTGTAGGTTTCATTATCAACTAACTTTGTTACCTTATCTATCCATGCTAATATATAAAACGGGTGAGTTGGTTTGTTTGTACCCGCTAATATCTGTGACTATTAGTTGGTTTTGAAATATTATTCTTGCATTGGCCAAAGCCAAATTCTTAAGCAGGCTATTCAGCATCACTACACGAAGCGCGGACGAAGTCGCGGGCTGCAGCTACTACTTATATATAAAGTGGAAGAGTTTATATGTTTAATAGTTTGTTTGAACGTGCTAATCTCTGAAACTGTCGGTCGGATTTGAAAAAATATTTTTGTATTTGATAGCGATCCGATCCCTAAAGTCGATAAAAAAGAAGAGAAGTAAAACAAGCGGCACTTACGGGATATGCGGATATCCGCGAATGAAGTCGCAGGATGATATTAGCTATGATATGATATACCTTGCTGTTGATCTGCCCAACGAAAAAAGTATTTATTTATATATTTACTTAACTATTATAATAACTCAAAATTCTGCTGGTCTGTATTGAAAGATTTTTGAAATTGGGTCGGATATAATTCAGGACAGAAGGGCGTAAAAGCTATTTAATGTGATAATGAGATTCTAAAATGAACGAAGGCGTAGGTAAGAGACAGCTACCCGCCCCTGCTTCGCACGAGTGATCCAATAGCTACCAAAATTCATAGAATCACCTGCTGGGCTAATCGATACCCTGAAAATTTCATCAAAATCAGTTCAACGTTTTTAAGTGCATAAAGGACAAACATACTTTTTCTTTTATTAGAATCGTACACCCCTGCCGTGGGCAAGGCACTTTTAATTACAGTACATATTTATTTGTCACATACACATAAAAACACATAAAATAAAACACATTCATACGTCATACTCTCGCATTCCTCAGTGTATTTGGACAAACATACTTACATTGATTTGATTTATATAGATTAAGTAAACGGTGGCAATGAATGTAGCTATACAATCAATTCTCTTTAAATGGCTATGAAAATAATCTATAAAAAATACAGTAAGTAGATACAAGTTTCAACAAATAGTTTTTATGAGCTGACAGCTGGCCACTCGAGTCTCACGAGCCGTGAGTTGATCCAGACACCGAGTGTCAACACTATGTTCAAGAGGTTCCTACGGATTTGCTCCCGATTATGTCAGCGATAAGTTTACTCATTCAGTAGTCCCTGCTATACTTATGGCGATATCTGAATATTTGTGACTAATTTTGTAACTCACGCACGTCTATATCCATCGCTACTTAAAAAATTTAATCAATAAATCTGTAATTAATGCTGGCCCTGAGCTAACGCAGTTAAAAAAACCGATCAGGTGCCACAAAGGGTTCTCTCACTGAGTGTTCCGTACCAATTTAAGTCGTATGCGACTTGCATTCTCCTTCGATGGAAGTACAAATTTAACTTTGCAGTCGAAATGAATATTCTTCCTTACATATGTTTGGGTCACAGTCGGTGTTGTAACATCAAATGTATATTTGTATTTTTTTTTTATAAAATGTAATTACAAATTTATATTTTCATACGCTTACCTTAACCTTGCTTGTAACCAAATGTCATAATTGGTTCAATGGTCAATAGAAATGTTATAAGTTTGATTTACTTGCGATGTGTTGTAGTACTCATATAGGGTTGCTATATTAAGGCCATATTCTTTGGTTGCGTTGACATAGAATGTTGATATTTTATAATTCCAGAAGACATGTTGTTGTGTTTCTGCGTGTGAGTGAGGTCACCAATAAGCTCCCAAGGAGTTGCTGTGTAAGCAGCAGAAGAGGCATCGCGCGAGTGATAATTAATATATCGCCTGCGTTAATAGGCTACGGTACCCGCTTACATCAGGTGGGCCGGATGCTTGTATGCCTCCCGACGTAGTATAAAAAGTGAAATGCTAAAATCGTCATTTTGTAATTATATCTGTGTAACTGTATATTTTTCATGATATCACGTCATCGTCAAAGCTCGGTTTGAAGGTTTGATGACATCATAAGCTCGTTAGAATGAAAACTTAAAAAGCCAAGTGCTCCGTTCCAATTAACAAGTCCTATAGTGACTCTACACAAACTCTACACGTTTCACATAAATAAATATATAAACGGTCCTTGTTTTGGTAGTAAACAACCATTTGAATTTATTAACAAAATTAAGTTTGTGCTCGGGTCTCTCTGCCTACCCCACAAGGGACCTGGCCTGAAGATATACAATTATGTTTATTACATGTGCCACTGCTATAAGAATTTTGACGAACTCGGTGGCTCAGTCGTGAATGACGCGACTTTGACACCAACGCTCGTGGGTTCGATTCCCACACAAGGCAAACATTTGTGTGCATGAACATGTCTGTTTGTCTTGGTCTAGATGTTTTAACCCTTCGAAACCCGGGTGGTCGAATTCGACCGCGAAATGTATGGGAAAACGTATATAACGGAGAGGGAGGGCGCATCAAAGCAGCCCGTCTGGGGAAGGACCTCCGCCTCAAAGAAAACCGCAGCCAAATAACAACTCCATAGAGAGTTGTGTTCCTGCGCGTGAGCGAAGTCACCAGTAAGCTCCCAAGGAGTTGCTGTGTAAGCAGCAAAGCACGCATCGCGCGAGTGATCTATACATATAAATAAAAGTGAAGTGTCTGTCTGTGATTTCAAAATAAAGCCTTTATCTTAAGCTCATATTGTTATTTTCACGTTACCAAAGCCTAAATACGCATTTTTACCTTGTTGTCTGTCTGTCTGTCTGTTTGTTTGTCCGGGCTAATCTTCGAAATGGCTGAACCGATTTTGACGGGACTTTCACTGGTAGGTAGAGGACTGTTCGGAGCAGAATATAGGGTACTTTTTATCCCGTAAATATTTAGGGTTCCTACGTAAAAAATTAAAAACTGTTAAAATAGGGAGAAATATCTTCCCCCCGAAGAACTTTGTAATTTTATTTTTATTATTATTTTCACAGAATAAGTATTTTTTGTTAAATAAAATAACTACGCATTTTTATGTAATAAAAATAAAATAAATATACGTTGCCTCCCGTAAAGGTCAATAGATGGCGCTGTTTTTTTTAAACAGAAAGAATTTGAGGTCTATAGAGAAATAAAGGCTACTAAAAGCCCCAATCCCATGCGTGCGAAGCCGCGGGCTTTAGCTAGTACTTAATATATCGCAAGCGTTAGGCTAGCGTTAGGCGTTAGGCTACGGTAGCCGCTTTACATCTGGTGGGCCGTATCCTTGTATGCCTCCCGACGTAGTATAAAAAAGACCTTTTATTTGACTGAAAGATATAACAATAAAATCATTTTTTGTTCTTGTGTATGTTATCTGGGCATTTTTCGTGTTTTAATGATTTGCCTAAACCTACAGATATGCAGAAATAACAACAAAATATTGATTTTTTTCAAAATTATACCAAATTTCATGGCCAGGTTAACTATAAATACTTTACATTATACAAATGGTATGGTAATTGATGTAGTATGCTCATAAAAAAAATCGTGTTACAAAGTCAGTGAAAAAGTTAGAAGTTGCGTAATTTATTCTGGCTACAAAGATTTTCACTGAATTCTATTCTATAAATTTCCTGACACAGTTCTATCTTTTTCTGACAATATTCTCAAAAGTCACATCAAAAATACTTTTTTTTATAAATTTTTTAATAATATTTTTTATTTATTTATATTTTTTTAAGTGTTACTTCAGAAATTATGAATATCTGACTGGCGAAGTATGTGGAAATAATTCTGCAGATATTATTATCTTTATATATGACTAGCTTATGCCCGCGGCTTCGCACGCGTAGATTTTGGAATTTCAGCAGTTTTACTTATTTTTATTTTACTTCTTATTTTTTAGTACAGTTGGCATTAAATAGTTAGTAAAAGTATCAAATATCCTTAAGTGTGTAGTAATGAAGATATGTCACGGCCTGTTCGGTTTTCATTAACTATTTAATACTGGCTGTATACACTCAAAGCACCTCTTTATTCTCAACATTGCCTATTTTAAAAACATAAAAGTTTCAAGCCACTTAAAAAAATATCTGCCTGGGTTGAAATTCAAAAAAATCTTTCTTATCTCCCATATGCATTACAAAAGGAACCTATTGGTGAGTCAGTGAATTAGACAGGAACTCCATTTCTATTAATATAGATTAGCGTCTCGTTCAAACACACTTTCAACACCCTTTTCACCTCACCTCACCTCGCTAAGGGTGGAATTTTTGAAAACGTTGAAACCAATTTTTTTGATTCTAATAAAGAGTATCTATACAAAGTTTCAAGTCACTAACTTCAAAAAGTTTTCTGCTCCATACAAACTGTCAACCCCCCTTTCAGCCCCTAAAGGTGAAATTTTGAAAAACGCTGAAATTACTTATTTGACGTCTTGAATGAGAGTATATTTACAGTCTAAAGCAGCTCACTTTAAAAAATAACAATTTCTTAATAATTCAACTTTTAGTTCAAGAAATACTTTTGACCCCCATTACACCCGGGGTGGAATTTTTGAAACTACCTTTTTGGATTTTAATAAAGAGTATCTGTATAAATTTTCAAGGCACTAACTTCAAAAACGGCAGTCAGTCAGTCAGCTTCTCCTTTTATATACGAGTATATAGATGATTTTTGAGAAAAATATTTTACTCGTGTTTCATGCCTTTCAATAAAGACCTTCATGCTGAATTTCATTCGAATAACTTCAAAAACGGCAAAGTTTCATACTAACTTTGCGCCCCCGTTTAACCCCCTAAGGCATGAATTTTGAAAAAATATTTTACTCATGTTTCATGCCTAACAGTAAGGAACCTTCATGCTGAATTTTATTCGAATAACTTCAAAAACGCCAAAGTTTCATACTAAATTTGCACCCCCGTTTTACCCCCTTAGGGGATGAATTTCCAAAAATCCTTTCTTAGTGCTCCCCTACGTTATAAAAGGAACCCCTGTGCAAAATTTCAAGTTTCTAACCCTTATAGTTAAGGCCCTGCGTTGATATGTCAGTCAGTCAGCTTCTCCTTTTATATATATAGATTCGCAACAGCATGATATAATGAGCAGTATGATAATGATAGCCCAGCGATGAGCATCAGCATAAATAGTCCAGTCGATAAAGAGCCATCCTATCACATGGCGGTATCTGGTTCAAATACTGGTGTGGCATGTCCTGTCTCGTTTTTTCGAATTAGACATATTTGTAATTATCACATGCGAGGCGGTTCGAATCAAAAAGATGTTTGACCACATCTAAAAAGGTCTTGTTTTCCCTCTGGGTTGCGGAGATAAATTGCTGTCGAAGTTACTTCATCTTAAAATTAGTATCTTCGCAATATCCTTAGGTGTAGGTAGCGAACCCCATACATCCTAGTGGATTAGGAAATGGGATAACGCTGGGAAGTTAAAACAGATGGATTAACCCGTTGGGTACTGTCGGTACTCATTTCCGAAATGTTGGTAGATTAAAAGAATAATGGAAACTAAGGGAAAGGAATAGGATACAATTAGAAGCTTTTTTTAAAAAACGTATGACGTAACTAAATGTCGACGAGGCTCCGTGTCAAATGAGGTTTTTTCTTTTTTGCCTTCCTTCTTAGGTAACATTAGTTAAAATCAAATGTAACTGTTAATTTTCATAATTAAAATAAAATGTAAAGTGCAATGCTAAAAAATCTGTTAATCAAATAATATCAAATTAGTGTAAGAAATTTACTATTATTCCTTTAACAGACGTTTCAGTAAAAGGAATAAAGAAATTGACGGCCAAGTCTTATTGGAAGTACGAGGCGAAGCCGATCTCTTTGTAGAGAATATAAAGAGGTGCCAGGCGGGTCCTATTTTAACTAAACTAAGACATTAGCCGTTAAGTGTTATTTCTGCCAAGCTTTGTACTTTTCTGTTGTTTGGGTAAAAACAACAAACAATTTGATCCAACAGATATAAAAGCGAGTGGGGTATTACCCGCCGTAACATCAGAGTAAGAACTGAGTCATGTGGCGCAGGGACTTGGCTTGAAGTTAAAGATAGATAGATGATATAAAACTTCAAGTCAAAAATTACCTTGCAGTTTTTAGATTTAGATTAGGAGATTGCTTGTTTGTTTGGCTTATGATCCATCCAGATCCTTATAATAGATACTTTAGGTAGTCAACGGATGCTTGCATTAACAAGAGATAGCCTAACAATCACTTGGTAACAAAATCCTGTCAGATTGCACGAACTAGTTGGCAACCCTGTCGAATCCGTAAAAACATTGGAGGCGATTATTTCACAGGTATAAATATTTAAAGTATACCTAGTCACATTTTACTAGGGGAGTATGACATACCTACTATTTGGGTTCGTTGCATTTGGTCCGTATAGCAAAAGAAAGATTAGGTAGAGTTGGCATGATGACCTACTGAGCGAGTAGATAATGGCTGGTTATTTTTTTTTTATGAATAATACGAATAGAAACGGACCAAATCCTAAATTACTTGTATAAGTAGGTACGTATGTATGTATGTCGAGTCAGGTGGCCGGTGGCTAGCAATAACTACTTTAACACCAATGGGTGTAGATTCGAGTACCGCACAATGCAAATATTTTCATGCTTGAACATGTGCATATATGTTTTCCGTGTATTATAAATATTTAAATAAAAGTATTGACGTATATCACCAGTTGTCTAGTACCCATAGCATTATAGTACAATCTTCGCTTAATTTCGGGACTTGATGACGCTGTGTAATTTATCAGGAAATATTATTATTAACGTAATGTATACCTGTTTATTAACTTAATAGATCTAAAATGCTATCAAAGTTAACTAGATTGTCATAGTTAGGTAGATAGAATTTGATAAATCGAATTGTAACAACAGTGATTAATAAAAAAATCTTCAGGGGAGCATTAACGCAAACATAAGGGTGTAAGAAGTTTACCACCATGTCGAGAACCCACGTCAGCATGGGCTGCAAACGTAGCTTAGCCTATTAAACTACGAGCCTATCTCGAAAAAAAAACATGTACAGTAACAGTTTGTCGCCTTGTTTGATGAAATTCCGTTGTACCTTACCTTCATCTTGCAGACCACTGCTGCCAAATAACAATATCTTCAATGTGTTTCTGCTAGTAAATGAGATTACTAGAACACGCGCGTGAATATCTTTTTAAAAATTTATAACTTACGCTGTCCGCTTCATTTCAGACTAGCATTATCTTTATTTTCCACTCAATAAGAGTAGTATAAAAACACTTATAGACATAGGCGTAAAATTAATTATACACAGACACAATATAAATGCGTGAATATATGCACGTGAATATTTTTTAAGTAAAGTTATAAACTGTTACTCACCGTGTTCGTTTGTGACGCCATAAGGGTAGTTGGGTATTATATCTGGCAGGTCGTGATGCGGAGGCGTCGTCGGCGGGGGTCGGTATCCAGGATCCACGGCACTATAGGACAACGGCCACTCGCGGTCACCCATCGGCCCGTAAGTGCAGTACTCATTCCCGTACGCAAGTTGCTGGCTCGCAGAGCTCGTATGCGAGTACGCACAAGCCCCGTAATCCATAGAGGAGGCACTACTTCCGGCAGCAGTGCTGCTGCCCGCCAGATCGTAACCCGTTGGCTGCGACGGTGCCAGCGCCGGCACGCCTCCCCCACAAAGATACCCGCCACCACCATATTGAGGCTTCAACGCCTGACATTTACGTCGGAATCCACGAGGTCGTCTTCTGAAAGAACCCTCCTCAAACTGAAACTCCGACGCTGGATCGATCGTCCAATAGTGTCCCTTTCCAGGGCGTCCGAGCCCCTTGGGTAGCTTCACGAAACATTCATTCAAACTCAGGTTATGTCGTACTGAGTTTTTCCAGCCTTGATAAGAGCTACGGAAAAATGGAAATTGTTGCTGAAGGAAAGCGTATATTTCACTGAGGGTAAGACGTTTGTTGGGCGAGTGTCGTATCGCCATAACGATGAGGGCTATATACGAATAAGGTGGTTTTTCTTGGCGACGTGTGGCGGGCGCACGGCGCGCCGCCTCTTCGCTGGTTTGCTCCTCGGTCTTCATGCGTGAGATGCGCGTGCGCGTCGGTGCGCGTGTCAGGGTACAGTGCGCGCGCGACGCCCACCGCGCGCCGCCCAGCGTCCGCGCCCGCGCCCTGCCTCGGCCGACGCCGCGCCGTGTCACTCCCCTACCCGCCTCTCCGAACATGCTTACTGGCAAACCAGTAGTTAGTAAAGACCATAAGTTAACGTATGGCACATAATAATAGTAGGTATCTGATTAATTTAGTTATTAAATTCAGGGCTTTCTTTTAATTCTACATATAAATATAACTGAAACAAAACTGCCGGTGTACTAGTAGGGTAAAAGAATTGAGTATGTTAGTTATGTCTATCTACTTCTTAAGGATCTAGATTTTAGAAATATGCAGGTATACTTTCATTTACCGCGTACTGCAGTAACTTCGTAAAGCTCACTGAACATGACAAAGTATTTATGAAATGTAAGCAATAAAGTTGAATATCAATGCATGCGATATGTCGCAGAGGTCGTTGCACTGGCAGACTCCATCTGTATCATCCACCGACTCATACAAACACCAAACAGCGGAAAAGCCGCTTAGACAATAATATTTATCTGGCGCAAGGACGGCTGTCGAACGGCCGCTCTTGACCTAGCACAATTAAACTAAACATTTTACTAGATCTATAAAACAGTTATACGACGTACACCAAATATTTACCATAAAGCGTAAACCAAAAGTTTTGCATTCAACTTGCTGGATTTATTTACTAGTTCTCGTGTAAACCTAACATAACCGTTGGATAACGAACTCTATCGCTATTGAGTTAGAGTAGCGGTTATAGAGTTGTTAGTATTAAATCATTGATGTTGTTGCTGTGGTTCTGAAGCAAACATAACAGGGTGGACGTCATAAGACATTGTTATAGTTTCCTGCACTTTCATTTTTAGAGTCTTTGTATGATAAAATCAAAATTAACACTTGAATAAGTATTTTGCAGCGTCCAGGACAGGACATCATTTGAGTACCTATATAATAGGATGGGTGACTGTACTATAAACACATAAATAATATAATATTGCTTTCCAATTCTTCTTATTACGTACAGATTATTTCCTTTAGAGGTATCTACTAATTACAATGTACCATTCCTCTTTGTAATGTAGGTATACCTATTTAATCTTGTCCATAACCAGTCAGTGACCGACCGATCGATTAGTTAATTTTTACAATTGTTACAATTAGCGACATTGTGATACTGATAAGTACAGTAAGGCGTTATAGAGTTATAAATACGATGACGCTGTTAACGGCGCGCGGCCACGCAGCCGCCGCCCGGGTTGCTGATCTCTCTTATAAACAATCGTCGCTGTAGTAAACATTATAAAACTATTAGTATTGTATTTAGTTTAAAATGTTCCATCTTTTATGTTGCTTTGCGTTCCACGTATATTTTGAAACAATGTAAATCAACTGAAGGTAACACTACCGTCTAGATCACGCAAAATCGCTCAAATTCTTTATGAATACATTAAGAAGTGAATATTATTTAGCCCTTATTGTCACTATGGAACGTAACGATAATGAAATATATATATATACCTAATGTATGTCATACTAAATTTTAAAGCTAGCCTTCTTGATGATAGTATTTAAAACTTGCCATTTTGTCACAAATCTAATGCCAATCTATTAATTTACCATAGATTTGTCATTTTTCTATACTTTGGCCTACCCAAAGTATAAAAAAATGTCAAATCTAAAATATGGTATTGATAATACATACTCGTAATATAGATGATACTGTCTAAGAAAAAGTATCCAATATGCTTTGTCTACAGATGAATCAAACGTCGCGCTCTCTCGCTCTTACTCATCGGTTTAGAAATAAACAGACATGCAAGATATAGTGATCAAGAAATGGAACAGCAAGCCCCGCCCACAAGATGGCGCGCCTCGCAGCCGGCAGGATGCGCGAGCGCAGATCAATGCCTGATCTTGAACCCTCATTCATCACCATTTACGATCTTGCGATGTTTTCACTGGTTTTTACGGTTTCGCCTTAATCACCTTTTACTTAGTATGCAATTAGTTTATAAACAATGAAAATATTTTGAAACCAACATGCCTCGTTAATTATCAGTATCATATTTTATTACCTTATTTGTGACGTATTTTACAACGATAAATTTCTTGATAATAAATATTTTGTGTAATTAAAAATAATGAACAGTAGACTTTGTTCTGTCAACTAATGTTATTTTAGAAACTAGTGTTCGCTATAACGGTCGAAATTCGAATCATTTCTGAAAATTTTATATTATATACGAATTTCGATGTTGCCATAAATACGTATATGTATGAGTATATATGTGCGCCTGTACGTTAAATGTGGCAAGCTTTCGCTGATTTCGATAATTATTTTCTAATCGATTGAAACAAAACGTTTTACAAAAGTATTTTTCAATAAACATAACATTGAAAAAACACAACAATATCTTAAAACATCTGAAGTAATTCGTACGATGCGTACGACTCTCAACTAGAAAAAAGCTATACGCTGTGATTTAGCCCCGGTTGCAGGAGGTGCACCCTGCCGATATACGAGTATATTTGACTTACAACGACTTCCTGCTACATAGTTTATTTGAATGAACTCTATGACATTCAACATACAGTTTTATGTCGACGGTGGATCAGTGAAATTATAGTCAATAACGGCTTTTCTTATAATCAAGATCATAGGTTATCTATTGTTTTCGTGAAATTGCTGTAACCATATATCTACAATATATAGCCAATAACATGCCAATAATAGCAAAAATGTAATAATGTATATTTCAACATTTAAGAAATCTTCAAAAAGATTCAAAAGGTGCTATTTCACTATGATAATGTACTACATCTTTATTAAATTACCAAAAGATCACAGAAAATGACTATACACAGATTTAAAACCAGTGGGCTAGTTACGTAACGTTTTCGATTGATCGTCGGTATTGTTTTGACCGTTATTTATAAACTATCATGTTGATTTTTAACTATATTATGTTTATCTATGAAAAGAAATTAGAAAACATAAAAAAACACATTCACAAATGATAAAGATAAAAAGATAAAGATAAAAATTCTTCATTTGCCATTGGGTCCTCGCGGGCACTTAGACACGTCTTACATTTTTGGAAATATAATACTAGTATTTCGGATATGATCATTGGCGAAGAAGAAATGCCGAAAGAAACTTGCAAATATAGGTTTCTTTTAAAATTATCAATTAGATATTACAAACAAAAAAAACTTTTGTAACATCTAATTGATTTTAATTGAATTGAATTATTTACATAAGCATATTGGTACAATAATGATATTAAACTGGTGGCCTCATAACGAGACGACATAATGAAATAAGAGACCTTTTCTGCGAACTATGCGAACGTGCCTGGGGTAATGTAGTCAAAGAGCCCTACATTTCGGAAAGAGACTGCGGACTGCGTGCAGACCTGGCCTGTCGTGGGGTGTTGGATGCGCAGAGGGAGGCGTTGTTTGATATACGTGTCGTTGACACTGACGCTCCCTCTTACTTATCACGCCCCGTCACCAGTGTTCTCCGATCGGCAGAAGATGAAAAGAAAAGAAAATACTTAGATCTATGTGAGACTCGACATGCCACATTCACTCCACTCGTAATTTCTGTTGATGGAGTCTTTGCTCCCCAAATGTCATCTTTCATGAAAAACCTTGCAGAAACTTTAGCTGACCGGTGGCACCGACATTATAGCGTTGTGACAGGTTGGATACGAACTCGTATCTGCATTTCCACCATAAGAGCTACTAGCATGTGTATCCGTGGTACTCGCCACAAATGGAACACCACATCCAAACTCCTCGGATTTGAAGATGGATCCGGGATTCAATAATTCATTTTAGGTACTCTTTAAAGTAAATTTTCTTGATATTTTACTTCTACTTGGACTCAATATTATCATTTATTGCTCTTATACATTTATTAAGATTGTTATCTTTTGTTGAATAAAGTTGTTATAATAAAAAAATATTAAATGGTAAAATTAAAGATTATTAAGGACAGTCATAGTCTTTACTGAATTATTTCTAGACATTTTTGTTAGTTACATATTCATCAATTCTATAATAAGTCCATCTACAGAGAGTATTTTAATGTTCTCTTTGAATACATTGTCAGGAAAGGACAGAACTGTTTCAGGCAACATATTATAAAATCGAATACAATTTACAAGAAAAAATCTACCAGTCCTAGCAAGCCGATGTACCGGCATACCTACACAACTTATTTCTACTTCTAAGTTTTTCACCGAAGTTTGAAAATGACTTTATATTCTTACGGGCATACATTATGTTTTCATAAATAGATTGAGAAGTAACAGTGAGGATATTTATTTCTTTGAACAGTTTCCTGAGGGATTCTCTCCACGATATAAATAGAGCGAATGGCTCTTTTTTGTAAGGTAAAATTTGTCTCAATGTCAGCCGCCGTTCCCCACAACAGTATACCATAGGGTCCATGCGACATAATGCTGTGAAAGTAGCTGAAATAGATTAACCGCGCAGTAGCCACTGATGTGGCTTTTCCCTGATTCTCCTAACTGCATATGCAGCAGAGCTGAGCTTACCGGCTATTTATTTATGTGAAGGCCCCATCGTAATATGTAGTCTACTGTAATTCCTAGAAACACAGTGTTATTACCAAATTCTTATTTATTATTCCCACTGAGGATGGAAGAGCTCACATTTGGAAGACTTAATTTGATGCATTTGGTTTTAGCTGAGTTCAGAAACATATTATTACATGTGAATCTATCTATAACTCTAACTATTACATGTGAACCAGCTTAAATAGCAGACGCAACACCATTTACCTTGTCAATATTTTCACACCGGCGGGCCACATTAAAAATTAGAGAGGTATCATCAGCAAATAGTACTATAACCGCCATTTTCTGGACCATGTAGGGCAGATCAGTCGCATATACTAAAAATAAAAATGAACCCAAAATGGAACCCTGTGGCACCCCGATATTAACATCACGATAGAGATATGGAGTAGACAAAATAAATCCGATTATCGATCCATTGATTCGAAAGGCTATGTAACTGCTCCACAAGTAAAAACACAAACTAATAAACCGCACACATATGTAGGTTATTTCTAGAGATGCGGCGAGTACTCGGTTATGACTCGGTACTCGGCGTACTCGGCATGTTTTATAGTATTAAATGCTCGTTTAATGCAATTTATACTTGAAAATACTGTAATCTCATTACGAATTCAATAAATAAGTATATTTAATTTAATTATTTGAATTACATAAAAAAAGTTACACTGGAAATTGGAATTTACCTACCATAACCAAACTGATCGTGTTTTGTCAAAAGGTATGTCAAGAGCCATAGACACCGACGCAGCGTGCATGAGACGAGCAATATACATTAGAGAAGCGAGTGAGGTGTATAAGGATCGAGTCATGTGGCGCTCGGTTCTCTGCCTAGTCCGCAAGGGATTTAGCGTGAAGATATAGATAGATGGATATATATTATATAATATTTAACATAACAAGTTATGATGCAAGAACATTAACTTAGCACTCTGCTCTTTCTGGCTTCGTGACGCAATGGAGGGCGGCGAAGTCGCTACACTACCTAATCTAAACCGAGTATCTCGGCCGAATACTCGGTTCGGTAAATAAATATGAAACTGAGTAATACTCAGTTACTCGGTAAATTGTGTACTCGGCGCATATCTAGTTATTATATAGCCTTATATCGGGGGGCACGGCAGTGCCAAGCTATATCAAGCCTACAATTGACTGGTTATTGAATCAACGTTTTCCAAGTGGCAATTTTCCATCGTCAATGGGTAGCGGTTCTGGCAACAGATTGGTGCAATGGTGTCATCGAGCACTGGTTGTGTACCCTTGTGTAACGGCCAAGTCACACAACATTAACTATAATAACAAAGAAATCGCAGTAAGGAACCTTAGACTTGGCACGACTTTGTCTAGATTTCATTACTTTTTAGAGATAAACAAGCAGCTCCATCGAGACTTGGCTAGTTTTTTACAGAATGTTTTTGGTGGGATTATATTATACCCTTCATGGGTAAAAATGTAATTGAAATTTTTGAGTTAATCACCATTTAAATTTTATACAGCTATCAATAGGTCCTCCGTAAAAACAATACTGTATATGCCTACCCATTTTAAGACTTGGTTTAGATTCTAAAAGGTATTTTGTAATTATTTAGATTAACTAAATGTATTTACTGTCACGGCGCCATCCAGTGACTCCGGAATTGGTTTCAGCAGATTAGTCACCACTTTGGCAACTCTTAAGAAAGGTTCTCGCGTATCGTCCCCGTACTAGTACACGCAGGGTGGGACGACCATCTCTAGATGGAGCGACGACCTCAAGAGGTTTGTAGGGAGTTGATGGATGCAGGTGGAACAGGATCGAGACTGATCGAGACGAATCTCTCTAGAGGGGAGTCTAAGTTCAGCAGTGGACGAATACGAACTGAGATGATGATGAAGCTCCTAAGGAGTTGTAGTGTTAGCAGAGGTGGCATCGTGCGAGTGATACTTAATGTAATGCGTGCGTTCATAGGTTACGTTAACCACTTTGTATCAGATGGTTCGTATGCTTGTATGCTTCCCGACGTTGTAAATTGCTCACAGGAGAGGTCACTATTGGACACTTTTTAGAAAATCTGCGATAAATCACATATTTTGTTCATTTTCTTATTTTGATTACCTACGTCAATTACATTCTATATGTAATAGAAAATACAAAGTAAAAATATTAAAAATATATTACATATTAGGTGATTAAAGTATACTTATTTAAAATATTCGTTTCTTACGATCGTCTTTATTCACGTATGATATTTTAAAAGCCGAGTGATTTAAGTCCACCGGTTCGTATACTCAAATCACCTAGGGGATTTAAGTGGAAAAAATAATTATAGCTCCTCCCTAAGGTTGTTGCATTCCTGCGGTTAAATAAGGTTAAGAATGAAATAAATTTAATAAGGTTACCAGTAAAGCTTCAGAGGAATTGATGTGTTAGCAGTGTCAGCGTAACACGCGACCAGTGCTTTTTGTACTGCAAATGTTACAGATAAAAGTAGTTACATTTATATCAGGTATGCGTACACTTTTGCCCCCAACGTTGCTTAGAATTACAAAATTCGTGTATTTCGAGATTCATCGGCCGATTGTACTTTATTTTACATATATTACTAATAACGATTTGTTATGTTCGTACTATGTAACATGTTCATAAAAAAACTGTTAAGGGAAAGCTGCGTTAAGAGCGGAGGTAGCAGAAAACGAGTGAACATGCGCCTTGTATTGCAAGCAAAATCAAATTCGGGAAGCGCACATGCATGCGGATCCCCTGATGTAAAGTGGTTACCGTAGCCTATGAACGCTTGCAAGGCATTAAGTATCACTTGCGTGATCCCATCTCTGCTTCTGACAAAGCAACTTTTTGGCAGCTCACTCACACGCAGGAACACGCAGACCCTTAGAAGAGTCGTTATTCGACTGAGAATTTCTGTGAAGTGGCTTCTATTAAAAACACTCTGACGTAGGTACTTGTCCTGTGTGGGAATCGAACCCACAACCGTTTGTATCTAAGTAGCATTCCTAACCACTTCTCCACTGAGCTCGTCAATTTAAAATAATAATACCTACTAAGTTGAATTAAACAATTTTTAACGGAAATATCGCGTATTTTATTTATTTTGTTGAACCTGACGTATCGAACGCTGTGCAGCGACCATTCAATGTATAACAATCGTGAAAACCTAAGACAATAATAATACTAAGTTATTTATTAATATTACTAGTTATTTGTTATTAGATGCCCCGTTCACTTGCTTCAATCCGGGTGACATAAAATTATCCTCTAATTACTGTTTCGCATAGACGTTGATTGTTAATAATTTGTGGCTTGCTTTTAAATTAATTGGTATTCTGTTTTAAATAGGTATGACGAGCTCGGTGGCACCGTGGTTAATAACGAGCCTTTGACACCAACGCTCGTGGGATCGATTCCCACACAGGACAAACATTTATGTTCATGAACATGTCCGTTTGTTTTGGTCTGGATAAGAAAGGTAGGGTGCATCAAAGTAGCCCGTTTGGGGAATTACGTCCATCTCAATGAAATCCGCAGCCATATAACAACTCCCTGGAGGGTTTTGTGTTCTTGAGTGTGAATGAGGTCACCGTATGCTGTTAAGAAGTTGATATATAATGTTGATAGGCTACGGTAACCGCTTTACATCAAGTAGACCGTATACTTGTGTTCCTTCTGACGTTGTATAAAAAAATATTAGACCGTAAAAGCGTAATAAAAATATCTTGGCTTGAACCGTTATTGCAGACCGGAAGAGATACACGATTAAAGAAATCTATTAAGTATTCGAAGTATTACAACCCAATAGTAAAAAACCCACGCCCACACCTGTATAATTATATGTTCAGCATAAATATGACTACACAGAAGATAAGGCAACATTGTACTTACAAAAGAGACTTATTATGAAGTCCATTGTAACATGATAAGCCGTCTCCTGCGGCTATTTCGTCTCAGTGATATCTAATGTTTCACGACTATTCGCCTCAGCAATTAAATAAGTTCGCACGTGAATCACTGAGTAATCTGTGATGACTAAGTGTAGCGACACATCGGCTATGATTGCGACATTTGTGAGAGTTTAACATTTAAACATACAATGTAAATGCAATATATTTACTGTGAAGAGCTTTGTTGCATGCCAAAATAGTGTTTTTTTTTTGATGTTTGTACTTCTTTTGGCGCGTTAGGGTAAAATGATGAGAGTGAATTTTCACGACCCCGACATCTACAATCGACAACATGAAGTTGGTTAGTAAATGCCTCTCAAGTTTTGTTCCTGACAAAATTCAAAGTAGGTAGTTATTCACTATAGTTACTATCAACCATCATTCAGGGTTTATTAACACCAACATTGATGTACGGCAGTGAAACATGGGTATGGCAGAAAAACCATGAAACCAGGGTGAACGCCGTAGAAAAGAGAGCGCCGAGGAGTATGTGTGGAGTGAGAATGAGCACGATACGGGAACTTTGTGGAATAAAAGATGATGTAGTGACAAAAATTGATAAGGGTTGCTGAGATGGTTTGGTCATTTAGAAAAAATGAATGACAAAACAGGTACGGAAGAATTGTATATAGTGTAGGCAAGAGTGAAGAGGCAGGGCGCATCAAAGCAGCCCGTCTGGGGAAGTACCTCCACCTCATAGAAAATACCAAGTAACAACTCCCTAGAGGGTTGTTGTGTTCCTGCGTGTGAGTCACCAGTAAGCTCCCAAGGAGTTGCTGTGTAAGGAGCAGAGGAGGCATCGTGGTACTTACAATATATTACAAGCATTAATAGGCTACGGTACCCGCTTTACATCAGGAGGGCCGTATGCTTGTATGCCTTCCGACGTAGCATAAAAAAAAAGATTTCTGGAGGGGCCACCTTAGACGCACACATATACCTAGATCAAATTGAAGATGTCTTGAAAAAGGACCGAATCAAAAGCACCCAACTGGCGTTCCATAATCTCTGTCTACCCCAATGGAAGACAGGCGTGATGATATGTATGTGTGTATGTAGTTATTCAAATGCTTATTTATGAATCTAGATGAATATATATTTATGTATATGAATGAATCTAGATGAATATATATTTATATGTATGTGCGCCTTTAAATTATATACGGTGGTGAACGATACTTGTTGATATTGTATTATGTTATCATCTTGTTTTACAAACGTAGAATACTGGCACGCGGGATGAATTTTTTGGAGTTATCTTTGTTTTGTTACTCGAAAGAAGTATAACTTTTTACGTGTGTATCTTCTCATATAAGTTAAGTAATATAAGTTGTTTATTAATATAAGCCGATCAATAAAGGGAATCTCGAATAAAAACCTTTTAGAATGAAATATGATCAGAATACGGAAGTACAAATTCGTAATTTTTCTCTACATTACAGAGAAAAATAATTAGTAATTCTGAGACTTGTCCCTCCCCTTAGATACAAAGTAAAACTTTATATAATATTATTATATAATATAAGATACGTAATATTATATACGTAAAATAAACTCAAATCAGAGTTTATACAAATGAATATATATTTTTAAAAACTGATGAAATTGAAATAGCTTTGTACTCGTAGTGAGCATCTCCTGTCGACACAGAATCCAAAATAGCAGTTTATAAAATTTTAATATGTCTGGCTTTGCGTTAACACGTATCACGCAAAAACTTTTAAATGAATTATGATAAAATTATACCTCGTGCCTTCATTTAGGCTGCATTTTATCATCTGAAATATGTAGTGTTCTTCCGATGAAGTTGAAAAAGCACTCTACTCGAGGCCTCATATATAATCTATACACATTCAATGACTTGCACTCAGAAATATAAGTATTTTAGACTCGGTTAATATATACATCATGTTTGTACAATGTTTTGCATTCAGAGTTTTTTCATATGACGTCAACAGCTTCCTTTTTCAAACGACCGCTCGCCGATGACGGCGAAGAGACGTCATCCTAACACAATACAACCGCAATTGTCGCGTACTCTAGTAAGATTTTGTTCTGAGAACTATTAAGTTATGGAATGAGTTTGACAAATCCGGCGTGGGAAATGCTACTTTGACACTAACGGTCGTGGGAACGATTCTCACAGAAGTCAAGTATTTCGGCCCATGAACACGTCTCCTTGTCTTGGTCTGGTAATTTTTAAAAAGACCGCAAAAAGGGCGCAACGATGCCGTTACCAACTGAGGCGATACCTCCAGCACACAGAAAACTACAGCCAAATAACAACTTTCTGGGGGGTTGTTGTCTTATTGTGTGCGAGTAGAGTTAAGCAAGCAAGCAGCAATGGCAAGTTTACGCTTAAGGAGCCGCTGTGTAAGCAACAGGGGTGGCAACACGTGAGGGCTGTATGTTCGTGTGCCTATAAAAAAAATCTTCCGTCATGAACACGGCCATGTTGTAATCCAAAGGAAACCACAGCACAGCGTTCACAGAACAATTTGGTTGTTCTAATAATTTGATAGAAAAGTATAGTCATCAAATACCATACAGATATTCCAGTGTTATGGTTAAGTCATGACAAAGATGTTTATCACAAGCGGATAGTCAAAACAGGCGCAGTGTGTGGGCGTTGTGTGGTTGAGTTTCGGTAACTTGTATATTTGGTTAGAGCGTTCACGACGCTCTTCTGAAAACAAGGGCTCAGCTGACGGGCACATCCTGACCTGACGAATACCCTTTTGTCTCGACATCTCGAACTCAATCTCATTATAATTTTATGATATGCTCAGAATTCCTTATTATTTACATATATGTAGATGAAGCTGCAACTCCGATATGAAGTTTAGCGTTTTTATTTTAATTTTCGCAGCAGCCCCAAAAATATCTATCTGTATCCTAGCGGTGATAGTTTTTAGGGTTCCGTACCCAAAGGGTAAAACGGAACCCTATTACTGAGACTTCGCTGTCCGTCCGTCCGTCCGTCCGTCCGTCTGTCACCAGGCTGTATCTCACAAACCGTGATAGTGAGACAGTTGAAATTTTCACCGATGATGTATTTCTGTTGCCGCTATACTAAACAAATACTAAAAAATAGAATAACACAAATATGTAAGGGGGCTCCCATACAACAAACGTGATTTTTTTGCTCGTTTTTCGTCAATATTGATAACGGCTACAGGTAGACGCTTGAAATATTTCCAGAATATACGTGATTTTTTTGCCGTTTTTATAGATAGTGGTATGGAACCCTTCGTGCGCGAGTCCGACTCGCACTTGGCAGATTTCTTTATACAACCTTGAGAGGCATACGGCCCACCTGATGAAAAGCGGTTTCCGTAGCCTGTGATCGCTTGCAATACATTAAGTATCACCTCTGCTAACATAGCAACAATCCTCCAGAGAGTTGTTACTTGACTGACACTTATGCAGCAATTATTTAGGAAGAGCTTAATGTTAACTTCACTCACACGAACACAACTACGTCTAGGCAGTAGTAAATTGGCTACGGTATCCTGCGAACTGCAGGTGCTTTTTCGGGCTGCTTTCTAAATAAATAGCCGTATGCTTGAAAACCTTCTGACATCGTATTTATAAAAAATGATAGTAGATAGAGTAGTGAAAAAAGAGCTCACCTATTGGCCAACAGGTCCCCGGTTCGAATCCTGTTATTGAATTTATGTTACATATTTGTAAATATAACTTGTTCTGTGGTGAAGGAAAACATCGTGAGGAAACCCACATATCCAAGAAATTATATTTCGAAAGACGTGTGGCCTAACCTACCTACCTACTATTGTTCTCTTAATAGGAAATAGTATAGCAATTCAAAAAACGGATGTGACCGATAGATTGGATAAATTGCATCATTTAAAAGTAAATAGAATATTGTTATGCGCACTACCTTATACATGTTGCCAGACACCAAAATTGAATACTAACATAATATACAATATTAACAACATATACCACTTAACATATTATCGTAACAAAGACCAAATGTATACTACCATAGAAGTCTTCGTGTCGTAATGACAATTATGAATTTTTTGACACTAATAATTTTATTAGTGATTTTTATTTGAGAAAAGATATATTATATCTTTCAAATAAGTCTAGAATTAAGATATCCACTTTAGTGGTTTATAATATCAATCAGTCTTAACAGTTTACATTGCAAACGACAAACTAAAACTAATGTTATCGATTTGACAGCAGATTAAAACTGCTCAATCAGACAAAGGAAAGTAAAACTTAAATATTCTACACTAAAATATTCAAGGCTTTCCTGGCTGTGAAAATGTAGTACCTACATTTTTTTATGGAAATATATTATAACATTAATATTTTATGTTTGACTGAGCATTGGTTAAAAAAAGTGCAATGTCATTTAGTATTAGTAATTATAAAATAGTCAGTTGCTTTAATAGAGAGACTTCAATAAGAGGTGGGTCAATGATTGTGTTAAAAAAATACCAAAAAGCCAAAGAACGTTTGGATATTGTTAGGCTCTCTATTGAGTGCGCTATCGAGGTGTCTTGTGCTGAATTAGAAAATTATATAATTATTTATGTATGTAGACCTCCTAGTGGCGATTATTTGCTATTTGAGCAAGTAATGGAGGATATTTTAAGAAAAGATTTCAAAAGCAAAAAAGACATAATCGTCTGCGGTAGTTTATATACAAATAATATTTATATGTATATTAGTAGAAACACAAACAAGTATTAGATTTTTTTTACATCCTGTCTTTTATTTAAAAAAAAGGCTGGTTTTTCCTCTGGGTTGTGGAGGTCTGACGGCAGTGGCTTCATGCATCCATGCATGGCATCTAAGCGGACCCTGCTAATCCTAATGGATTTAAATAAAACACATTTAATTGTGAACGCTCATTCTAAGTTTCTTTGACATTAACATGGCTACTACGCTCTGGAATTTCTAGCGACCAAGAACCCGTTCTACGATCAACAGAACTGGCATATATACATTCAATAATGATAGCCAGTACTAATGTCTGGCATAACGGATAGTGCGCCTACCTTTCTTTTGCCAGAGTATCGTTTGTAATAGAGCTGTAGAGCAGAGTAATGTAGGCTTTATCAAGTATTCGAGTATGATGAGTCAAATATATCGTAATTCTATCTCGCAATTGAAAGAGCCAGATGATTAAACTTTCATGGTGGTGTCTCATATTATTATATACTGGGCGGTCAAGCTTTTTATGTTATTTTGTGTATAATTACGTATTTATTTCAAGAAATACAATACAATACCTAGATAAATTTATAAAGCAAAACCTTATCTAAATACAATTTTTGGTTTAAATCGTTAAAGCCGTTTCAATATTTGCCCATAATTCATTGATTTTTTAGTTTGAATAAACGTACACTATTCAACAAACTATGACTATGATATTATCATAAATATTTTTGACTTTCAGTAAGACTATATACAAATAATATTATAGGCCAATAACATTAATCTCTGCTCAGTTTGACCACAGACTTTAACCATGAACAAAAGAGTAGGTATATATTTGTGAAAGCTATGGTATTGAGTGTAATGTATTTTTTATGTAATGTATTTTTCAAGCATTATTATATAAAAAAATTAGCTTTCTGCACTTCTTCTCCACATAAACTTTAAGTATGCCAAATTTCACACTCCTCCGTCTGCGTAATTTTTCGTAAAAAGGTGTACGAAGTTTTTCTTCACGTATTAATATATTGATATATAACCTACTCGTAGTATGTATAACCTAAAAAGATCTGATTTGCCTTCTGAGGGGGGTAGGTACCGTATACAAATTTGGCCTGAAATATATACTAGTAAATCTGTTTTGTGAAAATTTTAGCGGTGCAAATAAAATTCGTGTGAAATTGCAGCGAAGAAGATTTAAATTTGAGGAATTCAGTGGTTAGTAACGCTACTTGACACCAACACTCATGAGTTCAATTTCCACTCAAGACAACCATTTTTGTGACCAGATACCTCCCTGGAGGGTCATTGTATTCCTGCGAGTGTGTAATTATGTGTTTGTTAGCGTTCATAGGCTACGGTAACCGCTATCCATCAGCTGGGCCGTATGCTTGTAGGTACGTCTCGCGATGTTGTATAAAAAGTAATGCTGCTACAGATGTTGTCATTGAAAACCACTTATACACAGTAATAATCAACTAATCGACGAACTTCCCCAAAAGGTTCCAGGAACTCACAAGTCATCAAATATAACCGTCAAAACAGATTAATAAAACATTCCATATATTACTTACATAGGCTGGGCCATTTGATTTGTAATTAGGTATCACTTGCTCGGCGGTGAAGGAATACATCGTGAGGAAACACGCACGTCCTAGAAATTATATTTAGAAAGATGAACTAACTAACCTGAAAAAGTCTGGTCTTGCCTCTGAGTGGCAAAAATCAGACGACCGTCGCGCCATGTGACCCAAGAGGGAAGAAATGAGTCAGTTGTATAGTAAACTTCTTGCTGAGCCTGAGGTAAATGACGTAAACTGGTTTCTACAGGGTCTGCATCGCACGTCGGATGCCTCTAGTGTTGCAAGAGTAGCTGCATACCATCAGGTAGAGTGTACGCTTGTTTGTCACTTGGTGCAAAAAAGGCTCAGAGAAAACCACAGTCAAATAAAGAATACCAGCCTGTTAGCAGAGGGGGTGCCTACACGAAACCACTTTTCATCAGGTGTCCTGTAAGCTTCCCAATGTTGTATACAAAAAACATTTCCTTTAAAAACTATGTGTGTGTATATGTTCCCAGAATTTTACAATTTGGTTGATATATCTATCAATTACTCGAAATAAGTTTCAATTATATTCTATAATAAAAAATTAAAAATTCTCAATTTATGGAATTTGCGAAACGACATATTTTTAAAGATACCTACTGAATTCTAAACACATTTTTTTATACTACTACTATAACTTCACGCCAAATCCCTTACATTTTTTTATTTGGTTGATATACCTATCGATTACTCGTAATTTTACAAATAATTGTAACCAAATATCCTAAAAGTTTCGAGTATATACCTACCTCAATGAAAACTATAATTAAAAATAAGTAATTCACAATATGTGGAATTTGGAAAACAACATATTTTTGAAGATACTGAATTCCGAACACATTCCTGCGTGTTTCAAGGAATATTTATTAAGTACGTGGATGTAATGTACTTTTTTTTTATAAATTACGTAATAAGTATCTAAAGTTTGTTGATCATACATCAAATAATTAACCAAAATGTCTGTATATTTTACACAAAGATATTTTTTTGTATTGACTCTAGTTAGCTTATCTGTACACCAGACGTGTTGTAAAACTTTGTAGTTTTTTGGGAACAACCGTCGGTTTTTTAACCTCGACCACGCACATGTGGGCTAATGCCAGCCCTGATTTATATTGTTTACGTCCGCTGTCCGAGGGTTAAACTTTACCTACGAGTAAGGGTTGCGTCAATATACTACACAAATAGAACTCCGTCGATGAATATTATGTTATTTTTTTTAATTTTTGTACACTGTCTCATTCGGCAAACCAGCATAGTCTGCCTGATATGAAACAGTTATCTTAGCCTATAACTTGCGGTAGCTATCGCGCAGTATTTTTTAATTTATGTATGAAATCTCATTCAGCAAACCAGCAGACGGTTTGCCTGCCTATAACCTAGCCTATAACTTATGCGTTGCCACCGTACAGTTTACTGCTAACCTCTATGGACGAATACAAGTTCTCGCAAGTAGATGTTTCTTTTGTGTGAACCAACAATATTATTATTTATAGTTATATACTACGATGAAGGATGAATGGATAACCTATGAGAATGATATTACGTAGTAACTTTATTCACTGCTTCGGGTCAGAGGGTAAAGCAGAACGCGCAGCTTAACTGGCTAATTAGCGAAACAACATCGCGGCACATATCAGCTTATTGATTAAAATATTCTCCAATTGGTCATTATGGACTATGGAATATATACCATATAATAACAAAAAACAAATCCCTGAGATATTTACGCGCTAAAACACCACGTTCTATACCCCAGGATACCTTCGTACACAGTCAAGTGGTTTATTGGTTTGTGCATCCTAACTTTCTCTGACTAGAGCCTCGTTTGTAATTTAGTGAAGTGCATGTTATATATACATTAAAGAGCATAAATCGGAGTATTTAGCGGAAACCATCTTGAATTTTTCAAATATGTTAGGGAAGTATATCCTACTATATAATGTACAATTATATAATGTAATAATATTATAAATGAGAAAGTTTGTATGTATGGATGTTTGTTACTCTTTCACGCTTAAACGGCTGAACGGATTTGAATGAAATTTGGCACGTAAATAAATAAATATTGTCGAACAAATTACACAGCGCCACCTAGCCCCAAAGTAAGCGAAGCTTGTGTTAGGGGTACTAGACAACTGAACTGAAACATACGTAAATATTTATTTTTGGAAAATACTACTTATTATATATAGAAAATACACAGACCAAGACAAACAGACATGTTCATGCACACAAATGTTTGTCCTGTGTGGGAATCGAACCCACGAGCGTCAGTGTCAATGTAGCGTAACAGCGCGTTTCACCACTGTACCACCGAGCTCGCCAAACGTAGATAGATTGTGATCTGGATTAACACATAGGCTACGTTATTTGACTCCACGCGGGCGGAGCCGCGGGCAGCGGCTACTGAAATATATAGGTATAGGGAAGTATTGATCCACAAGCTAGATTTTTTTTATATTAGCTTAGCATAGTGGCCCCGCTTCGCTAGATGGTAAGTGAAAAGAGGAGCCCAAATTGCAGCGGCAACTGACCTAGGACTACAGTGTCCTGTCAGTTGACGCTATCATGCTGGGCCGCAAAGTGCTTCTTCACGCTTCGTTTGAAGGATCCCATATTGTAGGAAGGAGGAAACATATGTGCAGGCAAGGCGTTCCAATTTTTAATGGTACGACAGAGATAGGTGTTGCCGAACTTTTTAGTACGTGAAGAGATGTTCTCAACAAAGAAATAATGACAACCTCCCTCTTCCTGTTCGTCGTCGATTATGCGGATAGCCCGTCGCTGCTACCTATCGAGAGCTCCGAGAAGATATTGTGCGGAACCGTCCCAGAGATGCGAGCAATACTCCACGCAGGCCCGAAATTGAGTCTTATAAAGTAGACAAAGCTGATCCGGCGTAAATAACCGGCACGGCACATCCTTCGTTTTTTCGACTTCGAGTTTTTTTGAAGCCGTTAAAAAGGGGTTCTCGATGTAATTTCGTTGGTTAAGATCGCAACGAATATCCATGCCTAGCATATTTAGGCTATCTCGCATACTGAGGGAAGCATCCTGAAGACTGGGAGTGGCATGGAAATGGATCAATTTTGTTGTAAACGCGCACGCCTGAGTTTTCTTAGCATTAAACTCAACCAGATTATTGGAACCCCATTTACTAATGAGATCCAAAACCCGATTCAGCTCAACGACAACACTCTCGCGCTTCTCACCGATTTCTGTCCGACCAGCACCAGATCGATCGAAATATCGTCCATGGATCGTACTGGCTGTCTGTATAGCAATGAATTTTACTAAGTGGCAGCATGTCAGTGATATGAAGAAGAAAGAGGGTGTGCGACAGGATAATAAATATAAAATTACGGTATCCCACAGGGGAGCCCTGTGGGATACCTTAATTTTAATATTAATTCAATGTTTAGAAAAATGGGCCCAGAAAAGATGGCAGCTGGAGAGTCAGGAAGAACCGTGAGATAGAAGACCAAGTATCCGAACCAAATATCATCGGGGAAATCAATGCGGCTAGACTTACGTAAAAAGACGTACGGCACATAAAAAGAATGGGAGAGGACCGAGCCGTAAAGTGGCGATCAAATGGTCACCGATCGAAGAGCCGGAGCGAAGAGGCGCTGAAAAATCCTGCAAACTCTCGGAGGTGGCGACTGGCAGCAGCTGGTACAAGACCGTAAGAAATGGCATCATCGGGTGTTCTGTCCAGTTTCGATGCGAAATTCGTATTATAAATATAAATACATAAATACATACTTCGTACGATACATTCTTCAACATAGCTAGGATACCTAGCACAAACAGTCCAGCTAGGTAGATCCAACTTCGAGAAAGAGGTCTCTTGTCGAATCCAACTCGGGTGGGCAGCGTTTGGGAAATTGCGAAAGATTTTCTCGTCCAAAATACCTCAATGTCTCAAGACGAAAGTCTTCGACCAGTGTGTGTTGCCAGTGATGACTTACGGCACAAAAGCGTGGTCCCTCACTATGGGCCTCATACGAAAACTCAAGGTTGCACAGCGTGCGATGGAGAGAGCCATGCTCGGTTTTCTTTCTCTGCGAGATAGGCTCAGAAATGATCACATCCGTAGCAGAACTGCAGTTACCGACGTGGCTCTATGGATCAGCAAGCTGAAGTGTCAGTGGGCAGGCCACATAGCTCGGAGAACTGATGGCCGTTGAGCAGAAAGGTTCTCGAATGGCGATCACGAACCGGAAAACGTAGGACGGCCTCCACACGATGGACAGACGATCTTGTAAAGATCGCTGGGAGCCGTTGCAAGCAGCACAAGACCGATTGCTGTGGAAGTCTAAGGGGGAGACCTATGTTCGTCTTTCGGCTGATATGATGATGATGATTCTTCAACATACATTCTTCATTTCAACTTCAACGGTATTTTCATGTTTTATCGTAATTGGCATTTTTTAGGGTTCCGTACCCAAAGGGTAAAACGGAACCCTATTACTGAGGCTCCGCTGTCCGTCCGTCCGTCCGTCCGTCCGTCTGTCACCAGGCTGTATCTCATGAACCGTGATAGTTAGACAGTTGAAATTTTCACAGATGATGTATTTCTGTTGCCGCTATAACAACAAATACTAAAAAATAGAATAAAATAAATATTTAAGGGGGCTCCCATACAACAAACGTGATTTTTTTGCTGTTTTTAGGGTTCCGTACCCAAAGGGTAAAACGGAACCCTATTACTGAGGCTCCGCTGTCCGTCCGTCCGTCTGTCACCAGGCTGTATCTCATGAACCGTGATAGTTAGACAGTTGAAATTTTCACAGATGATGTATTTCTGTTGCCGCTATAACAACAAATACTAAAAAATAGAATAAAATAAATATTTAAGGGGGCTCCCATACAACAAACGTGATTTTTTTTGCCGTTTTTATAGATAATGGTACGGAACCCTTCGTGCGCGAGTCCGACTCGCACTTGACCGATTTTTATTGATAATGGTACGGAACCCTTCGTGCGCGAGTCCGACTCGCACTTGGCCGATTTTTTTATAGGTAATGGTACGGAACCCGTAGTGCGCGAGTCCGACTCGCACTTGGCCGATTTTTTACAGAATAGAATGGGTACGTGGAAAGTTTTTTTACACCACTAAGTTGATAAACAAACGTACGGTCTGCATGATGGTAATCAGTTACCGTAACCTGTTGGCATTTGCAACACCATTTCCAACACCAACCAACACAGGGAATTGTTATTTTGACAAGCTCACTGGTTTAGTCGTGAATGACGCGAATTTGACACTAACGCTCGTGGGTTCGATTCCCACACAAGGCAAAGATTTGTGTGCATGAACATGTCTGTTTATCTTGGTCTGGATGCTTTAAGAGAGGTAGGGCACATCAAAGCAGCCCGTCTGGGGAAGTACCTCCACCTCACAGAA
Source organism: Pyralis farinalis (assembly GCA_947507595.1). Classification (NCBI taxonomy): domain Eukaryota; kingdom Metazoa; phylum Arthropoda; class Insecta; order Lepidoptera; family Pyralidae; genus Pyralis; species Pyralis farinalis. Next base: position 31,756,751 of record OX382265.1, read on the forward strand.
ACCCGCAGCCAAATAACAACTCCCTAGAGGGTTGTTGTGTTTCTGCGTGTGAGTGAGGTCACCAATAAGCTCCCAAGGAGTTGCTGTGAACGCAGCAGAGGAGGCATTGCGCGAGCGATACGATTAATATATCGCTAGCGTTAATAAAAGTTAATAAATAGGCTACGGTACCCGCTTTACATCAGGTGGGCCGTATGCTTGTATGCCTGCGGCGTAGTATAAAAAAGAGCCTATATGAAACTGAAATCAATGCCTATCTATTTACACTTGTCCTAATATAATGTTCTAGATCCTTGCTTCCCAAAATGGTCTATTTCGACCCCATGGGGTTGCATTCAACATGTAAGGGGTCCATCAGATTTAAACATTAGATGAGCAGAGTAGACAGACAGACAGTCTACAGGGAGCGAAATATATATTATAGACAAGGGATTTTCGGAATAAAAATGACTTGAAATCTCTGTTCAAGATGAATGTTATTTTATTATATATGTACTCATATTATAATATTATTTGCTACCCAACACGAGGACTGTCATTACCTATAACTTTTTATACTACTAAGGTGGCAAACCAGTGTACAGCCTGCCTAATTGTAAGCACTGTTTGATGAACTTGGTGGCGGAGTGGTTAGCAAATTCTACTAACAATGCGATGCAACACCAAGACTCATGTTTGATTCCCACACAGGACAAACATGCTACACGCATAGAGCTTACTAGTGACCTCACTCACACGCTGAAACACAACAACCCTCTAGGGAGTTGTTATTTGGCTGCGGTTTTCTGTGAGGTAGAGGTACTTCCCCAGACGGGCTGCTTTGATGCGCCCTACCTCTCTTAGAAAGCTAAAAAAAAATTATAAGGCTAAATATAATACTAGCAAATCGTTAATCAGCTATCACCACTTAAACAGCTACGACATTCCCCAGGATCCCTGGACTTTTTTTTGTTCAACGTCGGGACACATACAAGCATACGCCCTCCTGTGTAAAGCAGTGACAGTAGCTTATGAATGATTGCAATTCATTAAGTATCACTCGTGCGATGCCAACTTTGCTGCTAATACAGCAACTCCTTACTGGTGATCTCACTCACTCGCAGGTCTTATGCGAGGTGCAGGTACTTCCCCAGACAGGCTACTTTGATGCGCCCAACCTCTCTTAAAAACACCAGAGCAAGACAAAGAGACAAGTCCGAATCTACGAGCGTTGGTGTAAAAGCAGTTATTAGTAACCATTGCGCCACAAAGCTCAACTTTTACCACCTATTGTAAGCCTCTAGCGCTCATTACCGAGTGTTATCGCTAACTTTAGAAACAATGTAATGTATTACATCCTGCTGAATATAAACTACAAACCATTTTAGTCTGCTAGAAATCTGTTGCGATACGCCAACTCGGCAAATTGTTAATGTGCGCGGCGCAGACACAAAAAGCATTTCTTAGATTTGAATACCACCAAATATCTTTTCTGTCGCCGTCAGACTATGTTGTTTACATTCATGGCCGTTTATGGATCCTGTGTCATACTCGCAAATGTAGGCGTAATAGAAATACTTGCATCTACTATGTCTTATGTTAGATTTTTTTTCATACAACTAGATTGGCAAACAAGCATGCGTCCCGCATTAGATGGTAAGCGGTCACCGCAGCCTTTTGACGTTCGCAACACCACGGGGATGTTACTCGTGCGCTGCTAATCTTGTGACCTAAGGCTATTTCGTCAAAGTACCCAGTAATTTCTCTGCCATATCTCACCCTTCAAACCGGAACACAGCTATATAAATATAGCTGCTTGGCGGTAGAAATAGGTGAGACAGAGGTACCCACGCACACGACTTTTGTACAAAGTCTCCCTCTGGTAAGTTTGATGATATTTCCCCAAGTTTAGTCAAAGGTAGGGGTGTTTACTCTTTGTATTTACACATTATGAAACACATAGTACTGTAACTGGTTTCGTTTAATAAGTATGTATTATTCGTTATTGCAGTAGCGGGATTACCTAACATGAGCATTTTGTACTAGGTAGTCTCAATATCTAATGTACATACATACATATCATTACGCCTGTCTCCCATTGGGGTAGACAGAGACAATCGAGCGCCATAAGGTGCGGACCTTCACATTTCACTCGCTTCTTTAACATTCATAGCTCTTTTCATGCACCCTCGCCGGTTCCTAGGGCTCCTGATAAGACATGACCAATTTGGTCATGGTAGATTAGTCTTGGTCTTCCTCGGCTCCTACATTCTTCCACTTTCGCATTGTATATCTGTTTCGTCATTCTTCCATCCTGAATTCTTTCTACGTGTCCGACCAACGGAGCATGCCTTTTCTTATCTTAACACCGACACTTTCTTTCAGACCTTTACGTCATCATTACGAACGCGGTCAGCAAGTGATATGCCACAAATTTTACGAAGTGCTCGCATCTCGACCGCATTTATTCTACTTTCATTCTGAGAGAGCATAGCCATACCCAGCTTTCACTTCCACAAGTTAGCATTGGAATTACACCCGCGCTGAAACAGTGCGCTTCCGAGATATACAATCTCATCCACTTGCTCCAACACTACATCATCAACCGTAATCCCAGTGTTCGTTCTGGTTGTCTCTCTTTCAAATACTATTATCTTGATTTTTTCTCATTCAATTGTAAGCCTTCCTACATACATTCGTCTTTCATTATTGTAACTAGTGTTTGCATTTCGGATGGCGACGTCTGCATAAATCAGGCCGTGGGCCACTGAGTCACCAATTGGCATTCCCACATTCACATTTCTTATTCTCTGAAGACAAGAAGACGAGAAGACAAGAACTGTCCAGATACAGGGATGAATAGCCGAGACGACAGCATGCTTCCCTGTCTGACACCAATGTTGGTATCAAACCAGGGTGATAAGCTGACGTCCATTTGCACACATGCTGTACAATTCTCATTACTGGATTGCACAGCACGGAGCTGGTGACCGTCAACCCCATATCTGGGCAAAATGTTCCAGAGATTCTTTCGCATGACCCTATCAAATGCTTTTTTATCTACAAAACCGCAGAAAACCTAATGGTCTATAGCTAGTTGCTTTGATGTTGCGGAGTGATAAAACTTAATCCGTATATTCTCTGCCGCTTCAAAACGTGATCTGTGCAGTTCAGAAAGCATTCCATCGGATTTCACCCACATTCTCCGGTCAATTTTTCCATACCCTTACGCAGCAAAGCTGATCAAACTAATGGCCCTATAGTTAGCGCAGTCCATACGTGAACCCTTGCCTTTATACAAGGGCACGATGTGTGCAAAAAGTTTAGTTTAGGTTCCGTAGACGAATATTCCCAGTAACTAGATAAGTTACTGTGAATATTCCAGTAAGGAAATTTACAATACAAGAGTGCTTTACGCATGAAAACAATTTATAAGTTTCTACCGTGACTACCCCCATCCATCCACCAGAAGTCACCAGGGTTTAGATATTTAGTGCTATTAGTAGCTAGTCGCTTAATTTTTCGCTTATGCGAAATAACACCTAAGTCTAGTTACAAATAGTAACTAGACTTAGGTGTTATTTCGTATAATATATATATTAGTAGAGTAGATACTTTTTGAATTAACTTAAATTTGTTGCGTAATTTGTCTGCCGGAAGCCAAAAAATACGATACGACCATCGACCAAATATTAAAAGGAGCAAACGTACCTAGTTTTATATTCTAAGACAAAAATTCCTATAGATCTGGCTATCAATACAATTCGACACGTTGTGTTTTTGTTGGAGAAACGCCGAGACGTTGTGCACGCGTGTTGCTGTCATCAAGTACGATGGATTCAATAAATTATTACACGTCTGCTTCTTTTAATTTCTGCAACTGCCTATTTTTTATTTCGCTCTGTCTTATCTGATAAATTTATAAATGCATTTTGTTCGAGAACATTTATTTTACTCCTTTAAACATTTACATACATACTTATTTCATATTATAGAGACTACAAATGTGTTCAAAACAACCATGGCAATTAGCAAATATCGTCAGCCGCGAAAGCTTTCTAATTTACACAAAGCGAGTCCTTGACTGTAATTATGTAATCGTTGAAGAAATGAAAACTACACAATGAGTCATTATATTGAATTATTGGGCACGACATATAAAACTGGCTAACCATTGACACTTAAAGCTTTCAATCATATACACGTATGCACGTCCATATATATGTACCTACTGGCTAAAGTAAAGGCGCATTTCATTTTTCAAATGCAGATGTAAGTTTATTACTAAATTTGAACACTGATGATAAAACATTATATCTTTTCATAAAAGTGTATTATTAAGAAATAACTTACAATATGGCTACTCATGCGAATAGTTAAAACCCCTACGGGGCGGTGCGTTATACGCAATAACGTGAATAATAAGACATATATAGTGCTACTACTATCAGTAAGAAATTTTATACATAAATCGCAACTGTGTGAATAGCCGTGAGAAATTTACTCATCATAATTGCCCAGTTGGGGCAATTATGATGAGCAAATTTCGTGTTTAATCAAAGTGGAAACAAATGAACGCGCAGTCCTTGGTTTTACGCGCTCTTTTAAGTCCACCATATTCTTTTGACGAAGACTTCTGGAATGATTCCCGTTTGTCATTGTAAAAAATGCCTATTTTGTATGTATATAAAGTATCGAAAAATTGGATAAACGTTGGATGAAGTGTATTTATGGGCCGAATACGTTAAGCGCGAAGCGGACTTAGTGTAAAGTGGTTACAGTATACCGTACGCGTCTATGAACGCTTGCAGAACAGGAGGTATTGTTCTCGCATTGCCATCCCTGCTACTAACACAGCAACTCCTGAGGATTTTACTAGTAACCTCAGTCACTCGCGGGAACAACGATCTTCCAGAGTGTTGTTATTTGGCTGCGGTTTGCTGTGAGGTGCAGGTACAGGTACCATAAGACAGTCGCTCTGCTATGATGCACCCTGCCCTTCTTATATATATATATATATATATAAATGCCATCTGACGTAAAACGGTTACCGTAGCCTATAAACACTTGCAATACATTACTTATCACTCGCGTGATGCCACCTCTTATGCATACACAGCAACTCCTTGGGAGATTACTGGTGACCTCACTCACATGCAGAAACACAACAATCCTCTATGGAGTTATTATTTGGCCGCGGCTTCCTCAGACGGGCTACTTTGATGCGCCGTTCTCTTAAAATACCCGTCAAGACAGACATGTTCATGTAAACAAATGTTTGTCCAGTGTGAGAATCGAACCTACGAGCATTGGTGTCACAATAACGTAACAGCGCATTTCACCACTGCGCCACCGAGCTCGTCATTTGTATGTCTAATACCAAACAAGAAAGACAATTTTCGCAAAAATACTATTTTCCTATTTGAGATATAAGATCTAAATATTACCATTTTTAGTCATACCTGTCGGTCTGTCTGTATGTTACTAAATTACAAATGAAAACTTGGATCATGAATTTTAGCAAGAAACAAAATTCTCATAATATGTGGGCACCATAGAACAAATAAAGCGAAAAATTTAAATTTTAAGATTTTCACAGAGTTAAAAAAGCAGGAAGTAGTTTTATATTATATTCATAGCATTAACTTATATATAATTTTGTAATTAGTTTAACAGGTAGTTGTTTATAAAAGTGTGTATGTCCTTATGACGCACGTAAGAAGTTATACTTATATTTTATCTGTACTAATATAAAACACGCGTTGTAGATATATAATAGATATAATTATATAATAGAGAAATAGATATAACTTCAAAAATACTTTAGTATTATTTTCAGTATTAGTACCTATTACTGCACGTATTTGCTACGTCTCCTCAAAGTAGGGGAGATGAAAGTAAGTACTGGAATAATCCAGATATCGCGCTAAGGAGGCCCCATCAATCAATGTATTTTTTAACCAGCAAACCATTTATGATGATCCCATGATTATTTTGGTAAACATTTGATGAAGGTTGAATGTTATTAAGACTTATCAGTAGATACACTATAAATTTTAAGACACGTAAAAAAGAACTTCAATAAGTCCTAAGTTCATTATTAATAAATAAATGCACGCTCGAATTTTCGTAACAGAAACAGAATTTTTGTAATTACAAAAGTTACAAATGACGAGTTTCGTGGCTCAGTCGTGAATTTGACACCAACGCTCGTGGGTTCGATCCCCACAAAAGACAAACATTTGTGTGCATGAACATGTCTGTTTGTCTTGGTCCGATGTTTTAAGAGAGGTAGGGCGCATCAAAGCAGCCCGCCAGTGAAAGTACCTCCACCTCGCTGAAAACCGCAGTAAAATAACAACTCCCAAAGAGGGTTATTGTGTTCCAGCGAGTGAGTAAGGTCACCAGTAAGCTCCTACGGAGTTGCTGTGTAAGCAGCAGGGGAGGCATCGCGCGACGGATACTTAGTATATAACAAGCGTTAATAGGCTACGGTAACAGCTTTACATCAGATCGGCCGTACGATTGCATGCCTTCCGACAAAAACAAAGTTAAAAACCCCTAACCCCGAATTTGCTACCGCGTCGTAACTTCTAAATGGTTCCTATAATCTTTCTAATAATAATTATCCAAAATCAGTTCACAATTGGCAAAGATATTGCGTAACATGTACTCAGAAATAATTTGGCTGCTACTTATTTGGGATTTATGTTTTACACGTAAAGTTCCAAAAAAAAAATGTATATTCTCATACGGATTTGTAGACGTAATACCTAGGGCGTTCGATCTTTATTTATTTACTTTTTTGTCTAAAATCGGGTTTTTATTTTATAAAGTTAGGTTTCAGGAAAGACACCTTTATTTTTAAATTTAAAATGCAGAGCCCTTTTTGAGGTATATATTTTGTAGAAAAAAAGTAAGATGTTAAGGAGATTTTCATACCACCATAATTTCTATCTATCTATAACTTCACAGAGCTGCAGAGAAAACCGAGCGCCACGTGACTCGATCCTTACACATCTCACTCGCATCTTTAACATTTATTGCTCTTCTCATGCACGCTCTGCGGTTTCTAAGGCTCCTGATATCACCTTCTGATAGAACATGATCGATTTGGCAATGGTAGGTTAATCTTGGCCTTAATTGGCTCCTACACATTTCCACTTTCGCGTTGTATATCTGTTTCTTAATTCTTTCTTGCTGCATTCTTTCCACATGTCCGAACCAACGGAGCATGCCTCTTCTTATTTTAATGGCGACACTCTCTTTCAGATCAACTCTGTTTCTAACATCATCATTGCGAATACGATCTACAAGCGTTACGTACGCCATAATTTCTAATTGCTTAAAATTAAATAAATGTATTGCCTTGTATTCTTATGAGTATCACAGGTTAGGTTTCTTTTTAAAAATGAATATAACTGCTATTAGTCGTCATTTTGCTACACGCAATCTTTATTTAACCTTGTATATATACAGATATTGCCCAGTTTCCGTCTACTATAGACATATTACACAGTAGGATATTATGATATGTGAATTACATACTTATTGTACGAAAATCAAATCGCGTCTTTGTTCCGAATCGGCGCTATCTCCCAATCTATTCAAAACTAGACGAGTAAAAGCCAACAACAACACAACATTAAGTACGATAGTTACAGTATTCCTGGCGCTGGTTCCCGTAGTGAAGTCTGTTTCTTATAAGAAGTTGCCAGGAGCGCGAATCGTGCGCAGCGCCCGCCCGACGACGGACGGGGAGCACATGGCCCGCCCGTCATAAATCGAAATTTACTGTCGGTCCGTACGTCTTCTGTTCAACAGCATTATTTCAACTTGGACGTGTGCGTGGAAATGGCCTCATGACGGGTACCGAGAAACAATATAGAGCGCTATTGTACCGTTTCAGGACCAACCATCTATATAAACATTATAGACGTTTTCTTGGCTTGACAATAAACACCAAGTAGAAATGCATTCAATATTGTGCACTGGTTAAGGCGTGGTGTAAAGAAGAATATTTTACACATCTTAATAACCTAGTCTTTTGTACTCGTACAAAAGTATGTTGTAATTTGACTGAAAATTATTTACATATTGGTATGCTATGTTTGTATGTATACAGACAAGATTACCTATCTATTGTGCCGTACGTTCGCTAGATATTTTATTCATATAAAGTTTATCTAACTCTATAATGAACGTCGCTGGTGCGTTACTACCTTTACTGCTCATGCAACAATCTGTTTGAAGTTTTGTTGCGGTCTTCTGTAAGGTGTAGGAGGAGAATACGGTAAGGTATGCTATAGCATAGCTTTCTGTGTATACATCTATATATATCTTCACGTCAAGTCCTAGCTGGTAATAAGGATGAGCGTTACGTGACTCAATCCATTGTACCTCACAAGCTTATTTAATATATATATGATTGTTTATAGCTGTATCGGTACTAATTTATACAAGACGTAATGTTAAAATAAATTTATAGCTTACCATTAATTATATTTATTTACTTTCGAAAAACAGTAAGTACTTCTCTCTCGAAAATTCCTGAACAAAAAATAAACTCAGATCTACAGATTTGTACAATGAATTTGAAAAATTAAAATACTTGCCTTGCCTGTCTTTGCTTATACGCTATTTTTAAACGCGTATAGTGCCTATATTAATTTTCATTGAATCATATTCAAGATACGTTTACATTTTGTGATATTTGCTCTGTTCATTTTGTGATATTTGCTCTGTTCATTTTGTGATATTTAGTAATAAAATAATAGGACATCTGTTAAATTACGCTAAAGGAACTGATCAAAGTTCCACAGATTACAAATAAAAGTTTGCCAAAGGTGCAATAGGATGAGTATTTCATGCATAATATCATTATTTATTTCACCTAAGTAATTATATTATCAAAATATTATTAGCATTTCATAAATACATTTTTGCGTCAGGTGCAATTGATTTTCTACTTCATAAAGCAATCAAAATATAAAAATCAATGTGGGTCATTCCTAATGAAAGGAAAGTAGGCTTCACTTAGATAAGCTTGCCGGTAGACTCAACTTTCATGAAGCCGCCGAATTTCATCAATTTTTATTTACAAAATAACAGCCATTGGATATATAACAAAATCACTAGGAAAGCACAAAAAAAAATTGCAAAGAAAAGAATTTCTTCACTGACCTTTTGCAATGTCTATATTAATGAAAACGTATACTCGTTTAGCAATAAACAGATTGTGAAATAAAAAAAAATCTTAAAACCATTAATATCTTGTGTATGGCGATGCATCAGCTGGATAGAACGACGAAGTCTTTTCTTGTACTTTTTATCGGATTCTACTATATTTAATTATTAATACAGTACCGATAAGTTGTCATTTAATTATTGTAAAAAGGACGTGTATTGGCTTGTTCTAGCATTGAGATTTTAACATGGAGTAAAAATAATGACAATAATATGAACTTAATAACAATAGGATTACAAAATAATGCAAACTAAATGCCCGCAAGACATCTCAATAAAAATGGTTCTTCTTAAAAAGCTCCTCTAATGATGAACCTGTGTATATTTAAACTTATTCCTAATAACGTTATAAAAGCAATACGCTGAAATTTGCTGACATTATAACAACATTCACTATTACAGACCAAAAATATTTTCTCGAAGTGCAACTTGAGATGGATAATTATATGAGTTATGGGATGCGGGCTCCGCTGCTAACTCTGCAGCATAATACATAGTCTCACCATCTTGGACAGGCTGCAGATTTGCCAGGTTGAGAAACTCCATATGGACCGGATGCTGCACCTCTCGCGCGTATCGCTCCACAACCAACGGATCCGATTCACCCACGTGCGATCGCATATGGAAATTCAAATGACTGCTCTGCTTGAATCTTCTCCCACAAATAGAACATTCAAACGGCTGGATATTCGTGTGTGTACGCATATGTTGGCGCAAATGAACCGATTGAGAAAAACGTTTGTTGCAAATCACACAATTAAATGGTTTTATCTTGGTATGCGTCCGCAGATGCTGGTCTAAGCCAGCCTTTTGAGTAAAAGCTTTAGGACATAATGTGCAAGCAAAAGGTCGTATGCCAGTATGCATGCGCATATGTTGTTGAAGTCCCCCTTGCTGCGTAAATCTTTTTGCACATAGGGAACATTGATGAGGCTTCATTTTTGCGTGAACTATACGATTATGTTCGTCGTATTCAGAACTGTTCAGGAATGTTTGCCCGCACATACGACACGAAAACGTAAATCGACTCACAGGTTGTAGTTGGCCAGTGATCGGGTTGTGCGGGTAAAAATCTCTGTCCAGACGCTTCTCACAGACTTGGCAGCGAAGGGCAGCCTTTCGACGTTTTGTATGTTCTTCTCGGTAATGGAGTGAATAATCGCAACAATTAAAGAAAATCTGGCGACATTGCAAATCTGGACGAAGAGTCGACGGAAAGGAACATGTGAAGGGTCCCCTAGAAATAAAAAGTATTTTGGAGTGGTATGTCGTCGTATATGGCTAATTGTTATTTACAGAAAACAATAAAAGTTATGTCTAACCTTAAATCAATTGAAGGTTTTTCCGCTTTATTTTGGTTTTTTTTTACAAAACTGTCTAGACCGGCCATTTTTATAGAATAAGAGTCCACGTCCTCTCGTTCAACCTTTACTATAAGATAAGTGGTATCTTCCGAGAAGACTCGCGTCGTGATGCCGTCTTGCGTTTCGGTGCAATCTGTTTCTTCAACACCTTTTCGCGGAAAGAACTTGAAGCCGCAAAGTTCATTATAAATCTGTAGAAAAAAATAATTACTATAACATGTAACGAACAGTATTTTATTGACGTGCAAACTAGGATGACCAGCGTCATAGCCACTGTGGTCCTTCCTTATCTTAAACTCACAATGTTTAAGCACAATCCATGTGTCTCGTTCGTGGCGTGGACTCTTTAAAGAGTTTGTAACCAAATCAAACTGTAGATCTTTAATTAAATAAAACATAATTTAAAATTAATATTGTAGTACTTTTTAGAGTAAAAAAGACTTGACTTGGTTTCGTAGCCAAAGGGCAAAGCGATAACCCTGTTAAAGATACTCTATTGTGCGTCAAAAAAGTCACAGGTTTCTGACACGTAAATGCAATATATAGAATTGAAAATTAAATAAACGGGAGGTAAACCGGCACATATCGATGATGTAAAATGGTTGCCGTAGCCTATAAACGGCTGCAATACAAAAAGCAATGCATTGTCAGGTGCTCATCAGATCAAGTCAGTATAGTCTATATATACAATAAATATGAAGAACTCCTTTTAACAACGAAATAAGTTCGGTTTTTATCAACTTTCTCCAAGGAACCCTAAATATTTACAGAATAAAGTATTTTTGTGCCAAACTTCACCCAAATCCCTTCAGCCGTTTTGCATGAAAAAAGCAACAAATATCCATACATCCTTACAAAATTTCACATTTGTAATATTATTTCCCTAGAACAATCGGATTTAGAAACTGGAATAAATTTTATGATCAGTATATACTCCAAAGTCTTTTACGGTTTTGTTTATACTATTTTAATTTTTTAGGTCTCACCTTAGATGAATATTGCAATTGGAAATTACACATTAACAGAATCTGCACAAAGGTAAATAAATTTGTATATGCTTTGAAGAGATTGCGTGCTACGGTTAGCGAAAATGCAGCGCTAACCGCATATCACGGTTACGTGGGTTCAGTTCTCAGGTATGGAATTTTATTATGGGGCAACTCGACATATGTTAACAAAGCACTTTTTGCTCAAAAAAATGTATACGAGCCCTATGCGGAGTAGGTCCTTTAAAATCCTGTAGACCATTATTTAAAAGCTTGAAAATCTTAACTATCACATAATTATACATGGGGCACACTAAAAGTTTTGCACTTCTAGCTAATCGAAACTATTTGAATTTCGAATGTTATATTTTTTGAAACGTTGCAACTTACTTAGTAATAAAAACAAACAATTGGCGGGAAATCATTTGTCAATTGTTTTTTATCACACATCAAAGTTCTACGTACGCAACGAAAATGGAATCGAGTCGAAAAGATTTTAGAGCGATGATTTTTTATCATTTTAAAAGTTCTCTCTCTCTCCGCAAGACTGTGCAGCTCGTCTTAAAAATGTTTTGGAGAGAAGCACCTTCTTTGAGCACCGTGAGGCGATAGTTTGCTGAATTTGAGAGAGGTCGAGTTTCTTTACATGACGAATTTCGTGAAGGGCGGCCTTCAACTGCCGTCAATGTAAATAATGTGGCTACTGTTAAGCGGCTAATTGAAGAAAACCCGCGGTTTACCTATGAGACAATTCGAGAACTATTGGGGATTGGTATGAGCCAAATTCAGAAAATTTTACACGAAGAATTGAAAGTTCGGAAACTTTGTTGTCGTTGGATCCCTCATGAACTGACAGCGGAGCAGAAGCGGGCTCGCGTGGAATGGTGCTCACAGATGCTACTGAAGTACGACCACGGACATTCTAATGCTGTTTATGACATTGTCACAGGAGACGAAACGTGGATTTATTGTTTTGAACCCGAAAAAAAACAGCAATCTTGTGAATGGGTGTTTGAAAATGAGAACAGGCCAACAAAAGTGAGGCAGGCGAGAAACGTTGGTAAAAAAATGATCGCGTTTTTTTCTCAGCTACGGGTCCCATCTGCACAATTCCACTTGAAGATCAAAAGAGTGTTAATTCCGAGTGGTATTCTACCATTTGTTTACCCAGGGTGTTAGAAAAAGTTCGCGAAAGACGACCAAAAAGCCGCGTTCTCCTACATCGTGACAACGCTTCTTCACACCCGGCCAACAAAACAAAGTCATTTTTAACTTCCGAAAAAGTACAACTCGTTACCCATCCTGCGCATAGCCCCAACCTAGCACCCTGTGATTTCTGTATTTTCCCCAAAATCAAAGATAGCGGTCATAGGCAGTGATAGCGTTCAATCAGCACGTAGAAAACATGATTTCAGATCAGTGGTCCTCCTGTTTTAAAAAATGGTTCGATCGCATGAAAAAATGTTTAAAATGTAAAGGAGAGTATTTTGAAAAGCAATAAACATAATATTTTAGTTATAACATGTTGTTTTTTTAAGTTACGCAAAACTTATAGTGTGACCTACGTATATACTAGAAGTAGGAATTTTTATTAAAAAACACTCGAAATTATTTGAGAAAATATGCGATAATCACAGATATACTCAACGAGACCCTCTGAGATTAAGACAGCCGCTGTGTCGTACCAGTCTATTACAAAAAAACTGTTTATTTAGCACTATAAGAACATACAATAAGATACCACAATGGATTAGAGAGATGCCATTCAACCGATTCAAAACTGAACTTCAGAAGTGGCTTATCACGAAATGCTTTTATAATTTGAAAGAATTTGGATGTTAGCTGGTCTTAATTTGAATAAAATGTCAATAAATAAACATTGACATAATCTAATAAATCTATTATAAATGAAAGTTGATATATGTTATATTTAATTGTTTGGTGTATTCATTCAATAGTTTAACAGAATTGTATAGAGATGGGCTTATTTTCTATAATTGTTTTTTTTCTTTTTGTAATTAACTTTTTATGCTTACACGTTTGATATTTATGAACATATTTATAGCATTGACATTTATAGTATTAACATCTCTCGCTGACTTCTTTAAATATTTGCATACCTTTAGAATATAAGGTGAACATACCATACCAAATTTGTAGCTTAACTCACTATCTATGTAAACCACTGTATGTACAGGCAAATAAATGAAATTTGAATTTAAATTTACGTCGGGAAACATACAAGCATACGGCCCACTAGATGTACCTAAAGCGGGTACCGTAGCCTATTAACGCTAGAGATATATTATCACTCGCGCGATACCTCCTCTGCTGCTTACACAGCATTCGATTCCCACACAAGGCAAACATTTGTGTGCATGAACATGTTTTAAGAAAGGTAGGGCGCATAATAGCAGCCCGTCTGGGAAAGTACCTCCACCTCACAGAAAACCGCAGCTAAATAACAACTCTCTAGAGGGTTGTTGTGTTCCTGCGTGTGAGACCTCACTCACCAGTAAGCTCCCAAGGAGTTGCTGTGTAAGCAGCAGAGGAGGCATCGCGTGTGATAATTAATTTATCGCAAGCGTTAATAGGTTACCGTACCCGCTTTACATCAGGTGGGCCGTATGCTTGTAAGCCTCCTGAGGTAGTATAAAAAAAAAATTAAGTGCGGTATTGATTATTGGTAGAGTCAAACACTTAGATAATAAGGTAAGAAGTAACACCACTGCCATCTATTAGCAGTAAAGATCAATCCAATATCAGTGAGTTCACACATTGGTTGCTACTAGTGACATCTGTGGGCAAGGTTTTAGAGTGGAAGAGCTAAGTGCAGCTCAAGCTTTACACTTTGACCTTTGTACCATTCTTATTCCATTTGTGATAAGAGTTACAATCGCACTTCTAGTGTTAAGCGTGATCTGCTGTTAGCTGTACTACCCCGGACGAGCCGACTCAATTACGAACTATTGTCATCCAAAAACCACGACCTACCCTGCTCTTAGCCGTATCACTTCTAGTCTGTGGGGGCATTTACGCAAATGGATTCGAAAAGTTATCTGTCAAAACGTATGGAATCTGCATACAGGTACTACTGTATACACTTTTCGATTCCGATTCGAATATGGCTTTCGGAGGCAATGTGAATACCTCATTGTGGGATTAGGATTAGTTTACCTGACATGCTGACAGACAATAATACGGACAGCAATAAGAGTTCCGTTTGCCCTTTGTCCAAAGCAGTTCTGTACAATAACAGAGTTTTAATGATTATAAAATTATTACTTACCTGGTCATTTTGTGTCATATCTATGTGCTCCCCGTCACTGCTGGAAATTTCAACATTGTGGACATCGTGGTACATGTTTTGATGATTTTGCAAAGCTATAGTATTGTAAAATGACTTTTTGCACAAATTGCATACATAGTTGGTACCTTCTTCCCATTGCAGCTTATACTAATTGAAAACAAAATACATATATTTTAGTCACAATAGAACTACCAGTACCCTAACTCTCAGACTCATAGAGGTTGACCTTACGCAGTTACATAATGCAAATGACAATGCAATTTGATCTAACCTGCTTTGTGTGCTTCCGCCACTAATTAGTTCATGCGGCCTAGCGCCGGCCGGCACCCACCCACTACTGTTAGTACGTGCTACGTCTAAATATTAGTGAACAATTAGAAATTAATAAACATAAAAATTCTAAAATTACTCTCATGAACAAACAGACTGACGTAAACCATTCCCCACTATTAAATATCTTTTCGCTCACACCATCCACCCCACCCTCAATTCAATATAAGGGACGGCACTGCGATGGATTTGTCACTTGTACTTCACTTGCCTCGTGGAGAGGCGAAACACGGGTCGCAGCGACGACCAGGCCAGTCGTAGCAGCATGCGGATTCTGTTCCAGATGGCGGACGACCGCAGCAGCCGAGGCAGAGACTACCGGAGCAGCCATGGCAGCGTCGGCATGTAGCACGTACTAACGGGAGTGGGTGGGTGCCGGCCGGCGCTAGGCCGCATGAACTAATTGGTGGCGGAAGCACACAAAGCAGGTTAGATCAAATTGCATGTAAATTTGACTTTCGCAAAATAACGCCTGAATCTATTAGCAAATGACAGTATGCATTTGGCACATGATCCAAATCGAGCAAATAATTAAGTTATAAATTTTTTTTACATTTTGTAATAGGAAATATTTGCAACTTGCCAATAGGCAAAATGTCCCATTACTAGTTTTGTATTGTGATGTTCGAAAGTCTCAAAAATGGTAAATGCCAATTTTGACCCCGGGAATATAATATAATATATATATAATCCGGGAATAATCTCATTGCATTATAATATAATTTCATCAATTGATCTAGAAAACGCTACAAGCAGATTTATGTTACATTTTCAAATATACGTATACGTTCCGACTTATACAATTGACCATTCGCTGGATGGAACTATTGCCGAAAGCACTTCGACCAGTCAATCCACTCAATGACTTCGTAAGACACATTCGACCGATTCAGTTTATATTCACCCCAGGTCCCACGCGGGCTAGGCAGAGAGCACCGACGACCGAGCGCATATGACGCGGTCCTTACACACCTCACTCGCTTCTTTGAAAACAACTAAACCACCTTCTGATAAAACACGACCAATTAGGTCATGGCATGATGAGTCTTGGTCTTCCTCGACTCCTTGCGTCCTTCCACTTTCTCATTGTATATCTGTTTCGTCATTGTTTCATCTTGCATTCTTTCTACGTATAGCGAACCAACGGAGCATGCCCTTTCTCATCTTAACACCGACACTTTCAAACCAACGACGACGATGACGAGCTCGGTGGCGCAGTGGTGAAACGCGTTGTTACGCTACTTTGACACCAACGCTCGTGGGTTCGATTCCCACACAGTACAAACATTTGTGTGCATGAACATGTATGTTTGTCTTGGTCTGGGTATTTTCTATGTATGATAAGTATGTATTTACAAAAAAAAAATGTATTTACGTATGTTTATCAGTTGTCTAGTACCCATAACACAAGCTTCGCTTACTTTGGGGCTAGATGGCGCTGTGTAATTTGTCTGACAATATTTATTTATTTATTTATATTATTTATAACTATCTTTCTTACATCATCATTGCGAACGCGGTCAGCAAGCGTAATGCATTTATTCTACTTTCAAGCTCTCTCTGTCATACCCACCTTTCATTTCCATAAGTTAGCATTCGGATTAACACCGCGTTGTTTACAGCCTTTTGTCTTAGATTTCGGCTGTCTAGAAGTTCACTCAATGCTCCGTTCAGTTTCAGTGTTCTCTGCGCACACTCGTCCCACATCTGCTAAAAGTTTATTCAAGATATGCAACCTGATCTACTTGCTCCAACAACAACTATATCATCAACCGTAATTCTCGTTTTCGTTCTGGTTGCCTCTCTTGGAAATACATTATGTTAGTTTTCTTCGCATTCAATTGTAATCCCTTTTTCATATAATTATCTTTCGTTGCAACTATTGTTTGCAGGCCGACAACAGGGAAGATCTTCGCTGTCGCTTCCCTTCCGGTATCCCCCTCGGTCTCTGACACATACAAAACATCTAAGCATCTCTCGTTCATTATATCTTTCTTTTTATACCACTAATGTGGCAATCAAGCATACGGCCTGCCTGGTGGTAAACAGTCACCGCGGCCTATGGACATTTGCAACACCAGGGGTGTCACTCATGCCTTGCCGACCCTCGAAAAACCTCTTCACACATTTCTTCAAGAATTCTATGCTATAGTCCCCTTGAAAAAAACTCGGGTGGGAGCTCATTCCACAGCTTGAGAGTTCTCGGAAGAAAAGTTCTCTGGAACAGCACAGTACGAGACCATTGCAGTTCCAGCGTGTTTGTGTAATGGTGAACTCCCCGCTGTAAGCGTAAAAAGTAGCTGTCGGCATCATTTCGAACAATTCTTCAGAACACAACCCGTTGTACAATCGGTAGAACACACAAAGGGAGGCAAAATCTCTCCTTAAACTTAAGGGTTCGTTGCAACTATTGTTGTGAAAGCTTAGGGTTGTCTATGTGTCACATGATCCAAACTGGTATCCAGGTGCTCCCGCAAAAAGTTGACTGCAGTACACCAAGTGCGGTCTGACTTGAGACTTATATAACATAAGTCTTTGAAACGCGCTGAAGTACTGCTTTGGTCTGTTGAGCACACCAGGTTTTTTGGACGTCAGCTTGACCTTCTCTTCCTTATTCCTTTCGATATTGCACTTTGAGATCTCGACGCGAAGCATCGTAATACTTTTGGTGACGGTAAGAGGTGTGTTTTGGAATTTTGGAAGAAACCACAGCAAATGGAGTTTTCTAAGCGGTGAACGAGCAAACTTGTATCTTCTTGGGGTTGAATTTGACCAAGTTAAGCCGCCCCCCATGCAAAAACTTTTCAGACAAGTTTATCGCGGCTTTCCTCCACAAGGTATCGGGGGATGTTTGCACGGCCTGTATAATAAGTATCCCCGGTGCTCTCGTCCGCTTAACAATGAATGCCATCAATTGACAACATGTCATTGATATGCAGCAATTATATCCATCGGCTCATTCATCTCATCTTGTTGAGAGTTGACGTACCAATCTACAGTCATCGTTTTTTATTATTTAATCAATGCTGTTGCGTAATATTCTATAATTAAGCCGAAAAAGGAAGCTACTGTTTTCCTATCAAAGCTCAGTGCAATAGACTTTTCTTAACTTTCGTTGGAAAATCTTCAAAAGGAAAGACTCATTCTGCGAATTGGCAATTTAATCCTGGTTCAATGCACTACACCCACCTGTTACAATATCATAGACAGCTAATAATTTCCCTTCATTAAACGTTGCTACTATTATAAGATACCTACTAAGATATCTACTACATGCTTAGTTTCTGGCATTTTTCGAATCATGTGGTATTAAGTACAAATCTTCTGTACAGTCCAATGAACATGTAAAATCTGTTGCACTCGACTCATTTCAATATCTAATAGAGACGAGTTTGTCAACAAACAATTTTTGCCAGTTTCAATTATTTTGACGTGTGATATAAAGATTCAGTAACCGGAGTCGCTGGTCCACCTTCAGGTGCATTGTTACAGAGATGATTACGCGCACGTCTAAACTCGCTGTATCACGCATACACAGAGCTATGTGACGGGGCTTCAGCGCCAAATGCTTACTAAAGTAGCAGTGTCTAACGGCCCTCCCTAACCCCTGGAGCGTGGCAGCCCGGGTGGTATGAAATGCCTATAGTGTGGCAAGCATTCTCTCGCGTTAACTAAGGCGCGACCTATGGTTAGAAAAAGTGAAATTTCTCGACTAACTGATATATTGTATCAATTATACATCGTTGGAAAGCTAATATTCCAATACTACTAATATAAAAAGATCTCGTAGATAAAATACTTTTATCATCGACGATATATCGAGACATTTGGGTCACGACACCGCGAACATTTTTACTTCATACTCTGCATTCCAATTCACCGTGCACTTTTTCGGGAGATATATTCAATTGAACACTCCTTTATAATCACGTGAAACTATTCAAATGTCTAATTTATTTACGAACGCCGAGCCAAAAATCAAGAAAACCAAATGCCTCCTCCAGTTAAATTCAATATAATTTTCAAACGACACCTCACAATGAAAAACATATAGTAATCTCGCAATTTAACAACTCCCAGAGAGTTCCATTTCCACAAATCATAATTAGTTTTCTATTTGTTATTTGAAAAGTGGCCAGGTCCAGAAAATTTCAGTACGCCCCACGTAATAAGTTTTCGAGCTTCTGCCATTGTTGTGTAAATTGGTTGTGTTACTACTTTTTTGTTATGTGACAACAACCGTTTCTGCTGTACTAACATTACATCAGCAGGAAGTTTTGATTGAATTTGAATATTAAGTCGCTACATAATTATTTATCTCTCTTATAAATCTTGCGACATAATTTGTATTAATATTTTTTTTTCTAATTACAAAGATATTCGAGATCCCGCTGAAGAAACTTTTGCGCGTTTGCTAGATCTCTGAACCTTACAGGGTATTTTTTGAACATGACTTCACAAGAAGTCATGGGCAATCCTATTTACGCATAACTAACTGACAAGAATTAGTTATGCGAATGTAGGATTTATTTTATTATACTACGTCGGGAGGCATACAAGCATACGGCCCACCAGATGTAAAGCGGGTACCGTAGTCTATTAACTCTCGCGTTATATTAATTATAACTCGCAATTACACAGCAAGTCCTTGGGAGCTTACTGGTGACCTCACTCACACGCAGAAACACAACAACCCTCTAGGGAGTTGTTATTTGGCTGCGGTTTTCTGTAAGGTGGAGGTTTTACCCCAGACGGGCTGCTTTGATGCGCCCTACGTCTCTTAAAACATCTAGACCAAGACAAACAGACAGATGTTCATGCACACAAATGTTTGCCTTGTGTGGGAATCGAACCCACGAGTGTTGGTGTCAAAGTCGCGTCATTCATGACTGAGCCACCCAGCTCGTCAAAATTGGAGATGGAGAAAAGGATTGCGCATGGGTGACCTATATATAATAGGGAATTGTCTGATTTATGCAGATATTGCCACATTACTACAATATCGGGGCTGCTAAAACTAGTTACAGTGATGATAACGATTGTAAGCAGACAGGTTTACAACTGAATGCGAAAAACAAACATAATGATATTTGAAAGAAAAACAAAGATGACCAGTTTTGGGACCATACAACCCAATCCAAAACTGCACCGATGTGCGGATTAGGGCGTTCCTCGGAGGCAATGCGCACAGATCCGCCCCGTCGGTGCAAATATATTTGCGTACGGCGGTGGAGACTCTGTCCGATCCACCATTACGCAGCACTCTGTACATTTAAATATTGTGCTATGTAAATTTTGCATGCCATGGATCGGCTGAATGATAAGACTCTTTATATAACTTTTAAGCTTGTTTTTAAGAATGTTACCTCATTCAAAGCGAAATAAATCGTTCTTTCTTTCTTTCACCAATTTCGGTGTGTAGAGGAGAACTAAGTGCTGCATAGGCACGTAGTGCTACATAAGCAGGTGAGTTAAATCAAAAGTTGAACGAGGTGATGGACGTAAACGTAATAAATGAGAGGCCCTTATACGCTTTGTGTGTGCAGAAACAAGCGGGGGCAGAGACACTGATGATCTTCCCGGTGAAATGATAGTCTTATGGCCTGGGGTAGATCATACGGGGTTAGTGTCGTACTCTTCTTCCGCTTAACGTCTGGTATGAGAGATTACAGTTTGGAAGGGTCTCGACTTCTGTGAGTCCGTGTGAAACTGGCCATAACGCGAGTAATTCTGCCTGCAGCATACGCTCGCGTAAGCTCAACATATACTCAAGAATTAGAAAAGTTTGGGAGTTTGCGAGGGATGTTTGGGATTTAGCTAAAGGGAATGAAAGGGTAATAATGTGTAGAGATTTGAATGGATGAGTTGGGACCAAACGAAACAGCTACGAATCAGTTCTAGGTCCCTGTGGAAATAAGAGAGTGAACCAAGCAGATAAGTCAATTCTAGATTCATGTATGGAACGAAACCTCCTCATGTCGAATACATTATTTTGCATCACTACATGTGCTAGCATACTTCATACATTAACTTGAATTTTATAGATAGAGATCTTCGAAATACCATAATAGATACAATAGCTTTTAGAGGCCCCATCACTCTTGAAACAGACTACTACCTGTTTATAAGTCGGTTTATTATCCTTTTCGAGAAGTGGAGACACTGATCCCTTGCGGAGATCAAGAAAGGATAACGTGCAAAAAATCGCAAGATGAAAGTGTAAGGAGTACGCATACACCTCTAGTAAGCGACAGATTTGCAAATGCAAGTCTTTCCAACTTTAGATGTAAACGACTGCTGCAAAGTTTGGAAAGAAAGTATGGTGGATAGTGTAAAATAAGCATTTGGATGCAAAGAAACAAAAAAGAAGACGTTGAAGGAAACGCCTAGTGGAACGCGGCGGTTCAATCTTCCGTATCACGAAAGTGAAAAGCGCTGTGTCATCTTTGCCTGTACCTAACTGAAAGTATGAAAGCAAAGAAGAAAGTAAGGCACAGTCGATACAAGAATAAAATCAAATTTGTGATAAAGAGAAGCGTGAAAGCCTAATTATGAATGAGGAGGAGAGAATTAGAGGGCGAATATCAAACTCTTTTGGAGAGAGATAAAGAAATATGAACGGTCTATGACCTACATTAGCAATACATCCGCGCTCGCGTTGTCAGCATTTTGCCGACGCGTGCACGACACTTCATTACTGCATTTTTATTATAATAATTTCTTTATACCAGTTCACGATCGATCACCAAAGACATCGCGTGCGCTCATACCAACTACCATTACCTTAAACACTTAAGCTTCTTTCTAAATAAGTATTAATACCATTAGTTTCCAGTGACTTTTCTATCTACCATCTTAGTGTACATACAAACCCGTACAAAGTCTATGGGTAGTTCGCCGGCATACAGAGTGGAGAAGATATAGTCTAAACTTGTAATCATTCTTACTAACACTCAGAACGCTGGTGTAAATATTTTGAGTTACATTTACTTTTTTACACCTTCAGAAGGCATACAAGCATACGATCCACCTGTTATTGCCTACGAACGAATAGTTACCGAGCTGCACGACCAGCTGTCAATATACCAGCATGGCAGGCGAGAATCGAGCGAGCTAATAATCGCCCAAGAGAGTCGCTTTGTGCACCAAGTATTTTTTGGGACCAATATTAGGACTCAGGATTATATGCAATGAGTCACAGAGCGCATACATATCCTGAAACAGAAAGTTTATGCATGGGCAAACCGTATTCGACGGTACACGGAACGGATTGACAGATTTTATCAGAATCGTATCTTCCAATGTAATCAAAGTAAGGTATACCGAAATTGGGAGAGACCCAGTTATTGTGTGATTGATAGGCAGCAGCCGAATGCTGACGCCATATTACAATTCTGGCGAAGTATTTGGTCGGTGCCTGTCAACCACATGGAGGGAGAATGGATGGACGGGGTCGGGAGGGCATGTGAATCTATAAGAACCATGGAGGCGGTAATTTAATTTGATGGATTGGCGATGGATTAAATGGTTCCGTCATTCTCATGCATTTTTGGCATCGCAATTCCAGGACGCCTTTAACGCTGGATCTCTACCTACTTTCATGACCACCGGTATAACTTTCCTGCTCTATAAGGATGATAGTACCACGGAAGCAAAGAACTACCGACCCATCACATGTTTGCCAATGATATACAAACTCCTTACATACATTCAGACAACTAAAATTACTAATCACATTGATACACATAATATTTTGGCTACTGCTCAGAACGGATGTAGGGCTGGGTCCCGTGGTACTAAAAAGAGCTTCTCCTCATTGATACTACCGTTTGCCAATATGCTCGCAGAAACAGGAAAAACCTATCCGCCGCCTGGATTGATTACAAGAAGGCCTTTGATTCAGTGCCCCATTCATGGTCAACCAAATTTGTATAGATACTCGTACAACATTACGCACCTTTCTCAGTTCATGTATAGGACAGTGGATCACAGTGCTTTGTCAACCAGGTGGTGGAGTTTCTTCTGGATCTGTGGATTCGATAAGGATTCAACGTGGCATCTTCCAGGGTGACCGTTGTGGTTCTGTCTAGCTGTGAACCACTTAGCACTTTGCTAAGGGATTCAGGGCTGGGTTTCCGACTTCGTAGAGGGAGTGAAGTGATTTCTCACCTGCTGTACATGGATGACCACAAACCAGTCGGACCTACTGAAGTTGCTGAAACTAACCGAAACTTTCAGGAACGCCATTGGCATGGAGTTTGGTGTTGACAAATGTACCGGTTGTAAATTCTGATAATTTACAACTCTCAGAGACCATGACATTTAGATCCCTCTCTGAAGTCGGGACATACAAATACCTTGGTACATACAATACGGAAAATCGAGTGTAGGTATTATAGTTGATGGGAACATAAATCAATCGATGACGGAACGGGTCTATGGTCGCTTGACAAAAGTTCTTAAAAGTCCTTTGTCGGGTGGCAACAAAGTTCGGACCTTCAACGGTTGGATTATGCCACTGTTAATGTACACATTTTGACGAGCTCGATGGCTCAGTCGTGAAAGACGCGACTTTGACACCAACGCTCGTGGGGTCGATTGCCACCAAGACAAACATTTGTGTGCATGAACATGTCTGTTTGTCTTGGTCTGGATGAGGTAGGGCGCATCAAAGCAGCCCGCCTGGGAAAGTACCTCCACCTCACACAAAAAAGCAGCCAAATAACAAGTCCCTAGAGGGTTGTTGAGTTCCTGTGTGTGAGTGCGATCACCAGTAAGCTTCTAAGGAGTTGTTGTGTAAGCAGCAGAGGCGGCACCACGCGAGTGATATATGTTACCCGCGTTAATCGGCTACGGTACCCGCTTTACATTAGGTGGACCGTATGTTTGGAACGCCCTGGATGGATAGGTCCGAAAATTGCTAACAACGTATCGCATGCATCACCCACGATCGTCGGTGATGAGATTGTACATCCCACGTAAAGATGGGGGTCGTGGCTTTTTAAAACGTCAAGACCTTACATAACCGTGAAGTGTGCAAACTCGGGAACTATTTCTGCACTGTGAAAGTGGGATGCACAGCGACGTTGTAGCAGTCGATAAGGGCCTTACGCCGCTATCCTTAGCGAACGAGAACTGGCGCAAACCACTGATACTCACTACCCAGAATCGTAGGGAAGTATGGAAGAGTAAGGGACTACACGGGAGATTCTACCGAGCCCTTAATGGGGCTGACGTAGACTCTCTGGCGTCGGTGGCCTGGGTACGTTTCGGTGACCTCTTTGGAGAAACCGAAGGTTTTGTCTGTGCAATTATGGATTTTTCGAGCACGCTACCGTCCCGGTGAGTCACCCAGAATTATAGTTTCTAAAGTACTTCCACAGACATAATCAAGTAGCTAGGATCATTCACCAGCAACATTTTCTTAAATACGGCCTTGTGAGTTCTGAGGGACCATATTATGAATATGTACCAGTGCCAATTCTCGAGAACGATAGTATTACGCTCTACTGGGACCGGTCTATTATCACAGACAGAAGTATTGTCGCCAATAGACCTGATATTGTGATAATAGATCGGGTGATGCGCCGTGCAGTTCTCGTTGACGTTACCATTACTCATGACGAAAATCTCGTGATGGCTGAGAAAGAAAGACTTTCTTAGTACTTGGTCTTGGCTCACGAAGTTGCCGACATGTGGCACGTGGAATCAACGATAATTGTTGCTATAGTCGTGACTGCAAACGTGCTTATAGCGAAGAGCCTCGACCGATATCTTGAGAAGCTCTCGCTTGGCAGTTGATTCAAACCAGATTCAGAAGGCGGATCTTCTGGACACGGCCCGTATTGTGAGAACGTTCCTCACTCTGGAGCCCTGACCATCGGTAGCTTGAGTCTTCGCTTCACTACCGGTGGGTGCACCCCCTATTGTATATTTTTAAATGTATTTATTTTTTATATAAAATTTATATATTTAAAAATGTAATTTAAGTGTCTAAATAAAGAATAATAGTATTAAGACTATAGTTATGTATGTAATTACATAATCTATTATGTGTTCAAACAAAGATGTTACTTTAAAATAAAATGTTCAAGCGAGTCCCTCCGAAATTGGAAATAAAATTTATACATCTGGCACTATAATACTTTCTACTTAAATAGTGCACGAGTATAAATCATGGTACGACATCATCGCAAGTTACAGAGGTAACGTAGCACTGGGTAATTTTGACACGGCTGGGTTACACCCACCTGCGTATATTTCTACGATAAATTATAATCTGGAGTCCACGAGCTCCGATTAGATAAAAAGTAGCTGTGGCGTACAGGGTGTACTGTAGCTGTGGCGTACAGGGTGTACTGTAGCTGTGGCGTACAGGGTGTACTGTACCTGGTACGGACTTGACACGGTTATATTATTGACAAAGAGACTGTCATTAGGCTGGGAACTCCCGTTTATTTCTTGCTGATCCATTATCATTCTGCAAAGAAGAGGAAAATTTAAGCACCTTTTTTATATCACGAAGTTAAATAAGCATAGGGCCCACAGTGAAGGATACAACACGTGAAGAACAAATGACACCGATATTATGTAGTAACTCAACTCATTGCTACGGCTAAAGTAGAACACGCATATCATATTAGCTACTTCGCGAATTAACATCCCCAGTCTTCGACTTATTGTTTAAAATATTCTCGCATTGGTCGTAGGCTCGAATGGCAGAGATATTTAGGTGCTAAAACACATAGTATTTTCGAGCGCAGGATACCTTCATGTGCAGTCAAGTGGTTTATTGGTTTTTGGGGACAGCATAATTTTGGTACTTTAGAGAGCTTCTAAAGTCATATGTTGACTGTCCTGACAATTGCGATGGTAGAGGGCTGCAGGCGTCATATCAAATAACACCTCTTAATGCAACCTACTATAAAGTCCATAACGAAATGGAGGCAGAGGATTCTCCTTAGAGTTAATTAGAGCAGAGGAATTAATCCCGGGTTGGTCAGTATCACTAACAATTGTCACAGCTAGTCTTTGTACAAGTTACCTACTGGCCTAAAGCTGATGTTCCCGCTCGTAGTTGACAATAATAAGTACTCATGTATGGTTGGACATAAGAGTTGTACAGTAAAAGTCTATGCGTCAAGCAAAATATCTGTTTTTTTTTGTTGAGCATATCAAGTTCCTTGGACGCTAGATTGCCCTTTTCTTCAGGCGACATGGAACACGACTTTACAAGAGATTCGAACTCCTAGATTCCTCATCGTCATGGCATTGTTCTAGAATTGTGTCATTACAGCAAATGAGGTTATCTTGGCGGTGAATATAGGACTTGTGTTTCGCTGGGGTTGAATTGAACAGAGCTCTGTTAATATTAGAAACATGGCTTGAACGTAAGTGATAAGTGGCTTTCCTTTACAAGGAAATGAAGCATATCAATTAAACTCCCTATAACATTCCCCATAATATGTTATCGTCGACATAGCAATAAACGCCGCCGATTCACAATACGCGCTCGCTCACAAGTGAAAATCAAAAACAAAGGGGAATAGGGGAAAGGATGACCGATGCCCTATATTCATTGCGTCTATAGGCCACGGTAATAATTACTCTACATCAAGTAGGTATGGTATGCCTGTCAATGTTGTATAAAAATCGTACGATTGTAACTTCGACACAATGCAACACCTAATCGAGTCTTTGCTAAATTTAAATAATGGCATTCCGTGATCAAAGAGCATTTAAAATGTACATGTAAGTATTTTTTTTGAACAATAATAAATATTAGTAACTTACCTAACTATTCAAAGAAAACGATAAGACGCACAATCAAACAAAACTGCCGCCATTTTCTGCTACCTATATTTTTCCAATCTTACTCGTGGAACAGGCAAGGATCAAAGATCATGCTGTCTAGTTGTCGATACACTACGGGCACCAAAACGTTCTACATTATGATTAGTGCTCTGTGGACAGCACAATATTATGAGCAATGAAGTCACCAAGGGAAGTTAAAGTTTAAGTAAAGTTATAAAATAGAATAGTACCTACCTACATTGGTTAACAAGTGAAAATCGAGTTATTAGCAGAGGGGAATTTTGATTTTGATTTTTGTGCTATGATTCATTACGCATTTTCAGCGGTCTAACATTTCACAAAACGAAGCGTAAATTTAAAAAACTAAGTGACATTGACGTTTGTTGCGTTGCATACCCTCTTGCTTGCGACATCACAAGTAAGAAATCCAAAAAGAAAATTTTACTTTCAATCTTGTTAATAGTTCCCTGGAACGTATTATTGACTTCTTTGATTTATCACAATTTTCTATTTTTATAGAAATAAAGACACATATGCCTTTACGATTACAATCAAATGAGAAGAAGAAATATTTTCCGGCATAGTGTCTGGATAGTTGAAAAATAATTTCTTTAGTGCTCGGTTAAGCGAACTACGAGAAATATGGCTGGTTCAGCACTCCGGCGACTGATGGCAGAGTATAAACGTAAGTCATATAGTGTAGTTCTTCATAAAAATATGTATCCATTCACACATAAAAACCAGAACACACTTTCGCTCGTATGTTATGGTTTAGAATTAAATGTCACATACTGACCTAGTACATTAATCCATGGTTATAAAATGTTTTGCTCAGTTTTACCTATATCTTTTTTGCTTTAGTCCGACTTTAAATTCGAATCCCTAAAATGACATTTGCTGCGTTACAAATGAGTATAGAATTTAATAATATTTAAATTTCTATATGCGGTTTATTCGAAATAATTCAACCTATCAAATAATATTTTTATTCATCTGTATCATTAGAATCCCCGTCACTGTCTACTCTCATAATAAAACTGTCTGTAATGTTATCATCCACTTTGTCGAGTTAGCAAATTTTATCATCCTATTTAATAATTTGGGATACGTAACAGTGTATAACTATGTGTAGTTTTTTTGTATACAACATTATATTGTGTACTATTCACGCACATTAGTGAAGAAACAGAAAGATATTTGTAAATTTAACTACATACCAGTTAACCTTGTGTTTCTGTGCAAAGATAGCTGTGAGAATTGGCGATGATAATGCTAAGCTCATACACAATAGCCCTTCCAGGTTAAGGAGTGATTTTGCCTCCCTTAGTGTGTTCTACCAATTGTTAAGTGGATTATATTCCGATGAGTTGTTCGATATTCTGCCAACAGAGTCATTTTATAATCGCACCACTTGCCAGCAACTGGGACTTTATTTTCACTTCATTGCATATATATAGTTCGAAGGTTTCTACCAAGAACTCTTAAATTGTGGAATGAACACCCTATTATTAGATGTACAATGCAAAAGGGGAAGGATGTAGGAGCCGAAGAAGACCGAGAGTAACCTATCATGACCTAATTGGTTGTATTTTAACAGAAGATGATGTCAGGAGAGGATGACTACACACAAGGTACACCCCTAATGTTGCAAGTGTTCATAGGCTACGGCAACTACCTACCATCAGACAAGCGTTGTTTACTATCTTATGAAATATTTATGTGTAATATAATGTACTTATGTGTAATAAAATTGAACAAATCGACAATGCAATTGGAGATGGTAATTTTCCGCTTCCAAGTTTAAGTAATTTTTGTGAGAAATTGTCATTGCCATCATTACTTAAACGTGCTCTCATATTCGTGCGCAAATTGAGAGTTTCAATTGATTGCCACAAAGGTGATGATTTGAGGCACGCTTTTCTGAAAAGAACTTTTTAACTGGAACAGAAAAAATGTGGTATGAAAAAGTCAAAACATTCAATGTCGTTAGCGCGCGAATGAGCCGCGCGGGTACCTATCTCATAGATGTGCGCCGTGCCGCCCGCTGCACGCGCCGTGGCCGCCGGTGTCGCAAGCAAGGGATTGAAACACAGAACAAAATCCGTAATATCTTTGGAATGAAATGTCCGATTTCGTTAATTTAAAGAGTAACCTACAGGCATTGAAACAGTCTTGAATACGAAATGATTTATTTGGATAAGAATTAATACCAAGGTACGAATAAGGTGGCCTAGTTTGTACCGGCGTTAGTATAGCATATTTTAACATGAAAAAGTAGTTATTGTGACGTAACTGTAATAGTTAGACATATGGTATCACGGACATTTTTGTAGATATTGATGTCCTCTATAAAACTGTAGTACATTACTTTGCTCTATTCTCAATAGTTTCAGCAGCGTACGCGGTATAAGGATTTTTTGGTATCTTTTTCACACATTATCGAAGTTTTCATACGGATCCCTAACTATTTTCAAAATATTTTATAGCCTATGTTAAGCATTTATATTGTAGCATTCTAATGGTGAAAGAATTTTTGAAATCGGCCCACTAGTTTTTGAGTTTATTCATAACATACATACAAATCTTTCCTCTTTATAATAATAGTATAGATAGTATAGAAGTATAGATTTAGGACTTTTGTAAGTAGTTAAGATGATGCATAGGGTGTGTGGTTATTTTGAATAAATAAACTTAAAACAAGCCTGTAGTTCAGTTCACTCAACTACCAGTTTATATATTTGTTTGCAGTCTACACTGTTTCAGCATTACATTTATCACTCACTCACTTCTATAATGAGATAGTTTTGTAATAATATTTATGTACAGTCTATATTTTTAACAAAATTAATGATGAGTGAATAGATGAATATGATAAAGCAAATAGTCGGATCTGTTAACAATTTGTTTTTTATTAATTAGTATCAAAATCCCCTTAATTATATTGAAGATGGCAATCAGTGACAGTGAAAGTGACATAACCCTGAGCCATCATAGTAATAGAGTACTTGGTATGCAGCATATTAATATACTATGTATCAATTTACTAACTTGCCAGCTATTGCATCCATATAATTATTATTCTCAACGAATTACAAAGAAATTATCTTCTACAACAAAATGTTGCCAATGAAAAGTAATATTTTCTGTAAAGCAATTGGTTGCCAACATAGGTGTGGTAGGATTCTGAGAAAAGAAGTAAATTTATATATACTGCTAATAAATAAATTAACTAGAAATGGCTATATACTAGTGAAATCTTTCCAAGCTATTGAAGTGACTTCAGAAGAACAAACATGGGTTGCTTCATGTTCAGAATATTATTAAAACTTTTATCATAACAATATCTATTTTTATGTAGCTTGTAGAAAATACATACAAATCGGTAGTATGATTTGTACCCATTTTTGACTGTTGCATCTTATATCTTTATCTTTATTATTTTATACCATTTTGTAGCGTTCCTGCAAGTGAAAAATGCTCTTTTGCGAATTTATTGATAAGTACGAATAGTGACAATATTAAAAAAAATATTAAACATATTGCCATGCATTCACATATGTGCTATTTTAGTTATTTGCGATTGCTTACTACCTGCTGCAGCGAAATACATTTATTGATAAGTGTAAATAGTACAATATATTAAAAATATGCCACCATGTGTTTATGTACGAGCCACTATCAACTCTCATAAATCATGATTGTGCTTACATGCTGCTTCAAAATATTTTGTATGAATTAACAAAAATCATCATTAACTATTTCAATCTCAAGGAAGAGTTATCAAAAAGTAGTAAGACATACTTGAAAACCCAATATTCAGAATTATTGTTTATGAGCCAATTTAGTTAAGTGGGTAGCAATAGTTAGTTTATACGAAGGATAATTTTCCTTGTGAGACACACACACATATGTGCTTAGTATATGACATAGTTTTGGTATGGAAGTTTCATAAGTATGTATTGAAATTAAACAATTTTTTTAATGGAAGTATCGAGTGTTTTATTTATTTTGTTGAACCTGACGTTTCGAACGCTTTGCAGCGCCCGCGGTCACAGGAAAGTATGTATTAAAGAAAAAAGAAAATACTTTGGAATGCTTATCAATTTAGTTTTCGTTAGTTGGGACATAACATTAGGACATAATCTCTTTATAACCAACCTACTTAAAGGACATAATCTCTTTATAGAAGACCAACTTGATTATGCATAAAGTATAGTAAATTATTTAATGAACTAGTGTAAAAACTATTATAAAACAACATCTAGTTGTGACTACGGCACGTAGCATAACATACTCAAAGAAAACACGACCTTACGATTTGTATGCAATTATGACTGTCGCAACATAATTGTACCACCCTCACCTACTAAATGTCAGAATCAAAAATAATAATGTTGCATTTTTTTAGTGCAATGCCTGTTTGCGAATCTATTGATAAGTATAAATAGTAAAAAGGTAATTATAAAACATTAAGATACATAATTGCTATGTATTCATATATATTTTTAGCAATTTGCGTTTTTGCTTACTAGATGCTGCAGCGAAATATTCTATATGGGTTTTCAAAAAACCCTCAAACAAACCTTGTAAATGAGTAATAATACTATTGAAAGAACAAATATTTAATATGTATTATTATATTTTAATAAGTCTGGTTGTACAACTAGCATATCACATCTTAGATACTACTAACTGCTTGGTAAAACATAGCATCACGCTACTGTATCACTCCAGTGTTGAGTACATACTACATGTTATAATTAACTGTGAACAAATGAATTAATAAATAAAAAAAGCTGTAAATTTCTTATTGCGCTGTATCACATGGCTGGTTTCAGTGCAATGCAGACAATTTCCCTGCTAAAACTAACATTCAATTTAAATTAGCACACTGTACTACACCTATTGCCAGACTGCATGTAGTTGATCATTCTAGTACAAATCCTATACATAGCTCGGAAGTCTTATTGCAGGATAAATATGCCCATTACGTAAAAATGGGAGAGCGAAGAATCATGCATAGAAGACAAACCATGGTCCGGGTTTACTTTTCAGGCAGACTGTTTCATTGGTAATTCAAATTAAGGCAAGATCATAGGGGATTATCATAAGGGTTGTGTGGGCAAGATCATAGGGGATTATCATAAGGATTGTGTGAAGAGGATGTACGGACAATTTTTTCTCACTCCGCAATATTATGGAGACTCGTCTGGCGCTAGATCAGAAGGTATTCTGTGGTTTTGTGGATAATGAGAAACCATTTGACAAGGTTGTGTGAAAGGATCTCTGGGACATATTGCCGGGATATGAAATTAACGGTACGCTACTGTCTGCTGTATAGTCCACTTAAGAGACTCGTCCAGCATATGTAAATTCATTCATTAGAATAATTTAAATTTATTCTTTTAAATTAAAATTATTCCAATGGCTAAATAATTAGGTAATTTATAATATCCTATAGATTGATTAATAATTTTAAGGAATTTCTAAATTACAGATGATATATTCAATTCCTATTAATATCATCTATTTTGTGCGTATAACAGGTTCATTGTGTTAGTATTAGATTAAACATACATTGCATGTCGTGTTTGACGAAGCGTGTTTGATCACATTTTTGTAATAGTATTGTAATAACCCTCTTATACCATGTTTCTGCAATGAATAAATGCATTATGAATAATTAACTACGAATATGTGCCTGCTTGCCACCCTGGTTTGACATGAAAATAAGTATCAAGCAGGGTTGCGTATTGTTGGCTTGACTGTTTATTCTATATCGTGATAATAACAGAGAATAAAATCTATGAACGGTGACCTAGTAGTGAATTGTCTGCTTTACGCAGACTATGCAGTGACAGAGGATTGTTTAGAGAAAGGCTACAACTGAATATGAAGGAAATAAAGATAATGGTATTTGAATTAGAGGAAACCAGAATAAACGCAATAATAACGGTTGATGAGGTAGTGTTGGAACAAGTCAATAAGATCTTGGATGCACTTTTGATGAGTTAGTGCAGGGAATAGTGTGAATGGAGCGTTAGGAAAACTTCTTGGCAATAAGAATCTGCGCCAGAAGGCATTGCTCGCTATTCACAACGCGGTGTTGATCCCAACGCTAATGTACGGAAACGAGAGCTGGGTTTTGATACAGATAGAGCATTGAAGTAGAATGAACGCCGGCCATTGCTTATAGACAAAATTCACAATGTGAATGTGAGAAAGAGAGCTGATCTGAAAGAGAGTATTGGTGTTAAGATAAGAAGACCTAAGCTCCGTTGGTTCGGAAATAATGTAAGAGGAAAGAAGGACGAAACAGATATACAACGCGAAAGTAGAAGGATGTAGGTGCTGAGGAAGGTCTGCATTCACCACATCGGGTGTTATGTATGGAAACGTTTAGGGAAGAATGTTAAATTCTTTAACATTCTTAGCTGCATTAAAAGAGCTAAGAATGTTAAAGAATCGAGTGAGCAGGGGCCTAAGGACCTAATCTTGTTGTGCTCGGCTCTGTCTACCCCGCAAGGGACTTGGCGCGAAGTTATGAATATATAGATTGACCATATTACAAAAGAGTACTCAGATAGAGTATCTATTGAAAGGAAAAGGTTGCAAAATGTTGTCATGTTAATAAAACTCAATATTTCTGGTGAGACATCTGTACTTTGAGTGTCACCAGAACACTTTTACTTTAACATTAAAAGTCACTGGCATTGTATTTTTTTTTTTCAGAGTTGACAATAAATCCGCCAGAGGGAATTATAGCTGGACCAATAAACGAAGAAAACTTTTTTGAATGGGAAGCACTAATTACGTAAGAATATATATTTCTCATATTACGTTATCCCTTAGCCTTCTCCGTTGTTAACAAACATCTCCTCAGGAACTTTCAACCTCACGGACTTATAGAAACATTACATCAATATGATTTTTTAAGTCTCAAATCTAATATCTGTCCAAAATCCGTTATAATTACAGCCGTGTTGGGGAATACTAAAACTACACGATGGATCAATATGAAATATGCAAATGATTCAAATAAGAACGAAATATTTTTTTATAAATTTATTACTTCAGAATTATGAATTCAATATTTTTGGTTATAACTTAATTTTAACTAGAAATTCTTATATAAAATGTTAAACATGAGGCCAGTTCGCTTTACATAACTATTACCGTTAGTATGTAAGCGCTTACAGTGCCCGGCGGTAAGTATTGCACTTCGGCAATCATCGCATTTCCGAATACAAACGAATGCTAATTTCCATGTCCATCAATTATTAGATTTATCGATTATCAAATTTGAATTCAGAACTAAGTACTTTATTGTTGTTTTGATTCTTGCGTGAACTGTATAGAGCTGTAAAACTACTTCATTTTAAATATCATTTACTCCTTTTCAACATGTATAGTATACTAACCAAATTAATAAAAATATAAACAAAAAAATACTTCTTCAACCGACTTCCAAAAAAGAGGAGGTTCTTATGTTTGACAATTAGGTATGCAACTAAAATGAATATTTAGCCGACGTTTGTTTGTTATAAAAACAGCTGACTATTTTTTTAGTTAAAACTAACCCCAGGAATCACCTTACAAATTTTGATATGGTATAAAATTACTCGTATCATAATCTTTTTTAACAACTTTTACATACTGTCACCTTTGGCTCCACCGCGGGTGCCGCGGCTGACGCATATTTTACTGATTAATAAATCTCAAGCAACTATTAATATAAAATTCATTCGGTATAAAATTCCTCGGAAGAATTAACGCTACCTCCCCAGCTATTACTGCGTGGCCGTGTGCTAAGGTTAGAGAAAGACTGCATTAACGCCTATATAGTACGTATAGAGGAGTCAATAATTAAGAATCCTAGAGCGTTCTGTAGGCCGATTCTACTAAAAAACTGCAACTGCACTGCAGCGCGGCGTGTCAGAATCGGCCTACTGGTCGTACGCTAAGAGTTAAAAGAAAACGAGTAATTACCTAGCCATATCCTACTAATATTATAAATGCGAAAGTTTGTATGTATGGATGTTTGTTGCTCTTTCACGCTTAAACGGCTGAACGGATTTGAATCAAATTTGGCACGTAGATAGATTATGATCTGGATTAATACATAGGCTATACGTTATTTGACTCCACGCGGGCGGAGCCGCGGGCAGCAGCTAGTGACTTATAATGATACTCGTACAACCGCGGACACGCGCGAAACGATTAGTCATTTTTTTTATACTACGTCGGAAGGCATCTAAACATACGTCCCACCTGCTGTAAAGCGGGTACCGTAGCCTATTAACGCTTGTAATATAATAAGTATTACTCGCGCGATGCCTCCTCTGCTTACGCAGCAACACCTTGGGAGCTTACTGGTGACCTCACTCACGCGCAATAACACAACAACCCTCTAGGGAATTGTTATTTGGCTGCGGTTTTCTGTGAGGTGGAGGTACTTCCCCAGACGGGCTGCTTTGATGCGCCCTACCTCTCTTAATAATTTGCACAGTACTTTAACTCCACCTTTTTGTCTAGTGACACCTGCCGACCCTCATTCGAACATGCACAGTCTAGTCAGAATATACTTGACTCAAATACTTGTGATATCAATACCATCGAAATTGTACACTCTGATGTAGTCTAATTATTAAAAGGGCTTGACTTGACGAATTCGGGTGGGCCCGATGGCATACCTGCTGTATTTATAGTCAACTCTTAAGGAGTTGCTGTGTTAGCAGCAGAGTAGGCATCGCGTGTGTGATACTTAATGTATTACAAGTGTTCATTGGCTACGGTAATCGCTTTACCGTGGGCCGTATGCTTGTATGCCTTCCGACATTGTATAAAAAAAATGTTATAAATCATCCAGTATGGCGCATTTTCAGGCGAAACGTGACTGATAAAAATATGATGTTTAAATGATTCCAATATTTGTTTTAATTATGTTTATGTAAATTATGTATAATACTATACATATAATAAATGTTTAAAACTTCAACTGAGGCTGAAATAGGTTGTTTAGTTTTACAAGACTTATCACTGGCTACATAGTTTCAAGAATGTATATGAGATTATTCGTCATAGTAAATTGTTTAGAGTGTAGTGCATTCCTATTATTATATTACGGCTAGAACAATATTTAGATTTAATTTCAAAATATATCTACAGAGGTATAAAACTTTGAAAGCCTTCTTCGCTGATGAAAAAAGAATATTAACAATTGATGAAATTATCGTATAACATGCACATGAAAATTATCGTCGATTTAGAACAAATCGTTTCAAAAGTAAGTTCAAATTACCAAAGGCAAAAATATCCACAAACAACATAGGTATATCTCCGGGGTCTTCCGCCCATCCCATCTTAAACCTCGCAACCTACGCTGTACTGCAGATACGGCGTGTGTAGTATACGGCGGTAGACACTGCGTTTTTGTTGCACTGGCAACATATTTTATATGGTCAAAAGTGAAGTTAGTCATGTAGTGATTAGTTCTTTCTCTGCCTATCCCACAGAATGAACAAATGTAACTTTAAATTTTAGTGTGTCCTTTGACGCGTTTACTCGTTGTTCTTAAGCTGCATTTATTAATTTTATACTTATTTAATCCACAGAGGACCCGAAGGAACATGTTTTGAAGGAGGTATATTTCCAGCAAAACTAATATTTCCTCCTGATTATCCACTAAGCCCTCCAAAAATGCAATTTATCTGCGAGATGTTTCATCCTAACAGTAAGTGATATTTTACTTGTTTATTTAATGATTCTGCAGATAGCCGTCAACTATAACTATAAAATACTATAATGGATACAAATACATTATCATTTAGCGGTCCCACTCTTTAAACTTCTTTTTTTTAACGAGCTCGGTGGCGCAGTGGCGAAACGCGCTGTTACGTTAGTTTGACACTAACGCTCATGGGTTCGATTCCCACACATGACAAATTTGTGTGCATGAACATGTGTTTGTCTTAGCCTGGGTATTGTTAAGAGTTGTAGGACTCATCAAAGCAGCCCGTGCGGGGAAATACCTCACAGAAAACCGCAGTCAAATAACAACTCCCTAGAGGGTTTTTGTGTTTCTATGTGTCAGTGAGGTCACCAGTAAGCTCCTATGAAGTTGCTGTGTTAGCAGGCAACATGTGCCATCGCGTGCGTGATACTTAATGTATTGCAAGCGTTTCTTGGCTACGGTAACCGCTTTCCATCAGGTGGGGCGTATGCTGGCATGCATACCGACGTTGTATAAAAAAACAGATCTGTCTAGTCTTCTTTTTGACGGTCTTTTCAAGAAGTGGAGGTACTGGCGAGTGTATATCCCTTTCGGATATCATGAAACGATAAGAGACAAAAATTTGGAAGAATAAAGTGGAGAAAAAGTGCATTATGTGCATCTTGTCAGTGAAAAACTTGCGAATACAGGCCTTTCCATCTTAAATGATTGACAGACTCTTTACTGTTGTCAGATTGGCCGCGTTTTATCAGACGGTTATGTCAGTAGCCCTAAAAATCGACGAGTGTGTGAAGTAAAGATCTATAAATGTGAAAGAAATGAAAAAAGGTGTGTATGTCGTAGCAATGCATACATGGAACAACTTCCGCGTCTTCTTTCCGCATCACTACGCCTATTTCTTTTGTGTTGCCTGGTTATCAGGTTTGGCATTAATATCTCTAGTAACTTTGGTCATCGACATACAAATGGTTTCAAACTTTTTATACGCAGTTTTATGATTAGAGTTCAAAAAAAGTACGTGTAGAGGAGTCAATAGAGTTCAAAGAAAGATATATTGTACTCCATACAGAAATGTACTTTCTCTTTTTCCTGAACATTCTCTCTTTCTTATTTCAGTATATGCAGATGGTCGAGTATGTATATCGATTTTACATGCGCCTGGCGATGATCCAATGGGGTATGAAAGTAGTGCAGAACGGTGGTCTCCTGTCCAGAGTGTAGAAAAAATACTTTTGTCTGTTGTTAGTATGTTAGCTGGTGAGTATCTTATTCTATGTTAGGCTACTTATTATATATATACTATTACATCTCATATCTTATTCTATATTATAAACAGTTCTGCACTCACATGTAAAGTAGCTAAAGGGCTAAAATTCTTATTTCACTTCTATGGAACTAAAAACCAAAAGTAAATTCGTGCTATCTGAGCACATATTTGTAATTTATAATTATCACTACTCGGCAGCGAAGGAAAAATATCGTGAGGATACCCACACCTCCAAGAAATTGTATTTCTAAAGATGTGTAACCTAACTTAAGAAATGTCTGGTTACCCTCTGGGTTGCGATGGTCTGTAGCGGCAGTAGCTCCATGTAAAAATCAATATCTTCGCCAAATCCGTAGGAAATTAGGAAACGGGTTAACTGTCAGAAGAAGAAGAGTAACAGTAACTAACAGTAACCTAAACCTGTAACAACCATGACGTGGCTCAAATATAGTCCAGATGTAGCTCAAACTTTGCCTAATTTCAACCTACAC
Source organism: Pyralis farinalis (assembly GCA_947507595.1). Lineage (NCBI taxonomy): Eukaryota > Metazoa > Arthropoda > Insecta > Lepidoptera > Pyralidae > Pyralis > Pyralis farinalis. Next base: position 31,795,271 of record OX382265.1, read on the forward strand.
CTCATTCAAACCAAATCCGTTGATACTTGTATTATCCGCACCGGCAAAATACACCATGCACTGTGTTGCGGAAGTCACCGCCCTTTCGGGTGCTATGTTGTGATCTTAATGATTTTTCTGTTTTATCTCTCATAGTTACGGAAAAACAAAATAGAAAAATGTTCCAGCGGTCATCCCCTTCGCAATGAATAGGGGTTTTTAGAACATCAAGGAAGTTACCTCAAACCTCACTGTGGTTTGTTCACACCTCGAGGCGGGTGGGCTGACCATTATTTTTCTCAAAGAGACGCAATTATCCTTCTTGGCCGAACCCCCTCGTACTTGAAATACCCCTGGGCATAAACACGATCATTTTCATTGTTGTTACCTGTTCAATTCAAATAGTGCACAAATCTGTACGCTTAGTCCTTATAAAATCCGATTTGTTGTAGTACGTCTTTTTTTATATGCCACTAAGGTGATAAACTAGCGTCTAACTACGGTCTGTGTGATGATAGGCAGCTCTTGCGTTGCTGACCCTCATCTATTCCAGAGCACGCCTGTTACCGACGCCAATGGGATTATCAATGTAGGTGTCATGATATCCAAGGAAGATTGGTGTCATGATATCCTCAAACTGGCGCCCAAGAAACTTTATGTGATTAACAAATTGAAGTACAGGGCCAAGATTTACACTTCACGAAGGTACTACCGCCTGAAAGTGAATGCAAGTACTCCATGTGCTGTACAACGACTTGTATGAGTAAAACGTAAGTTTTTATAACTACGAGTAACTAAAGCACTGTTTCGCTCTGTTGAACACACCAAGTTTCTGGACGCTCCAGCTTGACTTTCTCCTGCAGATGACTTCGGAACTGAATTTTACTGGAGATCTTGACATCACTTTACGAAATCATAATACATTTTTTAAACCGTGGTTATGTCTAATTTTCTTTTATTTATTTCCATGTGCTTGTCACCTTAATAGTACTTGTATAAAAATGCGATAAAAATTGTCGGTAACAAAACTAATTACGACAAAAACTTCAGTACATATGTGTCTGATCTGATATCTTCCCTTTCAATAGCATATTTTTACAATACTGAATGATTAATACTAAGGGAATTATAAATAATTAAATAATATTTCTGCTCCATACAAACTGTCAATCCCCTTTTCATCCCCTTTGAGAGTTGAATTTCAAAAAATCATTTTCTTATCTCTCGTGAGAATTACAAAACTAGCGTCTGTGCAAAATTTCAGCTTTCTAGTTTCAAGGGTTTGGTTTGGGCTTTGATGAGTCAGTGAATTAGTCAGGAACAACTCCATTTTTATATATACCTGTATAGATTATATTACTATCATATTATTGTTTAATATTATACATATGTAACACCAGTATCCATTGTAATCACTCATGTTTGACAAAATAAAAAAATCTGAATCTGAATCATAGAGCTAGTAGAACGTATTCGCAATGATGGTGTTAGAAACAGAGTTGGCTTGAAAGAGAGCGTCGGTATTAAAGTAAGAAATATGAAGCATGCTCCGTTGGTTCGGACATGTGGAAAGAAAACAGGAAGAGAGAATTACGAAACAGATATACAACGCAAAAGTGAAAGGGTGTAGGAGCCGAGAAAGGCCAAGACTTACCTACCATGACTAAATTGAGCGTGTTCTATCAGAAGGTGATGTCAGGAGCCTTGGAAACCGGCAAGCGTGTATGACAAGAACAATAGATGTTAAAGAAACGAGTGAGGTATGTCAGGATCAAGTTACGTGGCGCTCGGCGTGAAGTTATATATAGATATTATAAAGATACCCCAGTTTATTTTTATTATTTTAGTTGGTTGTACTGTAACTTTTCTGTAATATTCTGTCTGATCTCAAATCAAGAAAATTAAAACAAAATTGATCCGTACATACCCTCCTATTTCGGTATCCTCCCTGTGCCTTCCACAGTATTCCATCAAATTTCATTCTCATTTTATTTTCGACTATCTTAGCAAACACTTGCATACACTGTTAAGTTGATATTAGCCCTATAGCTGGCGTAGTCCATGCATGACCATGACGTCTTTCGTGCGTATTACGTCATCATGTTTATAGGTATAACATATATAAATTACTGGATTTCTAGTTGCAAATGTGAAAACGTGTCGTATATATTTCATTTCAGAACCTAATGATGAAAGCGGCGCGAATGTTGATGCAGCTAAGATGTGGAGGGAGGACCGTGATCAATTCAACAAAATTGCGGAGAGATTAGTTAGGAAAACGTTGGGGTTACCGCCGTGTTAGTGACGTGGCATAATGCAAGTGTTAGGGTGCGTCTATGTTGGTGAATGAGCTGCGAATGCACCATGTATGTGCGTATTTAAAAGGTAGACTCATATTACGGAAATTGTCTGCGTGCACGTGTTCTAAACTCCGTGCATAAACTACGTTTGCGCTATATGACGTCTTCAAGGCCACAAATGATGAGCTGCTCATCCGCCATTTCAGCCCAATCTGTGACTCTTAGCTAAGCTAAAACCACCGAACAGCACGACAATTCACAGTAACAGCTGTAGTAATTACAAGCGTGCGCATTCGTCAATGCAGACGCACCTTTATGGTGAATATTTTGCCTGGGCGGCAATGCCTAATACAAGTAGGCAGTGATTTGTTTCTCAACTTAACTCAACGATACTTTGTGTACTTTCTCCCATATATTAAAATCGCTATATTGTCAATAATCCAAGTCTCCATACACGTCAAAGCATGGTTCCGTTGCAATATATATTACATGTACATACATATCATCGCCTGTCTCCCAGGGGTAGGCAGAGACTATGGAACGTCAGGTGCACCGATCCAAATATAACCCGCTTGGTTAATAGTATATATTCGATGTGTATATAACATTATACTACACATGCAGGCTGGAAACGTTAAGCGAGCTCAACCCGTTTTTTCGTTAATTTATAAGAAATTGTGTAACCTCTGAATCTGCGTCCCTTAATGTAAACATCGATTTTAAAATAAACTGTGTTCATAATTTGAACCAATAAGTGCAAAACATATAATAAATTAAGTGCAGTAGCTTTGCTTGATATCTTTTGTGTAAAATCTTGATTATATATAAAAAAAAGTAAAAAGAAAATTTCTGTTTCCGATATACACGATATACCTATATTTATGTATAAAGTATGTATAAATTTATGTACAAGACTTGTTCGCTTGAAGTAACAGGATATCTTATCTCGCCGGCGGGATCTGTCAACTCTGCTATGGTTGTTTGCACTCTCTGATATGGCATGCGAATTTTGTATGTCAGTAGTCTAATAACCTCGAATGTATGGAAATGCTGTAGCAGATAACCGATTTTTTCTAGAATTATTTATTACTCAGCCCTTGGTAATGAACTACATAATTATCTGTCAGTGAAGTAGCCGACAGTGGTTAAGATTTTTCTATGTTAAGGTAATAACACACTGGACTTTCTTTTCTAAGTTATTTCAAAGAAATACTGATAACAATACAGTAATCCTCACGAATTCAGCAAACTCCCACCTGTTGTAACATGATTACCGTATAAGTTTAAACCATTATTGTAAGTACGGGACTTACCTTGATTGGTTTTCTATTTTTCCGATATTTAGACGACGTTGCAGATGCCATTTTCACGGGATGACTGTATCGAATGAATAAAAAACGTCGCAGTAAGTTCACGTAAGAAGTATCAAGATGTATAGAATAATTGACAAACCCACTACAAACCTAGCAATTCCCTATTCCATTATGTAGTCACTGGTCAGTGTTCAGCATTGTATATTATACAGTGCAGCTATTAAAACTAGTTAAAAACTTATTAACGACTTATAAAAAACATCAATTTTGATGTATGAAGTTATACAAATGTTCCAGCATCAGCTTGTTCAATCAAACTTGCACTGGTTTATTCGAACCATTGGTAGTAATTCTTTATAGTAATTATAATCCTTATCCGTAATACAAGATAGCAATAATACTATCGATATGCTATATACAATAGTTAGACGAGCTCGGTGGCACAGTCGTGAATGACGCGCCTTTGACACCAACGCTCGTGGGTTCGACACACAAGGCAAACATTTGTGTGCATGAACGTGTCTATTTTTCTTGGCCTGGATGTTTTAAGAGAGGTAGGGCGCATCAAAGCAGCCCGTCTGGGGAAGTACCTCCACCTCACAGAAAACCATAGCCAAATAACAACTTCCTAGAAGGTGGTTGTGTTCCTGCGTCTGAGTGAGATCACCGTAAGCTCCCAAGGAGTTGCTGTGTAAGCAGCAGACGAGGCATCGCGCGAGTGATACTTAATATATCTCAAGCGTTAATAGGCTACGGTACCCGCTTTCCATCAGGTGGGTCGTATGCTTGTATGCCCCCGACGTAGTATAAAAAAAAATTGAGCCTGTCTATTTAGCTGTTGGCATGTATCTCAGATATTGGCAGACAGGCAATCATGTTCAAGCGATTTTTTCGCTTCATCCACTTACATGCTCTACCATAATCTTTTTTTTGGGGCGGTGCCTCACGTATATGGTTTCACCACATATATACACCCTAAATCTTTAGCGATCCCCTGACAGTAGGTAAGAGAATATTTACACTAAATAAAACAGTGGCATGACTTATTTTTAAAATGTAATGTATGCATACAGAGGGATCACAATGTTATTAGTAAAGCCAAGACGCGTTTAATGGAAGATATAATAACGAAATAAATAAATAATGGTTTAAACGAATTAACGTGATTATTGAAGTTTGAATTTTTTTTAGAAAATGTTCATGTGACCTACCCAGCTGCGTCCGTGTGATATTCACGAATGCTTTTATCAATATATCTTTGCTAACAGCACCTTATTTTCACTGAATGATTGCCATTTTTGACATCTTATTACCTAATTATTCGTGTGTTAGGTACATATCAATGTAGTTAAATGCCAGTGAACAAATTTCTTACTCATCAGTATTGTTTACTATTCGGTGCAAATAAAATGTCGGACAGGGCAATTGCGATATCGTTTTGATGTAAATATATAAACATTAACACCCACACGAACGAGATATCTAATTGAACGTTTACTTGAAGCTTGTATTTTGAATAAAACTTCACTTCTATTTTTTTTAGTTATTCATTTATTTGAGTATGTTTGTAATAATGACATACCATGTAGCTGCTATAGGTATATAATGTAAACTAAATTAATGCACTATGGAATATATATATAAAAAAATAATAACTCATGCCACTGATGTATATTTTTTATAATAAGACAAAATGTTTCAATTTAAAAGAATTTATTTTCAATAAAGATCATTGTAAATATGTGCGATGTTTGAATAAGTACCTACGTATAAATTTCATAGGTGGATAATAATAGCAAAAGATATGTGGTATAAAGGTGTGGTATAAAAAAATAATATTGCTCAGAAATTGTGCTTAGATAAATCCCGTAGTCCTGAAGCTTTGCCTCTGCTTTGCGCCTACGTTTCTTTGACAAAGTGATGTCTGATTAATCGGTGTCGGGGCACATATAATTTTCACCGTTGAGTGAATAATTCGGTGTCAATTGTAATGTTAGCGTTGAAAAACAGTTGATAATGTCTACCTAACTCAAGAGATAATCGCCACGTAACACCTTTATACAATGAAACGTATTGCACAATTATGATTCCTCTAAACATCCTGCACGCTTGTGGTAACCAAGCTTGGTTAATCCGAGCTCAAAGCTCAAAACTCCAAACAAACAAACAAAAAAGTTTAACCTAGATTAAGGAATGGCAATTTGCAAGTAATAGTTATTATTCGAATCAGCCCTATCGGAGAGCAAATATTTCAATACACCTTTAAATTATTTAAGATAAATACTATTATTTTTATAAACATTTTAACAAATTAATTTAAACTAGGCTGAAGACCCACACTTTCACTTTTGAATTGAGACTCGACAGAAATTATTGGTTTTTCTCTCATCCAAATATAGTACACAGAGTATATTTTGAGTCGCAAGAAGTACAGGCTACTCTACGTACTATATTCATTCATTATTTGTTGTGAAACTACACAGAAAACCTTCACTCATATATACAATACTCATTTACCTACGTCTCATTAAATAAAATTAAAAGAGAGAATTTTTCCAAACTATTCAGCTGTGCATTAGTTATAAAGTGTATTTGTTGTGTAAAAGATGATCTGCAGTTAGAGAGCCTGCACCTATTTATGCTGAATCAGCAACTGTTCGAAGAAAAGCAAAGTAACTAAATGATGCCTTCAAAATCTGTAAAAGAAAGTAATAAAATCATGAAATTATAGGTTTCATTAGTTTCTCGAATGGCGACCACGAAACGGAATACGGCCCCTCATCCGATGTACTGACAATCTGGCGACGATCGCAGTGCGCTGCACATTACACATGGGTGTGGGCAGCCACAAAATTTATATCACGTTTATTACGTTCAATTCATGAGCTTAACAACAAACGTAAATTAGTTGATCTGGGATACTGTCACAGATGCAAGTAGCCGATAAATGCACGCGACACAGGGCCGATCGTTCTGGAAATCAAAAGGGGAAGACATCTATATTTAGCAGTGAACCTTCTGAAATTACGATTATTGTGATGGGGCTTCTTTCACTAATGGGAACATAGAAATGTCAAACAGTGTCACTGGCAGGAAGGGATTGGGAGTCTGAGATATTCGTAACAGCTCGCTTTAAAACAAATCATATTTCTTACCGCGGCCATGTTAGTAACACCGATGCTGACCATCCCAATCGCTTTCACACGCACTGGTTCCTGGACCTTCATCAGGAATATCATGACCGTCAAACGGCCACTTCTGTTCATGCACTCCCACGGTAGATTGTAAACAGCGTCCTTCACTTTTTCACTCTGTAATTATCAGGAACTTTATAAATAAATAGGTATAGGAAAATCTAATCCACCCTTACACGAAATGGTCAATAACACCTCCTCAGGATGTTGGGCACTATAGCAATTTTATAAGTCAAATTGTTTGTATCTCAAAATGGGCGGTGATTAATACCTATGAGAACATATAATATGTTTATAATACCTGCTCAAAATTGTTCTTACCACAGATCCAAGCAGTTCAAATACACACGATAATTCCATCATATGTTGAAATAAAACGATAGTTATTGGGCCATACAGTGCAAAAGATCGAGCGTCCTGGAAAAGATGTTAGTTTTAAATTTTCAAAAAAGTAATGATTAGAATTACAAACATTATTTGGCTGAAATGCAATTATGTAATTTATTATAAATATATATAGATTGAATAAAAAAACGAGATCGTAAGGTTTCTTCATAAGTAGATCAGGAGATCTAACTTCACGCCAAATTCCTTCAAGGCAGAGAGAACCGAGCGCCTCATGACTCGATCCTTAGTGTCTAAACACTCTATGCCGAAAATACGCGACCGTAGTTCCGCGGCTGATTTTACGTTCCGGCGTATTCGGCTGATATGACACACCATAAGCGCCGAACTTACGCCCGACCGAAGTTCGGCTGTACGCTATAACGCGACGTAATTTCGGCATGGTGTGTCGTCAGTTATTTAAAATACATTGCAGTCGTAGTCACGCCGAACTTCGGTCGCGTATTTTCGGCATAGTGTGTTTAAACACTACACACCTCACTCGCTTTTTTTAACCGAATTCAAAAAGACTCATTTCGACTGTATTTTTTTCTATGTTACGCGATCATTTAGCCAATTATGAATTGATTATGATGATTTTTTTTGGTTGGTAGGTTATACTTCTGAGGTGGTCCCATATAAATTTTATCGAAATTGATTCAGCACTTTTTGAGTAAATTAACTAAAACATAATACACAAATAATGTTTTCCTTCAGCAAAAATTTTTGATGAGGACTTTCAATCTCTGTTTTTTATTTACATGTCTAAAAAGCAAAAATAAATTATTTTTAAATAAAAAAACCGCCTTAAAATATCACCCAGGAACTAAAAAAACGAATTGGTCAGAATTACTAACGATTTTTGTAGTTACTGGGTGTTTTTTGAAGGCGGTTTTATTTCTAATTATTTATTAACATTCATAGCTCTTCGCATGCACGCTCGCTGGTTTCTAGGACTCCTAACACCACCTAATAAAACACGATAAATTGGTTCACGATAGGTAAGTCTTGGTTTTCCTCGGTTCCTACATCCTTCTACTTTCGCATTGTTGTTCTGTTCGTTTGATTGTAATTATTTCTTCCTGCATTTTTTCTACATGGCCGAACCAACCGAACATGCCTCTTCTTATTTTAATACCAACACTTTCTTTTAGATCAACTTTTGACAACTTTGATAATTTCAATCTCTCATCTCATAATCCGTTTTTTATCAGATGTCTAGTACCTTCAACACACGCTTCTCTTCCTTTGCGGCTAAATAGCGCTGTGTAATTTCTCCGACAATTTCTTTTAACTAACGTCATCATCGCGAACTTGGTCTACAAGCGTTACGCCACATTTTTCCCGCAACACTCGCACTTTGACCGCATTTATCCTACTTTCATGCTCTCTCTATCGTATCGTGCATAGCATGATGTATTTTCTGACTCAAGCTTTTAATACCAAGAAGTTTTCACAACGCTGTATTCATGTAATAAGGTTAAAGCCAGAATTCGTCGAAACCCTATTAGGAAACAATTAATCTTATCGCTCGAAATGAAGATTCCCGCTAGGAGTCTGTCGTGTATAATAAAACAAGACCTGAAGCTCGGCGCTTATCGTCAATATACATGACATGCTCTTAATCAATCCCCACAGTTGAACGAGAGTGGATCGATCAAAACGCCTTCTGTCTAACAAGCAACACGAGGCTAAATGAAATGTGTTGTACACAAAAAGCACTACAACACAGTTCTAATGAAGCCGCCCAAGTAGTCGGTAAGGTACAACGTGGTCATCACCCTGCGTCTGTAATGGTTTGGTGAGTGAAGACTTCTGTCAAAATGTATCAAGAGACTGTCTTGGATCGTGTTGTAAAACCTCTCAGCAATACACTTTTTAAAAACGACTTTATAATAGCTGTAGACTGGCCCTCGTCTAGCCCAGCTCTGAACCCGTTACACTACAAATTATAGTCAGTTTTAGAAGACATGGCCTGCTCGAAATGACACGCCGACATTGTGTCTCTTAAGAAATCTCTAGAGCCAGCAGTGGCTTTCACGTAAATCCATAGATTCGTGGCCAGACAGATTAAAGGCCTGTATTAAAGCCAAAGGTGGTCATTTCGATTAATTATTGAAGTGAAAACTTCTTTCGCGGCGTTGTGCACTTTTTAGGATGAGTAAAAAATATTAAACTAGCGTCAGGACACGTGACTCTGACCGTAATTTTTGATGAGAATTAGAACTTAAGTTCGCTGCAGCGCTAAAACATTATTTACCTCTAATTAAACAAATAAAACATTAAGCGCCAGATCGTTCACAGGGCATTATTTTCTCGCGACCAAAACGTAAGCGCCATGAAATTTCTTGGCGCTTACGCGTTTCGTTCAACGTACGAGTTTATCAAGTAGTTTATCAACATCGCTGTTTGGTCGCTTGCGCGAGTGTACGTGTGTGTTGAGTTTTAGAGATTGGCGATGATGATGATGGTGAAAGAGTCGTTGAAATTATGGATGAAAGTTGATTTTTCTGAGAGATAAACTTTTTAATGTAAAATAATAGTAATATGTAGTTCTGAAGTGTTAAATTTTTTATGTAATATAAATTGTCATGTTTATGTACGATAGCGCAATAAATGAATATTGTATTTTACCACATACATAGTACTCTTATACTGATAAATAAAGCAATTCATGCGAAATTATTCCCTAACCATTCCAAAATATTCAAAAATGCACAACGTTAATGTTCAAGTGAAAAAGTGGCAGAAGTGAAATGCCGGCACTCCCAGAGTGCAACCCGTTTTTTTTAATATTTTGCTGAGGCTTTCATAAATATGTACATATAAGTTTTATTAAGATTACATAATAAAAAATATAATGCATATTAATTTGTAATAGAGCTTATGGCCGGACTATGTATATATATATATATATATATATATATACATCTTTTTATATTTTTCTAAATAGTTTACCTGTAAATATGAATTAATAATAAATATTATAAAATTTCTGGCGTATCTTTTACTTGAATACAAGTGCCGTGATTGTCTAACAATAATGTTAGATGTTATTGTCTTATACTGATAAGCTGCTATGGATAGGCTACACTAGTTGCTAGTGCCAATATCAGTGTAAGTAGATCATAGACGCATATCCATTATTTCTGGTTAAATGATTAAGGATCCTAGTTAATTACTCCAAAATTAATACGTACTTTCTCCAGTTGTCCATTGTGTTTTAATTTCACGGATATTCTGGTTACATTACAAAACACAAATACATAACCTTTTTCCGTAAATTGCATGCGTGAACAGGTAAAATGTCGACAGTAATAACTTGCACGACTTTTAGTTATCGTTTTTATGTAGAAAATAAAAACGAAAATACTAGAATTTAAACATTATTAGAATTAATAATACTTTGGTATCTACTGTATGAAATTAATGACTCACCATTTGAGAACATTCTAGGAGCAACAAGCAACACGAGACTAAATGAAATGTGTTGTACACAAATAGAATAGGGCCGAATAACGACGACATGTTGTCTACGAACCTGAAATATGCCAAATAGTAAAAAATGTGCTTTTACGGTTGAAAGTTTCACATAAAGGCTCAAACCGCAAATTAAACGAATAAATAATGTATTAATTGTAACTTCGCTCAGGTTTTTTTAGAGGATTTAAAGTACCTAGGACTATATTCCCTTCAACCTATTATAAAAAAAAGCCGTCAAGTGCGAGTCCGTCTAGAGCACCGATGGTTCCGTAAAAAAAATCACCATTTTTTTTTAATTACGCTTTCGGATTTTTTCCTTTACTTGTGGTACATGACAAACCTGACTGGAGCACACACTGAAATTAGATCTGAGTCTAGGCGACAAGTATCACACCAGATACAGCTAAACCAAACTAACCCCGTACATATAGGTGCCTGGTCCCGGTCTAATCAGAACCAGTTAGGTATGTACGAGTACATATATTTGTACATTCCAATTCTAGATCTTATTTTAGATATAGGTTAAATTATAAAGTTAATGTCTTTTATATACCTACTGGGCCAGGACTTTGTTTACAATTGGAATTACAAAAGCCGTGAATATATAACGACTTCGTGTTGTAACATTTCGGAGTAGGACATCTATAGCAACCAAACTAAGAAGAACCAATGGTCTTGGCATAGCCCAGAGTGAGTAAGTTAAAGTAATAGTGGTCCTGCCATATTTGTTAAAGGAATATTGGCAAATACAGTTTCAGAGTGGAAGTTGGGCATTGGGTGTCCATTCTCTACACGTTGATGACCTGAAAAGAGCAGGAAAATATGCTTGGGATGCTGTAAATGGAAGATCTCAAGAGGGTGAAATCACAGTGAACGGCCTATAACCAGCATTGCATAGATGCTGATGATAAGTGACAAGCTTATATGATAATGATGACCATAAGATTAAGTAGGTGCATACACATACTCACGTCATAAGGTCGTAATGACAAGTAATACATTCTTTCAGTTTCTCGTTAACTAAAGACAACTCTGATTTACTATACATATAGGTTTCAGTATAATAGGTCACGTCACGATATGAGTTTCCGTGCTCTGTAACTGCTTGGGGTCGAGGAAAGGTGTCCAATTCGTATATTAAAACCTTAAAACGCCCCCAAAGGTGTAAAACCATATAACACATGTATAAATCGATGAAAAACACTCCGTCGATAGTGAAATACCCTATGACCCTGAAAATAAATATTATGTTGAAATTATACGGAAATGAGCGTTAGGTACTTCTAATTCTGTATATTATGTCTCATCAATGTTGTGTGCGTCACAGACTAAAACACACGAACACAAGAATGGACTAGTTCAATGACAACGTTATAGAATCATAATTCTTATGATGTTACAGTGTGAGATTATACATTCAAGTAATGCGTGAAGCGTCTACAAATCTAAAACAGACAATCAAAATTGTAAAGATAATTGTTTTAGTTTTTTGCCCTCATAAAGCCCCCTCATACTTATTTTGTAGATATCTCCTATGAAGAAACATCGACCATTTACGATTTTACTATATGTGTGTATTTATATAGCAACTAGGTATTAGTACATATAAGTGAGTATAAAATGGTCGAGCTAATAGCGTAAATGTAGTGACATCGATTGGCAATCCAACCGATGTCCACTAGCAGCACCCAATGAACCCACTCAGTGCTATCAAATTCAATATATCGTATGCTCTTTGGTACTATTAAATGACCGAGTGTCGTCTCGATCATATCAAAAATAATATGCTTGTTTAGGACTTTGACTATGTGTTCGTACAATTCTTAGGTATATATTTAATTTAAAATAGCTACATACCAGGTGTAGAGGGTGTAAATCAAGTAATTCAGAATGGATTTTTCGGGATTAAATGGTACTTGTAAATATACAGCGTGTCTTAATTTCTTGGTGATATTTCGAGATTCATCATTGCTGTACATTCCCGTTATGTAGTTATCAATTACAGGCGTTATATTAAATAACGTTGTGCCGAATACCATCACTGAGAGGGTGTACATAATTAACATATATGTAATTTTGTTGATAAAAATGTGTATCTAAAAAATAAATAAATATTGCATATAGATAGATTGATAATTGATAAAAAAAAATGAATTAAAGCATGCTGTAGCCCCTTGAGAAAACCTCCGCTAGGACTTCATTCCACAATTTGAGAATTTTCGGAAGAAGACTGCTCTGGAATCGCACCGAACGCAGACATTGCCTGTGTGGATGAATTACCGTTTTGCGTTGCAGTTGTAAATAGAAACTGTCGGCATCACGTCTACCAATTCTTCGAAACACAACCCATTGTATAATCGGTGAAACACACAAAGGGAGATAAAATCTCCCCTTAAACTTAACTTAATTATATTTATAAAGACATCGCCATAACTTACCTCCATAGCATACGTAGAACGGTGTTTTATGTTAAATAGATGAATGTTCGAGATAAAGTCTTGAGTTACATCTTTATACGATTTTAATAAACCCAAAGGAAGTCTGGACTAAAATTAAAGAAGTACAAATTAGAACTCGGCAAAGTTTTTACTGTATCTTTTGTATCATTCTTATAAGTATCGAATGCTATAGTAGTTACAATCAAAGTGAGTGTTAAAAGTGTCGTACTCATTAATCTTCTTCTTGTTCCTAGCATAATTCCTATTCCCAATCCCTTGGATTGGCGGGGTCCGCTACCTAACCCTAAGAATTTCGCGAAGATACTGATTTTTGAACTGGAGCGAAGGCCTTTACAACCCTGAAGGAAAAACAAATCGCCACAAGTCTTTCGAAATTCGATTCCACTGCTCTTTCATATTTGTAGTAGCTGAATTACCTACTACTTTACTCTGTTGAGGATACCAAGTATCTTGGATGCCAGTTTTCCCTTCTCCTCCAGATGAATTCGGACATACTGAAAAAAACATCACTGCAAATTTCGATAGCGAGAATCCCAATGCTTTTGACGATGGTAAGACGTGTTTTCTGGAACTGAGGAACCACAGCAAATGGGGTTTTCTTAGCGGTAAACGCACAATCTTGTGTTTTCCTGGGGATTCATTTATCCAAGTTTAGCCGGGCCCAGTCAGATACTTTAGTTAAATTGTCCTCAATTTCAGACATAAGTTATTCGCGGCTTCCATATGAGAACGAGGGATGTTAGCACGGCCTGTTTAATAAGTGCCTCCGGTGCTATCATCCATAGTCAACGTAACAAAGAATACCATAAATTGACAACATATCACTGATATGCACCAGAAACAGCTTTGGAGACAGTACAGACTTTGGGATACCAGCATTAATAATATTCATACCAGAGCTGTCTACGACGGCCTTTGTACGTCTGTTGGATAAGAAGCTGACAACTAATTTGCACAAACCCTCGGGCAGTCCCCCGCGATCCCCGACCCAATCAAATCCTTTGTCATGTCCAGGCTGACTGCCAATGCCTCATCTTGCCTCTCAATCGCCGAAACCAGCAGTGTTTAATATAGGTACACTAGAAGATCGCCAACTGATGACCGTGACTGAAGCCGTATTGACGGTCGCTGATCAAATCGTGATCCTCTAGATATGCTAAGAGTTGTGTGTTTATCACACGCTCCATCACCTTGGAGAGAAGGGTAAAGGTAATAGGCTTGTATTTTGTTAGGTCTGATCTATTGCCCTTGTTGCGCACCGTATGGACATTAGCGGTCTCCCATGAAGACGGGACTTGTCCACTGGAGTACTGAAGCACGAAAGTATGCGACACACACCTTCAGTACCACTGCCGGTGTGCAGTCTGGCCCAATCGACTTATGAATGTCATGAGAGAGTAATGCCCGTAGGACATCTCCCTGGGTCTTAGACATTTCTGACATTAAGCTACGGCACCACTCGATGGAAGGTGGTACGGCTCCCCCGTAATTTATTCTCGAGTTAAAGGCAAAGAGATTACCGAGTGAATCTGCTTAGGACCACGTTTATACTACTCTAACAAATTAGTTTAACTTAAGAACTTACTAGTAACCTCACTCATACGCAACAACCCTCTAGAGAATTGCTAGTTTGATGCAGTTTCCTGTGCGAGAGAGATATCCCCAATCGGTCTGCCTTATATGCACCCTTAATCTCTTATAGCTGAATAGATAGGTACTTATCTTAAACGCCTAAGAAGTGGAATGCCCTGTCCGCATCGGTGTTCTCTGAGAAATAAAGTCTATGGTGAATGGCCAGATTCTAGGTAAACGCGCTCCATCGTAGATCTCATCATCGCTTACAATCAGGCGAGGTGGAACCAAGTGCAAACCCATACCATTAAAAATAATAACAATAAAAAAAACGTTTCTCAGAACATAGAAGCCAATTTTACTAAATTGTTGTATTTAGTAGAATTGGCTGCTATGTTTTGTTTCCACAATGTTTGACTTCCGGCTGTTGCGCAGTAGCGTAGTAGTAGGAAGTCAAACATTGTGGATAACACATTGAAACGTATGTTGGAACTGGAATGGTCGAGGACCACTGCAGTTGAGTCAACAGTAACAGCGGTCGCCTGTTATAGCGCAAACAGTACGACAGCAGCAATAAAAGAATAGATCACAGCCCTGACAGCGGCAGCGGTAGCATGCACTCACTAATGGTGGCGGTCGGGTGCTGGCCGGCGATAGATCGTGTGCACTAACTTGTTGAATTGACTGACTTTTCAGCGAGTCAAGTTACGTTTACAGTAACGGTGATTCAAAGTTAATGTTGATGTGCCGTACCATCCTTATTATCTTATGATTCTATGCCTCTTGACAGTTATTAAATTTTTTGAATATACTTCGATTAAATCCCCGAATAAATAAATATATTACTCGTACTTACCAAAAATACTATATACAGCGTATTGGTTATGTAAGCATGTCCTATTTCAATGAATGGTAGTATACGAAAGTGAGAAACAATAAACGCAAATCCAAAAGCCCAGCAAATCACACCGTGGATTATTTGGAAGTAGGAAAGGTACGGTTTCCATTCAGATGCGCCAGGAAGCGTTAATGGCCACAAGTTTAATAGACTCAGAACTTTCCGCATATACTTCATGGACGTCAAGTCCATTACATATGTTCTGTAAAATAAAAAAAGAAGAGCTATAAAATATAATATCGAAAAGTAAACGAAATAGATGGTACGGGAGAGACTACACAACTTTCCAGCGGCACAACTTTCAAATCCTTTATATTTTATAATAACTTTATAACACGGGCCGCAAAGAAAACGAGTCAATAATAAAAACCTCAATATTTTTCAAAAAATTTGGAGCTATCTTTATGAAATATTAGGGGTTGAAGTATGAAATTGCCGATTCGTACTGAAAAATTAAAACTCGTTTTTTTTCTATAATGTAACATATTTATTTAATCAAAATATTTCCTGCCATCTAATCGGAAGTTTATTTGTGCCTTTGCGATAGAACTCTGGGGATCTAGATTCGACAAACTGTGTGAAAGCATTTTGTACTGCCTCCTGGAATTATTTTTTTTGATCACGTAGAAAATTGTCCAAATCACGGAAAAAATGGTAGTCAGTTGGAGCAAGGTCTGGCGAGTACGGAGGATGACTTCTATGGTGTCTAACTGCAGCTCCTGTAGAGTTACATCGGTTTCTCGTGCAGTAGGAGGTCTTGCGTTATCATATCATGGAGCAATAATGGTGAAGATCGATTCACGAGTCGGGGCTGTTTCACTGCCAGTTTCGCCATCATTGTTCGAAGTTCGGCATAGAAAACATTTGCTGTTAGGTATATCTTGACAAGACCTGAGAAACCTAGTGCTAGCTAGCTGTAGTGAATAACACCATGAACAGACCACCAAACAGTTACCATTACCTTTTTATTGGTAAGCTATACTTTAGGGCACTGTTGTGGCATTTGATCTGGGGTCAGCTATTGTATTGTTCGCTTACGGTTATCGTAAAGAATCAACTTTTCGTCTTTTTTTCGTCTTTCGTCACAATTCGATTAAATATTCCTTCATTTCTGTACCGATTCAACAAACCAACACAAGTTTCAACACGCGTTTCTTTCTGCAGATCAGTCAAATAATGAGCCACCCATTTTTAGGGTTCCGTACCCAAAGGGTAAAACGGAACCCTATTACTGAGGCTCCGCTGTCCGTCCGTCCATCCGTCCGTCCGTCCGTCTGTCACCAGGCTGTATCTCATAAACCGTGATAGTTTGACAGTTGAAATTTTCACAGATGATGTATTTCTGTTGCCGCTATAACAACAAATACTAAAAAATAGAATAAAGTAAATATTTAAGGGGGCTCCCATACAACAAACGTGATATTTTTGCTGTTTTTATAGATAATGGTACGGAACCCTTCGTGCGCGAGTCCGACTCGCACTTGGCTGATTTTTCATATTTTTATCTTATTGATTTGATGAAAATGAGTCAATATTGTACGAGTCGGTAAGGTAACGTTAAACCATGCCGCTAATTCTTGGATAGTTTGACTCGGATCAGCTTCCACCATCTCCTTCAATTCCGCGTTATTCAACTGTGTGGGCGGTCTTCGACGGGTTTCGTTCTTCAGGGCAAAGTTTCCATTACGAAAGCGTTTAAACCAAAAAGGAACGGTGCGTTCATTAGCAGTCTCCTCTGTAAACGCAGCATTGATATTGCGAGCCGTTTCTCCCGCCTTAGTTCCGCGTTAGAATTCGTGTTAAAAAATTACTCTGATTTTCGAAGTATCCTTCTAGCTGAGTAAAAAAATAATTGAAAAACAAATGTTGCACAGTTTTGAAAAGAAAAACCTCATCTTATCACGCGGGATAAGCTTCACTCGAAAATCTCACACCATGAAGGTTTAATGTCAATTCAAAGTATCTATTGTAGTAAAACGGTTTTGTAGTAAAACGGCAATTTCATTCTTTAACCTCCATTATAAACTATATTAAACCTTATTTAATAAAAAATATAAAAAGTATTAAACCCCCTTTTTCATTATTTTTGCCTATTGTATACTATCTATATGTATCTTCACGCCAGGTTCCTTGCGAGGCAGGCAGATAGAACCGAGCGCCGTAAGGAAAGGTCCTTAAACACCTCATTCGGTTTCAGAAAGAGAATTGGTCTAAACAGATGAAGATACATATATACGATGCGAAAGTTTGAAAGATGTAGGAGCCTAAGAATGCCACGACTCATCTACCATCTTAATATTCTTTATTGCACATAAATAAATAACAAATCTAAAAACCGACCATGACCATGACCGAATTAGTCGTGTTTTATCAGAAGGTGATGATAGCATGAGCCCTAGGAACCAGCGACTATGCATGAGATACTTTTTGATGAGCTCGGCGGCTCAGTCGTGAATGACGCCACTTTGACACCAACGCTCGTGGGTTCGATTCCCACACAAAGCAAACATTTGTGTGTATGAACATGTTTGTTTGTCATGGTCTGGATGTTTTGAGAGCGGTAGGGCGCATCAAAGCATCGCGTCCCCGTCTGGAGAAATACCTCCACCTCACAGAAACCCGCAGCCAAATAATAACTCCCTAGAGGGTTGTTGTGTTCCTCCGTGTGAGTGTGGTCACCAGAAAGCTCCCAAGGTGTTGCTGTGTAAGCAGCAGAAGAGGCATCGCGCGAGTGATATTTAATATATGGCAAGCGTTAATAGGCTACGGTACCCGCTTTACATCAGGTGGGCTGTATGCTTTGTATGCCTCCCGACGTAATATAAAAAAAAAAGAGCTATGAATGTAATACCTTAAATAACAACTACATTTGTTTTACATTTGTTTCTATTTTTTCATATAAATACGGCATTTCTTATGCAGAAATTAATTAATCTAATTAAATACTGATTAAAACATGTATTTAACTCCTGAAGACAATACCAGACTCCTAACAACACATGATTACAGGCGCAGTCAACATTACACAGCGTAAAGTGTTGGTGTGTCGCTCTCAATAGTTCAAATCATCTAGTCTCCGGAATCACTCAGCGCTTTCACAACACTAGAACCAATATTCTCATGCCAACAATAATGCCGAACATAATGCACAATAGCGCAGGATAATATACATATAATACCAAAAACTAAATCGAATCGATTTGTAACGGCTGCAGTTGTCGAGGTAAAATATCACATTTTACGTGCTGGAGACAGCAATTCGATATGTAATTAAACCCTCCACCGCCCAAGGTTCCACTGACTTTTCGGTCATGTGAACCAAATCACGGGAGTTGCGCATGTCACATGCTGCTCCAAAGCCCTCGTCCTGCCGTGTGCAATTATTTGCTCCCTACAAATTATTTATTTTTCTGTCTTTATCTCTATACATAAGCTTTCTCCCCTTCTCTGTTCTTTTCGCACTCTCTTCACGCGCCCATACTAGATCTATACCTTCCTAGTTCCATGCTGTCTCTTACGAAAGATGCCGTTGCCCAACAGCACCTGGAATGTTTGATAATCAGGGTCAGCCCAAGTTGCGATATGTTCGGGAGGAATCGATACAATTCCTCAGAATCACACACATAAGCTGAATTTGTAACAATGTGTGTGTGGGTAGCAGAGCAGAAGACGTATGGAGACTCTAGGCAAGGTGGTATTGGTGGTGGTGGTAAGTGGATTTAACCCAAACCTATCAGGACGGTACAACAAAGCAATTTACAAACTTATATAAAGAGAATGTATTCATGTATTTATACTTTACAGTCGCTTTCAGATACAATTAATAGGAAACATAAATTAACTTTCATATGTCTATATACTATATGGCACATTTAAATGTAGTCAAAGAGTGAATAAATTTCCTCTCATATAGACAACATATATTTATATATTCATCTACTTTAGAATACCATACCCTAAGCCAGATTACACATCCACCCAAATCTACCTAATGCATTAGGCCCATGCAAATGCATAAAGACACATACTTCATAGAACAGGTGTCCATTTGTACAGATCTAATTACTTTTTGTGTGCATTGTCGGGTCAAGACATTCATTTTAGAACAATAATTAACACTTTATATAAAAATCTGAAACATTTAAACGATTCACCTGATTGTAAGTGGAGCTTCGGGCACGATGACAAGAAACCCGGTTTTGCACGACTCATCCAAAACTGGGCACAGAGACACAAGCCATAGGCCTGCAGCGAACAGTTAGACGACCAGGAACCACGCACTACGGGTTGCGGTCTGCCAATATATGAGTATGATTGCAGCCTGCGAATTAGCATGCGGCCCGCCAATTACGATCGAACCTTAGTTCAGTATAGAGAGTTCAAAGATCAAAACCAATCTTGCAAGTGACGTCATGCTTCCTGATCGAAACCCGATCTACTGTATTCAATCTTAAGGGTTAGAACCCGGTGTCAACCTACTAGTTCAAAAGGCTGAGTCTATTACGACTCAAAGAAATTAAGCTCACATGTTTCACACATCCTTCGGCCAAAAAAGGCTGAAAAAAAAATGTGGCCTCTGTGAAACTATCTGTCAAGCAAAATGTTATCTGTTCACAGCTACGTGCTTGTCATTATGATAAATTAATCTTCTTAAATTCTTCTCAAAATTACATCCTACCATTTTGTATAATAAAGGGCACGCAAGTGTAGATTTGCACCTTAACAAATTCACCGTGGAGGAAAATCGAAAAATTTTGTTGAATTGTAGTTGAAGCCTATAAAGTACATAACTTTGATTTGTAAAGGAAACGAATTTACTTTCAGCTTGTACAGTATTGAATTGATAAAAGGCCGGGATCTTGAATATAAGATTTCGGATGCGTCGTAGAGGTCCTTTGACTTTCCGAAATCAAAAACACTGAAAATTACTTAAAAATACCATGGATACATTGCAATATTTGAGCCTGGCTATTGTAATAGAGAGATATGGTCGCAATTGCGAAGATAAAAAAGAATGCTTGATTTTATGCCTAATTTGCACAGTAATTAGGAAAGATTAGAAAAGACATCGAAGTATACATGACATAGCAGTAGCACTAAACGAGATAACATTGACATTGTATCACAGAAACATACAGAAAGAAAGTTTTGAAGGCGTTTCTGTAAATAAATATTGTGAAATTTAATTGAATTGGTAAGGTATTATATATTCTTGTGCATGATATTTCGTGATTTTAATTGCTAAAATCGATCTAAACCTTCACGCCAAATTCCTTGCGGGGTAGGCAGAGAGAACCAAGGGTCATGACTCGATCCTTACACACATCAATTTGGTCATGGTGGTAAGTCTTGGCCTTCCTCGGCTCCTATATCCTTCCACTTTTGCGTTATATATCGGTTTCGTAATTCTTTCTTCCTGCTTTCTCTCCATATGTGTCAAAATCATTGAGATTACTATACCTAAATATGTAAGTACGGCATGTACTTTTTCTACTGAGTTAGGCGATAATTAGACTTTAGTATAAATCCTAAGAGTTTTTCGCATTTAAAATATTGTAGTTGCATATTTTGAATATATTAGACCATAATAATACCTACTACATAAGTGTTTATAATTGTAGATACGTGTTCAACTGCCTATTTTAAAAGTATTACTTTAGCTAGATCCATATAGGTACTTATCCCACTTCTTTAATAAGTGATATTGTACCAAAAAATTGTAAGACCACTTACGCAGATAGATCTTCTTTGCCTATGTTCAACCAATCTAGTAACATGGTTAACTATATATTTTAATACTGAATATATAAAAGTATATAATGCGTCGTGTAGTGCTTTGTTGAGACTTCAAGAATTAATATAACGCAAAGTCAGTAAGGTCCTCGTGCAAACCTTAGGTCGCGTCTTTAATAAGAGCGGGAGTATAGCGGGGTAGAACTTGAGGATAAATTAACGCTACTGCCGAAGTAAACATAATATACAAACATAAATTGAAACCTATCTATCAGCAAAATTGTCAGGTATACTTGAAGCATTCAATTATACTTTTACGCAGAAAGATAATAAACTATTTATATGTCACATAACTAACATTTACCATGTTACACTATACTGAAGTACCAGTACCAATGTGTAGGATAGGATGACAGGCGTAAGTAATGTCTACTCGACATTACTTAAAAGTTTACGAACATTGCATATGCCCGGCACATCCGTATTTATAGCTACGAAAAAGGCAATATTATTATGTATTGAATGTACCTATTCTTTCAGACAAGTAGGCCTCGTGTGGGGAATTACCTCCATCTTACTGAACACCGCAGTCAACTGACATCTTCTTGGAGGGTTATTGTGTTCCTGGGTGTGAGTATCTGGTGTCTAGTAAGCTCCTAAGGAATTGCTGTATTAGCAGCACAGGTGGCATAACGCCCGTGAAACTCAATGTATTTCCAGCGTTCATAGGCTACGGTAACCACTATACATCAGGTGGGGGTATGGTTGTTTGTCTGGCGACATTGTATAATATAAAAAAATGTATCACGGCTCACCGCTAGTTCTTATAAAATTATCCAATCGTTTAAATCCGCCAATCGCCTCGCTTCTCGCTGATATAGAAAACGTTCCTAATAGAAATGCATTTAATTGTACTACCAAGTACAGACAGTACTTTGGCTTTGCCCGCATAGACGCAAGAATATTTGTCTATCGCATGTACATATAACTCTAATCATCATCATCAGCCTGTATCTGCCGGCCGCTTCCGGCCGCTTTTTTTATGTCATCGGTCCATCTAGAGGAGGGCGTCCAACGCCTTTTGTGCCATGAGCAGCCTCCACTTCAGGACTTTCCTACCCCATCTGCCATCGTTGACTCGACAGATGTGGCCAGCCCACTGCAAGACATCTCAGCACCTCGATATAGTGGTGGTCCACTAGACATCGCTGTCGCAGAACTCCAGAACAGACCAAATTTCGATGGAATCGTAGGCTTTCTCGTAGTCCACGAAAGCCACACAGAACGGCAGTCTATACTCTGTCGTTTTCTGCATAATCTGACGCAATGTATGTATGTGGTCCACCGTACTGCAGCCTTTACGAAACCCCGCCTGCTCCGCTGGGTGGTAATCATCGAGCAAGACAATCTTGAAAATAGCTTGTACACATGAGGCAGAAGTGCGATCGATCTATAGTTCTTCAATGAGGTTTTGTCGCCTTTTTTGAAGAACAAGACCACCAAACTAATGGTCCACGCCACCGATGTGGTCCTGTTGTGAATGACGGATTTTGTAGTTCCTTTAGAAGCGGAGTTCCTCCAGCTTTCAAGTTCTGTTGTAATTCCGTCCTCACCAGGAGCCATACTAGTTTTTGGCTGTTCAAGGGCTATCCTAATCTCACTCATGCTGATGTCCAGAATGCCATCGGTGTAGTGTCGAGTTAACTCTAATCATGTAAGTAATAACCTTTGGAGTACAGATGAGACTAGTTTACATAGTTCACTGCTACGTATGGGTGGGTTAAGTTTAACGTGCATCACTTATTGGTTGAAATATTCTCCTAATGGCCAATAAGCTCGAATAGCTGAGATATTTAGGCAGTAACACTACGTTTTTGTGAGTGAGGGGTGCCTTTATGTGTTTTCAAGTATGGCTTTAATGAATAACGTTGACAGTGAGTCGGATTTCTTCATTTGGAATTTTGTGTCTCAGCTTAGTTCTCTCCATAGCTGGCTGTAAAGATTAATTATTATTCTAGCTTACCGCGACTTCGTCTACTTTTTCTTTCTGAATCTTCTAAATTGAATATATCAAAAAAAGATTATTTAAACTCTGATGTCATGACCTGTGTATGTTATAAACTAATTAAAAAGGAACCCTTATGAAGCCACCTCTCTGTCACGACCACCACTTCCACCTTTATTTTTAATCCATTATATCCAAATTAAGGTAAATCATACAATGTGCCCGGTGGCCAAGTGGTTAACAATGGATACTTGAACACCAATACTCGTGGGGTCGATTCTAACACATGCCATAATTTATGTGCATAATGCCTAGTTGTTTTAAGAAAGGTATCATCAAAGCTGTCTGACTAAATGAGTACCTCTACCTCACATAAAGCGCAGCTAAATGACAACTCCCAGTAGAGTTGTTCCATTCCTGCGAGTGAGTGATGTTACCAGTAAGCTTATAAGGAATAGCCAGTAACATCACTGACTCGAAGCTATGGTAACCACTTAACAGCAATTGTTACTTGTATGCTTCCCGATGTTGTGTACAATAAAATAAAGCAAATATCAAAGAAAAGCAGAATGATCTTTCTAATTAGCGAATTTATTAAAAAAACCTGAAGAAGATACACTATTAACTCCCGAGTTTGATAAAGGTTTACCCTACATAAACCTTTATCAAACTCGAATGTGAAGGCAAATACATATTACAGACAACAATTAATGGTGTTTCTAGCTAACACGTTTAACAGGTACCTATTATCAAAACTCCTTCACAAACAAACTTAGTTTTGCGGGTAAAAACTAGGACGGGCATTTGGCTTAACGTTTTACCAACCGTAAAATTCCGATAATCGAAATTATTTAGAACAAGATAGAGAGAGGGCATAAAGTGAAGATTGTAAAAATATCTACCTATATGATAACCAGCACACCTGACAGATGTTATTTTGACCTACGAAACCCGTGTGGTCATATATGACCGCGAAATGTATGGGAAAAGGTATATAACGGGTTCTGAAGGCTTACAATAAATTCCTAAAACCTAAATCCAACCTGGGTTCAATTGTGAATATAAACTAGCAAAGGGACTAACATACATAACGTGTCTCATCAAAATCAGACTAGATATTTAGGGAGACTTCCGTAAGGTACACACGTACAGAAGAATTATGTAAGGATAAGCATGTTACCATGACCTATGGACACATGCAAACTAAAATTACTCGTGCATTTTGAAGAACCCCATGCTGGAAATATCTCAGTAGGGAATAATTTCCACAATCTGACTGTTCTCGGGAGAACATTCTGGATTATTTATACAGCTTTACGTACAACTTCGCTATATACGTAGCTTTTGACGTCTAATGGGGAGCGGAGGATTCAATCTCCTCACCCCACCAGGTGTCAAATGCTGTAATTTTGAGAAAACTTAGTTACCTACTAATATCTTTTAAATAAAAAATGAACCGTTAGATTTTTAAAGCTTGTTAATTCATCACCTAAAATCTACGAACTATTTGTATATATTAAATTTTTAAATTAAATATATTCTAATGAATATCGATATCCTTTTCCTGTCTACATATCATTTTAATGACAAGAATTATCTTGGGGAGTATCGTTTAATTTTATTAATCGTGGGAAGTCTTTGAGCCTTTGATCGCTATTATTTCTTGACAGGTTAATATAGTAGTAGTATGTTCGCTACTTATGATAATACTTTAAACAACTAACTATTGAACAGTACCTCTCTGTTGCGCAGCACTAGGATATTATAAGATATCGGAATCTGAGTCATTACAAAGCATTTTATATTAAACTTCGTCAGCTACCCCCGCTTCGCATATGTAGAACCATGTCTATAGTCGAATATTTACCATTTCCTTCCCCTTTACGAGCGACGCCAGATCATATGCTATCTAATTAAGATAGTCAACGAATCAGTCGATAATTCCGAGTTACTATCGATGGTTGGGTTGCGATTTAGCGATCCCCGACTTAGACAATAAGTTAAGACTCCACACACGGAATGCACATAGTAATGACAGGCGCAAATCCTTTATGCAGCGTGCTGCTCGCGCATTTAATAATGTTGATATGGATGTCGACGTATTCTGTACCAGCACCACAGCATCAAGAGGTATTTAGCAAATAACTTCTTCATGAAATAATTCATTTAAGAATAGTCAAACGCTATGGTATTTATCTGTAAGCGCAAAGTGTTATTATTCACGCCACATATGTATTTTTCTGTTATGTTCACACTTCTTAATTTATGATTTCCAACATTTGGCTCATATGTTCTTCTTATAATATTAATCTGCGGTGACCTGTAACTAGCATAGATCTATTTATAAGATATCATATTCCATTGTTATTTAGCTGTTAGACTCCCAAATAACAAATAAATGACTTCTGGTGAGGTGGTTATGGTACTAATGTGACTTTTCCATGTTCACCTTTAGAATACTCTTATTAGCGTGAAAGGTTTTTCTGCTGGCTTCAGGCTGCTTTAATTATTATATAGTGATTGAAGAATTTACTTCATCATTCATCCATTCGTCATCTCTATTCAAAAAAAGGCCACTGCTGAACTTAGGCCTCCACGTATGGGGGCTGTCCTTCGCTACCTTTTCTGGTTCGCTTTTACCTTTTTCCCTGCCACTTCAACTTGCTAAACGCTGCTGAAAGACCTCTTCCTCAGAGTTGGAGCTAGCTGGACGATTTTACTTATTGTAGTAAAAATATATAAATTGTACATTTTTGAACAATGTAAAATTATGTATACTACCAACTTACGTCCAATATGATCATTCATGTCTAATTCCTTTACTCTACAAGCTTCAGGACTCTGGAATGCGTTGCCTAAACCCATTAGAAACTGCTACTAACTAAAAACTACTAAAAACAAGTTTACTTTTAAAAAGAAGTTACGTGCCTATATTTTAGAGAGCCTGTCCAAGCAGTAGTCATCCAACGTGTGTTGTATAATTAGTATATATTATATTATTAGTAGAGAAAATATGTATGTATTACTAGGGTCTTGTACATATTATTGTGGTTGTGTATATATTATCGTAGTTTCTGTTTATGTATTCTTATATTTATGTTAGGTAACCATATAAAGAACAAATTCTTTATAGGGTCGATTATTATTTTATTTTAATTTTAATAAAAACCGCAATCACTTTTTTCTCCACTCCCGATTGTTGACTAGTAGAAAATGCAATTAGCATTAAGTCCGCCGTTTGAACTATCTGTATTGTGGTCAATAAAGTATTAAATAAATAAATGATAATGTAGAGTTGCCAATGAATTATATCGCAATAGAGTCATTGCGAATATGTGATCTAATTCGATAGTAGTTTTTAGTAAAATGAATACTTTACTTTACTCAAATGGTACAGTTATTATGAAATAAAAATGTTAAAATTCTTCAAGAATGCTTACTTTAAAATTTGTTTTGTTTGCCCTGTTAAATATGCCAATTTCAAAAATATATAAAACGGAGGATTTTGTTTGAACTACCCGTCGGATTTAAAAAAAATATTATCATTTCATAGCCCTATTCTTATGAAAGCAAAAAAATAAGGATACCGGTATACGCACGGTTGAAGATGCAGGCTGCAGTTGGTAATACATGAACATCTTATTTACCTGTATGTTAATAAGTTTGATTGTATAATTTAAAAATAATTTCATATTCTACATTGAAAACCATTCTTACAGGCGCATATAATGAGGGCTAGAATGTAAATACCCGAGAGCAGAGGACGGGGCACTTTACTTTACATCTTTAGTACAGACTACGCCGGGTGCAAAACCAACACGCTAGGACTCTCCACATAAGGGATAACACGCGCCTTAACATCCCCGGCCTCAGCAACGCCTCACTAGCTTACTGATGTCCACACTCGCTTCTAGTAACAGCTGTTTGTTAAGCTGCGGTCTTCCGATCTAGTAGTCTGCATCAAATGCCAGAATTAGATACATAAAAATATTTTTTACATTGGATCGGATTTGGTATCCGGATCTTCTATCGTAGTTATCATCGTATGGGCTACTCTAAGGTTTGTGCGAATAGGTGTCAGCTCTTTGCTTCGCATGTCTTCTCCTCCGATAGCAAGATTATCTATGCTAACATCTCGCAAGGCTCTCCTCCGTTATTTCTGCTGCATATCAGTGATATATTGTCTGTTAATGACATTCATTATTATGCGGTGTACCGCACCTAGCAGTGTTAACTCCATCGTTCCGTAAAGAAAACAACCTTACACTCAGGTCTGAAATTGAAGAACTTTGACTAAAGATTTTTAGAGGAGGCAGTTGCACATGATCTACTTCAAGGAAGACACAAATCTGGGCATTCACCACTTAGAAAACCCCATTTGCCGTAGTTCCACAATTCTACAACACGCCTCTTACCAATCGTCAAAAGCACTGGTTTCTAATGTCGTGATATTCAGCGAAGTTCACTTCCGAATTCACATGGAGGAGAATGTCACGCCAGCGTTCAAGAAATTTAGTGTGTGTGCTATTATAAAAGTCCTGTCCTCACATGGCATACTGCATAAACCTTGTTCTTGCTTGTTCGGGAATACCTGGTTATCAGCTGCGAAGTTGTTATTCGGTTCAGTGACAAGCTGTGAGAATTGTCGAAATCCTATGTTTACTGGCAATGCACAAAAACTTACTTACAAAGCTGAGAACAATATTCAATATTCGATCTTGAGGTTGTATATCATAAGTAAAAAATAAAAAATGCCATAAATGACGAGCTCGGTGGCGCAGTGGTGAAACGCGTTGTTACGCTACTTTGACACCGACGCTCGTGGGTTCGATTCCCACACAGTACAAACATTTGTGTGCATGAACATGTCTGTTTGTCTTGGTCTGGGTATTTTCTATGTATAATAAGTATGTATTTACAAAAAAAAAATGTATTTACGTATGTTTATCAGTTGTCTAGTACCCATAACACTAGCTTCGCTTACCTTGGGGCTAGATGGCGCTGTGTAATTTGTCAGACAATATTTATTATTATTTATTATAAGATATTGAGTATAAATGTTTCTCAATAAGAGACAACAATTGTTACAACTGTTAAGCAAGTTGCAAATCTATTTGAAGATTACTTCACTAATATCCCTTATATTACCACTAACTCCCTAACTTCATCTCCACATGTTGCTTTTGAGCTATTGAAAGAGACTGCACAACCGAGTGTGGAGCCTTTGCATTTTACACATACATTTTACACATATATCATTAGTTGAACATGTTCTTAATACTTGGGAGAGGCCGTAGTATGCTATCGGGGGCTTCTGTGATCTCTCTAAAGCTTTTGATTGTGTTGACTTATTTATATCTTCAGCCTAGCTGAAGCATATACTGTTTTTTACGCGCCGATACCTATGACTTCAGATGTTTTCAGAATGGAATTTTACTGCAAACCTCGACAGCATGAATTTACCCTTAGCGATGGTAGGTGGGTGGCGAGTTCTGGAATTGGGGAACTACGGCAATTAGAATTCGTAGCAGAGAACGCGCAGGCTTATGTCTTGATATGATGTAGCAGTAATTTACGGAGTTTAATTGGAGGAGAAGGGTCAAGCTGGCACCCAAGACACTAGGTGTACAACAAAGTAAAACAGTACCTCAGATCGGGGCAAATATTATTTTTATACAAGTCTTAATTAAGACCGTAGATGGATACCAACTAGGACCTTGTGGACGAGCCATGAGGATTGCCAATTATCCTAAGCTCACACACGGTATTGATCATTTAAGTTGAAGGAGAGACTTTACCTCTCTTTAAGTATTCTATCCACGAAGGAATTAACCTATGGAGATGTAGAGTACAATGACACAATTTTGCGTAGTAATTAATGTCACCACCATGGGGGCTAAAGTAAAACGCGCAGCTCTTTTGGGCTAGTTCACGGAATGTTGAATTGCGTCACTTTTCGGTTTATTGGTTAAAATATCCTCCCATTAGTCGGTAGGCTCGAATCGCTGAGTTATTTAGGCGCTAAAACTCTACGTTTTGGTTTTGATTTGTTTGGATTGAGGTTTCATCCATGCGCAGTGATATACAGGGTCGGAAACGCAGGAGTAACACCCTACTGTTACAAATATCCATTTCAGTTATTTTGATTTTAAAACCAAACTACCGAATCGATTTTGATAAAATTTCTATTGGACCAATCTGAAGGTATAACGGGACAGGCCCACCACTCATACCCACCACTGTATATCCTGTGTAGCCAGAATTAACAGCGGCAACTACCAAAAAGGCAATGAACAGTGAAGTTCATTGCTGTCCCGGGGGTTAAACTACAGCTGCGTTGGAACTCACAACGAATTTAATCAGAATAAATTTGTAGCAGTAGGAAGTTATGGAATTGACTTCCCCTCTTGGCAAAATGAGCGACAGCAATATGACAAATAAGGCATTTAAAAACCTCAAAGAGATAGCCAGTCAAGTGAAGCTCAATTGCCGTGCACCACGGTTATCAAATATCTAACACTATTGGGACCTAAACTATGAGTTGTTACCTAACATATCGACTCCAAAAATATAGATTGCAGAACCACCTAAACGTCTGGTAATTCTCCCTTGTTGCCACCAAATCAGAATAGTATACTACCCCGAATGTGACACGCAAGGAATTTAACATGTCCTCCCGCTCCCGACGCCAGAGATAGCACTCCCAGAGAACATTTTTATTTTTTATTTATTTATTTCCGGTTTACATTAATGAGTTTAATATAACAACTATTTCGCCTGCCTAAGTGAGTGCATTATATTCGCCAACAATGCGAATATAATGCGCTCACTTAAGAATTACATCTAAGTAACACATAATACACTTACAGTTTTAATTAAGTAACTGATAGATTAAAGCATGCAACAACCGTTTACAAAAATTTATATGAATTGTGTACTTTACATACCATAATTTAAATTTCGAGGTTATCCAATAAATATTTCTTTAATTTTCTTTTCAAAGCTTGTTTACTTACACAGTCCTCCTCTGGGATATTATTAAAAATTCTAGGTATAATATATTTGCGTGTTCTTTCACCGTAATAATTACAAGCATTGTCCTCAACGTACTTTCGCTGTGATCTTTGCCTGAGGCTACGGTCCGGTATTTTTTTAATTTTAAAATCGTTGGAACAATAATGTTCTATAGCTAGTAAATATTTTACTTTTTCGTGAACCGGCAAAATTGTGCATTTTTTGAAAAGAATTGTATGTTTTGTTACATTTATCCTTGGTATTTTTATCTACTAAAAGCTTTAAAAATCTTATTTGTATATTGAGCACCCTATTCAAGTATGTTTTAAATGTTCTACCATAGGCTATACATGGTATTGAACCCTTAAGTTTAAGGAGAGATTTTGCCTCCCTTTGTGTGTTCTACCGATTGTACAACGGTTGTGTTCTGAAGAGTTGTTCGAAATGATGCCGACAGCTACTTTTTATAACCGCACCGCTCGCCGACGGCGGGGAGTTCGCCCTCACACGCTTGAACCGCAATGGTCGCGTACTGTGCGGTCCCAGAGAAGTTTCCTTCCGGGAACTCTCAAACTGTGGAATGAGCTCCCAGCCGAGGTTTTTCCAAGAGACTACAGCATGGAGTTCTTCAAGAAATGCGTGAAGAGGTTTTTAGAGGGTCGGCAACGCATGAGTGACGCCCCTGGTGTTGCAAATGTCCATAGGCTACGGTGACTGTTTAACATCAGGCAGGCCGTATGCTTGATTGCCACCTTAGTGGTATAAAAAAAAGGCTACCAGTCTGTAACCCAGGATCGCATCACACAACGCGTGGTATAATGTGTACAGTGTACGTCGATTGACAATTCTTTGCAGGTGCTTAAATTTACACAGCAATGACCTTAGTTTATTACAAAATATTATCTATATGAAGTCTCCAACTGAAACAAGAATCGATTGTCAATCCTAGATATTTGTACTTACTAACATATTCTAATTCTTCACAACCAACACATAGCGCCTTATTACTCGTATTATGACGTATATAACACGTGTACCTATGAATGCCCAACTATCGGTAATAACTTCAGGCACTCTATCAGGATACGTAGAAATATTCATACGATGACGTTTCTTTATAAAGTGCTATTTTCACCTAATTCTCCATCTTACCTCCGTGATAATTTTCAAATACGGGATATCGATAGTCGATTACGTTCTTGTGATAGTCTTCGGCTGGATATTCCACTCCATTCCTCTAAAACCTACTCTAACTCTTTCACGGTCAAGGCGGCAATGCTTTGGAATTCGCTCACCACCCATGTAAAACAGGCTACGTCATTGGATTCTTTCAAGGCTCGTCTTCTCAAATTTGTCAGGGCAGTGGATTGAGCTGGTACTCTTTAGTAGCTAATGTCCATGTAATATGTGTAGAATTAATAAGTATAGCATTTGTATTTACTGTTAAGTGTGTATATTGTTTATATATGTATGTGTATATATGTATATATGTAATTAGGTATTTATGTATGTGGAATTTATATATATGTATATATATATATTAATCTATTATTAATTATGTAATGTAGTACTGTTACCTGTGAGTTTTATATTGTATATATGTAATTATTCATATTTCTCATTGGTTTTTGCCCTCGCCACTCTGCAGTAAAATATCCAATCACTCAAAGGTTGGCTGGTAGAGATCTCTTATAGAGATAAGCCCGCCTTTGTACATTTATAATTCTATATTTTTATGTTTATTGTATTGTTATTTACTATGAGTGTACAATAAATAAATTACAAACAAACAAACAAACTTTTGTGGTTTACATATATATGGAGAATGTAGAAGAATATATTTTGTTTTACTTATATTTAAGATTAAGCCGTTATCATGAGACCATTTTATTACATTCTCAAAGTCACTCTGCATACATACTTTTATTTTGTTAATATCATTATCGGCGTAAATCAAGCATGTATCATCAGCGTACATATAAACAGTACAGTTATGAATCACGTTGCTATTATTTATTATAGTATTTACATGCATTATGTATCCGACAGGCCCGTACACTGATCCGGTCGGCACACCGTACCTGACGTCTGTTTCTTTCCCAACAATACCATTTATAACCCTACACAAAGTCCTATTCTCTAAGTAGATTCTAAACCATTGGATCACCGGACCACGAACACCACACTCAGCCATGGCTTCGAGTAGCTGCTCATGATCCAGGGTTTCGAACGCTTTTTTATAGTCTATAAACAAAGCAGCAACATATTTTTTGTTGTTAAGATGTGTGTTTACGTCATCAGTAAATTTTCCCAAAGCAGTGGCAGTGCTGTGCGAGGCCCTAAAACCGTGCTGAGTGTCTGTGATGATTACATTTCTTTCTAGATATAAACTTATTCTTGATACTATCACCTTTTCTACTATTTTATTAATTACTGACAAAATCGCAATCGGTCTGCAATTAGAATAGTCTTAATGATCCCCCTGTTTGAAAATGGGTCTTATAAGAGATTTTTTCACTTGTTTGGGATATACTCCCATTGAAATGCACATGTTTACAAATTTGGCTAAAATAGGGCTAATTTCTTTGTTGAATTTTAAATCTTGAACTCTTATTTCGTCTACGCCCGGCGACTTTCGAGAGCTCATTTTATCTATAATTTTCTCAATTTCATGTGGCGAGACCTTCTGATACCTGAAGCTTACATTACTTGGTTTTATGTAACTGTCACGATTTAAGATTTTTTTATTACACTGATGTTTAATTTTATTCATGTCTTCCGTAAAAGTCCTGCCAAAAGTCGCACAGATGTTTTCAAGTGTATCCTTATGACTTAAATATTTAGTAATTACTTCATCGACATTATTCTTACTATTTCCTTACCATTTATTTATTGTATTCCAAATTTTTCTACAATTACAATTCTTAAGTTCATTTTGCCTATACTCATTTCTAGCTATATTTATTAATTTATTAGTAGTATTTCTGTGTCTTGTATAGTCTAATCTGTAATTCATATTTTTAGGGCTCGATTTCCACCTACGGAACAGTTCATCGCGACGTTCCATCATAAATTGAAGTTTCTTATTGACTCACGGCTGTGTTACCCGTTTATTACTACTTGTTGTAACGACTTTACACTTATTATAAATTGCTCCGAATACGCGACATATTTTTTCGTACAATAACAAAGGACAATTTATTTGCATTAATTCTTCCCAATTTACATTTTGTAGTTCACATTTTCCTAATTTATTATCTATTCTATAAATTACATTATTGAATTTATTTTTACTGTAGGATCTAACACTGCTATTACGTATATGTTTATACCTACCATGTAGTGATCAGACATCTTACATGTAAGCATGTGTGCCGCAGCTCGGCAGCGACTGCGCACCCACACATGATTGAGGCACGCGGACACTGCCGCACTGCCACTATCTCCTCGCGCGTACACTCGTTGATAATGCACTGCAATCCATAACCACACAACACGTTTCTGTACTTCTTCGTAGCGGTGTCATTTTCTAATATATTAATATTCATATCGCCCATAAGGATTATGCTGTACTGCTCTGGAATACTTCTGATTATGGCGGATATTTCTTTTATCATAACCCAGTTTACTGGTGTTAGGCGGCCTATAAGTGGCTATGATATTAAAAGTTCCATTTAAAGTTTCCAATTTAGTATGTATTATCTCTGTCGAGCGTCCATTGATAATATTAACCTCCGCAGACAAATTAACTTTGCTACGAGTATATATCAATTAACTTCGTCGATTTTTTCGGGTGTAAGCTTGCATGTCATATCCGTCTAAATGATATAACGCCAGTTCTTCATTTGATATGTTTATTTCGCTCAATATTATTATATCCAAACAAAAATTGCATTTCTTGAGTAATACAAGCAACTGGTTGCAATTCTTTCGTAGTGATCTAATATTTAGGTGAACTGTTTGCAAATTGTCGGCAGTTGTTTTTAGGTACGTACTCCATTTCTTAATGTCATCGAATTTTTCATAATCAGTAGTAATATACGAAACAGATATACAATGCAAAAGTGGAAGGATGTAGGAGCCGGGGAAGGCCAAGACTTACCTACCATGACCAAATTGGTCGTGTTCTATCAGAAGGTGATGTCAGGAGCCCTAGAAACCGGCGAGCGTGCATGAGAAGAGCAATGAATGTTAAAGAAGCGAGTGAGATATGTAAGGATCGAGATCGAGGTCACGTGGCGCTCGGTTCTCTCTGCCTACCCCGCAAGGGATTTGGCGTGAAGTTATAGATAGATAGATTGACAGTAGTAATATCAATATCAGTGAGTACATCATTGAATTTTAATGTTAGTAGATAATCACGTTGTTGTGACTTTGTTTATTTTTCGTCGAAGCAAATCTTGTGAACGTCTGTCTCGGAGGAAATACTGCGGATCTTTGAGCTTTCATCTTTTTTAATAAGTACTCTGGAATTCTGCACCCATATGCATTTGTATTTATCCCTAAGCATCTTTTTCGCATTCCAGAAAACATCGCGCATTTGTTTCGTCAAACGTTCATTGATATAAATCCGCTTATCATCAGTGCTATTCTGCAAAACATCCCTGTTAGTAATACGTAGTTTTCTTTGTTTTATCCATTCATCCCTGGCATTATTTGAAGATAAGGTAATAACGGCAGGTCTTGGGCGATCTCCCGCCTTTTTTCGTCCTACCCTCTTTACGTATTCTATCGGGCCAGGGTTGAGATTTAACTTCTTTGCCATAGTTTTGGTAATACTACACAAGTCTTCATTATCACGCTCTTCCAGACCCAAGATTTCCACGTCCCTTTCAATGTTTATTTGTTCTAGTTGCACTATTCTTTCCTCTAAAGCTTCGTTCACCTTTTGGAGGTGGTTTTATTTCCTAATGAAGTTATTTTCTTTTCAGCACTTTCTTTATGATGTGCTGTTTGCTCGAATTCATGATTTGTCGTAGAACACTCACATAAAGGCGATGACACAAGTCTAAACGAAAAGAGCTTAGCCCTAAAGTTTCCATGCCCTGTTAAAAATTGCACAACGGGGTGATCGACTTCTAGCCACTCTTTACTTAATCTGTCTCGCACTGATTGAAAGAACAGATACAAGTGGCGTCCTTTAGTAGAAGTTTCCCATCTTTCTTGCCATTCAGACAGCAAAGTTTCAAGTACCTCGTCAATTGGTTTGAACAGTCTAAGTATTTTGTTATAATAGCGGTGTTGTAGAAAATCAGGGTGCATATTTTTAGAGGTGTAGTACATTGAAACACGTCGTTGTATTTCCCAGTCAACTGATAACACGACTGCCAGCACTGGTAGTGCCTCGGTACTCACAATTCTATACGATTTACAGAAAAATATTAAAGCGAGACGCTGACTTTGCAGTAACTTGCGATGCGCAGCACCTATGGTAGCCCTATCAGCCCATGCAGGTGAACCGTACGTAATACATCCTAAATATGTAGCTGCGTAAATAATTTTTAACGTTTTAAAAGTTAAGCCCCACTTTGAGGTGGAAATTCGAGTTAATGCATAAAAGTTCTTTTTGGCTTTTTCTCCAACTTGCTTTATATGTTCAATGTAATTAAAATCTGTGTCTAACAGTAATTCCAAGTAACAAACTGAGTTTTTATTTGCAACTGATTCTCCATTGAAATGTAATCGCGGCGGAACTTGTAAATTTCCCTTGAGTAACAGCTGATGTGTTTTGTGGGGCGCGAAATCGAGACGGTTACGATAACCCCAGTCTGAAATGAGGCCAAGGCAAGTACCGGCTAGTTTTTCTATGCTTGATCTGGAATTATCTTTTATTAATAAGAGGCCGTCATCGGCGTAGCCAGTAAACGAACACCCTTCCGGTAAGGGTAGGCTAAAAAAGTCATGAAAACCGATATTCCAAAGATACGGTCTCGAAACCGAACCCTGAGGACAGCCCTGCGTAAGCACCTTCGAAGCAGCAT
Organism: Pyralis farinalis; assembly: GCA_947507595.1. Taxonomy (NCBI): domain Eukaryota; kingdom Metazoa; phylum Arthropoda; class Insecta; order Lepidoptera; family Pyralidae; genus Pyralis; species Pyralis farinalis. The sequence goes on from OX382265.1 coordinate 31,831,586, forward strand.
AATGGCCAAGTTTTAATTTAGTTGTACCATTGAAAAAGTACGATCGATTAAGGGAGTACATGTTGCTATGGTAACCTATCGCCTTTAGTTTCAGCAGCCTTTAGTTTCAATGTTGTCATTGGCCACCAAGCATTATCGAAGGCACTTGAAATGTCTAAGAAAATACCTACAACGTATTTACTATCCGAGAGTTCCACAATTTTACGCACTACGAGTGCCGCACCAACAGGCCACCGGGCAATAACGTGGTACACTTAAACGTTCAAGTAGTTTACCAAGCGATGGCAGTAGAGTAATAAGGCGATAAAACTTTGGATCGTCGGGTTGCTTATCACCGCTTTTTGGTATAACACCACTGCGCAAAACGCCAGGAAAGTTACCTTCTACAATCCACCGGTTTAATACCTTTAAAATAGGTTCAGCAGCTACTTTACAATCTTCCTTGATCATTTTGTTTGAGATTTTATCATCACCAGAAGCTTTATTTATTGGTAATGTTTTAAGATGTAGGAATTGATCCATCGACACCACAGTTGACATTGGAGTGGCAGGGCACAGATCCACCGCGGCTCTCACCTCGCAATGGTAGTCACTATCATTATCAGGACAGTCATCCGGAATTAAAACATGCAGAAGTGCATCAGTAGTCTCCTCTACACCAAGGGTGTGGGTATTATCAAGTTTAATATTAGAAACAAATGCCTGATCAATGCGCCTATTTGCCTTAAATTTGTGATACAGGGGAGACCACGGTCCCTCACAATTTAATCTTTCTACTATTCGTTTTAGCAAATTACCTTTTTAGATTTTTCGACGGTGGCGCGATAGTGAGATATAGCAATACGCTCGTTACTCAGAGCTGTTTGATATGGTTCTCCTTCCATGTTACGTTTTCTTAATTTAGTGACCTTACGTCGGGCACAGCGGAGACTCCTACGCAGGCTGACAAGCGTATCATTCCACCAATCACAGCGTCTCTTATTTACTATAGCTTTTCGGCCCAATATAACGTCAGCGCAATATTTGAATGTATCAGACATAATTTTAACACTTTCTGTGACTGTACGTTCAGCGCGAGTGAAATCACCAGCACCAAAACCAAAAAGAGAAGCAAGTCCTGCCCAATCAACATTTTTAGTTTTATATTGAAAGCCAGTATACTGTTGCTGGTATAAGTTGTCAACAACTGGGCAGAAGTTACAAACTATCAGACGGTGATCACTGCAAGAAGCCTCAGGTAAAACGCGCCAGTTTTGTATTCGAACGTCTACACTAGAAAGTGTGACGCCAATAGAAGACTTGCCCATTGGGCTGCTAAAAGTAGGTGGTGCTTCTGGGGCACTGTGAATAAGAAGATTCATTTCAGCAATGAACTCTTCAACAGCAGAGCGTCTGTCAGCATCGGTTACTCTCAGCTTCCGTACCATAATGGCGATGATGCATTTACTTCTGCTCCTATAACTACTTTATGACCAGAAAGCGCATGTAAAACTCTACGCAGATGGTGTAAATGAGGACCTATTGGGTCTGAATATTGAAAATAACAACTCACTATGAACACTCTTAGATAGGGGGATGTTACTTCAGCTACCGCAGAGTGCGTGGACATTAAGTTATTTATCGCCGTTATAGTTTTTTTGGAAAATAAATACCCGCGCGTGACCTGTTATTTAGTTGTAGAAATTTACTAGTTGGTTGGGCTCGTTGGGTTTGCTCCTGAACTAAAACTAGATAGAGCTTATAGTCCGCAACGAGCTTATCTACCTCTGATGTTGCAATTTTATCGTTGTTAAGATTTAATTGAGCAATCACGACGTTATCCATATGTGGTACTTAATATATTGTACTCTAACCTAGCCGCGTAAGTTGGAGAAGATTCTGACCCGGTCTTGTGGTCAGACGCCTTCTTTAGCCGCCTACATGGTGCGCATGTCAGTTTGAAGTCTTTTTCAGACTTCTTAGTACATTCTCGCGAGTTCAGCATTCAGCACAGTGAGCACAAGTTGATTTAGCAGCAAAATTCGCGCCGACTAATATTTTGGTTCATAAATTCAATTTTCCAAGAAAAGCTTAAATTACACCCTTTGTTTTAGTTAAATTGAGGCTGTCCCCTTGTAATTGTTAGTTAATGTCATTAATTTTTTGATCAAATCTGTCAAATATATATAAATCGTGATGTCTGCTTTCAAATTGAGCAGGCTTTCACAGAACAGAATTACATTATTTTTTTATTTTTTTACATGTTAATTTATATATTTATTCTAGTCAAAAAGTCCGCCCCGAATCGTACCTGACGCAAAAGTGCCCATAACACTTGCAGCATTCCCCCGCTGTATCGCGAGGGATATGCGTTGCGTCAAGTATGACTCGGCTCGAAGGTCAGCACCACTATTCTTTAAACGCCTTCCCAGCTGCCGCACAAATAACTTGGCTTCCGCACACCAAGCTCCGCCAACCTCCACAGCGAAGGGGATAAAAGTATAATTCGACGTAAGGGGCGCGTATTTGGCGTGTTTCTGGGTGGCCGCCCAATCGGCCGCCGCCCCAGCAGCACGAATTGTCCTAGCCAAATGCGTGGATGCGAAAGTACTGACGCAAGTCGCACCCCACACCAAACATCGACCCTTCTCCCAAGGAATGAGAGTGAGCCCGTCCGGCCTCTTGCCATCCGATCGGCTCAAACCCGGTGGCTCGAGGGTACAGGGCACCTCCACAGACACCAGAGCCCTCCGGATCACCTCATTCAGCATATAATGCCGTGGAAAACGCCCAGCCGACTTGCCGCAACTCAAACCATGGTAACCCTTGGAGTCCACCTGCGCTTCACATATACAAGTGTGGGGTTCGCACAAAACACAGCCCAATCTGAGTGCTGCGGCTACTCTCAAGGATCCATCATCGAGTGCGGTACCCATATGAGGCGACGGAAGAGCGTGAAGCCAGGCTCCCGACTCTGGAGAACTTGCCGCCCTAAGCCGGGCAATATCAGCTCCTACTGCGACTTCTAGCAACTGCCCATACCTCACCGTACACAGTCGGTCATCCCATCGACGCTGCACACCTCTGTCTTCTGGGGGCTCAATGGCGGGACATGCTGAGGACCAAGCGCTCAAGGCTTCCCCCGCATAAGGTATCTCTAGATCGTCACCGTGCACTTGGAGTATAGTAGCGACTAATCCGCGAACCCTATGGGAGGAAGCCAAGAAGGCCGATGTGTTAATATCCTGCATACGCCTAACGCCTAATCCACCGTGACAGACGGGGAGCGACGCTTGCGACCATTGAGCCTCGTCAAGGTGTACATTGAGAATGGTCTCCAAAGTAATCTTCATTTCGTCAATTATTATTATTTATTAATTTGATGCACGTTACGGGTACGTAAAGACGCGAACAATTTATGAAAATATATTTAATTAAGCCATTTATTTATATTTGTTAGGAATAGGAATTAGGAACTTGAAATATTCAATTAATAATAGTAATGAAATAAACAAAGTACCGACGGCAAACTGATTCTAATTATTAAGCGCAATAAATTGCTTCATAAATACGGGTGAACCGATTTTAATATAATGTAAAACATTTTTTCATAAATATATTTTAATATATTTCAGTAAATTCGATAGAAAATAATAATATTTAAATAATATTTTGGTATCAAAACTCCGCGATTTTAATTATTTATTTATTAATTTGATTCACGTTACGGGTACGTAAAGACGCGAACAATTTATGAAAATATATTTAATTAAGTCATTTATTTATATTTGTTAGGAATTATATTTATTAGGAACTTGAAATATTTACAATAATGCAGGTCAATCATAATATATCTCTCCTTTAGTGAAGTCGGGTAAAAAAAAAATACTAATAAAGTACAGCTTGGCAAAAAAGAGTTTGCCAAAAATGAGGGCGCTACTGTCATACATATGGTCACCCTTTAGACGACGACCAAAACGATAGTGATACATACTTTTATTACTTTTACATTTTTTGATAAAGATCATAATATTTATGACATTAGGTAAGTTTGTATAATAATAAAGAATAAAAACAACAAGTATAACGAAACGATCATAAATCCGACAGGAAAGTAGTGTTGCCATAAAAAATATATTAGGTCCAGCTGTCACCACGGCAAACTCTTTTTTGCCAAGCTGTAGGTACAAAAAGTTCAACCTGTCTCGACTTTCTGTTCACTGATGGAAGTATCTAATAATGACTCTGTTCAGTATTTAATTTTTAATACGTACCTACCACACGCAAACATTACAAATATACTTATTACAACATAAAATAAAAGTCTGTATAACAAATAGGCAGGTAAATACTTACTTTTTCCGACACTGGCAAACACTAACATCGATTTGGCTTTCCGGAATTTCGGAAAGAAAAGTTTCCGAAATTCCGGAAACAAATGAGTAACGTTTATCCTTTCCGGCTTTGAACTTGTTTGATACTTCACCAATATAAATACGAATTATTACACACACACACACACATTACAAGTCGTATTTCGTCCCTTTGCACGTCTAAACAAGCGTTGCGGACAGCGGCGGCGTCAGCTGCGGCGGTTTGCATTTCTCGTCACGTTGTACTGAATATGCAAGTTTTTACAAGTAACAGTCGCTTAGCTTCTTAAATTATTATCTGCCTACATTGATAGGTAAAATCAAGCCAACATTTTAGTTCTTCACTATCGAAAGCAGATAAATTTTCGTGAACCCCCGCTTACGAATTGTGAACCCCTATTTTTTCCCGTCGAGTCTCCCGTGGACCCCTTGGGGTCCACCTGGACCACCTGGAGTTAGACAAATCTGGACAGTTTCTTTTTCGGTTTATATAAATATAGATTCATTGCCTTTCAATCTGTGTTTCGACTTTCATTTTGCGTGTCTAATTTCTTAGGCTTCATGTACACGACCCGCTATACAGTTACCGCCAGTCTTGCGCTAACAACGGTTCAAATTTATTGTACATGGCGCGAAAAAGCGACAGTGGAGTAAGGAATGTATATTCATGGTAACAGTGGCTAAAGTTGTTCTCTAAAGTTTAACGGTTCTAGGCACTAGCGTACATACCCCAATATTAATATGTAATTCCATTATTAGACGCTTTTGACATTGTTGACATAAGATTTAATAGTTTTTAGAAAATGTTCATGTGACCTACCCAGCTGTGTCCGTGTGATATTGAGCAGTCAGAACCCGTTATATACGTTTTCGCATACATTTCGCGGTCGTATACGACCACCCGGGTTTCGAAGTGTTAAAAAATGGTTTTATCAATATACTCGTATCATCGCTAACAGCACCTTATTTTCACTGAATGGTTGCCATTTTTGACATCTTATTACCTAATTATTCGTGTGTTAGGTATATATCAATGTAGTTAACATCTGCCTGTGAACATCTTAAGAGAGGTAGGACGTATCAAAGCAGCCCGTCTGGGGAAGTACCTCCACCTCACAGAAAACCGCAGCCAAATAACAACTCCCTAGAGGGTTGTAGTGTTCCTGCGTGAGAGTGAGGTCACCAGTAAGCTCCCAAGGAGTTGCTGTGTAAGCTGTAGAGGAGGCATCGCGCGAGTGATACTTAATATATCGCAAGCGTTAATAGGCTATTGTACCCGCTTTGCACCAGACCATATAAACATTGACAGTTTACTTGAAGCTTGTATTTTGAATAAAACTTCACTTCTATTTTTTGTTAGTTATTCATTTATTTGAGTATGTTTGTAATAATGACATACCATGTAGCTGCTATAGATATATAATGTAAAGTAAATTAATGCACTATGGAATATATAAAAAAAAATAACTCATGCCACTGATGTATATGTTTTATAATAAGACAAAATGTTTCAATTTAAAATAATTTATTTTCAATGAAGATCATTGTAAATATGTGCGATGATTGAATAAGTACCTATGTATAAATTTCATAAGTGGATAAAAATAGCAAAATATACATGGTATAATAATATTGCTCAGAAATTGTGTTTTGATAAATCCCGTAGTCCTGATGCTTTGCATCTAGATGCGTTCGCCTACGTTTCTTTGACAAAGTAATGTCTCATTAATTGTCGAAGCACATATATTTATCATCGTTGAGTGAGTAATTCGGTGTCAAGTTTAATGTTAGCGTTAAAAAACAGTTGAAATTGTCTACCTAATTCAAAAGATAAGTGCCATGTAACACATTTACACAATGAAACGTATTGCACAATTATGATTCCTCTAAACATCCTGCATGTGGGCATATTAGTAATTACTGACAAATCCAAGCTTGGTTAATCTGAGCTCAAAGCTCAAAACTCCGAATTTAACTAAGAGATTAAGGAATGGCAATTTGCAAGTAATAGCTATTAGTCGAATCAGCCCTATTGGAAAGCAAATCTTTCAATACACATTTAAATTATTTAAGACAAACACTTTTATTTTTATAAGCATTTTAACAAATTAATTTAAACTAGGCTGAAGACCCACACTTTCTACTTTACTCAATATAATTGAGTCTCTACATAAATTATTGGTTATTCTCTCATCTAAATATAGTGCACAAAATATATTTTGAGTCCAAGAAGCACGGGCTACTGTATGTACTACGAGTATATTCATCCATCATTTATTGTGAAACTACACAGAAAACCTTCACTCATATATACAATACTTATTTACCTACATAGGTATGTCTTATTAAATAAAAATTAAAAGAGAGAATTTTTCAAAACTATTCAGCTGTGCATTAGTTATAAAGTGTATTTGTTGTGTAAAAGATGATATTTAATCTGAATCAGCAACTGTACGAAGAAAAGCAAAGTAAGTAATTGATGCCTTCAAAATCTGTAAAAGAAAAGTATAATAAAATTAAAGGTTTCATTAGTTTCTCGAATGGCGACCACGAAACCGAATGCGTCCCCTCATCCGATGTACTGACAAGCTACTCGTAACAACGATCGCAGTGCGCTGCACACTACACACGGGTGTGCGCGGCCACAAAATTTATTTTACGTTCAATTCATGACATTAACAACAAACGTAAATTAGTTTATCTGGGATACTGTCACGGATACAGGTAGCCAATAAATGCACGCGACACAGGGCCGATCGTCCTGGAAATCAAAAGCGGAAGACCTCTATATTTAGCAGTGAACCTTCCAAACTTACGATTATTGTGATGGGGCTTCTTTCTCCAATGGGAACATAGAAATGTCAAACAGTATCACTGGCAGCAAGGGGTTGGTAGCCTGTCATATTCGTAACAGCTCACGTTAAAACAAATCATATTTCTTACCGCGGTCATGTTTGTGACACCGATGCAGACCATCCCACCGGCTTTCACACGCACTGGTTTTTGGACCTTCATCAGGAATATCATGACCGTCAAACGGCCACTTTTGTTCATGCACTCCCACGGTAGATTGTAAACAGCATCCTTCACTTTTTCACTCTGTAATTATAAGGAACTTTTCAAAATAAATAGCTATAGGAAAATCTAATCCACCTTTACACGAAATGGGCAAAACACCTCCTCATGGATGTTGGGCACTATAGCAAATCTATAAGTCAAATTGTTTGTATCTCAAAATGGGCGGTGATTAATACCTATGAGAACATATGTGTGTATTTTACTCTATAAATAATATGTTTATAATACTTGCTCAAAATTATTCTTACCACTGATCCAAGCAGTTCAAATACACACGATAATTCCATCATATGTTGAAATAAAACGATAGTTATTGTGCCATACAGTGCAAAAGATCGAACGTCCTGGAAAAAACATGCAAATTTTGAATTTTAAAAAGTGATGATTACAAATACAAATATTATTTGGCTGGAATGCCTGAATAATTTATTAAAAATATATATGTTTGATGTGTAGCTATTCGCCTACACATACGTATACGTATGTACCGCAGCGATACGGCGCGCTCGCACATTGGTCTGTGACATCAATCAGTAATTAACTGGCTTCGTAAAAGATTACTTGTTTCATTGCGCACCCGTACATATCAATGGCGACCAGGGACGATCCTACCCTATCCTACCCTACACAAATTAGAAGTAAAAATGGCGTACATAGGATTTTTAACCATTTTTGACCATCAATCGGGCGACTGGTCGTTATTTAAAGGCCGACTGACTCAGTATCTGAGAGTAAACGACGTGGCAGAAGAGAAGAAGAGCGGCATTCTCATCATACATCTTACAGACGACTCGTACCGGTTGTTGAAGAATCTCGCTTACCCGACAGACGTGGATGCTCTAACTTACCAGGCTGTAGTTCAAATACTCGACAAACATTTCACACCAAGAAGATGCTCATATGCAGACAGGGCAAAATTTAACGGTGCTACAAGAAGTTCAGGCGAAACTCTAGGAGATTGGGCGGCAAGGCTGCGAGGTCTTGCGAGCTATTGTAACTTCGGCACTGCCTTGAAAGCAATTCTGACCGATCGTTTTGTGCTAGGATTAGGCACGGGGCCAGAACGAGATAAGCTATTTTAGCAGGACGCTTCTAAAGTGAGTCTCGCTCGAGCTCTGGAGATAGCCGAACAAGCTGAGTCGGCGAGAGAAGGCAGGGCGGTGATGACGAAGGATGCAGGTGCTGTTAACTTTAAAGAAGAACCAATTTACCGTTCGTCGCAAGAAGGCGGGCGGAGCAGCGGTTGGAGCGGGCGGCGGCAAACCCTCGCTTCGGCAACGCGGTCGAATCGGCGCGATTCAAGTGAATCATATTGTTGTGCAGTGTGCGGTATGAAAAATCACAACGAAATACAGTGCCGGTTTAAAAACTATCGCTGCCAAAAGCGCGGTGAAAAAGGTCACTTAAAAAAAGTGTGTGGCGAGAAAAATAAATGCTCACGCTTTAATAATATTGTTCGTTCGACCGACGAAATGAGGACAAGTGCTGCAAGGAATGTCATAACTTTAACTTAAGGTATGCTAATAATGAACCTATTGAATTATTTGTAAGATTAGGCCAGTTGGTTACTTTGTCACAAATATCACGTGTAAAGAATTAACCAAGCCAATTAAAATTTATGTAGTACAAAACGGAGGCCTCCCGCTCCTCGGACGAGATTTTATCAGTGATCACAGCCATTTTAATTTCGTATTAACTACAAAAATTAACAATCTCTTGACGGCAATATAAAAGCGTTGCTGGAACAATACTCAGAACTATGGCGTGGCGAGTTGGGTACTTTCAATAAATTTAAAGTAGAATTACGTTTAAAGGAAAATTCACCACCTAAATTTTTTAAGCCGCGCACGGTTCCATTTGCTTTCAAAAACAAAGTAGATCGAGAATTAGATCGCTTAGTTAGTATGGGGATTTTGGTACCAGTAAATAATTCACAATACGCTACTCCTATTGTTTCCGTTCTGAAAGAGAACGGCAAGGTGAAGATAGCAGGAGATTTTTCAATCACCCTAAATAAGGACCTCCTGAGTCCTGATCGACAAATATCCATTGCCTAGGATAGAAGAGGTTTTCGCCAAATTAGGTGGCGGAGAGCGTTACAGCAAGTTAGACTTAAAGAACGCGTATAATCAATTCGTATTGAACGATGACTGTTAGGAACTCACAGCTATAAATACTTCCAAGGGTTTATTTAAATCCACTCGTCTAGTGTATGGTCTCACGAACGCTCCAGCTATTTTCCAAAAATCTATGGAAACGTTATTGTCTGGGGTGGAGGGAGTGAGTATTTGGCTCGACGACATTTGCGTAACAGGACCCGATAAAAGCGTTAACTTGGAACAATTTCGTGAAGTCTTGAGGAGACTCTGTGATGCCGGCTTGCGGTTGCAGAAAGGAAAATGCGATTTCTTTAAAAAGAGTGTCACATATTTGGGCTATGTCATCGACAAAGAAGGCCTACACACCTGCCCTGATAAGGTTTGCGCTATTCTGGACTCTCCGGAGCCGACAAACGTCACGGAGGTTAAACGATTTCTCGGAGTTGTTAATTATTACAGGAAATTTATTCCTAACGCGTCAGCTGTTATGAGTTCTCTTCACGAACTTTTTGCACGTAAAAGTTCGGCGGGCGGGCGGAGTGGCGATTGAGATCGTCGCAACAGCGCGCGGTAAACCAAGTAAAGCGTGAGCTCGCCTCGGAATGCGTCTTGGTACACTTCGAGCCATCAGCGCAGCTCGTGCTGGCAGTGACGCCAGACCTGCCGGTCTGGGGGCGGTGCTGTCCCAGTGCGGGGAGGATGGCTTAGAGAAGCTGCTCGCCTACGGTTCGCGCTCGCTGACGGCCAGTGAGCGAAACTACAGCCAAATACAAAAAGAGGCGACTGCAATCATATTTGGGTTGAAACGGTTTCATCAATATTTGTACGGCCGAAACGAACCGTTCATTTTGAAAACGGATCACAGACCGTTAGTATCTATATTTAATAGTACGACTGGTAATCGGTCACGACGGCCTTGAGGCTGCAGAGGTACGCTGTAATATTATCCGCGTATAGTTATATCGTTAAATACACATCGAGCCAACATAATTTAATAGCAGACTAGTTTTCACGCGCGCCCCTAACGAACACCCAGTGCGACTGCAACAAAGAATTCGATGCCTATAGCTCACTAAAATTTTTAGACGCGACTTCTCCAGCTACATCGCTCGCCAATATACAAAAGGCTGTCTCAAGAGATAAAAAATTACAAACCATCATTAGGTATATGAATAGAGGTTGACCGCGGGGAATACGCTGTAAATCAATTTTACCATATTTTATGTGTAAAAATTTCGACATTTACAGTTCGATAATGGTGTCTTACTGCGAGGGCACAGAGTTATAATTCCTGATGTATTAAAAGAACGAATCATGTGCGAATTGCACAGTACGCACCTAGGAATTATAAAAACCAAACATACCGCGTGGAGTCGGTTTTAGTGGCCGGACACCGGACATAGACAGGGATATCGAGCGCTGCATTAACGCATGCACTACGTGCACATCAGTTTGTACCACGCCCGCCCCGCGCTCCACCCGCCGCCCTTCCCGCGCCCGCGGGGCCGTGGCACCGCGTCCACATCGACTACATGTCGGTGGGAGAGGGTGTATCTGATAGTAGTGGATGCGTTCACTAAATGGGTCGAGTGTCTACACATGAGCGAGGGAACGGCTATACGAGCTCTTATTAATAAATTAAAGTGTATTTTTGCTACATTTGGTATACCGAAAGTATTGGTATCCGATAAGGACGTCCGAACGTGTAAAAAATGTTAAAATGGATTTTAGGAGAATTTCAAAATCAACATGTCGTACGTGAAAAATTACAAGATTATTTATTCAATTATAGGAACACAGTTCACTGCTCCACGGGTGAATCGCCAGCCAAGTTGATGTTCGGAAGGAACTTACGGTCCAGACTGGATTTAATATTGCCTTCGGAAACAAATAAAAGTGTAGTGAAAAACAATGTTCCGAAATGTAGGAACATTTTAGTTGGAGATATTGTCTGGGTTCGCTGGTTTAATGCTAGGAAGCAACATTGGAGATTAGCAACTGTTGAAAGAAAAATCGGTAACAGAATGTTCTCAGTGAAAATGTTAAACTCAGATGAAAATTGTATTAGGCACATTGATCAATTAATTAAGTATAATAAGTGGCGATGTATGCCACCATGTGGACGATAGCGGTACTTCATTGTCTAGAGCAGAGAATCCTCCCCCACCACTACCGATCCCAACGACCCTTACAAGTTCGAATAGGCCACAGTCAGTGATCACAGCCTACATTGGTAGCCCTGGAGATTATGTAGAAGTGGAGGAGAAAGCTCTTCACATTCTACCAGACGTCATTGAAATCCAAGCAGGTGGATTTGGAGAAGGCGATGAACGGTTGGATTACGAAGGTGTGGAGTGTGAACGAGGGACGGTGGTGACCTCTTCAGCGGACGTAGCTCCTTCCGATCTCGGACTCACGTCAGCTGTAGAGCAGTCAGAAAGCATTCCATCGGAGGCACCGAATCCGTCATTCACATGCTAATTGAGACCGAGGAAAAAAATTAAATATTTTAATTAAGAACTCTAATGTATATTATTTGTATTAGGTCTCAAAATGATTGTGGAGGGAATGATGTGTAGCTATTCGCCTACACATACGTATACGTATGTACCGCAGCGACACGGCGCGGCGGCGCGCCGCACATTGGTCTGTGACATCAATCAGTAATAAACTGGCTTCGTAACAGATTACTTGTTTCATTGCACACCCGTACATATCAATGTTGAATAATAAAAATCGGCCAAGTGCGAGTCGGACTCGCGCACTAAGGGTTCCGTACCATTATCTATAAAAACGGCGAAAAAATCACGTTTGTTGTATGGGAGCCCCCTTAACTATTTATTTTATTCTATTTTTTAGTATTTGTTGTTATAGCGGCAACAGAAATACATCATCTGTGAAAATTTCAACTGTCTAACTATCACGGTTCATGAGATACAGCCTGGTGACAGACGGACGGACGGACGGACGGACGGACAGCGGAGCCTCAGTAATAGGGTTCCGTTTTACCCTTGGGTACGGAACCCTAAAAACGAGCTCGTAATGTCTTCATGACTATATAGATATCTAATAAGTTGATCCGGGGATGCAACTTCACGCCAAATTCCTTGCAGGGTTGGCAGAGAGAACCGAGCGCCTCATGTCATGACTCAATCCTACACACCTCGCTCGCTTTTTTAACTGACTTTAAAAAAGGAGGAGGTTCTCTATTCGACTATATTTTTTTTAATGTATGTTTGTTACGCGATCATTCCCCCAATTATAAATAGATTTTGATGTTTCTTTTTTGTTTGGTAGATCATACTTCAGAGGTGGTCCCGTATAAATTTTAACGAAATTGATTCAGCCCTTTTTGAGAAAATTAACAAAAACTAAAATGTATACCCAGATATTTTTTGGTTTGAGGTTTCTGCAAAAGTTTTTGACGAGGACTTTCAATGTCTGTTTTTTTTAAAGTAATTGTGACTAATTATTTTTCGCTTTTTAGTTCCTCGCTGTTTTTTGAAGGCGGTTTTTTTTTCTAATTATTTATTAACATTCATAGCTCTTCGAATGCACGTTCGCTGGTTTCTAGGACTCATAACACCACCTAATAAAACACGATTAATTGGGTCACGATAGGTAAGTCTTGGTTTCCTCGGTTCTATCCTTCTACTTTCGCGTTGTTGTTTCGTTCGTTTGTTTGTAATTATTTCTTCCTGCATTCCTTCTACATTGCCGAACCAACGGAACATGCCTCTTCTTATTTTAATAGCGACACTCTTTTAGATCAACTTTTGACGAGCTCATATAATACGCATTATAATCCGTTTGTTTATCAGTTCTCTAGTACCTTCAACACACGCTTCGCTTACTTTGCGGCTAGATAGTGCTGTGTAATTTGTCCGGCAATTTTTTTAACTAACGTCATCATTGCGAACTTGGTCTACAAGCGTTACGCCACAAATTTTGCGCAACACTTGCACGTCGACCGCATTTATCCTACTTTAATGCTCTCTCTGTCGTATCGTGCATAGCGTGGTGTGTCTTCTGACTCAAGCTTTTACTACCAAGAAGTTTTTGCAACACTGTATTCACAGTTCCTAGCGCTCACTTGTCTTTCTACGTCAAGAGTGTACACGTAGCTACGGAGATTGTCAGATGTAAATATGTTTTCGAATGGTGAACTCGAATCGGAAAGCGGTGAAGAACGTCTTGTCAGACACACACCCAAGTCATTCACACCGTTGCGGCCCGAAACCGATATTTTCATTCAGCTCATTCAGTGAACGGCGAGCCACGGCCAGGTGGAGGTAGCGATCAGATATATTAGAAATGGCAAGCGCCCTTCTCTTATAGCCCACTAGCAATGATTCTCGCAGATATTATATAAATAGCCATTTAGAATACAGCATGTTATAATCCCAATACCGCCCGCGACTTGTTCAAGGGAATATTGTTCCATTGATGTCTCCTGTATGGGGGATTCTCCGTGTTGGATCTATATCCAATAGCATGATACTTGCATAGTGTAATAATTACTAATCGTTGAGCAACTCAGCCGTCTAAAAAGGTCAACCCCGCTCTGTACTGCACCTCACGGTGCAGTGAGGGACGGAGCTGCATCCCCTACCCTAATCGCAGACGTCAGTCCGCCCGACCAATATTGCGCGTCGGTACTGTTTCGTAAGTGTGACACTTGCAGCTTTAAATTCTAACTGCTACAATTATATAACTAATCTGGCCGTAAATACTGTTACATAGAAACTTTATTTTTTCAACTCTTTAATTATTATGAATTTGGAACGCGTTTATTATGTTAAAAATTTTCTTTCGATTTCCCGCCGTTTTACATATAGGAGAACGCGTGTAATCACAGCGTAATTACTTTCTAAATAATTAATTTTATTTGCTCACGTCTTAATAACTTGTATCGTCCTATGCCCTTTTCGCCATGTTCCCGTTCCGTCCTTCATCTCTTTCACACGTATATCATTCGTCCTTCTCTTCCCTAAATCTTTCTTCCTCTTGAATTTTTCCTGTTAAAAGTGTTCTTTAGTAATAAGTCGTAACTTTTCGCGTTGTTGTACATGATCATCTATTCTTTCCTGTTGTAATAATTTATAAATTTCGATATTGTCTTTAGTCCTCATCTTAAATCCAATCATTAACTCAAATGGTGTCATATTGATGCTTCTCTGGAATGTACTATTTAATACTTGTTGTAAACAATTTACATGTTTGTACCACTGCAACTGATCTGGAATACAAAGTTTAGTTAAAATCGATATAATGATTCTATGGATTCTCTCTATTTGTCCATTGCTACGTGGTACTCCAGTAGTTATAGTCACTTGCTCTATATTTCTCACAATATTCCTTGAAGTCGTTGCTTGGAAAGGATGCTCCACGATTTGCAATGATACGGCATGGGTTACCAAATGTTTGTTGAAGAACTCTCAGTTTATTTAGGATCTATGTAGTCGGAAAAATCCATACAAACTTTGTAAATCTGTTGACCATTGTTAGAATATAATTATATTTTTTCCTGGACTGCGTCAACGGGCTTATATGATCACAATGTAAAATATGTAAAAGTAAGTCATACTTCTCTATGGAATTTCAAAATCCTTCCTGCCGTCCTTCTTTTCTCGTAGCTGTTAAGCATGGTAGGCAGATTACCAAAACTTCGTCGATCTTTCTGTTTAAATTTTTAATAAAACAATCCATACTGATTAACTCGATCATTTTTCTCTTTGAAAAGTATCCTCGCTCATGAACTCGTATAATTTCATTTTCCATGCTCCTAGCCATTACCAACTGCTTTCTATACCTTTGTATAATAAGCCACTCTCCAACATGTAGTCAGCATATCGTCGGCTTAGAGTGTAAACCTGCTAAATCCATTTTTGTCGTTAAATACGTTTTGCGTGTCATTCAAAAGAGAAAAAAAAACACACATTCTAGAAAAAACAGCTACTGTCAATTTTGATTTTAAATTGATAAAACGGCGTGATGAGTAAAACTGTCAAATTCAGGACTTCAATAGTTCGCGGCTAAGTCCATATTAACCGCCATTTTGTATCGAGTTTTCGATGCTGGCATATGTGCTCTTGCAAATAATTATTTAATTCGGTGCTACTGGTGTAAATGAAGGTTTTTATAATTTGCATATTGCAGAGGTATGTATTTTTATTGTTTTCTAACTATTTTTTGTACATGAACTTTATTGGAAAATGTATAATATTGCTATTAAAAAGTTAGTTAACTTAGATTGGAGTTAGCAGTTTTTCTTTAAAGTGAATCACAGAATTGTTGCACTTAGCAGGTACTATGTATTGTTATTATTGATTATTTTTTTAGCAATGTATTAATATCTCCCCTACATATTGTCTGTTTATATTTTGTATGTATATATATATACATATAATTTAAATTTTTAATCAATTTTTATATAGATGAACATGAAGTTCGAACGTAGTTTATACTTTTATTTTTTACGTTTGATGCTCTTAACATTATTATTTACATAATTCGTTAATGTTTACTTTATTTCTTAGATGGTTTCAAGAAATTATTGGCGGGCACAAAAAATCTTGGGCTTATGTAATACAAGTAAAGAAGAACAAAATGAACAGGATCCATCTCAAACACCAATTGCTGAAGAATGGTCTATAGTTCAAAATATTGTTGAACTTGAATACATAGATTTATCTGAAACAGTATCTGATGACTTTAACTCAAACACGTTTAATGTTGAAAATATAAGGCACACTATTGATTGCAACTGTCTCTCACCGTCCATATCAAATGATGTAATATTGGAAGATATTTCTAGTATGCTCGCACCTAATAATACACTGACATTTTTTGATACCACTATGAACTCAAACATAAATAATGATGATGTTGCTCAAAATGTAGAATAAAAAGTTAATTTTAAAGACAGCAATGTGATTTCTCTTTTACCTTCAAACTCGCCCTTGACCAACATGGTCAATTTTACAAACACTGATGAGCTCCACCATAGCAAAAATATGGTTTCTGAAGATACCATCGAGACGCGCACTGATTATGAAAACTACCCAGAGAAAAGCAAGAAAAGAAAGAAACGTGTTCAGATTCAAAAATCAAATTGGTTTGCTGAAAAAAACAGAAAGTTGAGAGAAAATGGAAAAAAGTATTACGGAAGAAAAAAAGGAGAAATATGGAATTACGAAATACCAAGGAAACCTAGAGTATTGGAGAATAGATGCCTCTGTAAAGAAACTAAAGGATCATTAAAATGTTCAATATTTACAGTAACAGATAGGCAAAATATTTTTAAAGAATTTTGGAGTATGAGCTGGCCAAAAAAAAGTATATGTTAATAGTCTTGTGACATACTTACCTGTTAAGAGACCAAGGGGGAGAAAAATCGACAAAGAATCGAAAAGAGTACAATCTTTATTTTACTATTTGATAATAGGAGATCAGCCAATCAAAGTCTGTAGAACTATGTTTCTGAAGACTCTTGGAATCGGAAGATGGACAGTTCTCAATTAGAAAAATAAACAAGTACCTGTTTCTGAAAAGAACAAATATTCTGACTCGCTTAAAACTAAAGATTCTACTTCTAAACCTTTTGAATTAGAATGACAAGAGCTGAGAAGATTTTTAGAATAATTACTAGCAATATAATCTCACTATTGTCGTGCTAGTACACAGAAAAAGTATTTGTTGCCAGAGTGGCAATTAAAACGATCCCTTTATGATTTTTATGTTAACGATTGATGTAAAACACGCAACGTGCATGCTTTGTCTATCTGCAAGTTTAATGAAGAGTTTGATGTCAAAAATCTTGGACTGTACTATCCTAAAAAGGACCAATATGTGCTCTCTTCAAAGTTGGCAATAAGTTTCAATATATTATTTAGAACATCAAAGTAAGAAAGAAGAAGCTCGAGCAGAGAGATATAAAGACAAAGCTGAAGAAAGTTTTGTTTTTACAGTTAACTTGCAGGCGGTTCCGATGACACCCAAATCAAAAATTAGCAGTTTATACTATAGAACAAAGCTCCAAATACACAATCTTGCCTTTTATAATTTAAAGAACAAAAATGGCTATTGTTATTTATGGAACGAAACCGAAGGAGGCTAAAACTCAGAGGCAGTTTGCAAGTATATGTCTAATTGAAAAAAAGGTTTTGAATGAAAATGAATCACAAAAAGCAACTAAAATATTTTTTTATAGCGACGGTTGCACCTATCAGAATAGGAACTGTGTAATGTCTAATGCATTGCTATTGACAATTGAGAAGAGAAAAAAATAAATGAGTAGAATATTTTTGTTATTTATTTAAAAAAACTGCTGAGTCCGTTATCAATAATATTACTTGATTATAAAAACCTGCTAAGTCACAAAAGTGTTAATAAATAAATAAATATTGAATTTAGGAGCTCTGCTTTTATATTAAATAATAAAGAAAAAAGAAATACACCAACTATATTAAAGTCCCCTCTTAAAATAAATTTATATTTTTTTGAGAACGTTTTTTGTTTCTCCTGTAAATTTTCGTAATATGGCGTTAGCAGGTTTACACTCTAAGGCGACGATATGGTTTTTATTGTAACATAACTTTAATTCTTCGTCGAAATCCAGCGCTCGTCTAATTTCATCATGGAAACTCACCACTAATGCAGTGTACGGGTTTCAGTACGCTGCCAGGTCGGTGCTCGATCTCATATTCATACTGATCAAGTAAAAGAACCCACCTTGCTACTCGCGGTGTTAAATCTTTTTTTCTAAGAGTCATCTTGAATGCTTGACAATCAATTACTATTATAATGGACTCAGGTGCTCAAGTGGACATGATATTCACTGACTTCAGCAAATGCTTTGATCGCATTGATCATAATATTTTACATACCTTGTAGGAATTCACGGCAATTTGTATAGATGGTTTTCGCCATATATACATAACCGAAGCCAAGTGGTAGCTATCAATGGTTATATTTCTAACAGGTTTTTGGCGACGTCGGGAGTTCCGCAGGGTTCTTTGCTCGGTCCTCTTCTTTTTACCATATTTCTCAATGATATAGCACGTGCTTCACTCACTCATTATTTCTATTATATGCAGATGATACCAAAATTTATAAACTTATTAGATCTAGAGGGGACTGCCTTCGTCTGCAGGAAGATATTTATAAATTTGAAAATTACTGTCTCAAAAACAAATTGGACCTAAATGTTTTTCAATGATCATTACTCGTAAAATAAACTTAGTTAAATTTGATTATACATAGTTAAATCAGCACTTATTAAAAACAAAGAAAATGAAAGATCTCGGGGTAATAATTGATTCCAAATTAATATTTAATGACCACGTAGACAATATCGTTAAGAGAGCGTCCAAAGCGCTTGGATTTATTATAAGATCTTGTGCTAATTTCACAACGCTTAAGCCAATTAAAATACTTTATTGTTCTTTTGTAAGAAGTATCCTCGAGTATGCCTCTGAAGTATGGAATCCAATGTACGATGAGTATATAAATAGAATTGAATCCATCCAGAAACGATTCTTAACATATTTGCAATACAAGTCTAAACAATTACTTCCAAATTATGAGACCAGGTGTCGAAAGTATCATTTTCTGCCTCTTAAACTTCGTAGAAATATTACAGATGTTGTTTACCTCAGTAAAATTATTAATAATTACGTAGATTGTCCACAGTTGTTAAGGGAAATTAGTTTTCGCATTCCTACTAAACAAGTTCGACAGTACCTTCCATTTCATATCCCATATGGCAGTACCAACTATCGTAAGAATTCTTTTGTTTGCAGAGCCAGTGCGCAATTTAATAAACTTATTAATAATAATCCATCTATCGATATATTTAATACTAAGCCAGCGGCGATTAGACGGTCGATGGCCGACACTTATTTCAAGTAGTATTTCTTAAAATAGGTATTTTAATTAAAAATTCTTAGAAGTTTTTACTTGTATCATGTATCACAAAGTAGGAAATAGAAATGTCTTGGACATACATAACATCTAGCGTATTATGAATCTATCGGTGAAAACTTGTAATTGACTTTTAGTTACTCATATTGGTTTATATTCATTTTTTACATTATAAAGCTGTAAGTTTTCCAAATAAAATAAAATAAAAATAAATATGCAGTTAGGAGAATCAGGGAATTGACGGATGTGGCTACTGCGTGCTTAGTCTATTTCAGCTACTTTCACAGCATATTTCGTATACTGTTGTGGGGAACGGTGGCTGATATTGAGACAATTTTTATCTTACAAAAAAGAGCCATTCGCTCTATTTATAACATGGGCTCCAGAGAATCGCTTAGGGAACTGTTCAAAGAAATAAATATATTCACTGTTACTTCTCAATATATTTAAGAAAACACAATGTATGCCTGTAAAAATTTAAAGTCGTTTGCAAACCTCAGTGAAAATCTTAGAAGTAGAAATAAGTTGTTGTAAGTGTATGCCGGTACATCGGCTTGCTAGGACTGGTAGATCTTTACTTGTAAATTCTATTCGATTTTATAATAAATTGCCTGAATCAGTTCTGTCCTTTCCTGACAATATATTAAAAAAGCACATTAAATATACTCTCTGTAGTATGTATGTATGTATATCTTCACGCCAGGTCCCTTGCGGGGTAGGCAGAGAGAACCGAGCGCCATAAGACGCGGTCCTTACACACTTCACTCGCTTCTTTCACATTCATAGCTCTTTTCATGCACGCTCGCCGGTTCCTAAGACTCCTGACATCACCTTCTGATAAAACACGACCAATTTGGTCATGGTAGGTTAGTCTTGTTCTTCCTCGGCTCCTACATCCTTCCACTTTCGCATTGTATATCTGTTTCGTCATTCTTTCATCTTGCATTCTTTCTACATGTCCGAACCAACGGAGCATGCCCTTTCTTATCTTAACACCGACACTCTCTTTCAGTCCAACTCTCTTTCGTACGTCATCATTTCGAACGCGGTCAGCAAGCGTTATGCCACAAATTTTTCGCAGTGCTCGCATCTCGACCGCATTTATTCTACTTTCATGCTCTCTCTGCCATACCCAGCTCTCACTTCCATAAGTTAGCGTTGGGATTAACACCGCGTTGTGTACAGCGAGCTGTGCCTTCTGGCTTAGATTTCGGCTGCCAAACAGTTTACCCAACGCTCCATTCACGCTATTCCCTGCACTCACTCGTCTCTCCACATCAGCGGTGTACCTTCCATCGCTTCTAAAAGCGCTTCCAAGATATACAAACTCATCCACTTGCTCCAAAACTACATCATCAACCGTAATCCTAGTGTTCGTTCTGGTTGTCTCTCTTTCAAATACCATTATTTTGGTTTTCTTCGCATTCAAATGTAAGCCTTTCTTCATACAATCGTCTTTCATTGTTGTGACTAGTGTTTGCAGTTCGGATGATGATTCTCCTATTAATACCGCGTCATCTGCATAAAGCAGGCAGTTAACCACTGAGCCACCCATTCGCATTCCCACATTCATATTTCTCATTCTCTGAAAACAACTGTCCAGATACAGGATGAATAGCCGAGCCGACAGCACGCATCCCTGTCTGACACCAATATTGGTATCAAACCAGGGTGATAAGCTGCCGTCCACTCTCACACATGCTGTGCAATCCTCATAAGTGGATTGCACAGCACTTAGAAGGTCACCGTCAATCCCATATCTGGGCAAGATGTTCCAGAGATTCTTTCGCACGAACCTATCAAATGCTTTTTCAAGGTCCACAAAACCGCAGAAAACCTTCTGGTCCATAGCCAGATGCTTTTCCACGATAGTGCGGAGCGAAAAAACTTGATCCGTACATCCTCTGCCGCATCGAAATCCCCCCTGTGCTTCCCAAAGCATTTCATCGGATTTCACCCTCATTCTCCTTTCAATGATTTTTCCATACACTTTAGCTGCTAGGCTGATCAAACTGATGGCCCTATAGTTGGCGCCGTCCATATGTGAGCCCTTGCCTTTATACAAGGGCACGATGACTGCATAATTTGCTCAAAAACCAGAAGGCGTCCCTAACGTAGGTGCCACCCAGTTTGATCATCTCAGCTGTTACCATATCGAGTCCCGCTGACTTTCCATTTTTCAAACTTCGTATCGACCATTCAATCTCATCCGTGCTAATGTCTTCATGGTACGTTGGCACTGCCGAATCAGTCACAGACTCATTCACAGTGCCAGCGCCCTGGACATAATCATACATTTCTCTAAAATATTCGCTCCACCGTTCTAACACTTCCTGAGTGCTAGCAAGAATGCCACCAGCTTTACCTTTTATCTTGTCCATTCCGGATGCCGACGAACCACTCCGAGACTTCATTACCTCTCTCCAGAAGAGTTTGCTATTAGCCTCGAAGTTCTTCGTCAGCCTCTCTTCCTCATTCATAAGTAGTCGTTCACGCCTCTCTTTCACTAAAGCTTTGGTTTCATTCTTGCATCGACGGTATATTTCTTTCTTCTTCTCTTTCATACTATCACTCTGGTGCAAAGGTGATACGTAATCCAGCCACGCTCTCTTCTTTTTATCCACGGAGGATTGAACCTCCGCATCCCACCAGGAATCTCCTTTCAGTGTTCTACGTCACTTTGCGCATCCACATGCTTCTTTCGCACTGTCCACCATACTTTCTTTCAGAACTTTCCAACATTCGTCTACATCTGATTCGGAAAGACTCGCGTTCGCAAGTCTTTCACTGACTAGACGTACATACGTACTCCTCACACTTTCATCTTCCAATTTTTCACTTCTTATTCTTTCATGGTCTCCGAAAGGAATACGCACTCGCCAATGCCTCCACTTCTTGAAAAGGCCCACAAATCGGCTTATCACCAGATAGTGGTCCGTTTCAAGAGTGGGGCCTCTGAAGGCTCTTGTATCCATTAACGACTTCCGGAGACGTCCATCTATCAAAATCAGATCAATCACACTTTTCTGTTCATTCCGTCTCCATGTGTACGTGTGAATATCCTTATATTATGATGGAAGTGAACGTGTTCGTCACAAGGAGGTTTCGTTCCATACATACGTCTAAAAGTAACTTACCAGCATCGTTCACTCTCTTATCTCCGTATGGACCAAGCACAGCCTCATAACTGCTTCGCTTGGTCCCAACCCATCCATTCAGATCTCCACACATAATTATCCGTTCATTCGCATCAGCCAAATCCAGAACACCCCTTGCGGTCTCCCAAAACTTCTCGAGCTCCTGGGGATTAGTAGAGCTTACAGGAGCATATGCTGCAACCAAAAAGACTCGCGTAATCCCCAGTTTTATTTTAACCCAGAGAAGTCTTGGCCCTACTAAATCGTAATCTTTCACATCAGCGGCCAAGCGAGATGAAAGCACAACGCCTACGCCAGCGCTGGCATGATCGTCCTGGTTCACCCCGGACCACAGGGCCGTCATGCCACCGGGCAGATCTTCGGCGTCGCTTCCCTTTCGCTTGGTCTCTGACACACACAAAACATCTAGGCATCTCTCATTCATTATATCTATCAACTCATTCATCTTATCTTGTAATCCACCTCTCACATTCCATGTGCCTATACGACACTCAGCTCTCCTCGACCCGCCAGGTTGGGCGTTGCGTGGTGGGTAGCGGCCCCCACCGCCGCATGCACTTAAACCCGCACCGACGAGGGCGGATCGGTGCGCGTCGCCTACGGGGTCGCCCTAATCCGCGCGTCTGTGCGGTTTGTATTTAGGTCCAGAATTGCAATCCAGTGTTGGACCGGCAGGGTCGTGACGTGCACGCTTCTGGTACCGACCCCGAACTCTACTCTCTGTAGAAGGGCTTATTATAGAATTGGTGAATATGTAACTGACAAAGATGTCTGAAAACAATTCAGCACAGACTATCTGCCCTCTAATCTCTCTCTGCTGCTAATCTTTAATTTTACCATTTGATATCATTATTGTACCAATATGCTAATGATCATATTTTTTTTTTTTGTAATATCTAATTGACAATTTTAAAAGAGCATTAGACCTATATTAGCAAGTTTCTTTCGGCATTTCTTCTTCACCAATGGTCATTTCCAAAATGCTAGTAGATTAACAAAAAGGAAAAACGTAAAATAAGAGAATTAAATAGGATACAATAAGATTATATGTATTTAAAAAAATGTAAGACGTGTCTAGTGTCCGCAAGGGCCCAATGGCAAATAAAGAATTTTTATCTTTATCATAGAGCCGAGGTTAACGAACACCCAGAGGGTGGACAGGGAAGGGTCTTTAAGACAGCGCAGGCGGCAACAGCATACATCCGCCCTTGCAAACAAGCATACACCGGCTTTGGTACGGAAAGACTCTTCCAGCACATAGCCGGGGATGTGCTGGAAGAGTGTAAGTATGTTGTGTCTGCAGGGCGGCTTATTTGCGTGTCTGTGTGGAATAGTGTGCTAGACTAGTTATTAGTGCGAATATCAGTGTAAGTAGATCATAGAGGCATATCCATTATTTCTGGTTAAGTGATTAAGGAGCCTAGCTAATTACTCGAAAATGAATGCGTAGGTACTTTCTCCATTTGTCCATTGTGTTTTAATTTCACGGATATTTTGGTTACTTTACAAAACACAAATACATACACTATTTCCGTGAATTGCATGCGTGGACAGGTAAAATATCGCCAGTAATAACTTGCACTAATTTTATTTATCGTTTTTATGTAGAAAATAAAAACGATAATACTAGAATTTAAACATTATAGAATTAATAATACTTTGGCATCTACTGTCTGAAATTAATGACTCACCATTTGAGAACATTCTAGGAGCAACAAGCAACAGGAGACTAAATGAAATGTGTTGTACACAAATAGAACAGGTCCGAATACCGAAGACATGTTGTCTACGAACCTGAAATATGCCAAATAGTAAAAAATATGCAAATTTTATGGTTGAAGTATTCACATAAAGGCTCAAAGCGCTAATTAAACGAATAAACAATATATTCATTGTAACTTCGCTCAGGTCTTTTAGATATAATTAAGTACCTAGGACTATATTCCCTTCAACCTATTATAAAAGATATATAAGAGCCAAAGTTCTTTGCATAGCCCAGAGTGAGTAAGTTAAAGTAATAGTGGCCCTGCCATATCTGTTAAAGGAATATTGGCAGATAGAAACCGACATATCAGAGTGGAGGTTGGGCATTGAGTGTCCAATCTCTACACGTTGATGACCTGAAAAGAGCAGGAAAAAATGCTTGGGATGCTGTAAATGAAAGATCTCAAATGGGTGAAATCACAGTGAACGGCCTATAACCAGCATTGCATAGATGCTGATGATAAATGGCAAGCTTATTATGATAATGATGACCATAAGATGAAGTAGGTACATACACATACTCACGTCATAAGGTCGTAATGACAAGTAATATTTTCTTTCAGTTTCTCGTTAACTAAAGACAACTCTGACTTACTATACATATAGGTTTCAGTATAATAGGTCACGTCACGATGTGAGTTTCCGTGCTCTGTAACTGCTTGGGGTCGAGGAAAGCTGTCCAATTCGTATATTAAAATCTTAAAACGCCCCCAAAGGTGTAAAACCATATAACACATATATAAATCGATGAAAACCACTCCGTCGATAGTGGCATACCCTACGATCCTGAAAATAAATATTATGTTGATATTATACAGAAATGAGCGTTGCTTTTAATTCTGTATATTATATTATGTCTCATCAATGTTGTGTGCATCACAGACTAAAACACACGAACACAAGAACGGTTTACTTCAATGACCACGTTATAGAATCATAATTCTTATGATGTTACAGTGTGAGATTATACATTCAAGTAATGCGTGAAGCGTCTACAAATCTAAAACAGACAGACAAATAAAAATTGTAAAGATAATTGTATTAGTTTCTAGCCCTCAAAAAGGCCCTTCATACTTATTTTCTTATTATCCTATGCTCCTAATTATGTATATTATATTATGTCTCATCAATGTTGTGTGCATCACAGACTAAAACACAAACACAAGAACGGATTACTTCAATGACCACGTTATGGAATCATAATTCTTATGATGTTATAGTGTGAGATTATACATTCAAGTAATGTGTGAAGCGTCTACAAATCTAAAACAGACAGACAAATAAAAATTGTAAAGATAATTGTATTAGTTTCTAGCCCTCAACAAGGCCCCTCGTACTTATTTTCTTAGATATGTCCTATGTAGAAATATCGGCCATTTACGATTTTACTGTACCTATTATACGTTACGGTCATAAGTTCTGTCAAAAACTTTTGATGCAATTAATGATACACTTTTTGATAATTATGTAAAAGTTATATATTAAATGAAAGGTAATTAAATGTATAATAAAATTTCATTTACATTATTCGAAATGCCCTCCTCCATTTTGAATACATGCCCTTAATCGACGCGGCCAGTCATCGATTGCAGCACGCACCACATTTATATCTATTTCTACCGCTGCTTTAACCAGAGATGCTCGGAAAATCCCAAATTCTGATGAGGTTTAGCGCAGACTTTCTCCTCCAAATGTTGCCATATCTTGTAGTCCAGTGGATTTAAATCTAGACTGTTTTTGAACATTGTTTGAGAAAGAGGTTCTACTATGTTTGTTAGGACGGTATTTTGGTAAACCATAGCACTGGTTTTCCCACCTTTTTCACAGAAAAACAACTCAGTTAAGCTTGAATATGAGACTCCAAGCCAAATCATGATTGATGAACGATAATGCCCTCGCTGAACCCTCGGAATACGCTCGCTCGCTTCTTCACAACTGTGGTCATACACCTTATCATTTTGTTTGTTGTAAATTACTTCGATGGTAAAAACTGTTTCATCCGTAAACATAATTTCGCGGTATTTTTTTCCCGTGTACCACCATAACAAAGCGCGGGATCTTAACATCCTAATATTTTTCAAATACTCGTTCAAAAAATTTCCGGTTTTTTTTACGATAGGCTTGTAGTCCCAGGTCTTCATTTCACACTCTTTTGACAGTGGTTCTGTTTAATCCCATTTGAAGAGCTAAGATTTTTTGTTACGCACGGGATTTCTTTGGATTCGCGCCTTCACTGTTTTGATGACCGCTGGTGTCCTAACTGTGCGAGGTCGTCCGCTCCTCTTACGATCTTCGAAGCTTGAATCTTTAATATATCGTTTGATAACACGATAAATAAACCGTAGTGTTATTTTCAATTTTTGTAGAATGTTGAAAATCTATTTTGGTGCGTAACCACAGCGGTGCAACGCGATAACCGCGACTCTACCTTCCTTGATCGACCACTCCATATTTGAAAATGAATTTATTTTCGGCAAGCGGGGACTGTTCTATTTTTAAAACTAGTCAAAGTATTTCTGGCCAGTATTCCAAAATTAAAATAATAAGGTATTGACAGAACTTATGACCCGATTAGGTGTATGTATCTATGTAGCAACTATTAGTACATATAAGTGAGAGTGAAATGGTCGAGCTAGTAGCGTAAATGAAGTGATATCGATTGGCAATCCAACCGATGTCCACTAACAGCACCCAGTGCTATCAAATTCAATACATCGTTTGCTCTTTGGTACTATTAAATGATCGAGCGTCATCTCAGTCATTTAATGTCAAAAATAATATGCTTGACTTTGACTACGTATTCCTACAACTCTTATATATTTAATTTAAAATAGCTACATACTTACCAGGTGTATAGGGTGTAAATACTGTAATTCAGAAAGGATTTTTCGGGATTAAATGGTACTTGCATATATACACCGTGTTTTAATTTCTTTGTGATATTTCGTGATTCATCATTGCTGTACATTCCCGTTATGTAGTTATCAATCACAGGCGTTATATTAAATAACGTTGTGCCGAATATCATCACTGAGAGCGTATACATAACTAACATATATGTAATTTTGTTGATAAAAATGTGTATCTAAAAAATAAACAAATATTGCATATAGATAGATTGATAATTGAATAAAAAAATATATTTTTGTCTATTATTCTCTTTATTAAAGAACCCCATGCTGTAGCATCTTGGGAAAACCTCGGCTAGGATTTCATTCCACAATTTGAGAGTTCTCTGAAGAAGACTGCTCTGGAACCGCACCGAACGCATACATTGCCTGTGAGGATGAATTACCGTTTTGCGTTGCAGTTGTAAATAGAAACTGTCGGCATCACATCTACCAATTCTTCGAAACACAACCCATTGTATAATCGGTGAAACACACAAAGGGAGATAAAATCTCCCCTTAAACTTAACTTAATTATATTTATACATATAGCTACATAGAACATTTCATTGTTTATATTTATAAAGACATCGCCATAACTTACCTCCATAGCATACGTAGAACGGTGTTTTATGTTAAATAGATGAATGTTCGAGATAAAGCCTTGAGTTACATCTTTATACGATTTTAATAAACCCAATGGCAGTCTGGACTAAAATTAAAGAAGTACAAATTAAAGCTCGGCAAAGTTTTCACTGTATCTTTTGCATCATTCTTATAAGTATCGAATGCTATAGTAGTTACAATCAAAGTGAGTGTTGAAAGTGTCGTACTCATTAATCTTCTTCTTCTTCCTAGCATTATCCCTATTCCCAATCCCTTAGGATTGGCGGGGTCCGCTACCTAACCCTAAGAATTTCGCGAAGATACTGATCTTTGAACTGGAGCGAAGGCCTTTACAACCCTGAAGGAAAAACAAATCGCCACATGTCTTTCGAAATGCGATTTCACTGCTCTTTAATAATAATACTAGCTGAAGTGTTACTTTACTCTGTTGAGGACACCAAGTTTTTTTGATGCCAGTTTTACCTTCTCCTCCAGGTGAATTCGGACATGCTGAAAACTACATCACTGAAAATTTCGTTACCAAGAATCCCAATGCTTTTGACGATGGTAAGAGATGTTTTCTGGAGCTGAGGAACCACAGCAAATGAGGTTTTCTTAGCGGTAAACGCGCAATCTTGTGTTTTCCTGGGGATTAATTGGTTCAAGTTTAGCCGGGCTCAGTCAGATACCTTAGTTAAATTGTCCTCAATTTCAGACATAAGTTATTCGCGGCTTTCTTCCATAAGGTAACGAGGGATGTTAGCCTGTTTAATAAGTGTCTCCGGTGCTGTCATCCATAGTCAGCGTAACAAAGAATACCATAAATTGACAACATATCATTGATATGCACCTGAAACAGCTTTGGGGACAGTACAGACTTTGGGATGCCAGCATTAATATTTTGTTAGATCTGATCTATCGCCCTTGTTGCGCACCGGGTGGATATTAGCAGTCTTCCATGAAGACGGGACTTGTCCACTGGAGTACTGAAACTGAGACACACGAAAGTCAGCACCACCGCCTGTGTGCAGTATGGCGCATTCGACTTATGAATGTCGTGAGGGCGTAATGCCTGTCGGACATCTCCCTGGGTCTTAGACATTTCTGACATTGAGCTACGGCACCACTCGATGGAAGGTGGTACGGCTCCCCCATAATTTATTCCCGAGTTATAGGCAAAGAGATTACCGAGTGAATCTGCTTAGGACCACGTTTATGCTACTCTAACAAATTAGTTTAACTCGAGAACTTACTACTAACCTCACTCCTACGCAGGAACGCAACAGCCCTCTAGAGAATTGCTAGTTTGATGCTGTTTCCTGTACGAGAGATATATCCCTAATCGGTCTGCTTATATGCACCCTTAATCTCTTATAGCTGAATAGATAGGTACTTATCTTTAATACGCACTCTTAAGATATGTCTAAATAAAATGTGACCGTAGACTTCAATTTCTTATATAAATTAATACACTTAGACATCTTCGTTCAGACAAATGGTTATTTGTGCGGAAATTAATCGCACGTGGTGAAATAACCATTGCTCGACTAGTTATATTGAATGTCTACATGCGGCGGCAATCACTTACTATCAGGTTAGCTCCCTCAAATACAATGAAAAACTAACATTAATTTTCTTTACTACGTAGGTAAATTGCCCTTAGATTTTCATGTTTCTTTTTTTATGCTATTCCTCGACCAAACTCAGCTTGTCGACCAACCAACCCGTGGCGGATGTCGATTACCATTGCTAATTGCGTGGACCTTCTGCTGACATCAGATCCAGACAGATATTCGGTTACTGTATCAACCCCATTGGGGAGTTCCGACCACTGTCTGGTGAAGTGTGTATCGTCATACTCCCCGCCTGATACCAGCGCTAGGGGAACCCAGCGGTTATGGCGATGTAAGTCAGTAGATTGGATTGAGATGCGTCATTTCTTTTCATTTTATTCATGGCGGCAAACGTGCTTCTCTTCTCATGATCAGACGACCTGTACCGATGCCATAGTTAGAGTTTTACGTCAGGGCATGGAGTATTTCATCCCATATTCCGACGTATTTACCAAAAAGAGGTGTACAAAACGCTGCGTTGTCTGGATTTTTTTTTATATTAGTTCAGCATAGTGGCTCCTCTTTGCCTGATGGTAAGCGAAAGAGGAGCCCAAATCGCAACTGCAACTGACAACATACTACATACCGTATAATGTCAATTGACGCTGCCATGCTGACCCGCAAAATGCTTCTTCACGCTTCGTTTGAAGGATCCCATATAGGAAGGAGGGAACACATGTGCAGGCAAAGCGTTCCACTTTTTAATGGTACGACAAAGATAGGAGTTGCCGAACTTTTTGGTACGCGAAGAGATATTCTCAACCGTGGAACGATGACATCGCAAGCCCGCACGTGTGGTTCTATGACGGAAAGGAGAGGGTGGGATAAGGGGAAATAGTTCTTCAGAGCACTCGCCGTGGTAAAGGCGGTAATATACGCTTAGAGAGCCTATGTCCCTACGGAGTTAAAGAGGTTCTAGGTTTTTGGTGACCTCTTCGTCGTCAATTATGCGGATAGCCCGTCGCTGCAACCTATTGAGAGCCTCAAGAAGATACTGTGCGGAGCCGTCCCAGAGATGCGAGCAATACTCCACGCAGGCCCGAACTTGTGTCTTATAAAGCAGACAAAGTTGGTCCGGTGTGAAGAACCGACGTACCCTGTTCAGGACTCCGAGTTTTCTTGAAGCTGTTGAGATGAGGCTCTCGATGTAATAACGTTGGTTAAGGTCGCAATAAATACCCATACCCAGGCTATCTCGCATACTGAGGGAAGCACCCTGAAGATTGAGAGTGGGAAGGAAGGGGGACATTTTTGTTGTAAACGCGCAAACCTGAGTTTTCTCAGCATTTAACTCAACCAGGTTATTGGAACCCCATTTACTAATGAGATCCAAAACCCGATTCAGTTCAACGACAAGACTCTCACGCCTCTCACCGATTTCTGTCCGACCAGCACCAGGCCGACCGAAATATCGCCCATGGACCGTACTGTCGTCTGCATAGCAATGAATATTACCAAGTGGCAGCATGTCATTGATATGCAGAAGAAAGAGAGTGGGCGATAGAACGGAGCCCTGTGGGACACCGGCAGTCACTGACATGAACCGCAAAGCGCATCCATCTGCAAGGACGCGGATTCTACGCTCATGCAGGAGGCTAGCAATCCAATTACAAAGCTGGACGGGCAGACCGTATGCCGGAAGTTTGGAGAGAAGTGCTTTGTGCCAGACCCGATCAAACGCCTTGGCGATATCTAGGCTGACCGCCATGGATTCGCCATATTTATCGATTGCCTCCCCCAGAGGTGCGTCACATACGCTAGAAGATCACCCGTTGATCGTTTCGGTCTAAAACCATACTGACGATCATTGATTGTGGAATGATCTTCAGGTAACGGATCAATTGATTGTTAAGGATCCGTTCCATGACTTTGCACAACACCGAAGTTACGGCAATGGGGCGGTAATTTGATGGGTCAGAACGGTCTCCCTTTTTAGGGACCGGCTGCACATTGGCCTCTTTCCAAGCATCCGGAACACAACCGGTCGATTACAAGTGGCGGAAGAGGCGCGTCAACACCGGAGACAACTCCGCTACACATTTTTTAAGAACAATCGCTGGGATACCGTCAGGACCACTGGCTTTTCGGACATCGAGTGACTGTAGTTCAAAACGCACATCGCGCTGCCTGATATGGATATCAGGCATAATGGATCCACTGGAGGGTATTGTTGGTGGTTGCGTGCTACAGTCATCGATCCGGAAGTTAGCCGCAAAGAGGCTGGCCATAAGTTCGGCTTTCTCCTGCGGCTGATGCGCCAGTGAGCTTCGGGGCATCGCAGCGGTGGCAGCGAGGGCTGGCAGAAGTTGGCCTGCACGGCTTTGGCCAATCGCCAGTAGCTACGCGATCCAGGACTTGAACAAAGCCAGTGGACCTGATGGTATACCTGCGGCAGTTCTTAAAACCTGTGCACCCAAGTTTTCTCCTATCCTCACATGCCTGTACCGTCTTTCTCTGAAGACTGGTTTGGTTCCCAGATCCTGAAACCATTACTCAAGAAAGGTAGTCCCGCAAACCCTACGAACTATCGACCGATCGTAATTACCTCCATACTTTGTAAAGTTATGGAACGTGTATTTAAAGCCCAACTTCTCTGCTACCTAGAACACAATGTCCTTCTCAGCGATCGTCAGTACAGCTTCCGCCGAGACCGATCGACTGGCGATCTTCTGGTGTATGCCACTCATCTCTGGGGTGAAGCCATTGAGAAGCATTGTGAGGCCCTCGCTGTCTCACTAGACATCTCGAAGGCTTTCGATAGGGTCTGGCACGCTAGCTTACTAAGCAAGCTACCAGCATATGGGATACCCTCCAGCCTGTGAGAATTGATTTCAGTTTTCCTGACCGATAGAACCATTCAAGTTGTCAACCTCACGGGTCTGTTCTGTCTGCAACTTTATTTTTGCTGCATATCACTGACCTGCTAAGACCTGGTATATTTGGGTATGCGGATGATAGCACGGTTGCAGAGAGATATATCTCCGATTCACACACTGGCGAGGTTGAAACTCTGTATCTCAGAGAAAAGTTGGTTGTACGCGTGAACTTGACTTTGGATGCCGTATCGGAGTGGGGTAAAGCTAAAATGGTCGAGTTCAATACCTCCAAAACCCAGGCGTGTCTTTTCAGTGCGAAACGGAGTCCCTTTCTCTGACCCCCACTTTCCAGGATGTATCTGTTCCAATAACCGACGGTCTTGATCTGCTTGGCCTCAATTTAACATCCAGTCTCAATCTCCATTGAAGCGAGAGCAGCAACTGCCGCTAAAAAACTTGGAGTGCTCTTTAGGGTGAGGCAGTACTTCACATGTGAACAGCTTCTCAAATTATATCAAGCTCAAATTCGATCTTGCATTGAGTACTGTAGCCATCTGTGGAATAGATCTGCCAAGTATCAGTTAGCTGCCCTCGACTCTGATGAGATTGATAGGTGCACAAACACTACAAAGGCTAAGTTTCAATGTCTCGAACACCGACGTAGGGTGGCTTGCTTGCCGGTATTTTACAGAATTCACTTTGGTGAGTGTGCACACGAGCTTTTCTTTTTTGTATAACGTTGGGAGGCATACAAGCATACGGCCCACCTGCTGTAAAGCGGGTACCGTAGCCTATTTAACGCTTGTAATATATTAAGTATCACTCGCGCGATGCCTCCTCTGCTGCTTACACAGTAACTCCTTGGGAGCTTACTGGTGACCTCACTCACACGCAGGGACACAACAGCCCTCTAGGGAGTTGTTATTTGGCTGCGGTTTTCTGTAAGGTGGAGGTACTTCCCCAGGCGGGCTGCTTTGATGCGTCCTACCTCTCTTAAAACATCCAGACCAAGACAAACAGACATGTTCATGCACACAAATGTTTGTCTTGTGTGGGAATCGAACCCACGAGCGTTGGTGTCAAAGTCGCGTCTTTTACGACTGAGCCACCGAGCTCGTCACTGAGCTTTTTGACTTAATTCCATCTTCCCCTTTTCGCTATCGGAATACAATACGAACACTCGGGATCCACCATATAGCTATAACAGGCGACCGCTGTTACTGTTGAAACTGTGCTGGTCGAGGACCAGCACAGTTTCAACAGCGGTCGCCTGTTATAGCGCAGCAATAAAGGAATAGATCACAGCCATGTCAGCGGCAGCGGTAGCATGCACTCACTAATGGTGGTGGCTGGGTGCTGGCCGGCGATAGATCATATGCACTAACTTATTGAATTGACTGATTTTTCAGCGAGTCAAGTTACATTTACAGTAAGGGTGATCAAAATGTCGATGTGCCGTAACATCCTTATTATCTTATAATTCTATGCCTCATGACCTGCTCATGACAGACATAAAACTTTTTGAATTTACTTCAATTAAATCCCCGAATAAATAAATATATTACTTATACTTACCAAAAATACTATAAACAGCGTATTGGTTATGTAAGCATGTCCTATTTCAATGAATGGTAGTATACGAAAGTGAGAAACAATAAATGCAAATCCAAAAGCCCAGCAAATCACACCGTGGATTATTTGGAAGTAGGAAAGGTACGGTTTCCATTTAGTTTCGCCAGGGGACGGTAAGGGCCACAAATTTAATAGATTCAGAACTTTCCGCATATATTTCATGGACGTCAAGTCCATTACATGTTTTCTGTAACATAAAAAAAGAAGAGCTATAATAGATAATATCGAAAAGTAAACGAAATAGATGATACGGCGAGACTACACAACTTTTTAGCAGCACAACTTTCAAATCCTTTATATTTTATAATAACTTTATAATACTGGGCCACAAAGAAAACGAGTCAATAATAAAAACCTCCAATGTGCACCCGGTTTCCAAAAAGGGCGATAGATCAGACCCATCGAATTACAGGCCTATCGCCATAACCTCCCTTCTCTCCAAGGTGATGGAGGGTGTGATAAACACACGACTCTTAGGATACCCAGGGGATCACGATTTGGTCAGTGACCGTCAATACGGCGTCCGACACAGTCGCTAGACTGGTGATCTTCTAGTGTATCTTACACACCGCTGGACTTTGGCGATAGTCAAAGTGAGGCATTGGCTGTCAGCCTAGACATGGCGAAGGCGTTCGATCGGGTCTGGCACCGGAGTCTTCTATCGAAGTTACCATCATACGGGCTGCCCGAGGGTTTGTGCAAATGGGTCGCCAGCTTTTTATCCAACAGATGCATAAAAGCCGTAGTTGACGGTGGATACTCCGACAGTAGCTGGCGTCCCTCAGGGTACTGTACTGTCTCTGACGCTGTTTCTGCTGCATACCAATGATATGTTGTCAATTGATGGTATTCATTGTTATGCGGACGACAGCACCGGAGACACATTATACAGGCAAACATACCCCGTTCCCTTGTGGAGGATAGCCGCGATAAACTTGTGTCTGAAATGGATGGTACTCTGGCTAAAGTATCTGACTGGGGACGGCTTAACTTGGTCGAATTCAGCCCAAAGAAGACACAAGTTTGCGCGTTCACCGCTAAGAAAACTCCATTTGCTGTGTGGTTCCTAAATTCCAGAACAAACCGCTTACCGTCACCAAAAGTATTAGGATGCTTGGCGTCGAGAACTCCAGTGATATGCAATATCGAAATCACCTGGAGGAGAAGGTCAAGCTGGCTTCCAAAAAACTTAGTGTGCTTAACAAGGCTAAGCAGTACTTCAGTGCGGGGCAAAGATTTATGTTATATAAGTCTCAAATCAGACCGCACTTTGAGTACTGCAGTTACCTTTGGGCGGGAGCACCTGGATACCAGCTTGGACCGTGTGATTCAATTCGGAGACGAGCTGTGAGAATTGTCGACAATCGTAAGCCTTACATTTTACACACGGTATTGAACCCTTAAGTTTAAGGAGAGATTTTGCCTCCCTTTGTGTGTTCTACCGATTGTACAACGGGTTGTGTTCTGAAGAGTTGTTCGAAATGATGCCAACAGTTACTTTTTACAATCGCACCGCTCTCCGACTGCGGGAAGGTTATCCTCACATGCTGGAACCGTAAGGGTCGCGTACTGTGCGGTTCCAGAGAAGTTTTCTTCCGAGAACTCTCAAGCTGTGGAATGAGCTCTCAGCCGAGGTTTTTCCAAGGGACTACAGCGAGTGGAGTTCTTCAAGAAATGCGTGAAGAGGTTTTTAGAGGGTCAGCAATGCATGATTGACACCCCTGGTGTTGCAAATGTCCATAGGCTACGGTGACTGTTTATTATCAGGCAGGCCGTATGCTTGATTGCCACCTTATTGGTATAAAAAAAAAACACTATTTCTCAAAATATTTGGAGCTATGTTTATGAAAAATTAGGGGTTAAAGTATGAAATTGACGATTTGTACTGAAAAATTAAAACTCGTTTTTTTCTAAGACGTAACATATTTATTTAATCAAAATATTTACCCTCAGTATCTATACCAATGTATAGATACTGAGGGTAAATATTTTGATTGCCATCTAATCGGAAGTTTATTTATGCCTTTGCGATAGAACTCTGGGGATCTAGATTCGACATACTGTGTGAAAGCACTTTGTACTGCCTCCAGGGAAGAAATTTTTTTAACACGTAGAAAATTGTCCAAAATCACGCAAAAAATGGTAGTCAGTTGGAGCAAAGTCTGGCGAGTACGGAGGATGATGTATGGTTTCTAACTACAGCTCCTGTAGAGTTACGTCGGTTTCTCGTGCAGTGTGAGGTCTTGCGTTATCCTACTACATTATTTATTATTATATATATATTATTATAGAACAGGTCTCCATTTGTACAGATCAAATTACTTTTTGGGTACATTATCGGGTTAAGACATTCATCTTTTAGAATAATTAACACTTTACAGAAAATTTCGAACCATTTAAACGATTCACCTGATTGTAAGTGGAGCTTCCGGCACGATGACAAGAAAGCCAGCAGGTCGCAGGTCGCAGTGCCAATATATGATAAACAGCCCGCAGGCTGCAATCATATATTGGCACTGCGACCTGCGAATTAGCATGCGGCCCGCGAATTGCAGCCGAACCTTAATTCGGTTTAGAGAGTTCAAAGGTCAAAACCAATCTTGCAAGTGACACGATGACGCCATGCTTTCCGATCGAAACCCGATCTACTGTATTCAATCTTAAGAGTTAGAACCTCGTGTCAACCTACTAGTTCAAAAGCCAATTGTTTTACCAAGCGGCGTTTTACCAAATCAATAATTGTACAGTATTGATTTGGTAAAACGCCGGGATCTGCAATATAAGATTTCGAATGCGTCCTTTGACTTTCCGAAATCAAAAACACTGCATTATTTGAGCCTGGCTATTGTAATATAGAGATATGATCGCAATTGCGAAGATAAAAATACTTGATTTTATGCCTAATTTGCACACTAATTACGAAAGATTAGAAAAGACATCGAAGTATATATACATGAGATAGCAGTAGCACTAAACGAGATAACATTGACATTGTATCACAGAAATAGAAAGGATGTTTTAAAGGCGTTTCTGTAAAGAAACGATGTAAAATTTCGTTGAATTAGTACGGTATTATATATTCTTGTGCATGATATTTCGTGATTTTAATTGTTAAAATCGATCTATAATTTCACGCCAAATCCCTTGCGGGGTAGGCAGAGGGAACCAAGGGCCATGAGTTGATCCTTACACACCTCACTCACTTCTTTAACACATTGCTCTTCTTATGCACGCTTGCCGGTTTCCAAGGCTCCTGACCTTCTGATGGTCATGGTAGGTAAGTCTCGGCCTTCCTCGGTTCCTACATCCTTGCACTTTTGCGTTTTATATCGGTTTCGTAATTTTTTCTTCCTGCTGCCTGCTCTACATGTGTCAAAATTATTGAGATTATTATACCTGAATATGTAAGTACTGCATGTACTTTTTTCTACTGAGTTAGGCGATAATTAGACTTTAGTATCATCTAATAGCAGTTTTTCGCATTTAAAATATTGTACTTGCATATTTTGAATGTATTAAACCATAATAATACTACTACATACCTAAGTGTTTATAACTGTACGTGTACAGCTGCCTATTTTAAAAGTATTACTTTAGCTAGATCCATATAGGTACTTATCCCACTTCTTTAATAAGTGATTTTGTCCCAAAAATTTGTAAGACCACTTACGCAGATAGATCTTCTTTGCCTATGTTCAACCAATCTAGTAACATGGTTAACTATATATTTCAATATTGAATATACAAAAGAATAAAATGCGTCGTGTAGCGCTTTGTTGAGACTTCAAGAATTAATATAACGCGAAGTCATTAAGGTCCTTGTGCAACCTTTAGGTCGCGTCTTTAATAAGAGCGGGAGTATTCGCGGGGTAGAACTTAAGGATAAATTAACGCTACTGCATAAGTAAACATAGTATAAAAATAAATTGAAACATATCTATCAACAAAACGGTCAAGTATACTTGAAGCATTCAATTATACTTTTACGCAGAAATATAATAGGTTGACTATTTATATGTCACATAATTAATATTTACCATGTTACACTATACTGAAGTACTAGTACCAAAGTATAGGAAAGTAACACATGCGGAGTAGGTACATTGTTGTACCATCAGCTAAAAGTAAACAAACACCTCGATAGCTTAAAAGTTTACGAACATTGTATCAGTCCGGCACATTCGTATTTATAGCCAGCCGGTGCTGCATAGGCACATGAAATGTGAGAGGTGGATTGAATGATAAGATGACGAACTGATAGACGTAATGAATGAGAGACGTTCAGATGCTTTGTGTGTAACAAAGACTAAGGGCAAGGGGAGCGACACCAATGATCTGCCCAGTGGGATGATGGCCCTATGGTCTGGGGTAGACCGGGACGATCATGCCAGTGCTGGTGTAGGTGTCGTACTCTCCTCTCGCTTAGCCACTGGTGTAAGAGAGTACTGTTTGGTAGGGCCTAGACTTCTGTGGGGCGCACAGGAGGATACCGAAATGGAGGGGGTGTACGGATCAAGTTTTCTTGCTCCGCAATATCGTGGAGAAGCATTTGGCCATAGACCAGAAGATTTTCTGCGGTTTTGTGGATCTTGAGAACGCATTTGACAGGGTTGTGCAAAAGGAACTGTGGGACATATTGCCGAGATATGAGGTGCAGTCCACTTACAAGGATTGCTCAGCATGTGGGATAGATGGTGGCAAGTCACCCTGGTTTGATGTCAAAATTGGTGTCAAACAGGGTTGCATGCGATCTGCTAGGTTGTTTATTCTGTATCTCGATAGTTGTCTGCAGAGAATAAAGTCAACGAATGTGGGATTGCGCATGGATTGCGCATAGTGATGAAGTGTCTGCTGTATGCAGACGATGCCGTGTTATTAGCAGATACTCCATCTGAACTGCGAACACTGGTCACAACAATGAAAGACGAATGTATGGAGACAGGCTTACTACTGAATGCGAAGGAAACAAAGATAATGGTACGACTATTTGAAAGAAAAGAATCCAGAACTAATGTAAGGATTACGGTTTATGGAATAGTGTGAATAGAGCGTTGGGAAAACTTCTTGGCAGCATAAACTTGACCCAGAAGGCATAGCTCGCTTTACACAATGCAGTGCTGGTCCCAACGCTAACTTATGGAAGCGAGAGCTGGGTATGGCAGAGAGAGAGCATGAAAGTAGGATAAACGCGGTCGAAATGCAAGCGCTGCGCAATTTGTGGCGTAAGTCTTGTAGACCGTATTCGCAATGATGATGTTAGAAACAGAGTTGGTCTGAAAGATAGCGTAGGTGTTAAAATAAGAACGCACGCTCCGTTGATTCGGACATGTAAAAAAAATGCAGGATGAAAGAATGACGAAGCAGATATACAATGTAAAAGTGAAAGGATGTAGGAGCCGAGGAAGGCCAAGACTTACCTACCATGACCAAATTGGTCGTGTTTTATCAAAAGGTGATATCACGAGCCCTAGAAACCGGCGAGCGTGCATGAGAAAAGCAATGAATGTTAAAGAACCGAGTGAGATATGCAAGGATCGACTGACGTGGCGCTCGGTTCTCTCTGCCTATCCCGCAAGGTGTTTGTCGTGAAGTTATAGATAGATAGATAGTTCCGTATTTATAGCTGCGAAAGAGGCAATATCATTATGTATTGAATGTATTCTTTACGATAAATTGGGCTCGTGTGGGGAATTATCTCCACCTTACAGTACACCGTAGTCAAATGACAACTTCCTGGAGGGTTATTATGTTCCTAGGTGTGAGTGCCTGGTGTCCAGTTCCTAAGAAGTTGCTATGTTAGCAGCACAGGTGGCATAACGCCCGTGAAACTCAATGTATTTCAAGCTTTAATAGGCTACGGTAACCACTATACATCAGGTGGGGGTATGCTTGTTTGTCTGGCGACATTGTATAATATAAAAAAATATATCACGGCTCGCCTTACCGCTGGTTCTTATAAAATTATCCAATCGTTTAAATCCACCAATCGCCTCGCTTGTCGCTGATATAGAAAACGTCGCTTAGATAGAAATGCATTTAATAGTAATACCAAGCACTGTCTGTGGCTTTGCCCGCATAGACGCATGAATATTTGCCTATCGGATGTACATATAACTCTAATCATCATCATCATCATCAGCCTGTATCTACCCACTGTTGGATATAGGCCTTCCCCAATGCCTTCCACCATATGCGCTCCTCCGCTATCCGCATCCTGCCGCTTGCGGCCGTTTTTTTTTATGTCATCGGTCCATCTAGAGGAGGGTGTCCAGCGTCTCGTTGTGCCATGCGCGGTCTCCACTCCAGGACTTTCCTACCCTATCTGCCATCGTTGACTCGACAGATGTGGCCGGCCCACTGCCACTTCAGTTTGCCGATTCTGAGAGCTATGTCGACAACTGTAGTTCTCCATCGAATTTCTTCGTTCCGGATTCGATCCCTTCCGAAATTCCGAGCATAGCTCTGTCCATCACTCACTGCGCAACCTGCAGCCTGTGAACCAGCTCGATGGTAAGTGTCCAAGCCTCTGCACCGTGGTCATTGGGGGAAGCACTGATTGAAGACTTTAGTCCTCAAGCATTGAGGTATTCGTGCAGCGAGGATGTGCCGAAACTTTTCGAAAGCCGCCCAGCCCAGTCGAATGCGTCTATCGATCTCTTTGTTGAAGTTACCCCGGCGGAGCTAAATGCCCCCCCCCCCCCCCCCCCCTAGGTAGACGTAGTCTTTAACCACTTCAATAGTTGCAATCTCTACGACAACCGGGCTAGGAATGACTAAGTCGTTATACATGTCTTTCTTCTTATCGAAATTCATCTAGGGATTAATCGAGATGCAGCATTGAGGTTGTTAAGCATTCGACTGAGATCCTCCAGCGATTCCGCTATTATTACTATGTCATCGGCAAATCGGAGATGTGAGATGTACTCACCATTCATATGTATGCTCTGTGTCCTCCAATCCAACGTCATAAATACGTCTTCCAGTGCAGCGGTGAATAGTTTCTGAGAGATAACGTCCCCTTGACGCACCCACCGCTGCGGCTGGATAGGCTTATACTGTTGATCATGAACACGGACAGTTATTGTTACAGCGTTATACAGGCATCTCAGCACCTCGATATAGCGGTGGTCCACTAGACATCGCTCTAAGGACTCCAAAACAGACCAGGCTTTCTCGTAGTCCACGAAACTGCTGACTGTACTCTGTTGTTTTCTGTACAATCTGACGCAATAATGTATGTGGACTTCAGATTCGGATTCAGCATAAAAAAGTAGAATAGGTATATTCAGGAACACCTGTTGTGTTCCTATCTTAAGGAACATGGTCATAATGGCCGACAAATTAAAAAAAAATGAATTGTTATATAATGGACGAACCAGGTGTTCCTCTGGCAATGTAAGCTTGCGCATTCTCAACTGGTTTTTTCTGAATCTTCTAATGGTAATGTATTGAATATATCAAAAAAAGATTATTCTTTATATAATTCTTCAAACTATGTGATGTCATGACCTGTGTATATTATAAACTAATTAAAAAGGAACCCTTATGGAGCCGCTCTGTCACCACCACCACTTCTACCTTTATTTTTAATCCATTATGTCCAAATTAAGGTAAATCATACAATGTGCCAGGTGGCAAAGTGGTTAGCAACGGATACTTGAACACCAATAGGTACTCGTGGGGTCGATTCTAACACATGACAAACATTTGTGTGCATAATGCCTAGTTGTTTTAAGAAGGGTATCATGAAAGCAGTCTGACTAAAGGAGTACCTACCTTTACTTCACATAAAGCCGCAGCTAAATGACAACTCCCTGGAGAGTTATTCCGTTCCTGCGAGTGAGTGATGTTATATATATATATATAGATTAATTTATCAGCAAAATCTGCGAACCTTTTGTATATACACACATCAAAAGTGTCTAGGGATCAACATATATTTTTGCAATAACTTTTCTCCTGATTGATATTAATTAAAATTTTCTTTAAGGATTCATCAAATAAAGTGTTTTCGTTTGTCTACAGTAACGATAAACCAAGTCACCTTTGCATTAATAAAGAAATTTGCCATTTTCATAATAAAGGGATTTTTGACATTTGAACCACTAACATTAAAGTTCGAAAAAAAGACTGAAATAACAGTTTTCTTTAAAATTTTATTGGGTAACTTAAACAATTAATAATCCGTGTTTCTACCGCGAACACTAACAACACAAGAACATCGGTTTGGCATACTCAAAATGAGTTCATCCAAATCACGCTGTGGAATGGCCGCCCATGTTCGTTGTAACAACAAAAAAAGGTCTTCTTGCGACTGGATACCCTCCATATTCGGCAGAGCTCTTCTCTGTAGCATATCCCATGCATGCTCAATCGGGTTCAAGTCTGGCGACTGAGCAGGCCAGGGCATGACATTGATGTTAGCTGCGGCGAGAGTCTGTCTTACAACTCTTGCGGTGTGCGGTCGTGCATTATCATGCATTAACTGAAATAAGGGACCGATTTGCACTTGTAGAGGAACGATGACGTCTGATACAATCGTCTCAGCATAAATTTGAGCGTTGAGGTTGCCTCTGATCCAAATCAACTCAGTTCTTCCGCCGATCCAAATACCCGCCCATACCATGATGGTTCCACCACTATAAGGATGGACTTCCTGGCAGGATTTTAATCGCTGTTGGCGTCCAGGGGTTCTCCAGTGTCGTATACGTCTTGTATCCGGTCTCATACCAAAACGAGACTCATCAGAAAAGCACACGAAACACACACAAAACACGGTTGTTCTGCCCAATTTCTGTGTTCAAGAGCCCATTGATATCGAATCCTACGATTGTGCATTGCTATAGGTGGTACCCTTAGCGGTCTTCGGGAGTGAAGGTTCACTTCATGCAAGCGGTTTCTGACTTTGGTCGCTAATTAAGTTCCCTGAAGAGTGATGAAGCGTCACGGCTAACATTATGGCGGTTATTGTTGGAGCTCTTCGAGTTGTGATTTGAATGTATCGGTCTTGTCTCCGTGTGGTGCAGCGATACCGTCCTCCATGGCGCTCAGCCACGGTACCAGTGCTTCGGTAACGTGTCCAAAGTCGACTGATAACACTCTGACTTGTATTCAGAGCTAAAGCCACAGTACGTTGCCGGGAACCAGCTTCTATCATCGTTAGTGTTCGCGGTAGAAACACGGATTATTAATTGTTTAAGTTACCCAATAAAATTTTAAAGAAAACTGTTATTTCAGTCTTTTTTTCGAACTTTAATGTTAGTGGTTCAAATGTCAAAAATCCCTTTATTATGAAAATGGCAAATTTCTTTATTAATGCAAAGGTGACTTGGTTTATCGTTACTGTAGACAAACGAAAACACTTTATTTGATGAATCCTTAAAGAAAATTTTAATTAATATCAATCAGGAGAAAAGTTATTGCAAAAATATATGTTGATCCCTAGACACTTTTGATGTGTGTATTAAAAATATATTCTAATGAATATCGATATACTTTTCCTGT
Source organism: Pyralis farinalis (assembly GCA_947507595.1). Taxonomy (NCBI): domain Eukaryota; kingdom Metazoa; phylum Arthropoda; class Insecta; order Lepidoptera; family Pyralidae; genus Pyralis; species Pyralis farinalis. The sequence goes on from OX382265.1 coordinate 31,875,020, forward strand.
CTACATATCACTTTAATGATAAGAATTATCTTGGGGAGTATCGTTTAATTTAATCGTGGGAAGTCTTTGAGCCTTTCTTCGCTATTTTTTTCTTGACAGGTTAATATAGTAGTAGTACGAGTATGTTCGCTACTTATGATAATACTTTAATCCTTACTTACTTAAATCAATTATACTTAAGGTTATCAGTGTTATCACTTAATACCTAACTAATGGACAGTACTTCTCTGTTGCGCAGCACTAGGATATTATAAGATATTGGAATCTGAGTTATTTATTTGAAACTTCGTTAGATACCCCCGCTTCACATATGTAGAACCATGTCTATAGCCGAATATTTACCATATCCTTCCCTTTAACGAGCGACGCCAGATCTGCGGCATATGCTATGTAATGAAAATAGTCAACGAATCAGTCGATAATTCCGTGTTACTATCAAAGATTGGGTTGCGATTTAGCGATCCCCGACTTACACACGATATTGATTATTTAAGTTGAAGGAGAGACTTTACCTCCCTTTAATTGTTCTATCCATGAAGGAATTAACCTATGGAGAAGTAGAGTCCAATGACACAATTTTGCGTAGAAATTAATGTCACCACCATGGGGGGTAAAGTAAACGCGCAGCTCTTTTGGGCTAGTTCACCGATCAACATTGCGTCACTTTTCGGCTTATTGGTTAAAATATCTTCCCATTGGTCAGTAGGCTCGAATCACTTCGATCGTTTCGATCGATCGTTATTTACGCGCTAAAACTCTACGTTTTGGTTTTGATTTGTTTTGGATTGAGAATTGATTAAGTTTGGGTTGGATTGAGGCTTCGTCCATGCGCAGTCAAGTAGTTTATGGGTTTGCAATTCTATCGATTGATATACAGGGTCAGTGACACAGGAGTAACACCACAAATCAATTTTGATAAAAATTCTATGGGACCAATCTGAAGGTACATGCACATTTCGTTAAAAAAAATTCAAATCGGTTTATAAATAACGGAGTTCTGAGGTAACATATATAATAAAAAGTACATCCTCCACCAGATAACCTATTTTTAAGTTGGTTAAAAATCCTACCCATAGGTTTGTAGCGGCCCTCGGCAACCGAAAGTGCAACATAAGCAAATTCGTGGAAGAATACAGTCCGTGCGAGGGCAAAGCCAGTCGCTTACCGAGAGCCGTATCGTCAGGTTCCCAGCTAGTTATAATATCAACTCATGTATTGTGAAACCAAGTATATATGTGCCTGGTGGCTTAGACTGGACATTGGGTTTTATTTATGAACACGCAGTAACACCATATAGAACTCCTCAACTAGGGCAAACACCAAACTGGTGACCCCGACAAAAAAAAACATATAGAACCCGATAGAAATATATAGACTGTGAACTTTTAAATTCATCGTTATTTTTTTATGTTGTAAGCGACTCACGGGACCTGACGGAGGCATAACTTCAGTGCATAGTAACACATCTACCACGAAATTCTCATTTACTACGAAAGATGGCTGAACTAACGAAGAACACAGGTGTGACGGATACCGCGCTGAAGAAACTTTGGATGAATAGATTACCACCATATTCTACTATTACCAGCACTGCGCCGCCTACACGAAGCGGGCGCATAGTTACACAGCTTAGTGCCGCTACGAGCAAGCAGGTACGTTTTATCGCGACAGCACGCAGCCATCAGCAAGCGAACGAGTGACGTGACGAGGAAACAGTGAAATATATATATATATATCTTTAAGTGAAATGTAAATGAAAATGTGAATAGTGAATTTAAACCGAGAAAAGTGACGTATTAAAGTGGACATTGGTGTAATATCTCCGACCTTTCATAAGCGAAGTTTTCGGTATAGAAAATAGGTAGCGTTAAGCGGAGTATTCCCAGTGTGCCACTAGAGATCGTAGGATCATGTAACATTCTTTTTTGAGTAGGCTAAACCTAAGTCGTTGTTACTTGTGAAAGACGTTGCATATGAGATTAAGATATGGAGACATGCTCGTAAGTCCACAACGAGGTTTAAGCGCTCGTAAGGAAGAAACGGGGTAGGAAGCGCTCGGGTTCAGTAACGAGGTTTTCCGGGCCCGTGTGTGTGACACAAGGTATGATACGCTTATGATTATATAGAAATGAGGTACATGCGCTTGTTTGAGAGGCGAGTATGAAACATAATATTTGGTAATCGATACGTTCGTAAGCGACAAATCGTAGTGTATAATAGTCACGATTTTTTGTCAGCATATAGACGAAGTTTCTAGAGCACGTCAGTATGGTAGTGGAAGCAACGACTTAGCGTCATAAGCAGAGCAGCTTATGTGTATATCAAGTTGTTATTCTGTTAACGTTAATTGAGAATAATTATTGGTTACATTTGCCACACGTGTAAAATATCAGGTGACACTCATGAATTATTGCATTATGTAGATAAGTAAAACGAAAGACGAAACAAAGATTGCGTGGTACGAGAATGCTGAACAGGCATTCCACGAATGTAAAGTATTTAAAAATAAACGCTTGTAAGCTTGTAACGTAGCCCATGGATACTTGTAGTAATAGTAGTTAATAATATACCACCATGATTCCACGTAATAAAACATACCTAGACTAAGTATGTTATTGTGCAACGATAAAGCCCGGCAACAGAGTGCGCGTGACGCAAAACGCGCACACAGCATTTCAATTGTAATTAGGTCGTAAACAATATGTGAGGTACAGTTTAACGCAAAAATGTTATGTATAAGTTTTATTTATAAGAAAAAGGAAATATACATTTAATTTTTTAAAAAAGGGGGGAATGATGTAGCGGCCCTCGGCAACCGAAAGTGCAACATAAGCAAATTCGTAGAAGAATACAGTCCGTGCGAGGGCAAAGCCAGTCGCTTACCGAGAGCCGTATCGTCAGGTTCCCAGCTAGTTATAATATCAACTCATGTATTGTGAAACCAAGTATATATGTGCCTGGTGGCTTAGACTGGACATTGGGTTTTATTTATGAACACGCAGTAACACCATATAGAACTCCTCAACTAGGGCAAACACCAAAGGTTTAAAAATTTTAGAGAGAAACATGAACATATTCATGAACATACTCAAAATGAAACACTCGTACTACGATTTTCAATAGAAAGGAAAATAAAAAGCATACCAATTGTGCATTATTATTTATTTTGTAATATAGGGCAAAATTATTACAATTTACTTGGAATAATTTATATTCCACTAGTAAACGTGCAGATACACCGAGCGATTACTACAGATGTGCTGTAAAAAAAACTAAGTACCTACCTACGTATAATGTGGATTCGATTTAAATTTAGTTATTTAATTTTATTTATAGTTGTAATTTGAGAAATAAGTGTATATGTAATAACAACAGTAAATGGGAATGACTAGTGAAAGTTAATAAATAGGTATATAATAGACAAAGTAGTTAAGAACGTATAATAGGAAATGCATTGCATTATTTAATCTTCAAAGCATATACTTTAATTCCATTTTTAACAATAATTTAATACAGATTCGACACTCTATTATTCAAACCCAAAGATACGTCGATCTGTCACGAATCTTTAATTTGATATCATTAAGTAAGCTTAATTAAACTAGATGTATTTAGGTAGTGGTTTGAAATTAGTATCTGCAATGAACGTAAGCTTGTAGGAAAAGGGAAAGGTGAAATCGTAATCCCAATTATTGGCAATAACCAATACATTTCAATCAGCTACTGTACGAAGAAAAGCAAAATAACTGAATGATGTCTTCAAAATCTGTAAAAAATAAAAATAGGGCTTATTTAGCTTGTTTAACAAATTGGGCCAATATATGCGTCATTAGATCTGGGACAGCCTAGCTCAGTCTGTCAGTTCGCAACATTGTCAATGACTCGTACAACTACAGCTATAATAACTAGTCTTGCCATAAATACTGTTGCATAGACAGTTTTCAACTCTTTCATTATTTTGAAATTGGAACGCGTATATTATCTCAATAACTTCTTTCGATTTTCCGCCGTTATACATATTTTTTTCGTGTTTATTATCAAATTACAACGAGTGTTAAAGAAAATAGGATTTCAGTGATTGCTTTGCACAAAGTGGGTCGCCGTCGCCGTCGATCATATTCAAGACACTTCAAAGCTACAGATATACCAACACTTCCTGTGTTGAAGACCATGGATGATCGTGGCGACCTTGTGCTATTAGAATTACAAAGGCTGTTAAAGCCAGAATTCGCCGAAAACCCATTAGGAAACAAAAAATCTTATCGCGTGAAATGAAGATTAATTAGAGAAGCTCCGCGCTTATCGGCGATATACAGAACATGACCTAAATCAACAGTTGAAGAGAGTGTATCGATCACACGCATTCTGTTCCGATACGTAGGTGAAAGCCACACAAATATTCTCTCTACTGGTGAAAAAGTTTACGCATACAGTTCTAAAGAAGCCGCCCAAATGGTCGGAAGGGTACAACGTGGACACCATCCTGCGTCTTATCGAGTCACAAAGCTTCATTTTTGTGAAAAACTAGTGAAAACTTCAGCAAAAGTGTATCAAAAGTTGTCTTTGACCGTGTTGTGAAATCTCTCAACAATACTCTTTTAAAAAATGTACCGTGGACTTTCCGGCAGGGCTCTGCACCTGGTCACAAGGCATGAACTACCCAAGCCTGACTCGAAACCAACGTTCCGGAAAAGAGCTGAAGACTGGCTCACATGTAGCCCAGATCTGAACCCCTTAGACTACAAATTATGGTCAGTTTTAGAGGACATGGCCTGCTTATAACAACACGCCGACGTTATGTCCCTTAAGAAATCTCTGGAGCAAGTGACAGAAGCAGTGACTAAATTTTCCATGGAAAAGTGCCTAAATCCATAGATACGTGGCCAGACAGATTAAAGACCTGTATTAAAGCCAAATGTGGTCATTTCGAATAGAATCATTTTTGGTTTTTTTTTTTTGCTAAGACTTCCATAAATGAGAATTCCATACATGTAAGATTACAAAAAAATCATATGTAACAGAACTTATGGCCGGACTAGGTAGTTTACACCAATATCTTTTGTCTATGAATGCTTACAAGTAGTACCGCCGCAATAAGCATTACTATTCCTGCTGTCGATAACTCACTAGCGAAAACACGGAACTGTAGTACCTAGTTATTTGGTCTCGGTCTCTTACAAATTACAGGCAAATTGCAATCGAAATGCGTAGTAGATAATACTAGATCACTACCCCTCTCTCGCTAGAGCCTTATAATGGGAAATAATATTTTTCTTTGGCCAGCATTTTGAGATTTAGGCCAAAATAGTACGAGGAATTGAACGAATATCTTTCAGTTCTGCTACTGCTACGTATTGGAGTGATTTTCAGGACTTTGTATGTCAAACAACATCAAAATAAATCAAACTAAAATATAAATTACATCTCGTTCATTGTCTTTAACTTTAAATAACCCCGATTTTAATATTTGTATGATCAATTTTTTTACCGCAGCCATGTTATTGACACCGATGGTAACCATCCCGAGCACCTTCACACGCACTGGTTCCTGAACCTTCATCAAGAATATAATAACCGTCAGACGACTGCTTTTGTCCATGTACTCCCATGGAAGGTTGTAAACGGCATCCATCACCTTTTCGCTCTGTAAAATGGGGCCATTCATTAAATAGACATTAATTGCTGATTTCATGTTTTTTTCTTAGAGTTAAAAAGAACTGAATAAATAAATAAATAAACTTTCTTAGGATCACTTAGTCGTCCGTTTGTCAGTTCGTCAAAGATTATAAATACCAAACTGATATAAGAACTAAGTTTTCTATAAGAATTTCAAGTCTCTCAAGTTGATTTGATATAAATAAAAAGTTATCATGTTTCCATAGTAATTTTATGCTTAGAATCTAAGAAATTTCCGAATGTCATAAAAACTTGAAATTATAAGATTCTTTTATTGCACATTTATATACAGATTATTGTTACAATTAGTAGTGTACAAAGGCGAGAATTATCATATAGAATGAAATTTTTATGTCTGCGAGGACATCTATTTTAATTTTAATTCTAATCCTTATAATATATATATATATATATATTTGTATATATATATATAACTTTGATCTAATAGAAAAGTTTGTATTCTTATCGATATAGTCATTCCAGATATTTTACTCAAACTTACATAATTTCTCTACAGTGATGAACAAGATAAAGAATTATGAAAAAATATTCCAAGAGGTTCTATTTAACCGCTGAGTTTGGAGTATCATCAATCCAGTTAATTTTAAATACGCGACGAGAACTCTACAAAGTAATGACTTATGTTTTGAAAGGATTGACATTGAGGTTATGTATAAATAACCTGCATATATAAGCACCAAGAAGAACATGTCGCTGCTGATACGTAAGAACAAAACCGCGACTAAATTCTTGATTTCAGATTTATGTACATATTTGTAAATATCACTTGCTTGGCGGCGAATGGAAACATCGTGAGGAAACCCGCACGTCCAAGAAATTATATTTCGAAAGACTTGTGACCTTATCTAAGAATAATATGACTTTACCTCTGGATCGTAGAGGTTGACGGCAGTCGCTCCATATAAAAATCAATATCTTCGTCAAATCCTTAGACATGTTGTAAACACCACCAATCCAATAACGCTAAGAAGAAGAAGACTGAAATCAACCCCCTTCAAAATCGTAAGTTGTACATGAAATAGGCAGCAACCTGATCGGAAAGGAAAAATGTTATATTTATCAAATATTGTGTCACAGAAACACTTTAATTGTTGCTTAACGATGCGTTCGAGAACCTGATATAAAAAGAAAGAATAGAAATGGGACGGTAGTCTAAGCAAGACGAAGGATTTTTGAGTGAAGAGACATTTATCCCTGTAGAGATGCTAATAATAATTTATTCCATATTTAGGAACAATATATATATATATATATATATATATATATATATATATATATATATATATACATATATAATAGGAAGGATAATATCAACAATCGGTACAATCAAAAAGCGACTAACGCTAAGATCCCCTCGGCGTTTGGCGATACTGTACGTTTCTTTCTCTTAAACATCGCTGTTAGTAAACTGAGATACTTTTAAAAAAAGAAACACTCACTTTTAAAAAACAATAGTAACATACGTTAATAAAAATAAATGTTTTACACAAAAATTTTATACTTATTTGTTGTTCTGTTCAATATAGTTACATAAATCATTGTTCATTATTTAATTATTTTATAATTTTGATGTCGATGCCAAATAAAATTACGGCGAGTTTTAAGTTTGGCTTTAGAAATACAATGTTTATGGGATAGGTAGAGATGGTCATTAAAGGAATAAGCCTCTACCGGATACTGCCCATGGTTGGGCAACTTTTGGGAGATGAAACAAGGATGAGGTTAACGCGAAACTTCTTGCAACTTGGAAAGAATGAGTTGCATCAAGACGCAAAATAAACAAATTTCTAGCATTTGTAAGAGTTTTTAAGTAATTTGATCGATGATCACCTTTAGGACAATCATTAAACTCGCCTATTATTATAGTGAAACATAGAAAAATAGAAAGGGGACAGTGTTTTTTAACAAGGATATCAAGTAAGGAAAATGGTCGTAGAGGGGCTGTAAAGAATGCCTTGAAAAATATGGGTGTAAGAAAGGGACATATCAATAGATTTATTGCACTCATTATTCATCACACAATGTATTCTAACTAAAATGCATCTTAACGCATGTATACACAAACAGTCAGACGTAATTTATAAAAAACAGCCAAATACGATACAGACTCGTACACGAAGGGTTGTGTACCAGCGTGTAGAGAAATACACAGAAAAAAGTTTCATGTACGTATATTTTCTTTAAATATATACTTATTTTATTTTTATTATTTGTTGTTATAGCGGCCATAAGCACTCTTTGAAAATTTCAAGCCTCTACCTATTTCAAAATACAGAGACCTACAGGTATCTTCTGTCTTTTGCAGGCAGCAAATAGGCGGATGAACAGACAGTAAAGTAATATTATTGGCATTAACTTAAGTTATTGGGTTTTAAAATTAAGGTGTTATTAATAATTATTGATAGTACGGAGCGCCACGTGACTCGATCCTTACATATCTCACTCAATTCTTTATCATTCATTGCTCTTCTCATGAACGTTCGCCGGTTTCTAGGGCTCCTGACATCACCTTCTGATAGAACACGATCAATTTGGTTATGGTAGGTAAGTCTTGGCCTTTCCCGGCTCCTACATCCTTCCACTTTTGCATTGTATATCTGCTTCGCCATTCTTTTATCCTGCATTCTTTCTACATGTCCGAACCAACGGAGCATGACTCTTCTTATTTTAACACCGACGCTCTCTTTCAGACCAACTCTGTTTCTAACATCATCATTGCAAATACGGTCTACAAGCCTTACGCCACAAATTTTGCGCAGCGCTTGCATTTCGACCGCGTTTATTCTACTTTCATGCTCTTTCTGCCATACCCAGCTCTCGCTTCTATAAGTTAGCGTTGGGACCAGCACTGCATTGTGTATAGCGAGTTGTGCCTTCTGACTTAGGTTTTTACTGCCAAGAAGTTTTCCCAACGTTCCATTCACACTATTCCCAGTACTCACTTCCACCGCAGATGTGGAAAGATCTGCGGTGTACCTTCCATCCCTGCTGAAAGCGCATCCAAGATATACAAACTCATTCACTTGTTCCAACACTTCATCATCAACCGTAATCCTTACATTAGTTCTGGATTCTTCTCTTTCAAATACCATAATAGGTATTTATTATAATAAAGGCCACAATAACCCAAATATCTACCTACATCCTAAAATAACTCTCTTGTGGCGTTGTGGCATAGGTTATTCTTTTCTTCGGGTTTTTTTATATGAACACACAACCATCTTTTTGAGAGATGAAAGTTAAATAATATTCAATTAGGTATGTAGTCATATATGCAATACTTAACCACAGATCCAAGTAGTTCCAGGACACAAGATAACACCATCATATTTTGAAATATAACGCTAGTTAAAGGTAGATAGGTAACTAAAGCTTCAGTATTCTAGAAAAAAAAAGAATAAAATTATCTAAACAATTTTTTTTTTAGTTAAAATTCCTGCAGATTTTAAAGAGTATTCATTTAATAACTAAAGTTTGTTTTACGTCTGTGACATAGAGGTACACGAGGATATATAATAGACTCTATGTAAAACAATTTCAAATGATGAAGTTTGCGTTTCTAGCTAACCCGCTTTACCCGGGCAGACGTTAAAGTTTCCTGTTAAGGTTATCCCATAACGTCAACATATCAGTTTTTTCATATTGGTTCCTGATAATAGCGAGTACAGACATACAGACTTTCGCTTTACTACATTGCTACTACACTAATTTCTCACTCTATATCGAATGATACTGCAAGGCTACAAGCATTTCACTTTTTTCTCGATATTCATCATCTCAGCCTGTATTCGTCCATTGTTGAACATAGGCCTCCTCTCTAGAGTCAAACTCGTTTCGATCTTGTGCCACCTGCATCCATCGACACTCTACAAACCTCTTGAGGTCGTCGCTCCATCTAGTGGGGGATAGTCCCACTCTGGCTGTACCAGTCCGGGGATGCCATTCGAGAACCTTTCTTCCCCAGCGGTTGTCGGTCCCACTAACTATATGGTCGGTCTACTTCAGCTTGCTTATTATGTGGGCTATGTCGGTTACCTTAGTTCTACTGCGGATATCCTCATTTCTGATTCTATCATGCAGCGAAATCCCGAGCATAGCTCTTTCCGTAGCACGCTGGGTGACCTTAAGCTTCCCCATACGGCCCGCAGTGAAGGGCCACGTCTCAGTTCCATATGTCATCACTGGCAACAAGCACTGTTCGAAGACCTTGCTCTTCAAACGTTGATATTTTGGACGAGAAGATGTGTAGAAGTTTCCCGAACGCTGCCCAGCCGAGTTGAATTCGCCTGTTCACCCCTCGGTCGAAGTTGGACTTAAGTACTAACTGAATAACCTGCCCTAGGTAGACATATTCGTCAACAACTTCGAGCTTAGTTGGAAGCACTAAGCTCGGGACCGGCATAGGTTCATGTTACGAACGTCGTTGTGTGGAGCGTCGTTGCAGAAAGCTCGATGACGTCGTTGCTTGTATCATTATACATTACACTGTCGGTACATTAAGCTGTCAGTCCTGGCTGTTGTTGATAGATAACAGTCGCTAGGCTAAGTCAGTGGCCTTCGAGCTGCTTGAAAACACTGGCCCCGCCAATCCGTTGTTGAGCAGCGTGGTGGAGTATGCTCTATACCCCTACGGTTGAAGAGAGACCCGTATCCCTGCAGTGAAATGGAATAGGGTTGGTGTAGTAGTATCACACCATAGTAAATTTCATTCAATGTATTTTACTAACATTTTCATGTTTCATGTTATACTATAAGTTTATTTTAAATAAACACTTCAGAAAATTCTCTCACTGTTACCCGTATGACATAAATATATCTCGAACAGCCAAAAACCTTCTAAGGTTTGCGTTGGACCCTACATAAACTCGACTCTGGCAACTTGACTCCGCTTCGGAAACTCGATTGAGGCGATTTGAAATTGGGAAAGAGTTATTCGGACAGAGTTATTATCAAAGTCAATTCGTCCACGTAGTATTTTTTCAGAGGCGAGGTGCATTCTATCACTCACCAGTACAGAACATTCTAGAAGCAACAAGCAACAAGCGGCCAAATGAAAGCCATTGTACACAAATAAAATTGGTCCGAATGTAGTCGACATGTTATCCACGAATCTGGAATTAGTAAATATCAAAAAATCATTATGGCATCTGATATATTTTTGTTAGTTACTTTTGTTATAGAAAGAACAAAATGTTTTATGTAATATTTTTAATGTGAGTAGTGAAGTAACTACTCACGTTAAAAATATTACATAAAAAAATTTATTGAATCAGTTGACATAGTGGGATATTTAACTTGCAGCCATACTTTTCTAGCATCGGTTCGGTTTATGCCAATAACCTGAATTGTTAATGCAATTTCGATAAATTTATTTACTAGCGTCAATCAAATGATATTTATTTATTTATTTTTATTTAAGGAAAACCAACAGCTTACAAAAAATAAAGTACAAGAAACAATAGACAATAGAAAGCCCATAAAAGGTTCCCACAGATAGATGCTTATCATATAAGTACGAATACCTGGTTATCATAACTCAACATAATAAACAAAGAAGTTCTAAAGGTTTTTATCCAGTTTGAAAATCAGAAATATGAAATTACTTTTCTCAACCCCATAAAAGGCTTTTCAAAACGAGATTTTGACGAGCTCGGTGACTAGTGGTGAATGACCCGACTTTGACACCAACTCTCGTGGGTTCGATTCACACACAAGGCAAAACATTTGTGTGCATGAATATGTCTTTTTGTCTTGGTCTGGATGTTTTAAGAAAGGTAGGGCACATCAAAGTCTGGGGAAGTACCTCCACCTCAGAGAAAACCGCAGCCAAATAACAACTCCCTAGAGGATTGTTGTTTTCCTGCGTGTGAGTGAGGTCACCAGTAAGCTCCCAAGGAGTTGCTGTGTAAGCAGCATAGGAGGCATCGTGCGAGTGATAATTAATATATCGCAAGCGTTAATACTACGGCTACGGTACCCACTTTACAGCAGGTGGGCCGTATGCATGTATGCCTCCCGACGTAGTATACAAAAAAATTTTAGAGCTCATGTGCCAGAAGCGTGCTCGTTCGCGACCCCTGTCAATCAATTAGATTGCAATTCTAGCCCTAAAACACACCGATGTGCTGGTTTGGGCATCTCCAGGCGGCGACGTGCACCGCGAGGCCGCTACCCACCAAACAGCGCCAATCTCGGTAGGTTGAGCAGAGTCGAGTACTACAAGGCACGTGGAACGTGAGAGATAGATTGAGTGATAAGATGAACGAGCTGATTGACGTAATTAATGAGAGACGCTTAGATGCTTTGTGAGTGACAGAGACTAAGCGCAACGGGAGCGACACCAATGATCTGCCCGGTCGGATGATGGCCCTGTGATCTGGGGTAGAACTGGACGATCATGCCAGTGCTAGTGTAGGTGTCGTATTCTCCTCTCGCTTAGCCTCTGATGTAAAAGATTACTATTTGGTAGGACCTAGACTTCTCTGTATTCGTATAAAACTGGGCATCGCGAGTATTTCTGGTTGCAGCATATGCATTCGTAAGCCAAACAAGAATTAGAGAATAATGGGAGTCTGTGAGGGATGTTCTGGATTTAGCTGAAGGGAATGAAAGAGTCTGAAAAATTATATGTGAAGATTTGAACGGATGCGTTGGGACCAAATGAGACAGGTACGAAGCTGTTTATGGTCCCTAGAGAGTGAACGAAGAAGGTAAGTTAATTCTAGATTTATATATAGAACGAAACTTCCTCGTGTGAAATAATTTATTTCATCACAAGGATATTCACAAGTATACATGGAGACGGAATGACCAACAAGTGTGATTGATTTAATTTAGAACTAATCTATGACTATAATGATGTCCCACTATTAAAACGGACCACTATCTGGTGGTAAGCCGGTTTGTGGGACTTTCAAGAAATCTAGGCATTGGCGAGTGCGTATCCCTTTCGGAGATCATGAAAGATAAGGAGTTAAAAATTGCAATATGAAAGTATAAGAAGAACGTATGTGCATCTTGGAAGTGAAAGACTTGCGAATTCAAGTCTTTCCAACTCAGAAACGGATGATTCCTGGAAAGTTCTGAAAGAAAGTATGGTGGATAGTGCAAAAGAAGCATGTGGATGCGCAAAGAGGTATAAAATATTGGCTGGTGGGATGCGGAGGTTGAATCCTCCGTAGCAAGAAAGAGAAAGCATAGCTGGATTATGTATCTTTGTCCTTAAATAAAGTGAGAGAGAAGAAGAAAGGAATGTACCATCTATGCAAGAATGATTCCAAAGCTTTAGTGAAAGAGAAGCGTGAAAGTCAAATTATGAATGAGGAAAAGAGGCTGAGAACTTGAGAGAGGCAAATATCAAACTCTTTTGGAGAGAGGTAAAGATGTCTCGAGGTCGTTCGTCGGCATCCACAATAGATAAATAAAATCTAAAGCGGGTGTCATTATCGCGAATACACAGGACGTGTTACAACGGTGGAGTGAATATTTTGAAGAAATGTATGAATATGCGTCGGACGCTGGCAATGAGAGTGAGTCTGATACATACTCCATGTTGATGGCGTCCGATGAAGGTATAAATATGGATGAGATTGAATGGTCGACACGAAGCTTGAACAACAGAAAGTCTGCGGGAATTGATATGATCACAGCTGAGGTGATCAAACTAGGTGCCAACTTAAGCAATCTATGCTGGAGAATTGGAAGGGCCCCGGCGGACTGGAGACGCGCAGTCATCGTACCATTATATAAAATAAAGGGATCACGCATGGTCTGCGCCAGCCATAGAGCCATTAGTTTAATCAGCTTAGCAACAAAAGTATATGGCGTAATTGAAAGGAGAATGAGGGTGAGTGAAATCTGATGCAATGCTGTGGGCGGCATGGGGAGGATTCCGATGTGGAATATCGTGGACTCGCTCCGCAAAAGCATCTGACCATAGACCACAAGGTTTTCTACGGTTTTATGGATCTTGAGAAAGCATTTGATAAGGTTGTATGCAAGGAACTGTGGAGCATATTGCCGAGATATAGGATCGATGCTGCACTGCTCCGTACTGTGCAGTCCATCTACAAGAATTGTTCAGCATGTGTGCGATTAGATAGCAATATATCAACTGTAAACACTGATCACAATAACGAAAGACGATTGTATAGAGTAAGGCTTACTATTGAATGCGAAAAAGACAAAAATAATGATATTTAAAAGAGAAGAAACCAGAACTAATTTAAGGATTACGGTTGTGACGAAGTGTTGGAACAAGTAAATGAGATTGTATATCTTGGATGCACTTTCAGCAAGGATGGAAGATACTCCGCTGATGTGAAAAGACGAGTGTGTGTTGGGAATAGTATGAATGGAGCGTTGGGAAAACTTCTTTGCAGTAAAATCTTTAAGTCAGTAGGCACAGCTCGTTATAAACAATGTAGTGCTAGTCTAGTCTCAACACTTACTTATGGAAGCGAGTGCTGGGTATGGCAGAGAGAATAAACAGCAAAATATCATATTTGTTATATATACTTACGTCGAAAGCTCATAATGAGTTTTAATGCATTCCTTTAATTTCTCATGTATAAGAGGCAGTTCTGAAGGACTAAACATATCAACATAATGGATCAATGTACTTGAATTTCCTAGCACGTCATCTGTTTTGGGTCGAGGAAAACTGTCCAATTCGTGTATTAAAATCTTGAAACGGCCCCAAAGGTGAGTCACAATCAGGCACATGTATCCATCACCAAACAATACTCCGTCTATAGTAATAAGACCGATGATCCTGTAAATAAATATTACAAAATACATTGTTGCACCAAAAACAATAATTATACAAATAAAGAAGACTTCAAAGCGCAAAAGGCGGTTTTATCGCAATGTGATGATGATAATGTGATATCTTCGAGTCAACTCAGAAGAGGGAAAATTTACGAAAAAGAACAGGTATACAGAGATATAAATAAACATATATATATATATATATATATATATATATATATTCTCTGTTCTACTTTGACAACTAATGAAGCATTGTTGCTGTCTTACGTGAGAATTTTTCCAATCCGCCTGTTAGTTCCAGAGATTAACGCATTCAATAACACAACATCTTCCGCTTTATACTATACTAAATATAGATTAACATAAACTTAACGTATATTTAACCACTTTGTAATAGCAACATGTTTAAAAATCTCTTATTCTATTCTTGCAATATTCATTCGTAAACAATCTTGTGTTCACTTTCTGTTAGTTCATAATGTAACTGTTCGTTTTGGTTCGACTGTGTACCTCCCGCGATGTCGTGGAAAAAAAAAAATTATATATATATATAAATATTTTTTTTTCTCGATAGTATAGTATGTTGAGTCTATGTATATGTATCTATGTGTAGAAATAGATATCGTTATAAATGCCACTACCTACATGTATCTTAATGTTTGTTTCTCTTCCTTTGATATGGTTGTCTGGAAGAGATCGCTTTAGCGATAAGACCGCCTATTGCACTCTTGCAAGCTACAATAACATGTTACTGAAATGTATTTATTTTGGTGCAATAAAGTGTATTCTATTCTATTCTATAAATATATTTCATTGACTCAGAAACGGCTACAATGATTTGTATTAAGATAAGGTTTTGCTTTATTAGTTTATATATATAGGTGAATCTCTTGAGAAAACGCGATTTTATGCATAAAAAAACATAAAAACGCCGAATGAAGCTCAGACGCTCAGGTACTTTTGCAATAAATTTAAATAAATGTACCTATAATAAAATCATGGCAAGTGCGACTTTTGACTAGTTTTTAAATATTAATGCGGCTGTACTCTACCTATCGACAAGGAGAAAAACATTGTGAACATTTAGAAGTCTGTCCATTGTTCATGTATCACCCAAAACCTACAGAATTAATCTTGATTAAATTTTACGCGATGATGTGTATGCCCCAATTTTGCCTTAGTAGCGGGGAGGAAGGACGGCAGTTCCCATAAATCCATATCAAAAGCTAGTCAACGATTAATTATTGACTAGCTTTACGATTACGGCACTGCCGCAAAATGGAACGCGGTGGCCTTGTTCGACCCCTATTACAAATGGACAAAGGCTACCAGCGAACATGGCTAAAGCTATAAGCCATAAACGAAAATCAGCTGCGCAATCTAGATATAGAGCATTGGCCCGTTGTTTGGTCAACGTGCTCTACGGGCAAAACGTTTTAAAACTTCAGTGAAAAACTTAGAAGTAGAAATAAGTTGTGTATACCGGTACATCGGCTTGCTAGGACTGGTAGATCTTTTCTTGTAAATTGTGTTCGATTTTATAATAAATTGCCTGAAACAGTTATGTCCTTTCCTGACAATGTATTTAAAAAGCACATTAAAAATACTCTCTGTAGAAGGGCTATCAATAGAATTGATGAATATGAAACTGACAAAGATGTCTGGAAATAATAATCTTAAATAAATCCTGTCCTTAATAATCTTTACTTTTACCATTTGATGTCATTATTATACCAATATGCTTATGTAAAAAAAAATTGTAATATCTAATTGTCAATTTTAAAAGAGACCTATATTGCCAAGTTTCTTTCGGCATGTCTTCTTCGCCAATGGTCAATTCCGAAATACTAGTAGATTAAAAAATAAGGAAAAAACAAAATAAAAGAATTAAATAAGATACAATAAGATTATATTTCAAAAAATATAAGACGCGTCTAAGTGCCCGCGAGGGCCCAATGGCAAATAAAGAATTTTTATCTTTTTATCATGCCTATACCAGGATTCAAACCAGGTACCAGTCGATAAACAGGCAGAATTTTTATCCACAAGGCGATCACTGCTACTTTATTTTTTAACTTTTGTTTGTGTATGATTTCAAATATATATATATATATATATATATATATATATATATATATATATATATATATATATATATATATATATATATATATATATATATATGAAATATATATGAAATACATATTTCATATATATATTTCATATCTACAGAGAGTATTTTTAATGTGCTTTTTAAATACATTGTCAGGAAAGGACATAACTGTTTCAGGCAATTTATTATAAAATCGAACACAATTTACAAGAAAAGATCTACCAGTCCTAGCAAGCCGATGTACCGGTATACACAACTTATTTCTACTTCTAAGTTTTTCACTGAAGTTTTAAAACGTTTTGCCCGTAGAGCACGTTGACCAAACAACGGGCCAATGCTCTATATCTAGATTGCGCAGCTGATTTTCGTTTATGGCTTATAGCTTTAGCCATGTTCGCTGGTAGCCTTTGTCCATTTGTAATAGGGGTCGAACAAGGCCACCGCGTTCCATTTTGCGGCAGTGCCGTAATCGTAAAGCTAGTCAATAATTAATCGTTGACTAGCTTTTGATATGGATTTATGGGAACTGCCGTCCTTCCTCCCCGCTACTAAGGGAAAATTGGGGCATACACATCATCGCGTAAAATTTAATCAAGATTAATTCTGTAGGTTTTGGGTGATACATGAACAATGGACAGACTTCTAAATGTTCACAATGTTTTTCTCCTTGTCGATAGGTAGAGTACAGCCGCATTAATATTTAAAAACTAGTCAAAAGTCGCACTTGCCATGATTTTATTATAGGTACATTTATTTAAATTTATTGCAAAAGTACCTGAGCGTCTGAGCTTCATTCGGCGTTTTTATGTTTTTTTTATGCATAAAATCGCGTTTTCTCAAGAGATTCACCTATATATATAAACTAATAAAGCAAAACCTTATCTTAATACAAATCATTGTAGCTGTTTCTGAGTCAATGAAATATATTTATAGAATAGAATAGAATACACTTTATTGCACCAAAATAAATACATTTCAGTAACATGTTATTGTAGCTTGCAAGAGTGCAATAGGCGGTCTTATCGCTAAAGCGATCTCTTCCAGACAACCATATCAAAGGAAGAGAAACAAACATTAAGATACATGTAGGTAGTGGCATTTATAACGATATCTATTTCTACACATAGATACATATACATAGACTCAACATACTATACTATCGAGAAAAAAAAATATTTATATATATATATAATTTTTTTTTTTCCACGACATCGCGGGAGATACACAGTCGAACAAAACGAACAGTTACATTATGAACTAACAGAAAGTGAACACAAGATTGTTTACGAATGAATATTGCAAGAATAGAATAAGAGATTTTTAAACATGTTGCTATTACAAAGTGGTTAAATATACGTTAAGTTTATGTTAATCTATATTTAGTATAGTATAAAGCGGAAGATGTTGTGTTATTGAATGCGTTAATCTCTGGAACTAACAGGCGGATTGGAAAAATTCTCACGTAAGACAGCAACAATGCTTCATTAGTTGTCAAAGTAGAACAGAGAATCATCCAACTTAATTGAAAATTCTCTAGTCTTCAGATGATTGCACAATGACTCTTCAATGTTTTCAGCCATTTCACCAATTCGTCTTTGCACAGAACTATTGCTCAAAGATTTTTTTCCGATAATATCTGCCACTGGTTATATATATATATATAAATAAATTTTATATATAACCGGTGGCAGATATATATATATATATATATATATATATATATATATATATATATGTGCAAGATTTGCCCGTAAGTAATAGGATAAAATGTGCAAAAACAGCTCTATTTGTCATTTTCGAACCGGATACCTTGATGACTGTATAAGTTAGACCGTACATACGGGGCGACCAAAAACTTAATAATCATAATGGTGAATAACTAGTATTCGTGCTTCCAAGTAAACTCGTATTTTTAAAAAAATATCTATATACATATATGCATATATAGATTAACTTAAATTGCAAATACGAAATATATATATTTATATACGTGCACAAGAACTGCTCGTTTATATATATATAAGATACAAATACTTACCAATTGTAGAAGCTGACAACGATATGATTTTTAAGCGTATGGTCGATATCGAAAGGCAGTTTGGAATATACACTATATATAAACTTTCTAGTGCTATTCTCGGGGTTGTCATCAAAATTATAATTCCCAGCCATATAGTTCTTGCTTATAGCCATTACACTAAACAACGTTGTGCCGAGCCACGTCAACGCGATCAGATACAACACTATGAAATGTGTAATTTTATTTATAGTAACGTAAGTCTAGAAAAATAATCAAACATTAGTTCGCTCGGTACAGAATACAAGTTGAATAATACCTATCGAAAAAAACGACCAGCCAATTTATATCAACAATTACATTCAAAATTATGTTATAAAAAATATCAAGAATAAATAATTTATGACTTAGAACTCTCAAGTTAGGGAATGACCCCCTGAAGAGGTTTTCCTAAGATGTAAGTCGCTTAGGAAAACCTCAGCTTGGAGTTCATTGGGGTTCTTCAAAAAAGGCGTGAAGAGCTTTCGACAGGGTCGGCAATACACGAATGTACTGGTGTCGCAAATGTCCATAAGCTACGGTAACTGCTTATCATCAAGCAGTTACATAGTAAGATACGTGAGTAATCTGGTAATCGTTGCACCGAAAGGCATTACCTTTTTTACTACTATTGGGTACAATTTAAGTCTTTCACTAACGTATCTACAGAGAAGATTACAAAAAGCTATGAATTCGAATGCCCTGTTTGTCTCATAGGCATATGGACAGGTTACACACTTGTAACCTATGAAAATTGACTAAGACACTGCTCAGACTAAGACTGACGAGATGTTGGTGATTGATAAAACTTCTAATTTTCTATATATATATTTATTACGAGCTGAAGTCAATAGATGGCGCAATTTTTATACAGCGCCATCTATTGACATTTACGGGAGGCAACGTATATTTATTTTATTTTTATTATATAAAAATACATATGTCACAAAAATACGTATTTAGTGAAATAATAATAAAAATAAAATCGCAAAGTTACCGATATTTCGCCCTAATTTTAACAGTTTTTCATTTTTTACGCAGGAACCCTAAATAATTACGGAAAAAAGTACCCTATATTCTGCCCTGAACAGTCTTCTACCTACCAGTGAAAGTCCGGTCAAAGTCGGTTCAGCCATTTCGAAAATTAGCCCGGACAAACAAACAGACAGACAGACAGACAAAAAAGTTAAAAATGCATGTTTAGGCTTTGGTAACGTGAAAATAACAATATGAGCTTAAGATAAAGGCTTAATTTGGTAATCGCAGACAGACACTTCAATTTTATTTATATGTATAGATGTATAGATTATATATTATACTAGCAGAAGCCCGCGGCTTCGCACGCATGAGATTTGGGCTTTTAGTAGCCTTTATTTCTGTGTCGACATGAAATTGTTTCTTTATAAAAAAAAAAAAATGATAGGTCATAGATGCAACCATAGAGTGATTCAATTTTCGTACAGCGCCATCTATTGACCTTTACAGGAACCAACGTATATGTATTTTATTTATATTACATAAAAAATGCGTAGTTATTTTATGTTACAAAAAATACGTATCCTATGAAAATAATAAACATAAAATTGCAAAGAGCCCCGAAGGGGAAGATTTCCCCGTAATTTTAAGTTTTTCATTTTTTACGCAGGAACCCTAAATATTTACGGGAAAAAAGTACCCTATATTCTGCTCTGAACAGTCCTCTACCTACCAGTGAAAGTCCCGTTAAAATCGGATCAGCCATTTCGAAGATTAGCCCAGACAAACAATCAGACAGACAGACAAAAAAAGTTAAAAATGCGTATTTAGGCTTTGGTAACGTGAAAATATGAGCTTAAGATAAAGGCTTTATTTCGAAATCACAGACAGACACTTCAATTTTATTTATATGTATAGATATTGATATATAGTAGCGACCCGCCCCGGATTCGTAAGGATGATCCGATCGCTACCAATCTTCACAGACTTACCCGTTGGGCTAATCTGAGGATTCAGAAGAAGAAAATTTCATCAAAATCGTTTTAGAGCCAATAGGGAACATCAGACGTACACACTTCGATTTTTTTTATATAAGAAGAATATTACATTACTCTGTTAGTAATTAATGTAGTGATGTTCACACACATCGAAATAATTGATCCCGTACTGTGCTGTTTTAGAGTCATGGTCCACAACTTCTTAAATTATGAAAAGAACTCACACATACATGTGTAAGGTGAAATAGATGATTCAAACGTTTCTACATTACTGGAACTTAAATATTAAGTTGTGTTCACAATGCATGTAACGTGAAAATTACTGCATGTTCACTCCTAACATAAACTTTCTTGGCTTACCTTTCTTATTTTAATTTGCAAGACTCAATATAATCCCTAATTTATGTTGGTGAGATCTTACCTCCATTGCATATGCAGAACGGTTTCTGATGTTAAAGAGATGAATTGTAGAAACGAAGTCTCTAGATACATCTTTATACCTTTTAAATAAAGGCAACGGTATTCTGGACTGTAATAGACAAATACGTATACTATTAATATCCTTAAAACAAATCGACAAGTACCTACATTATAAAAGACCAAACAAGTGAGTATCAGAGTCCCATAAAAAATCTGAGAGTAAAATGATTCATGATTTTAATAATAGGAATAATTATCTTTTAGTACTTTCTTACATTTTAAAATTTATTTGAATCATTTAATATATGATAAATATACAAAATATAATGCTTTTCAAAACGTGGAGACACTGGCGAGTGCGTATTCCTTTCGAAAACCGCATCCAAATAACAAACTTCTTAGAGGGTTGTTGTGCTCCTACATGTAAGTGAAGTCAGTTAACTCCTAAGGCGTTACTGTGTTAACAGCAGAGGTGGCATCGCTTCAATTACCAGGATTCATAACTATTTTACACCAGGTGGACCGTATGCTTGTATGCCTGCCGACGTTATAAAACCTATGTTTGGAACGCCTTCTGGATTTTGAGCAATTAATGATGGAAAACCGAAATGTTCCCAATATATTGGAAACGCGCAGTCCCGTGCCCTTATATAAAGGCCAAATATAACGCATGCCCTGCGCCAACTATAGGGCTATTTAAAAATGAATAAAATAGCGTCAGAATGGTGTAGAAGCGACTTTTACACCATTTTGACCTAGAATGCTAAAGAGATCTGTCTATAACTTCACGCCAAATCCCTAGTGGGGTAGGCAGAGAGAACTGAGCACCACACGACTCGATCCTTACACACCTCACGTGCGTCTTTAACATTCATTGCTCTTTTCATGCACGCTCGCCAGTTTCTAAGGCTCCTGACTTCACCTTCAGATTGAACACGGCCAATTTGGTAATAGTAGGTAACTCTTGGCCTTCCTCGACTCCTACATCCTTCCACTTTGGTGTTGTATAACATCTTCGTCATTCTTTCATCCTGCATTCTTTCTACATGCCCGAACCAACGGATAATGCCTCTTCTTATTTTAACACCGATGCTCTACAGATACTGTCGAGAATAATCACTGTGCCTCTAACTCGAATTTGAAAGACAGAGAGGTAGTGACACCTTCCATCCCGTGGTACGGTAATTCAAAGTTTTAAAGCAAACATCTGGTACCATTATGCGGCTCAAAATAGGCAAATATAGTAGTTGCCTTGACTTGATATGATATGCATGGTGTATTACCAAAAAAAAAAATACATACGACGTCAAAGTAACTTAACCTGAACAGCGGAGTTTATTGCAATCCCGAGACTAAACTATGGTTACCTCGGTACGGATAAACAAACAGTAGACACTCCGTTGCCACGGAAGATATACAACTGACATAAAGGTAGAGATCATTAAATTTGTCGATACATTTATTGAGGCTCTTCTGATATCAAATGCTTACCATGCATACTATAAACAGCATAGAGGTTATATAACTATGTCCTATTTCAAAAAACGATAGAACTCCCATATTAGTCACAATGTATGCAAATCCAACAGACCAGCATAGGATACCATGTACTATGTGACCGTAAGTGAGGTATGGTCGCCACTTTGGTTGGTCGTTTAGTTCTCCCATCGGCCAAAGGTTTAGCACACGCAGATGGAACCGCAGATACTGCATAGCTTTCAAGTCCATTACATTTGCTCTGTAAGATAAAAACTTATATATCTAATCAACATAGTACTCGTACTCTAATCTTCATACTAACTGACTCCTTAGGATGTAATTTATTTTGTATTTAAGTAAGCTTACTTCAGGGCAAAACGAATTACATACTAATGAGCTTATGGTTTAGGAGTCTGGAAAAAAACTGCAAGAAACAAATCTGTGTTAGCGTTCTTAAATATTGGTAAAGAAACCGGGTCATCAATGTGCGGTAGGCAGGTGCTCTGACAAACTGGTACAGGTTGTGTTACGGGAAAGTTGAGAAGGAGGAGAGGAGTTTTTGCAAGAGAGTTAAGCTCACCAACGCTCTTAAACCTGTACGTAAACGATGTAAATGTCGCGTTCAACAGTTGCCACGTCTCACATCGTCTTCATATCGACAGTGTTCGTTTTAACAATTAGTTATGCGGATGACTTGGTCCTGCTGAACGCGTCCGTTGGAGGACTCATATACTCGTAAATATCTATGAAGAGTATGCACATGATCACGGCCTTAAATACAATGCTAGGCAAAGCGAAAATGCCTGAAAGACTGAAACTGAACTGAGTAATATGAAAGAGAGAATCAGTCTTGCTCCATTTGTGCGGGCATGTAGAAGAAATGACGAAAAATATATACAACGCGATAGTCGCCGATGATAGCTAAGGAAGGCCAACACACACCTGTTACAACCTAAATTGATCGTGTCTTATTAGAAGACCAAGAGCATGCATGTAAAGAACTATGAATGTTAAAGGAGCAAGTGAGGTGATATATAGATATATTGTATTTTTTGTCATTATTATACATTATTAAACAGAAGACCAAACATGTATAAAATTAAACCATAATACGAATTGTATACGAGATACACTAATTTCAACCCTCCATTGTACAGGGATGTTGTAATCATTTTTCTGCAAAACTGTTAAGCATAAGCATGAGGTTGATATTACTCGTGTAAGAAAAATTTATATGTAATATTTTTAGCGCCTGAACGAATTATTCTGGATTGTTCTAGAAAAGAGAAATTATCATGTCCTACGTTCAGCTCATATTTTACCTTGTAGATTTTTTTTTATTACTTCCTAAGCTGTATACATTACTACTAGAATTGCAAAAGACTACTTACGCATTTCGATCACTTTGGGGTATTTTCCACCAATTTAATAACATTTCTGACTAGGTATGTACTTCAATTTATTCCAAGAAAATAAAAATATATAATGTTCATCGCGAGCGGTTCGAATTAACGGATTATTTAAAATCACAGCTACTGGTAATTGTGTATTTATTAGGTGGCGTTGTCAGTCTCAACAGAAGCGGTGGCGCGATATTCATATACGCATATGTTTACAGTCGGTGGCTGTATCTTCTTCTTCTTGCTAGCGTTATCCCGTTTCCTAACCAATAGGATTGGCGGGGTCCACTACCTAAACCTAAAGATTTGACGAAGATACTGATTTTGACATGGAGCGACTGCTGTTGGAATGTCACAACCCAGAGGGAAAACCAGACCTTTCTTAGGTTAGTTCACACGTCTATCGAAATATAATTTCTTGGACGTGCGAGATTCCTTCACCGCCGAACAAATAATAATTACAAATATTGCATAAATCTAAAAACACGAATTTAGTGATACATGCCAGGATACGAACTTGGGACCTGTTGCTGAAAAGCTTCCTTATCCACTGGGCCATCACTGCTCATATTCGGTGGCTCTATATGTACCCGTTTATAAAACCGCTGGTGCATCTGAGGAATTATAATTATTTACATAGATTTAGCCGTTATTTTGCGAAAATCAAATTTACAGGCAATTTGATCTAAACTGACGCCATCGCCGCCATGACTGCTGCGGTCTTCTCTGCCTCGGCTGCTGCGGTTGTCTCTACGAATATCCGCCACCTGACACATGAACCGCAAGCAGAGCCTCTCCGAGAGGCATTCTCAGGCGCTGTAGATATTAGTCATTAGAATAAAATGTAACGAATGACTATTCTTATGTATTCTAACAACTAGCACTTACAGTGCCTGAGGAAGCCGCGTGAATAGGCATCACAGAGGCACTGCACATTATTATCAAAAAAATAATTATAAAATTACGCAGAACCCACCTAACTTCTAAGTATTCCAACTACTAAGTGTTCGAATATGCTATTCGCACATTATTTATCCACTACACACCACACCACACAAATATCAAATACATGACAAGGGAACGCCCTTGACATGTATTGCACTTTGCCTAGCATTTTACCAAAAGTAGAGCGAAAGAATCATTATTTATTAAGGATTTTTATCTATTAACATATGTCAGATAGTTGAATACCTAATAATGGACAATCTTAAATTTAATTCTTATTTCACGCCTGCTAAATTGCAAGTATAGCAAGGCCACAGTTTTAGGCCTGTAACCTTAGTGTTAATCTGTCATACGTATTTCCACTTCACAGGACCTTTATCGCACCGCTTTCCGCTGCAAACGAATGCGCACCTGAGTGTTGGAATTAAGTAGTTGGAAATAAGCTATTATAACACCGGCAATAATAACTAAATAGGTAATAAGTAACTGTGGTATTGATCGGAATAAAGAATATATTGAAGTACGTTCATATTCTTAAACTTTAGAAGAGAGAATCTACACCGAAATGAAAATTCAAAGCATCCGAACGAGCATGTGCGTGATCAATTAGTAAGTGTAAAATCAGCAACACTAAAGTCACCGAAATGTTGCTAGTATTTTAAGAAAATCAAACTTTTTTCTTGAGGAAAATGTGTAATTGCCTCAAAAGATGAAATTTTAATTTTATTGATACCTTTACGTCTTAGGGCGATCCGAATGATAGAGGCTGTATCATACACAACTATTGGGGTTTCGTTTTATACAAGGTACCCTTATAGTATCATGAAGGCTGATAATCTATCTATACATACATGTAATATATGTAACATACAGATGTATGTTACATATAGTACATTACGTACAGATGTATGTTACAGGTTTTTTTTATATATATATCGACAACGACGGGAGACATTCAAGAGACAGTTAGAAAGCTAAAATTTAATGATGGTTGTTTATATTTCTTGGACACAATTACATAGACAGAGTTATAAAAACCTATTAGGTAAGGGTGGACGATTATGGGACAAACTGCACAACTATGTACCCTCAGCATGGTCACATATTTTCTTCTTATATATAGGTACAGAAAAATGATGCATTAAAAAGAAAAATAATACCTCAGGTACAAAACAAGAAAATAAAGACAAAATTAACAAGCTAAAAAAATTCAACAGATATAAGCATTTACTATAGTTGGACAATAATTTGTTTGATGATTTTTTACATTTCTACAAAGAGGAAGAGTAAACTGATACTATCTACCTTAGTATTATAGTTTGTGATACCTACATTGCTGTGTTGCCTTAACAAGTTATTAAAATTACGACATATTCACATTACAGAGTTGTAGACTGATACCGTATTATACCAAGGTATGCGTGAGAGAACACTGGTGCATGTGACAGAACTAATGGTTTTTAACAGAAAAGTGAGGTCAGTAAGACTCTGCCTACTGTAGAAAGTACTTTTTAACCAAAGTGGTATTCACCTGCCGTTTTAGTTCATACCCACATAGTTTATGGTATTACTTATCAATATGGTACAAAAAATGTGCAAATTGTCAAAAGCAGGCTCTATATAATTACATATATAAAATTATTTTCGTATTTTTTTAATCTAAATTGTGCCACGTTTGGCGAACCTCTCTTATGTGGTGAAGCTGCAGTCGTGGGCAGCCTTTAGGGCTCTAACTCACCGAGATGCCATGGCGACGTCGCCGGCTACGTATCCAAACAATTCATATTGAAATTTATGGCAGTTAACTCATTTGGCAACGTCGCCAATTTGGAAGCGTAGCCACAACCAACGGGTCACTTTGTGGAGACTGGATATCTGTCACGCTGGCGACGTCACGCCAATAAAATGTACACGAGCAAGCTGCGTCTCACTCACTCGGTGGGTCGTCAATACGGACGCACAGCGCACACGTGTTTTGTGGAAAAAATATGGTTTTGATACAGAAAGATTTATTGTCGAAATTCAAAATCGTCCATGTATATGGAATACTGTACTAGTAGGCGTGCGCGATATTTGGATATTTATACATCAATCTTCTTGATGAGGCTTCTATGTGTAGAATCATACTCGTAGAATCCCAAAGACGATAATGTACAAACTAACGAAACGACTAAATTGTGCTACTATGCAAATGGCGGGTTTTGAAGGTCTGTTTAGACTTGGCCGGTGGACGACTTTCCCCTCTCTGGCCTAACGTGTTTTGCCACAAATTGTGGCGCATAAATATGTTTAGGTGCATATAATATGTAACAATGCATCAATGAAAATGTACCAATATAAAACATACGAGTATAACAATTTTTTTTATACTACGTCGGGAGGCATACATGCATACGGCCCACCTGAGGCTGCGGGTACCGTAGCCTATTACCGCTTGCGATATATTAAGTATCACTCGCGCGATGCCTCCTCTGCTGCTTACACAGCAACTCCTTGGGAGCTTACTGGTGACCTCACTCACACACAGGAAAACAACAATCTTCTAGGGAGTTGTTATTTGGCTGCGGTTTTCTGTGAGGTGGAGGTACTTCCCCAGACGGGCTGCGCCCTACCTCTCTTAAAACATCCAGACCAACACAAACAGACATGTTCATGCATACAAATGTTTGCCTTGTGTGGGAATCGAACCCACGAGCGTTAGTTGGTGTCAAAGTCGCATCATTCACGACTGAGCCACCGAGCTTGACAAACACCTAGCGTTCTACTGGAAAAGAATACTAAAATTACATCGAAACTTTTCGTTATGGCAAAATCATAAATTTACAAGTCATTTATTTGCAGTCACGTGGACTGAAAATAAACGACGCATATCAGTGGAGAAAAAAAAACCAAAGTGGAAAATAAATGTGGGAATAAAAACACTTGCCGCATTAATGCATGGTTAAAAGCCATGAAGTGACAATTACTATACATAATAAAAAATATTGATAACATGATGATAACTGAACACTTGTCAAGTCTCATCCTAACATTTATACATATTGTATTCTCAGCTGATAAGGTAAAATTTAAATATTTGTAAGATAAATATGTAAGTACATATATTACTTATTATGAAGTCGGTTAAAAAGAGGTAACACACGTGGTGAAGTGATATTCTTGATGATTTCACACTACTGTCTGACTGTCATGTCGAGAAGTCATTGTATTTTTTTACAATAGGAAATCGCCAAAGGTAAGTTCCTAAGGTTTTTCAACTCTTTAATTATTTTGAATTTGGAACGTGTTTATTATGTTAAGAACTTCTTTTGATTTACCGCCGTTTTACATATTTTTTTCGTGTTTATTATCAAATTACAATATGGAAGGGGGGTGTTAAAGAAAATAGCACTGATTGCTTTGCACAAAGTGGGCATGGAGCCGTCGATCATATTCAAGACACTTCAAAAGCTTGGTTTTACCCTTATATTCGTATATCGTACTATCGACAGCTATACAACACTTCCTCTGTTGAAGACCATAAATGATGAAAAAGGCTGTTAATGCTGTTAAAGTCAGAATTGGCCGAAACCCCATCAGGAAACAAAAAATCTTCTCGCGAGAAATGAAGACTCCCGCTAGGACTCTGTCGCGTATAATAAAACAAGATCTGAAGCGCGGCGCTTATCATCGATATACAGGATATGCCCTAATAACCAAGCCCTACAGTTGAAGAGAGTGGATCAATCAAAACGCCCTCTGTCACGATACGCAGGTGAAAGGCACAGAAGTATCCCCTTTACTGATGACAAATTTTCAATATTAAAGAGCACTACATCAAGTTCTAAAGATCTGTGTACGCACACAGTTCTAAAGAAGCCACCCAAGCCTAAGTGGTAGGAAAGGTACAACGTGGTCATCGTCTTGCGTCACAAAGGCGTTAGTCTATATGAGTTCGTCTTATCAAGGAGTCACAAAGCTCCATTTTATGAATAAGGGAGTGAAAACTTCAGCCATAATCTAATAAGAGACTGTCTTAGATCGTGTTGTGAAAAGATTTATGCTCAAACAGATTACAGGCCTGTATCAGAGCGATATTTTTTTTGCTGAGACATCCATAAATATACCTGGTCGGGTCATAAGTTCTGTCAAAACCTTATTATTTTAATTTTGGAATACTGGCCAGAAATACTTTGACTAATTTTAAAAATAGAACATTCCCGCTTGCCGAAAATAAAAAATAAATTCATTTTCATTCATTTTCAAATATGGAATGGTCGAAGAAGGAAGAAGTCGCGGTTTGAGACTTCTTCCCGCGCTTTTGACGAGTGACATGTTTGTTATACATAATTTTTTTACAATTCAGTATAAGATTAGTTTTATGTCACAATTTTGATAGTATTATGTAACATACACAAACATTGTTCAACTATAGACGCAGGGATTCATTTGCTTAAAAGTATATTCGCGGCATGGGAAGGTTCGCAAGATGCCTTGGGAATTTTCTGTGATCTGTCTAAAGCGTTTGACTGCGTGCACCATGACACTCTTGTCAGAAAATTACACCACTACGGTATCAGGAACAAGGCTCTCGAACTTCTGTCTTCTTATCTGGGCAATAGGATACAGAAGGTCGATGTTAATGGTAAAAGATCTTCGGGGTCCCCTGTAGTTATGGGAGTCCCACAGGGGTCAATTCTAGGTCCATTCTTATTTTTAGTATATATAAATGACTTACCTTATTATGTAAAGGATAAACATGAGATTGTATTGTTTGCGGATGATACCTCTTTGACATTCAAAATTAATAGACAGTTAGATAATTATGACGAAGTTAACGATGCTCTCTCTAAAGTTATGCATTGGTTTAATGTTAATAATCTGCTTTTAAATGATAAAAAGACTAAAGTAATTAAGTTCTCAACACCTAATGTAAGACAGGTGACTACCAATGTCAATGTTAATGGAACTAATTTAGCCCCTGTGGAGACAACTGTGTTCTTGGGTATAACAATTGACTCCAAACTACAATGGGGCCCACAAATTGAAAAATTATCAGGAAAACTAAGTTCTGCAGCCTATGCAGTGAAAACTATTAGACGGCTCACTGATGTTGATACGGCTAGAATAGTTTATTTCAGCTACTTTCATAGTATTATGTCATATGGAATTCTTCTTTGGGGTAACTCCGCGGACATTAACACCATCTTTTTATTGCAAAAGAGAGCCATAAGAGCTATCTACAAACTTGGTCCCCGGGAGAGCCTTAAAGAAAAATTCAAAGAAATAAATATTTTAACAGTCGCATCGCAATATATCTATGAAAATCTTTTGTATGTCCATAAAAACATATACTCATTTTGTAAAAAGAGTGATACTCATAATATAAATACTAGATATAAGCATAATCTTGTGTTACATGCAAGCCGTCTCCACAAAATAAGTAATTCTTTTATGGGGCAATGTATACGGTTCTATAACAAACTTCCCAGCAATATAAGAGAATTGTCAATAAACAAATTTAAAACTACTATTAAAGCCAAATTGTGTAGCAGGGCATATTATAAAGTATCTGACTATATTAATGATAAAAATGCCTGGGAGTGAGTCGATCCAATTGTAATGTAATTAATAAATTATGTAAATTTGTTTGGATACCAAAAGAGGGATGCCTGAGTTTTTTGGCAGTATTTTTATCAGTGCTCACCTAGTCATGAACTGCACGGTAGGGAAAAAAATTGTGACGATTCCAAACAAATGTAGCCATTTTTACGGAATAAAAAGATTTTGACTTTGACTTTGACATAAGTGCTAGTGAAATTATACAGTAATGAAAAATCTCAAATATAACACGTTTATGCACTTTTTGGAAGACGTAAATAAGTTCATCAAGAAAACCTTGTAAAAATCACTATCGGAAACAAATTTTACGGGTGGTATTTAAACTGGGTTGATTGGGTCTGGGTACCCTTCCCAAGTATTTTTTCAGCACAGTTCCTGAAGCGGGAACGTAGAATAAATATTTTCAAATGGTTCTAAACTGAAGACTTTGACACTGGCATAAAGTAGCAACACTATTGCCATATATTCGCCGAAACCCCATCAGGAAACAAAAAATCTTATCGCGAGAAATAATAGAATATATATGTATATAAAAAAAAAGTCGCGGTTATCGCGTTGTACCGCTGTGGTTACGCGCCAAAAGAGATTTTCAACATTCTACAAAAATTGAAAATAATACTACGGTTTATTTATCGCACTATCAAACGATATACTAAAGATTCAAGCTTCGAAGATCGTAAGAGGAGCGGCCAACCTCGCACATTAGGACATCAGCGGTCATCAAAGCAGTGAAGGCGCGAATCCAAAGAAATCCCGTGCGTAAACAAGTAATCTTAGCTCTTCAGATGGGATTAGGCAGAACCACTGTTAAATGAAGACCTGGGACTACGAGCTTATCGTAAAAAAATATCGTAAAAATACCGGACATTTATTTAACGAGCGTTTGAAAAAAAGTAGGATGAAAGATCTCGCGCTTTGTTACGGCGGTACGCGGGAAAAAAATACCGCGAAATTTTGTTTTCGGATGAAAAAGTTTTTACCATCGATCGAAGAAAGTTACAATAAACAAAATAATAAGGCCCACAGTTGTGAAGAAGCGAGCGCGTATTCCGAGGGTCCAGCGAGGGCATTATCGTTCATCAGTCATGGTTTGGCTTGGAGTCTCATATTCAGGCTTAACTGAGGTAGTGTTGCCCATTGCAAGAACAAGACGAGACTTAAGCCAGTCTTGGTCTTGCGACAATACACCTAGTCTTGGGCTTGGTATTGCGCTCTCAGTCTTGGTCTTGGTCTCGATCTTGCAGCAAGAGTCTCGCAAGTCTCGCAAGTCTTGCAAGTCTTGCAATTAGCAATTAGCATGTCGCTATTTAAATTGACATAGACATAGTTAAGACTATCCAAATTAATAAAATCAACTTGACAATATTTTAAAGGCATTGTCTGTCAAGATAGATAGTGATAGACCCTCGCCTTATATGAAATGGAAGAGTTATAGAGTAAAAACAATTTATGCAACTTACCATTTATTTAAATTTAACATAAATTAACACAAAGCAATATGCAATAGCTTTGCGTATGGTTACTTTATATTAATTCTTTTGACCAAGAATTAATACAAAGTAACCATCTGGCTGACTCATCACTTAACTTATTTCTATGTTTTCTAATTATTAAAGATGCTTTAGAAAGTTTACAAAATAATCTCTCAGCAGGTACTGGAAATCACCAGCTACGTCTCATGTGTCCTCCACCACTCTAATATGTCTTCCGAGCTTGTAGCTCTCGGTTTACTTAGATACTCCTCCAATTCGTCAATAACTAAGCCTTGAAGACCAGATTCGTAGGACGTAGAGGGGCATGCATACAGTTTTTCAAAGTCTATTATGTCTTCATCTTCACAATCACATTCTTTTTTTTCATTTCTTGGTAATTCTGGAGACTTTGACACCGAGTGTAGTCTTTTATATTCTTTGTAAAGTTCATTAAATTTGCGCAGGCTTTCTGTTTTAATTTGTTTCCCCCATAATGTAATTTCAAAAGTCTGAGCATTGTGCCTTGGGTCTAAAATTAAAGTGGTACAGTAAATCCAGTTGCTCTTCTTATAATGCTTAAGCATTTTATTTCGGGCTGCTTGGAAACCCAGAAGGAGACTTTCACCTACTTCGGTTCGATTAGGTTTCTCATCTAATGGTTTTACCATGAATTCAATTTTGTCAAGCAAAAGATTGAATGATACAATGACTAGAGGTAATGTAACATATTTTTCTCCACCAAGTTTTGTTGACAAAAGTTTAAAGTTTATTAGCTTACTTACTTAACTTATATATTTTTTCGAGGATTTGCCATATGTTAATGCCAGTTCTTACTTTTAAACCAAATCCAATCATATCATGTGTAGAATTCCATCTCGTTGGACAATCGAGTATGGGATTCAGATTTGTTGGCACGCCAGCTGCTTCACAAGCAGACTGGAACTTCCTCTTAAATATCTTTTTATTTTACTGGAAATACTGCGTAATTTTGTAATAGCTGTACGTGAGTCAGCAATATTTAGCACATATTCTTCATTGTCCTCGGTTTCGTCTTCATAGTCTTTATACTGCTGTTTTTGTTCTTCATTGTCAGTCTCACTGTATAATGCTAAGGTCTTTAATAAATCTTGCACACCAAGGTTCAAAATGTGAGCAAGGCACCGGAAATGTTGATTGTCTGCATCAAAATGTAGCAGCTGTTTGTTAAGCTCATACATAAATTTGGTATTTGCAGATGCGTTGTCGACCGTAATACCCTGTATTTTATCTATTACTAGCTATGCCCGCGACTTCGTCCGCGCGGAATAGTTTTTTTTTTATTATTTATTTATATTAATAAAAATAAATAAAATTTCTAAAATATAGGTAGCCTAAGTTACTCCTTAATACATCAGCTATCTGCCAGTGAAAGTCCCGTCAAAATCGGTCCAGCCGTTTCAGAGATTAGCCGGAACAAACAGACAGACGGACAGACAGACAGACAAACAAAAATTGTAAAAATATTCATTTTGTTATATGTACCGTGTATATATCCATATGCATTTAGTAAGAAGCGGTTATTTTAATATTACCTACAAACAGACACTCCAATTTTATTTATCCGTATAGATGTCATATTCCAATAAACATTCATGGAAAATCTTTGCAATATCTACACCGGTATGTCGACTGCGCGATGGTATAAAATCAAAGTCTACAGATCGATACTTCCATTCGTTATCTACTCGTATATAATGAATAGTGACCCCGTAGTAACTCCTACCAGCAATGGACGTCCATCTATCAATGGTTAAATGTCATTTTACCTAAGTAATGTCGCAGTCGATTTTTAACATGCGTTTGTAGTTCTCCAAATCGCTCTTTGACTTTCCTTCTAAGTGCCGTCCTTTTAGGAAATACCCTATTCGAGCAAATCGATCGAAAATATTCTTGTGTATATTCGCCATCGAAAAATGAAAAGGGAAGATATTTTATTACAATCCAATCAACTGTAGCTGTCATGAAGTTGTCATTGTGGTTTTCAGATTCTTACTGAAACAAATAATAAAACAGTGTTAATACTTAATAATATAAGAATGCAAACATACTACTTTTATTTTCTATGACCGAGGTGTGGGAAGTATAAGGTAAATTTGTAATGTTTACAGGCTTTCGTGCAATACGCGGTAGTTGTATGTGGCTGTTTGTCTTTTGTCTGACTACACTCGTCCTCGTCATTCTTATGGGTGATAGCTGAAAATCAGTGGTTGTTTCATTTAAGCAACGCTATACACTGAGCTATAGCACATTTGCGCTACTGCGGCACACACACACTCGCACAAACACCTGAAACGTTCCCTGTAGTATAGCGAAACTATGTTTTAAGTTAACAGTGTAGTTATATCGATGTACATTTTATTGATGTGTGTGCATGAAGTACGTAAATAAATGATTTATCTATCTACTATAAGCTATCTATAAAAATATACTATAGGTACTGTCAGAATTACGGATTTTCCCATGGGAATATTTTCCCATGATAAAAAAAAACCTATGGCTGTCTACGGGTATCAAACTACCTTCATGCCATATTTAATTATTATCCGTTCAGCGGTTTAGTCGCAAAAGTGAAGCAAGTTTGCGTAAAAGAGCAAATTAATTAGTTAATTACGTACAACAATACAACATATAGTATAAATTTTTTATACAACTGTAGGGTGACAAAAAAGCATACGGCCTACCTATGGTAAGTGGTTACCGTAGCCTATAATAATTAGCAACACAAAACTATCATCAGTGCGTTGTCAGCGCCGCTGCTATCGTAGCCCTTTCTTTGGAACCTCACTCACGCGGAGGAACACAACAACCCTCTTGGAGTTGGTATTTGGTTGCAATATTCTGTGAGGTGGAGGCACTTCACCAGTCGAGGTACTCCCACTTACTAGTCCTACTACAGTAAATGCTGTGCTCTACCTCTCTTTCGTCAGAGCCTCGTTCGTTGATCAGCAAGGTGTACCACGGGCAGGTGAGGTTCGCTTCTATTCTAAGATGATTTACGATGACGAGTCATAAACAATTTTTTTTTATTTTTATAAATATGTAATGTAAATAATTACCTACAAGTACAGGCATCCATAGGAGTACAAATTATTTTAAGCCTCGCTTAATTCTGTACATGTAATTGTAATCGTTACCTTAATGTATAAATTGTATAACAAATACAAGACCAGCTAATATTGTATATAAATAATACACTACAAAATAACAAATATAGATTTTGATATATTTTTATAAAGAATTGTTAAATTTATATTATGTATTTATTCCTTTGAAATCAACTTTGTTCCTTCGTTGTTCCAAAATCATCTAATTACACGTGTCACTCCTGATTGGTGCATTCCGGGCCTCACTGACCGCGGTTTCAGGAATAGAAACGTGGCAAACTAAACCAAGGTGGGCCTCTTGGTACGTTTCTAAAGAGTATTTTGTATTGGAAGGGCGCATCCTTATACGTCGATGATCTGCACGTGGTGCACCCTGCCAATCAGCGAACGAGGCTCCGGAAAAAGGGAGGTAGGGCACGAAGATAGCCCGACTGGGGAAGAACCTCTACCTACCTTACAGAAAACCGCAGCCAAATAACAATTTCCTAGATTTCTAGAGGGTTGTTGTGTTCCTGCGAGTGAGTAAGGTAACCACTAACCAGTAGTAAGCTCCTGTGGAGTTGCTGCTTTGGCAGCTGGGGTGGCAACGCGCGAGCGATACTCCCTGTATTATGAGAGTTCATAGGAGACGGTAACCTCTTCACATCAGGCGGGCCGTATGCTTGTGTGCAACCCGACTTGACATAAAAAAAAGTAGAAATAGAGATTAAATCGTAAGATTATAGTAATTACGTACAAACGTACGTAATTAATTACGTATAAATATTTTTTTTAAATACTACCTATAAAAAGTGTTTAAAATGTATGTATCACCCCGCGACTTTATTCAGGTATATAGGTAATTACGGTAATTAATAAGGTATGTAACATATTTTTTTCTCACCTGTATATTTTTCCAGCAATTATAAAAAACTTGTGATATCTCCACTTAATGTTGGTTTCTTTACAGGAATAAATATTTGCGATTCCTTTTCGTGAAAAGATAGAAAAAGGGAGGTAGGGCACGAAGATAGCCCGACTGGGGAAGAACCTCTACCTACCTTACAGAAAACCGCAGCCAAATAACAATTTCCTAGATTTCTAGAGGGTTGTTGTGTTCCTGCGAGTGAGTAAGGTAACCACTAACCAGTAGTAAGCTCCTGTGGAGTTGCTGCTTTGGCAGCTGGGGTGGCAACGCGCGAGCGATACTCCCTGTATTATGAGAGTTCATAGGAGACGGTAACCTCTTCACATCAGGCGGGCCGTATGCTTGTGTGCAACCCGACTTGACATAAAAAAAAGTAGAAATAGAGATTAAATCGTAAGATTATAGTAATTACGTACAAACGTACGTAATTAATTACGTATAAATATTTTTTTTAAATACTACCTATAAAAAGTGTTTAAAATGTATGTATCACCCCGCGACTTTATTCAGGTATATAGGTAATTACGGTAATTAATAAGGTATGTAACATATTTTTTTCTCACCTGTATATTTTTCCAGCAATTATAAAAAACTTGTGATATCTCCACTTAATGTTGGTTTCTTTACAGGAATAAATATTTGCGATTCCTTTTCGTGAAAAGATAGTAGATGCTTCCTTAATCCTGAAGTGTTCCTATTTTTCATTTTTATTTCAATTTTTTTATGTTGGCACAATTTGCATATAGCAATTTGAGACGCATGAATTATTTCGAAAAACTCATCAAATTTTTTTTTAGATCTATCATTACAACTATTTGAATCTTCGTCACTCATGCTAAATTGTAAACTTATCTATCACTCTGAGAATACCTAATTAGCGTAGATATATGTGGGAGAACAATTTAATACGCTAGACTTGAAGCGAAGCGCAATTGAGAATAATGTATGTATGTATGTATATCTTCACCGTCTTCACGCTCAGTCCCTTGCGGGGTAGGCAGAGAGAACCGAGCGCGGTCAATTAATAATTAATTGAGAATAAATGAATTTAAAATGAAAACTCCTATTTATAAGCACACGCTGTAAGACCGTTTTAGGAAAGTTCGGCATTCTTTGATAAAAATAATGATTCTTTGAAAGATTAAAAAAACAGAATCGTCACCAGCTATGTATGACGTATACGTAAATGTAAATAATATATTGTGTGCATTCCTCTTTGATGGAATTAATCTACATTCATTAAATTAAATTCGCCTAGGTACTAGAGCACAATATAAGTTGATATACCGACAGTCCAATATAAACGTAGGTACCTATATAATATATGTATTCAAATTGAAATAGGTTATTTATCCCCACAAATTACAAGTAAGTACCTATGTTGAAAGTGTAGTATAGGTAATATATATCTCCACAATTTATAAGTATATAGAAAATGCAATTTGTGGGAGATCTGATACTTTAAACTAAGCCGGGGTTTGTTTTTTTAAAAGCACCAGGTATATAATATAATAATATATAATAGGTATATCTTGTTATTATTACAATGAATGATTATAATATCTACCTATACTTACGACTATTATATTGCTTGTTCCTTAATGAGACAGTCGACCCTACTTTGCTCACTGTTGTTGACGAGCGTTTTTTCCTCTCTTTATATGGTGGCAATAAAGATGATGATTCTCTTGATAGTCTTAGATTATATATATATAACCGATTCGCCATGTGACAAAGAATACATTTAACTTATCTTCACTTCCTCCAACACAAGACGCAGCCCACTTGCACCGCCTCCGAGTCTATAATCAGGTCAAGTCATAACTCGGGAATTAAAACAATAAGACTGGGGCT
This sequence comes from Pyralis farinalis, assembly GCA_947507595.1. Taxonomy (NCBI): domain Eukaryota; kingdom Metazoa; phylum Arthropoda; class Insecta; order Lepidoptera; family Pyralidae; genus Pyralis; species Pyralis farinalis. Next base: position 31,912,849 of record OX382265.1, read on the forward strand.
GGAAAAGGAAATGGACAAGTATTGATGTTCAAAGTACAAAACCTTCAGCACCCTCTGAGCTTCTAAAGTTGATATTCTGCCGATGCAAAGGAACCTGTATATTTTTATAATATTATAGAGAATTTTTCTAACATGTTGTCGTGAATATTTTTGTAGCGTGCGTAAAATGATCTAGCGTTTAACATTTTTTCAGATGTGCGTTCATGATAACGCAAAATGTTTCTGCGCGTGTTGTAATCGTTTCTATGTAGTATTTACCTCGTCACCCGTTAAAAATGGCAGAATTATTTACTAATAGAATCATGTGTATGACGCGTACTTTGGTTGAAAGGTTTAAGGTGGTCACAGAACCAATTTCTCGCATGGGATATTATGTTTTTGTACCTATTACATAATGAAACATATTAAATTATTACAAATGTAGCCCCTTTTCGCATAATTATAATCTTTGAGAACGAATATAAGAGGTTTAATAGTTTCAAACATATTTAAACTTTTCTCATTACATAAACTTCAATTATCATTATAAAAGGAAGGAAAGAAGGAAGGAAGAAGGAAGGAAGGAGGAAGGAAAAAAAAACGAGGAAGGCCAAGACTTACCTATCATGATCAGATTGGTCGTGTTCTATCAGAAGGTGATGTCAGGAGCCCTAGAAACCGGCGAGCGTGCATGAAAAGAGCAATGAATGTGAAAGAAGCGAGTGAGGTATGTAAGGATCGAGTCGCGTGGCGCTCGGTTCTCTCTGCCTACCCCGTAAGGGATTTGGCGTGAAGTTATAGATAGATAGATAGATCATTATAAAAAAATCAACGAAAAATATTTTCATTTTTTCAAATTTTTCTCTTCACAAAAATCAATAACAAATATCGGATTACATAAGATGTTGTTATTTTTGCAAAAAGTTATACAAATCTATGTTTTTCAAACTATATTTATATGACAATCAAATATACGGCCCATTTGAGGTAAGGCGGGTACTGATTGGAAAACAAAGAGCATTGCTCGCGTATCATCACTCTCGGTGCTAATGTACCAATTTCTCAATAGCGTACTCGTAATCTCACATACTCGTAGGAACACAAAAAGGTGTTTGTTTCAGTCTTTTGTCAGTCAGGCTACTTTTTAGAAGCAATTTAATCTAAACTACTCTAATTAGTTAATAACAACCAATAGCGGCTGGCACCCACTCACAACTATTAGTGGATTGACGGTTCACTGCTCTGTGCTGTGCAGTCCACTTACAAGGATTGATCAGCATGTGTGCGGATAGACGGTAGCATGTCACCCTGGTTTGATGTCAAAATTGGTGTCAAACAGGGTTGCATGCTATCTGCTAGGCTGTGTATCCTGTATCTCGATAGTTGTCTGCAGAGAATAAGGTCAACGAATGTGGGATTGCGCATGGGTGACCTAGTGGTGAACTGTCTGCTGTATGCAGACGATGCCGTGCTATTAGCAGATACACCATCTAAACTGCAAACACTGGTAACAACGATGAAAGACGAATGTATGGAGAAAGGCTTACTACTGAATGCGAAGAAAACAAAGATAATGGTATTTGAAAGAGAAGAATCCAGAACTAATGTAAGGATTACGATTGATGATGAAGTGTTGGAACAAGTGGATCAGTTTGTATATCTTGGATGCGCTTTCAGCAGGGATGGAAGGTACACCGCAGATGTGGAAAGACGAGTGAGTGCTGGGAATAGTGTGAATGGAGCGTTGGGAAAACTTCTTGGCAGTAAAAACCTGAGCCAGAAAGCACAACTACACAATGCAGTGTTGGTCCCAACGCTAACTTATGGAAGCGAGAGCTGGGTATGGCAGAAAGAGCATGAAAGTAGAATAAACGCGGTTAATATGCGAGCGCTGCGCAAAATTTGTGGCGTAAGGCTTGTAGACCGTATTCGCAATGATGATGTTAGAAATAGAGTTGGTCTGAAAGAGAGCCTCGGTGTTAAAATAAGAAGAGGCATGCTTCGATGGTACGGGCATGTAGAAAGAATGTAAGATGAAAGAATGACGAAGCAGATATACAAAGTAAAAGTGGAAGGATGTAGGAGCCGGGGAAGTCCAAGACTTACCTACCATGACCAAATTGGTCGTGTTCTATCAGGTGATGTCAGGAGCCCTAGAAACCGGCGAGCGTGCATGAGAAGAGCAATGAATGTTAAAGAAGCGAGTGAGATATGTAAGGATCGAGTCACGTGGCGCTCGGTTCTCTCTGCCTACCCCGCAAGGGATTTGGCGTGAAGTTATAGATAGATAGAAAGTTGCAATTTAATTTAAAAAAAAACTAATAATTAAAATCGAGCAATGGCCCGTAATATAGTAATAACGAACTGATGATTAATGAAATAAAATACTTCTCACATCATTGAATATAATATCCATAATACGAGTATTTTGTACAGGGACTTAATAAGTGTCATGAACAGGCCCAGTTTTAGTTTTATATATTATACAGTTTAAGATCCGCAAAATTTTATTGATCATGAAGTGAGGAGTTGGACGGTGGAACGGTTAAATAATTTATTAATAGCCTCTTCGTCTTAGGACTCACTTGGTTGCTTTTGACGAGTGTCTCATAAAATACTTGGTGACGTAGCGTAGGTTTGACGATGTAGTAAAAAACCTAGACAAAATATATAATTATAGAAAAAAAGTCTCTGCTTATTTTGATAAGGGGAATAAAAATTAAATTTTTATATTATCGTTTCTTTGGAAAGGTTGAAAAAATTTGATGTATTTTGTTTTATTTATGTACTTTATAATATTCGTACTTTAGTAGTGTGTACTATCTAGTGTAAGTAATTACCAAAGAAAATGAAAAAAAGACCATGGTCGAGTTCAGTTTGATGAAGAAGCCGAATTTGTCCATGGCTTCTAATCAATTGTAAAACTCTTTGACCTGTCACGATGCACATGTGATTCTAATAGCAAATAATTCTGCCACTTTGAACATATTTCCAAAATTTAAAGCTATTTGCAAAACCTTAAACATATTTGTTGGTTTCGTCAACACTTCGAGCTAATTAAGATTTCGTTCCAATTTTTTTAATCCGGAAATATCGGATCCAATTGCTCTGTAAATTGTTCTTGAACTCCAGTAAAAACGGATTATCTTTTTCCCAGTCATACACCAAAGCGTCCAGTGGTAGCAATTGGAATGAGAGCGTCATTCAGTACATCAATTCTTAACAGCTGATTTACATGATCTGGATCTGCATTATTAGGGAATTCGGATGGGAAGATGTTTCGATGATCTCGATATAAATTAAAAGTAACATCAGTGTCAACTTCCCCATTGTCTAACTTAATATCACTGCCAGGGTTTTCCATTGTTTCTTCCAACCAACCAGATTAAATATTAGTTTCTGTGTTACATTCTGAAAATATGTTACAAATATTAGTGAATAGTAAAATTAACATATGTAACTACTGTGATTTATTAAGAGACAATAATTATGCAAATTAAATATCTGCAGTATGTGGAGGGATAATACTATCAGTGTCATTTGTTGTATTTAAAACTACTGTTCCCTCGTTAAGATTACTAATAGATGGCTCATTATCAGGATGAAACCTGGCCACAATTATAACATCCATGGCTGTTGTAAAAAAATCAAACTATTTAGAAAAATGCATGCGCTGAAGAAGAAACAGTTAAAATAATCTTTTATGCAATCATTTCAAAAAATATTGCATCTACTTTGAAGCCACCTCATAAAAATATCCAAATTATAATAAGCTTATTTTTATTTAAGAATCTTACAATTAGTTGCAGAAAGAACATTCGTCGACAGGAATATGTTCTCAGATGGAAAAATTACGTATTTGGCACCAATAAAAGTTGCTGTCATCCAATTTTTTTATCATACCGTCATAATTTGGAAAGGATAAAATGTGGTAATGAATACAAATATTTTGTTAAAATATTTTGTTTTTCCTTGTAGTACAATAAAGATTATACAAACAAACAAATTTGTACTGTGCCCACAACCAAAACATAAATCGTGTTTTCCAAAATGCGTGGCCATGGCCATGTTAAATTCTGTTGCCAGACTAATTAAGAGATTAATCGTACGTTTAATGTCAATAAATAGATATAAAGCATGCCCAAAGAATCTCGTTAACACAGCCAATATTTATTTCATATTGCATCTTTAATCAAAATAATAATGTAAGCAGAAACATAAACTGTTCACACCAATTAAGTTGAGCACATGTCAGTCCTGTTTAATTTGAAGAAATTTACAGGAATACTTACGTATTAATGGTAAGCTGCTTGCAAATATCTCAGTATGCACGTAATCGACACCAAAAAGATTTCAAACCTATCACTATCATAAAAATAAACAATAAACTTCTTCATTTATTAGACTTGGAAGAGAAACTATCTGCTGACAAAACAACTAACTTTAAAATGATTTTCTAGCATGATACAAAATCGCAATTATAGCGCCACCATGAAAAAAATATGATAATATATCCGAGAAAAACAGGGCATGGTAATAATCATATATTTCACGAATTTGAGTAAGACGAATATATTTTACCACGTTCTAGCCTATATCTTGGACACTGTAGTGCCCATTGTGAAGCCGCAGACAGATGGCCTACGGTATTTTAGTACCTAACCAAAGTGAAACGAGCAGTGATCATGTCACCGGAACGATGACGACTGTTATAGAATCGATTACTCAAGTAGTTTTTATAAACGCATTGGATCAAAAATTATCTTGTATCATGGCAAAGGCGAATAATCATAAGAAGCTAGTCTTTTGGTTAAAATGTATAAGGCAAGACTTAAAAAACTTTTTAGGACTTTTTAACTGAAGAAAATAATCGAACATCTACAATTAAGATTATAAAATGGTTCAAAGCTGAAAACGTGGCTGTATGCGCTAGATACATTTGCCTTGACCCTTGAGGATAAAAAGAGCCAAAAAAAAAGCAAAGCATAATTTAATTCATAACCTTTTCCTCGATGTAAGTTCATTCATGTTTTCTCTTGAATTTCATCTGTAAATTGCGGTCAAATATTCTTAGTTCTGAAGATGGTTCCCACGTTAATGTGGAATTTATGCGAAATGCTATGTTGTTAATGAATTCCATTAAACAGCGACATGATATTGAATTACTTTCCGTTTCTATCGTATTATTTCGCTGCGCAATTTTATTGTGCTATGTATTGAATAGATTTTTGTTGTGAATATTCACTAGCATCGTTATGGCAGTGGCATACACAGAGGCAGATAAATTGAAATTGTATCAATTTACGAAATCGTTGGCTGTGAAGGTGGCTCAAATTGTAGTCCAAAGCAGGCGAGGTAAAAAAGTAACACACGAATTACATACAGCAAATTCGACAGATAAACACTCTTCATCACCAAATAATTTACAGTGGGTGAGTATAACTAAGTCTTTAAATCTCCATGTGCGTTTGGCTGACTTATGTGTATCTATTGCGATCATCATGATTATCGAATGCACTTGGCGATTGTTCTAACGCTTCCGCGAACAATATTTTAATGTCTTCTTCCATCAACAGTACGTCAATTCTACTAAAACAACTGCAATTGCACTTTTGCGCGGCGTGTGTTAAAATGTGTACATTTTGATGTTTCGTTATTCTGTTAAGCAATCTGACAGCAGCGACGTTGCAGCAACCCTGCAGTAAATGACTATTCTGTTAAAAAACCTACACTGTACATACTTGTACGTTTCCTGCAATATAATTGTATTCTGATAAATTGTTTTGACATTTTTATAGCGGTGACAGAAGTTTTGAAGGATTTTATTTGCAGTTTTGCTAATGTTAGTTTTTAACAACTTTTGCGAACTAAAATTAATATTCTAAAGCGGTGATTTACATTAAAAACATTTGTTTTGTGTTGTGAGAGGTTTGTGGGAATATATGGTTAAGTCCATATATTCCCACAAACCTCTAAGGGCAGGGGCTTGAAACATTATGTAAAAATCCAATTTTTTGATTAAAAGATTTTAAACATGACAGGTGTTAAGTAGTTCATTCGCAGAATACACACAGTTGCAGCGTAGTTGCGGTGCAGGAAATTTTAATACACATTGTCACTGCACTATTCGATGTAAATGACAAGCGTAAATGTGTAGCTGCAGGTTTTTAGTAGAATTGGCCTACTGTACTTTTTCTGACAGCAGTCTACTCATAGAATCATCATTAACAATTTTTATTTATAGTTCAGCTTATCCATTCCTGATGAACCCGAAGTAAATCATGAGACAATAGGAGTGCTAAATGGGGGTGTAGTGGATGCCCTCACTAAAGTACTATGTATAGAAATCTCGTTACGGACTAATGATGGTGAAGGAATGGTCTTAGAACACTGGACCATGAAGATTATACCTGGCAAAAGTGAAGTCAATACAAATTCCTTATCAACTGTATATTATCGTATGAGTATTTTACTGAAGACAACATTAACTATAACAAGAATGACACCGGCCTACAAAATGTCAAGAGCACAACACAAAGAGTCATACAAAATTTTCCACAAAATATTCAATGGTGAACCCAATTTCAAATTGTTAGGTAAGTGTCTATATTGTACCTAAGTTTATGATTTAAAAAATATTAAAAATGACTTTCTGAAGTTATCTGCGAATAGCAAACTAACAGGCCTAGTGATATAAGTATAATATAGACATAAACTTGTAAAGGAGTTCAATAAAAACACAGTTTTAACTGACTTCAAATAGGTGGTGGATCTCAATTCATGTGTATGATTTTTTGTTTGCATTTTACTAGCTACGATTAGCGTCAATTTTTTTTATGTAATACGTCATTTGGTGAAGCGATGACTTTTTGATATGTCAAATATTGGGATGTTAATTCAATTTGGCAGTTGAGTACAACATAGAGAGAGATGCATTTATGTCAAATGTATGTCTAAGTTGTTGCATCCTAAGAGATTCATTTAATATTTGAAATATAGTTAAAAAGTTATTATTTTTTCATACTTATTTCCCAGAAATTCACTTGGAAATCTTATGCTGTGGCAAAAGTCACACATATAAGCTGAGCCATAATTTTAATGAACCAATAGAACTTTGCTAAAACTTCATTTGTAAAAGAGACACAGGCTATTTCTATTAAATACCTCAAATATTTTTGAGAAAATAAAAGCTTAAGGGTTTTCAGAACATACTCTATTTGTGTACTAAAATTATATAAGTTCTACTTTCAAAGCCTTATAACTATTTTTGTAAGAGAGATTAACTAACATCCATACATCCTCTACTAAGTAGGATATACCTACAAGACATATCCTGAAAGCATCATTGGCAAATCTGCTGTGTTGAAGCTTGGTAGAAAGGTATTGCAGTGTCATTGACACTATGGCTCTGAGTAGTGAGCTAAGATTATCGGCAAAAAATTCCTTAGTTTTATATTGTTCTAATATAAAAAAGCAAAATGGTGATCACCTGAGTTATAATGATTTTAACTATAGACTAAATGCCTATTAGCAGCATTACAAGGGAGTGGATTCTCATTATATTATTTCATAGCACTAAGTATTATTTTGTTCTGTTGACGGACTTATTTCTTTATACTAGTACATAAAAGAAAGTGTCATGTTTGTTGAACATGTGATTCCGGTGGGATTCTAAGTGGATAATTATTTAAGTTGCAAGTAACAATGCAGTTTCATCATTCAGTTTTGGTGCTGACATTAAATATACTGAACAGGGTCAGTAGGCGTTCACAGTATGTTAGTGGCTGCCTTCTATAAGTAAAATGTTTAATACTCACTTGACTTGACATATTTTACATTCACTAATAAGTACTAGTTAAAGCTGGCTCAAAGCACCTTTTATACAAACTGCTCAACAATTATCTTCATAGATAATAAATTATTGACCTTAACCACAACTATACTATTAGGCATTTGCACAGCGAATATATATATATATATATAAAATAGTACGGTGCCTGTGACAAATCAGCTCATGACTGTTGGTTTGTTGTCTCTTTGTGAATTAGGACAGTGTCAGAAGAGAAAACGAGATTCAAATAATGGTACTGAGTGTGTACCATGTTTGTTGATGAATGTTAATTAATATCTATGGAGAATTAAATATTAGGTTACCATCAATTTCAATGCCGCCGAATAGAAAATTGGTTGCAATCAAATTCTGCATCCTCCATAGTTGTGAATTAACTTCATTACAACAAATATTTTGGACATACCATTGTATGTCAATATAGCATACCTTTCGGGAACCTCATTCACACTTCAATTTTTTCTGGCCTGGGTCTACTATAGAACATAAAGGAAGTATTGAAAATCTCAGAACAGTTGCATATGCGAGCATGTTTTTACTAGGAATCTATGCCATCCACTTTTACTTTATTTTTAATCATTTAGACGTACCTCATGAAAGCAGGCATAAAAATTGTAATGATGCTAGACAATAATGGAAAAGAATATGCTATGCATAATCTCGCAGATATAGAACAAAATTCTAATACACACCCAGGAAACAAGATCAAGGAAAACAGATCAAAAGGTCGAGGATTAAATTAAGGCTCGCATAGGCGTAACAAGCAATAGAATTGAATAGAGCTTATCTCAAAGTAGTGGATCACAAAGTTATTTATGTCTTAGGACAGTGTTCCGCAAACATTTTATGTTCAAGGTACACCTATCAAATTAGTAAAGTTCAGATTTATCATTAAAACTTTTTATTTACTATTAAAATCTATATAACATGGAAAAGATGTTAAGAAATGGAAGCCTGCCTAGGTATTGTTTTCTTAACTTTCTGACGAACTAGCCACTTTCTGCAGTTCACCTAATGACCACGGTTCACCAGTGTGTGGCGGCACACATTTTGCAGAACACTACCTTAGGATATATAAATTATGTAGATATAAGAAGAGTGTTTATATGATATCATAAGGATTCAAGAGCCCCTTTGAGAAGATTATATTTGGTACACCAGCTGATACTTGTACTACCACTGATACTTATAATACCAGTATGTCAGACATGGGGTCTATTGCAAAATGTGTCATCAGATATTGAGGTAGTATATATATGAGATCTAGGAGGACTTGGGGAAAAAGTGTTGCAACAGTAAAAGCAGAAGAACCCTTGCCATTACCATGCTTTGCTTTTTGGAAGTTACTCGCACCATGGACATGACATAGTGGACTCTTAAAACATGACTAATACATTGCTACTGCCACTGCTGATGTAACAAAGTCTCAGCAAGTTCTTGGTGACCTTACTCACAAAACCAACATTCCTTCAGTATATTATTATTTGCCGGTAGTGTTTTGTAAGTGATTAAGTAGATACTACTTCACTTAGGTTACATCTTATAAAAGATTTTATCCATGTCCATCTTATTTTTCTCCAAGGACTCATGTGTGAATCTACAAAATACACATGCATTGGTTATTCTTCTAAAGATTTTAGGGAGTCACTGAAAGTCGATTGTTACTCAAGTCCATGGCAGTGTTAGGTTTCCATTCTGACTGACGAAGACACGCTGGAGAAGGAGGACAGACACCAATCCTCTGAAATATTAGGACCGGGTATGTTGGTGCCTAATAAGTTTTATTATTGCTTCAGGTGAACAATACAAGTCAATAAAGGTAGGTGAATTGGACACACATGTCGGAACAATTGTAATACAAGTGATGCACAGAACGAAAATGACTATACTCCCTGAGGACAAAATAAAAACATCAGAAATAGGCGTTACTCCATCTGTGGACAATATTATGGTTAAAAGTGATCACTTCTACACTGAAAGTCCTAAGTAAGTTAAGCTATGAATATTTATTCCTAAACTATCCAATATTAATTCTGGTCTACGTTGGTATATTTATGGAACAATATACCCATGAGCTATGAACTTAAAAGCTTGGTTTACTTGATAATGGGTCATTACACTAGTGAAACTGAATCCTGCCGTAACTATCCGCCAAGCGTTGGAATGCCATTCACTAGTAGTAGTAGTAGCTCCTGAAAGGACAGAAAACCTATGTATATATATAATTATCATGTGAGTCATCTAGCTTGACTCAGAATTTGAGAGCATTAAAATGTAAAAAATAAACTAGTAAAGTAATTTACTCCTTTTGTTGTATCTGGTTGGGCAATGGGTCGAAAAAATCGAATTCTAGTGGTATTTGCCAGGCCCAGTCCTGGCAAATACCACTAGAATTCGATTTTTATATAGATAGAATTATATTTTTCGGATTTATGTACATATTTGTAATTATCTCTTGCTCAGCAGTGTAGGAAAGCATCGCAAGGAAATCCACGTCTGAAGAAACTATATTTTGGAAGATATATGTGTGACCTGATCTAAGAAATGTTGGGTTTTGAAGTGGCAGTCGCTCCCTGAAAAAATCTGTATATTCGCCAAATCCTATTGGATTAAGAAACGGGATAATGCTCTTAGCCTAATATTAAGAAGAAGTAGAGTTAGAATAAACAGTCATGATATTCTGTTGTATTGTATAATAAATATAGCACCACTGCAACCCGATCTAGGTTATATCAACTGAACAATTTACATAAGTGCAGTAGCCAATTATACTGTTAAAATTTTTGTTTTGAGGTGGGTGATGTTTTCATAAACATATAGGAGAGTCTAAAACTTTTGTATGACTTTCAAAGACAATATTTTCTATGATTTATGCCTGTCTAACGGACCACCCTCAAATGGGGTAATATGGGACTTCTTCCCGCGCTTTTGACGAGTGACATTGTTGCGATATTTTAAATTTTTACAATTCAGTATAAAATTAATTTTATGTGACAATTTCGATAGTATTTTGTAACATAAGTGCTAGTGAAATTATACAGTAATGAAAAAATTCAAATATAACACGTTTATGCACTTTTTGGAAGACGTGAATAAGTTCACCAAGAAAACCTTGTAAAAATCACTGTCGTTTTACGGGTGGTATTTAAACTGGGTTGATTGAGTCTAGGTACCCTTCCCAAGTATTTTTTCAGCACAGTTCCTGAACCTGGAACATAGAATTAAGATTTTCAAATTGTTCTAAACTGAAGACTTGGCTATATGGGCTAGATCCCTTTGCCTTTCCCCTCGGGGATAATAAGAACCAAAAAAAAAAATGGGGTAATATGACAGGTGTCAGATCATTTGCAGGATATGCACAGTTGTAGTATCAAGCAACTGCTCTAGTGCTGGAGATTTTAATAGAATGTATGTATTGCAACTATACTATTGATGCACGAGTAACTACAGTTTTTCGAATTGTCTTGTTTGTTACAGCAGGTATTCAAACTATTGCTTAATTTGTGGGAAATTGAATGCTTTATGGATATAGTATCTGGACTTTCCATGTCCATAACCTATTCAATTCTAAAAACCCAATTCGAATTGCTGTGGGGTAACTCTTAAATAAAACAATAAAATTCGCATTTATATTGATGCATCGCATATAACTGTGCATCTCATCTCAAACAAAATAATAATTTCAAATAATCTTCTGGTAGTACGAGTATTTTTTTTTTTGTTTTTACGCCCGACCTAAAATGGCCTCCCACAAAAGTATGACTATTCCACCCTGAGCGTGTGTTAGTCATTCTTCTGAGAGAGCACCCTCCGGGACCCGTTGGGAGGGAAGTGGTGAACACTCGTCAGTACCCTTTCGGACAGCCGAACGAGTTATGTCAGACTCTTACTGACTAAACACCACCTTGGGACTGCCTTTAGCCGGGAAGGCTTTAAAAGGTTTCATTGGAGGCGATCGCCCCAGGGGAAGTGGGACTACGCAAACTTCTGGTACTAGAAGTTGGTATTCTTATATATATTTTCTTCTCCTTCTTCCCCTGCGTTACTAGGACCTCATTTACTAATTGGCAGAGTGGATCTCATGCCTATAGGATAGGCTCCGGTTCTTAAGCTGATGGGTTATGACACATTTCCAAAGTAATATCACAGCCCAGATCAACAAATTGAGTAAACGGCACATTAATATGATTTATGACATTTTTTTTACCAATTTAATAAAATTTTGCAGAAAACATCAAAATGATAAGAAGGAGGTAGATTTGTCAAAACCGTTAACGGCGGGCGCATTTGTGGATGAAGTAAAAATTCGTGAACTGCATGATGCGTTAAGTCAGCAATTGCCTCCAGAACCTCCAATGACCTGGCTTCTAGCTGAGACTGAGAAAATGGAAAAGGTGAGTAACGTCTAAAATGATTTTATACTACATTTGCTTCGTAAAAATTACAAAACAAATATAGTATAACATCCATTTTGGAAAATAGAGTAATTATTTTTCAATATTGATTTTATACTATATTAATGACAAAAAAAATTTAGGCGATTTCTTTTTTAAAAATTCGTTATACCTCTGAGAATCTTGGACGAATAATCAGTTTTAATTCTTCAGCGTAGGCGGTAGCGTGAGGTTGCAGCATCTCTATGAAATAGTCTTACCAAAGTTACCAGTATTTTAAAAATATCTTCATGTCATTTCTGTTACATATTTGTTGTAGAAAATGAAGAATCTTGCAATGACTAAAAGGGAGGACATTGTCAAGCCTGGATGCAGCAATGAACCCAGCACTTCCGCAGCTCCACATGCTATAAGCAAGGCCATTGACGTACCTAGAGCCAAAAATGGTGACAAATACACTAGTCTCATGGTAAGAACTTCACCAACTATCTATAACTATACTATACCATTAAGTTTGCTCTTTGTTACCAAAGTTCATGATGTACAATAAAGTTTAAATAAAGAAATGTTCATAATTGATTATTAATATCATGTGTATCCATTGCTAGCCCAGAGTATTACGAGTAACATACTCTGGGAATATATACTAGTATTTGTCATAATTTTGGGAACATCCGGGCGTTAATTTGCTTGATTTTATTCACATGTTTTTGATTTCTTTTTATTTATAAGATTTTTAAATCAAATTTATAACTCAATAAACCAAACTTTGTCTCGGGCAGTAGTACTGTTTCGCTCTATTCAGCACGCTAACTTTCTTGGACGTCAGCTTGACCTCCAGCGTGACTTCGGAACTGAACTGTGCTGGAAATTTCGATACTAAGAACTTGCTTGAACTGCAAACTTGTGTCTCGATAAGGTTAAATTGGATCAAGTTTAACTTTAGTCAAGATACGCTCAATTTCAACACAAGTTGTTCAAGGCTTTCCTCCCATTAATATGCAGAAGGAATAACCGCGGGTTGATGTCCATGCTGTCAGAGCAACCATCAATAACGGCGTTTATGCATCGGTTGGATAAGAGGCTGTAGCAATCCATTTGCATAAACCCTCGAGCAGCCCATACGATCGTAACTTCGATAGAATACCCCTGTACCAGAATGCCGTCTATCTATCACCTGGAATGATTAAAAAAAAAAAAATGATCGGTGCCTCATTCGTGACAATTGACATGGGTATTAGAGTTATATGCGGCAATGGATCACTATCCTTTGTTAACCAGAGGTTGGAGTTTTCCTCATTTGGTGGACCCCATTAGAATTCTACAACGCGGCATTATTCAGAGTTACAGTCTCAGTCCTTTGTGATTATACTTAACTCTGAATCCACTTAGCACTGTTCAGTGATTCGAAGTTAGGCTGCCTATTTCGAAGAGAGGGTGATATTGTTTCTCATCTGCTATACATGTATGATTATGGAGAGCTCGATGGCGTCGTTGCGCGTGTCTAATCAAACACGCAGGTTAAGAAACGTCGACCGCAGCCCGTCTATGGATGGGCTTTTCTACCTCGAGTTTCTCCGATCTTCGGAGGGCACGTTAAGCACTCGGTCCCGGGTGTTGTCGATAGATAACAGTTAAGCTAAGTCAGTGGCCCTCGGGCGGCTTGAAAACACTGGCCTCCGCCAATCCGTATTTGAGCAGCGTGGTGGAGTATGCTCTAAACCCCTTCGGTTGAAGGGAGATCCGTATCCCTGCAGTGGGATGAGTAAGGGTTGATGGTACGTGGTGGTGGTGGTACATGTATGATCTCAAATTGTTCGAATCAAATAAAACACGCCTCGTGAAATTGCTGAAAGTACCTGAAAATTTCAGCAATGTCTTTAGCAATTTCAGTTAAACATGTAGAGCGGAACAGAGTTGTAAACTCTAATCGTTTGCAACACTCAGAGACTTATAATACTGAACTTCATCTCTGAAGTTGAAATCTACAAATATCTTAAAAAAATCGCTGATGGAGCGTTTCTATCGTCGCCTGACAAAGGTACTGAAAAGTCAATAGTCAAGTGGCAACAAGGGCGTGCTTTCAACTGTTGGGTTATGCCCTTATTAATATACTTGTTGTTGCCTTGGATATAAAGATCCGAAAATAACTAACGATGTATCGCATGCACCATCCACGTTCATCGGTGACGGACTATATCCCGCGGAAGGATGAGGGTCGTGGTCGTCGTCATTTTAAATCCAAAAACCTACATAACTGTGAGGTATGTGTATCTCAGGGAATTATACCACCGTTAAAGTGAACTGAATCATGACGTTGTAATTGTTGATAAGAGCCTTACCCCGCTATCCTTGGCGAACGAGAATTGGCTTAAGCAACTGGTGCTTACTACTCAGAGCCATAAGTACATATGAAAGGGCAATAAGCTACACGGAAGGTGCTACCGGGTTCATCTAAACCTGCTCGCATCGGTATCCTGGCTACGTTCCGGTGATCTATTTGGAGAAACCGAAGGTTTTGTCTGTGACGAATAACTACCGAAAGTATATTCTGAAGGACGGTGCGGTTGACATATGTAGAGCATGCCACAGTCCCGGTGAGTCGCTAAGGCATATAAGTTTACTGATGCTGTCATCTTGCTTACGGCGAGTACTTACGCAGGCATAATCAAGTAGCCAGAATTATACACGAGCAACTTGTACTTAAATATGATCTTATGAGGTACCATACTACAAGTATGTCCGGGGGCTTGGAGAGAGGCCAATGTGCAGCCGTTCCCCAAAAAGGGAGACCGTTCCGACCCATCAAATTACCGCCCCATTGCCGTTGTGCAAAGTCATGGAACGGATCCTTACAATCGATTGATCCGTTACCTAGAAGATCACTCCTTACGATCGTCAATATGGCTTTAGACCGAAACGATCGCCGGGTGATCTTCTAGTGTATGTGACACACCTCTGGGTGAAAAGCAATTGATAAACATGGCGAATCTATGGCAGTCAGGCTAGATTTCGCCAAAGCTTGTAATCTGGTTGGGCATAAAGCACTTCTCTCCCAACTTCCGGCATACGGTCTGCACCTCCAGCTTTGTAAGTAGATTGCTGGCTTCCTGCATGAGCGTAGAATCCGCGTCCTTGCAGATGGATGCACTTCGCAGTTCATGTCAGTGAATGCCGGTGTTTCACAGGACTCCGTCCTGTCGCCCACCCTATTTCTTCTTCATATTAATGACATGCTGCCACTTGGTAATAATTAACTAAAATTCATTGCTACGCAGATGACAGTACGTCCATGGGCGATATTTCGGGCGGCCTGGTGCTGGTCGGACAGAAATCGGTGAGAAGCACGGGAGTGTTGTCGTTGAGCTGAATCGGGTTTTGGATATCATTAGTAAATGGGGTTCCAATAACCCGGTTGAGTTTAATGCCAATAAAAATCTGGTGTGCGCGTTTACAACAAAAATGTCCCCATTCCATCCCACGCCCAGTCTTCAGGGCACTATCCTCAATATGCGAGATAATCTGAATATGCCTGGCATGGATATTCGTTGCGATCTAAACCAACGAAATTATATCGAGAGCCTCATCTTAACAGCAAAAAAAAAACTCGGGTGTCCTTAACAGGGTGCGCTGGTTCTTCATGCCGGACCAGCTTTGTCTGCTTTATAAGACTCAAGTTCGGGCCTGCATGGAGTATTGCTCGCATCTCAGGGACGGCTCCGCACAGTATCTTCTCGAGGCTCGACGATAGGTTGCAGCGACGGGCTATCCGCATAATCGACGACGAATAGGTCACAAAAAACCTAGAACGTCTACGACTTCGTAGGGACATTGGCTGGCTAAGTATATTTTGCCGCCTGTACCATGGTGAGTGCTCTGAAGAACTGTTTTCCCTTATCCCACCCTCTCCCTGCTATCATAGAACCACACCTGCAGACTTGCGATGTTATCATTCCACTGTTAGGACATTTCTTCTCGTACTAAAAAGTTTGGCAACTCCTATCTCTGTCGTACTATTAAAAAGTGGAACACCTTTCACATGTGTTTCTTCCTTCCTACAATATGGGAACCTTCAAACGAAGCGTGAAAAAGCACCTTGCGGGCCAGCGTAGCGTCAACTGACTGGACACTGTAGTCCTTTGTCAGTTGGCGCTGCAATCTAGGCTCCTCTTTTCATTTACCAACAGGCGAAGCGGAGCCACTACGCTGAGCCAATATAAAAAAAAAATGTATCAGCGCCAATTCTCGAGACTAGTCACGAATGATAATGTCACGCTCTACTGGAACTGGTCACAGACAGGATCATTGTCGCCAATAAACCTGGTTTTGTGGTAATAGATCGAGGGATGTACCGTGCAATTTCTGTTTGATGTCAGAATTCCTCATGACAAGAACCTCACCAAGACCGAGAAAGTGAAGCTTTCTAAATACTTGAATTTGGCGAGATGTATAAAGAACGCTCCTTGTGATATAATCTGGAACATCATGTTATTTCTATTAGAATACTACATCGTACCACTTTATTTTTAAATAACCGTATAGATAAATAAATATTTAATTTTGTAATTATTACATTTTTATGATATAATCTACAGGAATTTCCGTTTGCTGACGGTAGTCCCATGGCGGAGTTGGCTAACTTCTACCAGGAGTGTGTTCAAGCGAAATCCGCAAGCGACGAGTGGACGGACATCGTCGGCGATGCGAGCCGCTCCACGGATTCTGACTCTCTATCTCAACAATTGAAGATGTTTGAAAGTGCAGTTCCAGAGTTTGACAACATGGTGGCTTCCATGTTCAGTAATTCGGACAACAGTTCAGACAATTAAACATTTCACATCTATACAAAATAGAAACAATGGCGATACGCAAAGTATTTAGATAAATGTACATGTGTTAGCAGCCTCATTCGCGTTACTTGTGCCTAAAAGGTGAGAAAACGGAAGGGTCTGTCTGAAATGCATATAATCTTATTAATGATGAGCCGGGAATTCACATGTCTATGCCCAGCCCAATGGCATACTAGCTCCTTGCATATACCATTTAGTAGATTGCGCAATCTTTTAGTTTTGACATGCAATGTGGAGGAGGGTAGGTGAAGCGGCTACCGACTTGCCCGTGAATGCATGCGATAGCAGGCATTCCAGTCTAATACACTTCAGTAGTCAAGTAGCTGCCGTCGATCGAACACATGTAGCCTCCTCTCCACATACATTTCTTTTTGCTTCTTTCAACTTGTAGTCATGCTTTATTATTTATTCAACCAACTTGAATAGATTCGGCTATTGTGTAGACTAAAACGCGACTGTAATTCGAAGAGGTCCCGGTTGCGATTATTAAGTTCGCCGTTCAAAAATATCTTTTTTACAAACACGGGTACATGAAGCGTGGATGCTGTATGCATACTCCTTCTTGCTGTAACTTGCAAGAAGCAGTATGGAGTAATATGTATACATACAGTACCCAGGCTGCCATACCCTAAAGCATGTGCATGCAATTGTACCATGTACAGGTGCATTGTATTAAACTATTTAATGGTACCTGTCATTTTGTGGTAAGCGAACTACTACTGGCTATTTTGATAGTATGTTCATTCCCGGCTGTTTTTACTCAAACATACATTTGTGCCTAAATTAATCAGAAACTCCATAAATGCGGAGGAAGAGGTGAAACGTATTTCATACAAAAATTACCCTAGCTGTCGTCAACCTAATGTAGTGTCAGTATTACTACGACTTACCCATAAACTCTTATAAAAGCTCACAATCTGATCTTAAAACAAACAATGGAATGCTAGTGAATTATAATGAAATATTCACATCTTTAAAAGTTTAAATACACCACTGGGCCCTTATTTTACAAACAAAACAATGAACAATCACAAACATAACGATCATCGAAGGTGACAATTTTCGACTTCATTATACCTATCGTTTGGCAATAAGTATTGGTGTGATAAAGCGTGTAATGGGAACATTTTGCATTTTCTGTTTGCTGCTAATTTAATTAACAAGTGCATCATGTACATTTAGACCTCTCGACTGACAATATCTAGACTATCTTAATCGTCCTAAGGTGGCCTAAATGTTGAACACTAGACTATATGTATCACGAGATTAGTCAGGCTATGGACGAACTATTTAAAAACTAAATATTTTTAATACTAGTCATCTCAGTCGAAACATTTTGATTAGGTACAATAAAGCCCGGTTTTTGCTTCAAAAATTTAACAAACTAAATAATGTTCGTCACCATATAAAATATGACAAAACAGTTGTAACCACGGTCTAATTTTGTTAATGGTTGCAGTTGACCCAGCTTTACTTGGTTGTTCATTATTTCAATTGTACCTATATATTACGAATATGACCAAATTAGGGCGTTCAATACGCAGAAACTTTTCCCGTCGGTATCGAATCCATTGTAAAAATAAAGTCCTATATTCATAGATCGATATAGGACATTGCTGCGTATAAATAGTAAATCATTTTAGTGGAGAATTTTGATAAAATGTTCTCACATGTTTAGTGATGAGGCTTATTTTGGCTACGTCCACTGTTGATATGTATGTTTTATTGGCAGACGTTTTGTACTGATTCTAAATTAAATAGTTTATTGTTTTAAAGGCGTAGATATATTTGATATGTAACACACGTCGAATGTTGATCAATTTATGTATTGTCTTATTGAGGCTAATGTCTCGAGTAAAATTAAAAAGCTTTTAAACAAGGACTTGGACAACGAGCGTGAATTGGAGCAACTTTGGGGCTGCGAAAGACTGACGCGCACTGGTCATGAATTCTACTTACTTACTATTGAATTGGTATGTGTACGTCATTACATAATACGTCAAGGTTGACGCGATATCTCTACATGAGCGTAACGTGTCCTGTACGACGTATTACGTATATTATAATACGTTACGTATCTTTATAGTGTGCTATACAGCTGATAGTCTTGCGCAGTGCCTTCGTCACACCTGCGACATCTGCAGTTTGACAATATGTTTATTTTAAATTTGTGACAAGACAAATAGTGTCATAAAACTAATTTCCGATGATGTTTCAATCCGTGGTTTTTCTAGCAAATTCGCAGGCTTAAGTCTACTGGGCGGGTACAGGATGCTCATTCAGTGTGTAGCAAAACATTGTATGCCCTATCTGTATATACCTGTCATATACTCCAATAATTCATACGAGGTATATTCATACCTCACGTAAAATAATTTATTAATTATTGTGGGAAAACAAAAATATCTACAAAGTTCCTTTATTGCCATAAAATATGTATCTCAGACTTATGAACTCCTTTCTATAGAATGAAGAATGGCTACAATAGACATCTGTTCTGTTCCAACAATTTAAAGCGCTAGCGTGCGACTAAAGAGACAGAGTGGACAGACTTGTCAATATCATAGGCAGTTTTTATATTTTACAATTTAAGCATTTTAATATTTTCATCATTTAATAAAATTTTCATGTAAGGAATGTAGTTAAAACCGTCTACGCGTAGAGCCCCTATTAATTTAGACTCAAGACATTCGTGGGATGGTATGGTATTTTCTTTAATACAGATATCGCTTTACTTAGGCGGTTGAATTTTTATTACGTACATCGCCATTGTAGTTAAGTACCAGTATTGAAACGCCATCTGTTTAAATATTTTCTACCGAATATTATAGACATTTGTTATTTCTATATCTTTTTCGTTGAAAATCTTTTAAATTTTTAGAAATCTTTTACCCTTTAAACACTATGTTATGTCTGAGATGTAGGAAATGAAAACTATCATCTTATAGATTTATTGTGAGCTAATGTGGCTTAGTTTGAGATTAATCATGTTATTTCTATTTTTATTGCAAAATTCAAATTATTTTTATAATATTGTGTTCATAATTTATGTTTAAGTATAAATTTATTAATGATGCCAAGTAATAAAAAAGTATGTTACTCATGTTTATGTAAAAGTTCCGTGTATGTACGTTAACGTGAATGTTAGCAAGCAAAGGAAGATTGCGACACACACAACAACACAAATTATAATTAACGGAAATAGCAGTTAAAATATGTTTAACATTTATTAGCATTAACCTGCTAGTATGCAATCAATATGAAATGGTAAACACAAACTTTTAAATAAAAAACAAGCTTGAAACAATTAATAAAGAGCGTATCAATTCACCCGACCGCGGAAGTACCTTAATCCGCTAAGTCCGCTGTCAAACAGCAACTCTCTAGAGCGTTAATATATCAGGAAGCTTTATACAAAATGAGAGAGAAGTGGTACATAGTACTGGAAATGATCGCTAACATTAAAAATGCACACCCCACAATTCTCATATTGTATTTTGAAGACTATTAATCAATTGCTGTCGATGGAATCTACATATACATATCATATTTCACTGTAGAATTTTACCATGTGCGTACATCTTTAATTATTTTAGACGCCGAGATTAGGCGTTTTTGTTAAGATAACGTATGAAACCATCTGAAAAACAATAGGGTTTAACAAACATAAACTTCCAATCGATTAATGAACTTATCATAAAAAAAATATCTTTCCAAATCGTAATTAATAATCCCATTCAATCATCTACCCATTTTCGTGCATTATACCGTGCCTTACTGTATTCAGCAGTACTATATCAAATATGGTTTGCTATTCGTTATTTTCTATTTCGTATTCATTATTTCATTCGCTTTACTCATTCAAACTCGAATTCGTCACAAACGGTACTACATGACATACGAAATTCATATCTAACTGATTCTTATCAACTATATATAATTATCGTATTTTTCTTTCCTGCTCCACCGTCAGACCCTAATCATCGTCTACTGTCATTTTTTCATTGTGACTATTGCAATGAGACCAAACTAACAAGGCTCAAATCTCTGATTTCATGCTGCACCAATTTATATTCTTGTTGCAATACCACAGACATCACTGATATTAAAGGTCGACACCCTTTCGTCGACTAGAAAATAGCTGATGATTCGACCCCAATATATTTTCTTAAAACATAACTAAGAGCTCTCTAGTCCACAAATCAAAGAAACAATACTAATCAAAATCGGTTTATCCGTCTATAATATATCCGTAATAAAGTTTTAATAATTTCTAAGATTATTTATACAAACATTTTATATGTTAATAAATCGGACTAGTGCAATTATTTACTCATCCCTTAAAAAAAAATAACATTCCTTTACCAAAATAGAAAAAAAACACTTTTGCTTATAGATACTCACTTTCAGCAAACCCATTTTCAGCGAACAAACGTCACCTAGGTTTTCTATAATTAATGTTTATGTTCATATTATTCCAAATATGCAACTACACCATTATTGTAGTAGGACAGCACGCGCCGCGGACGTGGAATGATTAAAAATTTGCATGTTTATTTTTTATGTTTGGCAGAATAAAAGGCTTTTATTTTTAATGACGACAAGTACATAAACGTGCTTTGAAATGTATGCCTTCTCCTATGTTCAGATCAGTGGCGCGTAGTACGCTACAGTATATTGCTAGGATAGTGTGAACGTAAACCCCCTCAGAGTTCATAGTTGACGGCTGTCAATACATATAATACGCGCCCAAAGTATAATGAAAATTATTATATTTTTTTACCGTACGGAATAAAGGGTAGTGTTTTACGCCGTGTCTTGTGTGCATATATTTATAACCTCGTATCATTTAACGGATGTATGGGTTTTGATTATTAAAGAATAGGATAAGGTACGTTAGATTTGTTTTTGCCATCCAAGTGTCCTAGGATACGTGACTTAGAAGAAAAATCGTATAGGCACTTTTTGGGCGCCATTTAGCGCAGTTTAAAAAAATGAACAGATATCACAGTGAATGGTTTTGAAGGTGATCACATAAATTGGTAACATTTATATGTTTAACATTAATTTGGAATGATGAATTGACAAGCAATGCATTCAATTCTTTTTTTTATTACTAAAATTGTGGACTATCAATAGATACAATAACACCCTTCTTATTTATGTTGTTTGTAGAGACCATTTTACCATAGGGTACGAGCACCATCGTTTCAATGAAAATAGCCAATATCCAAAAACAAAGTGTACGCATTCATTTTGCATATATTCAATCATACATTCACATTGACATACATGTTTCTGAGAGGTTATAAATCCTGTCAAAAATTGATTTTGCCTAATACATATCTTTCAAAAAATTTTTGTCGATAAGCATTCAGTCAAGTGCACTAATATCCAATATTTTCCACTTACAAAAATACCTCTTTAGTCATAAGTGCTTTTGACTGGACTGACTACTAGTACTATCACAATATATCATAAATGTCTCTTGAATAGTTCTCCGTCCATGTCCACCGCTCTAATGATGCATTCTATGCAGTATGAAAATAAATGTATGTATGGTTGAAGGACCTTATTTATATATGTAATCGGCTAGCTGCTGCATCGTTCCATCATCGGCGTGGGATTTGGTTTTGCAAGTTTTACGCAGAGTCCCCATATATTTTCGAATAAGCAAGCCTAAAATAAAAAGTTGCCTAAATATTGGATTCAAATATTCTACCACTGGGTAAAAAATCAATTTACACAAGTCAAAGTCAAAATTTTTTTATTCCGTAAAAATGGCTACATTTGTTTGGAATCATCACAATTTTTTCCCCTACCGTGCAGTTTATGACTAGGTGAGCACTGATAAAAATACTGCCAAAAAACTCGGGCATCCCTCTTTTGGTATCCAAACAAATCTACGTAATTAATTAATTACATTATAATTGGATCGACTCAATTCCAGGCATTTTTATCATTAATATAGTCAGATACTTTATAATATGCTATATAAATTTGTTTATTGACAATTCTCTTATATTGTTGGTAAGTTTGTAATAAAACCGTATACATTGCCCCATAAAAGAATTACTTATTTTGTGGAGACGGCTTGCATGTAACACAAGATTATGCTTATATCTAGTATTTATGTTATGAGTATCACTCTTTTTACAAAATGAGTCCATGTTTTTATGGACATACAAAAGATTTTCATAGATATATTGCGATGCGACTGTTAAAATATTTATTTCTTTGAATTTTTCTCTAAGGTTCTCCCAGGGAGCAAGTTTGTAGTAAATAGCATACAACAGAAAGACGGGAAAAAAGTAAATTACTGTTCTGGCTTCTGCTTTAATACTTATCTGTGTCACTAATAAAATATTTGTATTCCGTATCCAAACTCTACCTTGCTAAGATTTTATTATATTTAAAATTGTATTATGTTTAAAATAATTAATACATAGCCGCATATATATTCTACGATGAAATAATCTTTCACATGATAGAATGAAAGCCTCTGAAATTTTTGGAAACTATCGCATATATATTTTGAACAAATTTCGATAGGCAAACGGTAAACCTACAGTCCTACCAACTGAATAACTAATGTATTTTATTTTAGTAGTATAATATGATTCCTTGTCTATGTTATTAAATAGAAAATGATCCATTGGTACATACGACGTTGATGTGACATGCATAATTGCAAAAATAATGAAATACTTAAAATGCCGATTTTTTTCTAAACCCTGTAGTTCTAATTGCCATACTAACATGTAAAACTAAAAATGTATGTATAATGTACAATTTTATAATTTAATCAATGCGAAATATGCCTAACATTACGTGAAATTATTATCAACGATCATTTAAACGCACACGAGCAGTGATACGGGATATAGAACTAGATTTTTTTATCTTTTACCTGAGTTGGTGTTTACTAAGTGTCAACTTGTTTCATGTAATGTCATGCGCAATATATTTTAAATAGCTTAAAAGCCTTTATAATGGTGATATTCACAATGAGAATAATAATTAAATCTCAATAGTAGATTTATCTAGTATGGTTTGCCGTGGATATAAAAGTGAAAAGAGACGTCTAAATTCCGATATCTTACCTCTTTGAAATGCTGATATACTTGATCATTTATGATAACCTAAAATATAGAATAGCATGTTTCATTTAAAAATATCGTTTCGCTCAATAGAAAGGTTTGGATCCAATTTTTTCGTATTATGAATGAGCATTTGTATCTAAGCATTACGAATCTAAGTTTAGCTGTTTCATAATTTGCTATTTCATAATTGCTCACCTCACGACTGATACTTTAGTTAAGTATATAAATTTTTGTAGTATGCGCCAGGCGAATATTCAATTATTTTCTATATAAATCAATTTTTATTAAGCGTAGATAGGTTATATTGAAATGTAAAATGTGTAATGGGTGTTCTTTTCGGTTTACGCGAAATTTGAGATTTATTTCAAAACCCCTTATGTAACAACATACGCGTCCTACACTTTATGTTGGAACATGTCATTTGGAATATTTGGAACATGCAGTCCAAACGCTAAAATGTGTGGGAAGGGGCATGTCGACTACCCCATAATAGCATGTTTGTTAATGTTGGATGTAGTTGGGAGTTAGCAACGTGTAGGTTGAGGTCACACCAAACGTATAGCCGCCGACTGTGAGCAAGCTTCACACACTTCATGGCTTTCTATACCAATATACTCAAGTGTTCGTTTACATTACACCGATTCGATAATATGTTATTACGTTATGCGCAGTTGTTGCGTTTCGGCCGCCTATTATGCTCGATATTTTTTTGGAATTTATGCAGCGGCTGGCTTTGCGTTTAGTTTGAACGCTGTCAAAGTGCTCACAGACGCATTTACGGCTGTGTTTTGAGCATTATAGTTTCAATATTACACGTTTTAAAAACTTTATTAATCGTTGAACACATGATATAAACAGAAGAAACAGAAAACCTCAGGCTCCCATATTCACATTCTATACGAGACATTTATCATTTTCGTCCCATAGACACTTTACCTACGTATATTTTCTGTTTTACGTTGCCTTGTAATTGCTTGAATATTAAATTATGGCAGATGAAATTATATTTTTTATTTGGAATTTATGAAAAATGATTATGAAATAATGGTTATTAGATGTATAATTATTATTGCTGCTATGACAAAAAGAGCTCAAATTCCTTTTAGTTCTTGATTACCAGCTGCAATAGCTGCTCCAACTCCTGTTTCAGCTTTAGTTCATTCTTCTACTTTAGTTACTGCTGGGGTTTATTTATTAATTCGATTGCCTTGGTTGCATTTTGCATGACGGAATAGACTGAAGTCCGATATATGCCTTTATATCCCAGATTGTCTTTGTAGAACCTTCTAAAAATTTTCCCGAACTTGAAAAGAACATCCTATATGACAAAACATGGGCGTTTAATTCCAAGGACGATACTCATTCCCTAAACGTCCAAAATGTCCTATGTGAGTGACAAACGTGTACACGACGCGTTACTTAATACAAGTCAAGTTATTGTCTGTCTACAAAATATTTGCGATTGTCGTGGAGCGCCGCACTGTGGTTGTCGTTCACATAGACGATGGGTTGACATGCTGCCTTTGTATTTTATATGTATGTAGTAAGTATAACTAAACGCAGCCTAAGTTCCTTTTCATACTTGAACGCTACAACTCTTTTGGTACCTCTTAGTAGTATGAGTGCCTTATAACTATCAATTTATTTTTGTCATTTACAAGTGCCAAGTTTTTATTTTATGATACGCATTAAATTTTAATTATTTTAAATGTACATTGTTTGTATGATAATTTTATATTGTAATTATTGTCATCGAATCCGGCATGTGTTGTGTATTATGCGTTTAATTTATATTGAACTACCAAATATCACAAGATAAAGTAGTGTAGTTACTTGGCCATTGCAGTGGTACTTTTGTTAACTTCATTTTATTGTTAAGATAATGGATAACTTTTTAACAAACCGATATACACGTTATAGTTTGCACATTGCTAAAATTCCTTACTAGGTTAGTAGAATGCTTCAGATTATAAAATTGAAAAGAAAGCAAACGTAAGTGTATAGGATAATTTTTCTTTTTTTATATACAACGTCGGAAGGCATACAACCATACGACCCACCTGACGTAAAGTGGTTGCCGTAGCCTATGAACGCTTGCAATATATTATCATTCGCGCGATTCCATCTTTGCTGCTAACACAGTGACTCCTTAGGAGCTTACTTGTGACCTCACTCATAGGAACTCAACAACAACCCTTCAGGGAATTGTTATTTGACAGCGGTTTTCTGTGAGGTGGAGGGACTTCCCTAGATGGGCTGCTTTGATGCACGATACCTCTCTTAAACTCATACATATAGTCATAGGTATAGATTCGCTTATGAAGTGTAGATAGGTATAGTACGATAGCTATTTGACGAATTTAACTGATATGAATTGCCTTGATTTCCGTTGTGTAAAAACAAAACCAATCAAAATCGTTTTTAATCTTTGTTTCACAGCCACGTTTAGTGTAGCACAGGGTTTCCCAACCTTTCTTTTGTTGAGCCTCCCTGGACTATAAATAATATTTTCACGCCCAATTTTTTCATCATATAAAATTATTGTTGGGACTTCTTCTGGTAATTGTGAGACATTTACAAATGATGGGTTTCTGGTCATGTGCCATATAGGAGACTGAATTAATGTCTTGATAGTATTGGCGAAATTCGTTGCATTGAATAGTCGCGAAAAAGACATTCCGCCCCCCTTGATATCTCCCTGCGCCTCCCTAGAGGGGCGTGCCCCCCTGGGTGGAAACTCCTGGTGTAGCAAGGTTTACAACATCTTGTGACCTAAGATAGTGTTTTTAATTAAATGGACATGGAGATGATGATATGATTTGACGTAATAAATTATATATGTATTAGTATAATTGTCAAACCATATACCAAAGCCCGCTGACAATTGTTTAATTCTCATGTAACTACATCAAACCATATAAAAAGAAATCATCGTTACTTAAATAATAATTACTGAATAACTTTATAAACATTTTTATACTCTTTATAAATATAGGCATTAAGTGCCACTATTTGTCTGTAACGACTTATATTTTTTGTGAACATCTGTATGCGTGTATATATTTATATTATATATATTCACGCCAGTGGGCCCATTCTATTAAAAAACTGCAACTGCACTGCAGCGCGGCGTGGGTCAAAATGCGTACATATTGGACGTTTCGTTACACGTCGCTGCTGTCAGATCGCTTGAAGAAACGTCAAACTGTACGCATTTTGACACACGCCGCGTTGCAGTGCAATTGCAGTTTTTTTAGTACAATCGGCCTACAGGTCCCTTGGTGGTTAAGCAGAGAGAACCGAGCGTCATAACGCGGTCCTTAAACAGCTCACTCGTTTCATTAATCGTTCATAGGTTTTTTCGTGCGCACGGTTCCTAGGGCTCCTGGCATTACCTTCTGATATAAGGCGACCGATTTGAAACGTCCGAAGTGCAAAAACTATTTAAAGAAACAAATCTATACGTGGTGGTTCAAGAGTTATCCATGCGTCTTGAAGCTTCGAATGTGTTCGATCAGTTATATGTTTGCGATGCGTAAATGACCATATAATATTTTGCTGTTTAATAAAATTGGAGAAAAATGTCTTAAATTATGAATGGTTATTTATTTCTATATGATTCCTTAAATACCAATGACGTGAAGAGCGTCGGAGGACTTTTTGCGATAGATACGATGATTGTTAATAGATTCAGGCGTTATTTTGCGAAAGTCAAATTTACATTTTCACGTCACGTTAATCGTAAGAATAACATGCTACAAGTGAAGGTCACTTGTAGCATGTTATTCTTACGATTAACGTCTACAACGCCTGATGCCTCGTGGAGAGGCGAAACACGTGTCGCAGCGACGACCAGGCCAGTCGTGGCAGCGACGGTGGTGGTGGGGGCATGCGGATTCTGTTTCAGATGGCGGACGACCGCAGCAGCCGAGGCAGAGACTACCAGAGCAGCCATGGCAGCGTCGGCATGTAGCACGCTCTAACAGTAGTGGGTGGGTGCCGGCCGGCGCTAGGCCGCATGAACTAATTGGTGGCGGAAACACACAAAGCAGGTTAGATCAAATTGCAGATACGATGATTTTCTGTTGACGTTCTCGACAGCAAGAGAAAATTTTAACATTTGCTCATAATAAAAATAGTGTACCGCCTTTAATGACATTAGTGCGATTGACTGTCCATAGGCTACGGTAACTGCTTACCATTAGGCAGGCTGTATGCTTGTTTGCCACCTTAGTGGTATGAAAACGAAATTAGCCTTTAAAAATATATATGTTCTTACATTTTTTTATACAACGTTGAGAGGTATACCAATATACGGCCCACCTGATGATAAGTGGTTACCATGGCAATGAATGCTTGCAATACAGAAAGTATCGCTCGCTCTTTGTAAGCTCTGCTGCTAATACAACAACTCCTTAGGAGTTTACTGGTAACCCCACTCACTCACAGGAACAAGACAACACTGTTTTCTGAGGTAGAGTTACTTTTCCAGTCGGGCTCCTATGATACATCCTACCCGTCCACCACCAACCCAGACCTAGAAGACCTACAAACATTTGCACATGCACAACACAATGTTTGTATGGGAATCGAATCCACGGGCCTTGGGTGTTAAATTAGCATTGCTAACCAATCCGCCACCGGGTTTATTAGATGCGTTTAAAGTGGTTCGCAGTTGTCTGTAGTATATCATGTAAGCCTGTAAGTTTGAGGAACACTGTCATTTAAAATCGTTAGTAAAAATGAAACTGCACAACACGCACGTTCTGTAGGAGTCGAAACGTTTAGAATAGCCATACAAGAAACAGTGTAGTTATAGTTGAAAAAAAAACGCTGTACTGCTCAAATAGCTCACTAACAAGCCCAATCACGAGGCACTTGTTGTTAAACTTTGAAGAGTTCCTGTGGTCACTTCGAAACTACGAGTACATCATAATAATTTCCGCTCCTATATTATGTCATCAGAACTGCAGTAAGTTACGAAGTTTCATGATAGTGCAATGATTGAAAGTAGTTGATATTCGGATCTTTGTATTCCAACATGCATACACGGTGTAATGAAATTAACTCTACAAACTTTTAAAGGTTGTATTGTATATATTGCAATTGTAAAAAACTGCAAGTTTTTGAAAATAAACATACCACGAAGGTCAATTCCCCGCTAAAGCTCAGCTGAACGTCAGCCGCATGTTAACAAAAATCAGTTGAGAATGCGCAAGCTTGCATTGCCAGAGGAACCCGTGGCTCGTCAATTATATAACAATTCATTTTTTTTAATTTGTCGGCCATTTTGACCATGTTCCTTAAGACATAGGAACGGTTCCTGAACATTCCTATTCTACTTTTTTATGCTGAATCCGAATCTGAAGTCAAAATTCGAATATTCGAAAAAATCACGCAGACAAACCTATAGCTTTCATATAGGAACGGTGTTCCTGAAAAATTTTTTCTTAATGTGTAAGTTTCTCGAGTTTGTTATGTGAGACCCTATATAGCACCTACATCAGATATGTTCATTGGAATCAATATTCAGTATTGTTATTATCATAACAGATAATAGCGTGATGTGATGATAGACCAATTAGATAGATATTGTAATAGTGATAGCTCAGTGGATAAAGAAGCGGCCTATTAACGGACTGGTACCCGGTTCGAGTCCGGAATGTACCACTAAATTCGTATTTTCCGATTTATATTTGTAATTATCACTTGCTCGATGGTGAAAGAAAACATCCCGAGGAAATCAGCACGTCCTAGAAATTATATTTCGAATGACCTGACTTAAAAAAGGTCTGGTTTTCCCGTAACGTTGTTCGGGTAACCAGACCTTACAAATGACCGATTTTCTGTAATATCAATTATGTGTAGGAACCTACCTCGTTTGAAGCGTTCAAGTCGTATGTTGAATTGAAATGGAAGCAGAGACATCAATATTAACAACAAGCCTTCAACGTCTTGATTATTTAAAGTCACCAACTAAACAACAATGTGACGTTGAAGCTAGCCTTAACTTATTGAACGCACGCACGCATAGGCCCTCATTTGGCTCGCCTCATTTGAGTGCCAAATGAGGGCATTACTAATCAGATTGCCGTAGATGAAAAGTGGCTTCTGTATGACAAACAAAACATGTGTGGCGCTGGTTAGACACAAGATAATTAATCAAACCATGTCCCAAACGCTAATGAGTTGAAAATAACTACTTGTGAGTACCTAGTGCTTACCTGTACAGACTTTGTTCATTACAATTATATATCTACTATGTAAAATTGCAAATGAAGGTCGACAAGCTCGCTATCAAACAATAGAGGCTTGTCAATTGCCTACTCTTTCACGACAACGCTTGTACACACGCTTTATCCGTATGAGGACAGTTTCAGATGAGCTATGAATGATAAAGAAGTCTGCATGCATAGAAAACAACAACATTTAACAGTTCTGTTAACTTTTTCAGTGTTACTTTCGCCAGTTGACTACCAAAATATATTTATAATTTTCCGTTCCATTCTTTCGGTATATTAAATAAAAATATATCTATAACTACTAAATGGTAAATCATGTCATAATACAGTTCAATTTATTTTTTAAAATACCACACTAAAAAATAAACCAGTTTTTGTCACTAAATAAGTTTATTTCGACAATTTATACACCAAATTTCTATTATTGCCCACTATTATTCGCTATTAGATTGATACTAGAAAAAAATAAGAGATAGGCGAAACAAAGTAGCTCGACTGGGCAGCTACTTTCAGGGAGATTCACTGAATGGTTGCTGTGTTCCTGCAAGAGGTAAGTGGGTGAAGTTACCAGTAAGGTCTAGAGGATTTGCTGTGTTAACAGAAGGGTTGACAACGCGCGAGTGATACTTCCTCTATTGCAGTAGTTCATAGGAACGGTTATGTTACATCAGATTTGCCATATTCTTGTTTCCTCCCGCATTTATAAAAAAAAATACCGAGTAACGATTAAATCGGCCACGGTATTTAATACGATTTTGATATCGGAAAATAAAGGTGTTCAACATTTCTGTCTTTTTGAAAATCTGTCCTTTGTGAATCCGTTCTTAAGCGAACAAAGGGCTCACATAGTGCAATACTACTAAAGTTACAAAGGGAAACTATCCATCACTCGCCGTACTCATCAGACCTTGCTTAATTGATTTCCGTTTCAATTTTTTCAAAATGGCAATTTATAAGGAATTTATTTTTTTGGTGTAACTTGAATATCAAGTTAATTAAATTAATCACTTTCAGTAGTACACATTATATTGGGCCTATTACAGAGAAAAAGAAGCCGATACATTTAATATGAACAATCACCTCCTATCATTGACTTTTTCTTCGTAAGAATACTGTGAACTTTAACATTTTGTCCCGTTGTGTTCTGAAATAAAAACAAGTTTAAATTAGTTATTCTAGGACTACAAAAATGGTAGTAGTCACTCACTATTAACCCTACACCAACCCTAACTCATTTCACTGCAGGAATACGGGTCTCCCTACAACCGAAAAGGTTTAGAGAGTATTCCACCACGCTGCTCAACTGCGGATTGCCGGGGGCCAATGATTTCAAGTAGTCAGAAGGACACTGACTTAGCTTAACGACTGTCATCTATCGACAACGGGCGGGACCTACTGCTTAAGGAGCCCTCCGAGCACGGAGAAGATACTCGTCTATAGACAGGATGCGGTAGACGTTACTTAACCTGCGTATTCTGTTAAAATGACACCCGTTGCCACGCTATCGAGCTCTCAATCACTGTTATCCGCAGTAACTAGATCGCGCGACCTCTCTACTTAAGTTGCCTAGTTAGTAATCGTACGTTAGGTCTACAAAAGGGTTAGTTTAGTACACAAACAAATGTTATAACGCCTAAATACCTCAGCGATTGGAGCCTACTGATCAATGGGAGGATATTTTAATCAATAATCTGATAAGTGTCGACATATTGATCTGTGGCTAGCCAATAAGAGTTGGGCGTTCTACTTTACCTCCCGACCCGTAGCGGTGAATTGAGTTACTAGGCAAAATCGGTCTTATTGGTCCTCAGCTACATAGGTTATTTTCTTCATAGTTTAAAGCTACTAAACACATAAGGTTAGTATTGGCAGATGAAATTGGCTTTGACAATAGACGATAGTTTGTCTCTTACACACCCGAAAGTTGTGACCGTAGGATGATGAGGCAACCAATTTCATGCCGCCTATACGCCCCTTACGTTGGTTCCGAGACTCTGAAGGCAGCAGGGATTGAAAGCTTAAGGTGTCATCTAAAGCATATAACAGAAACGAAAATACCTGATCATCTAAAGCCGGTTCGTAAGTTCTCAGTACTGGTGCTCTCATCTCCTTGGCAGAGACCGTTCGGCGATGGTGAGCGCGCACCGCATCTTGCAACAATGTGTGTGTGATACGCTCACGGTCTGAAGAACGTGCAATGCAACGTACTTCGCGCAAGGCGTCGAGCGCGATGTTCAAGCGAACTCTGCCCAAGAACGCATATAAGGAATTTTCTTCTTGTCGTTGCTGAAAGTAAGATTACTTAGTACAATAGTTTATTTAGCATACAACCCGAATTTACAACAAGCACCCCGCGCCTACCCTTAAATTTTTACTTACAGAAATAAAGTGAAGAGAAATAACTACCTACAGTATATTCAATGTAGTATTTTTTGAGAATGGCCCCAATCGTGTAATTAAATTATACATAAAGTAATTGTGTAGAAAACGATTTTGGTATTTTTTCATGTTAGATATTTATTCTCCAACGTCATTTTAGCTGCAGATTTTTGGATGAATACAGAAACAAGTTACCAATATTTCTAGTGCTGCTCTCAGGTGATGTCTCTAAATTCGAGGCTAGAGATCATAGACTATGTAAGATAAGTTAGAGATCCATTGCATTCCAATGTTTTCATTCATGAGGAGGTAGGTTCTTTTCGAAACTGGACTACCTATTCAATTTTTTAAAATTTTCCAGAAATTGTGAAAATAGTTTTTTTAGAAATGCAGCTACATATTTAATCCGATATTTTGTTAAATTATTATATACGACTAGGAAAGTGATTGCATTGTACAGAATTCAAAGTTCTAGCAATCATATGTTTGAAATCCAAAATTTAAAATGGAATAGGTAATCTAGTTTTGACACGGCTGATTGGAATAATCAACTTTTGTTGTGTGTTGTAGAGGAATAATCATGTTTTGATTCAAACTATTATGTATTAATCTTGTATTGTTGAAACTAACCACTATCTTAAAAAAAATAACGACCTCAGGTTAATCTACAAATAAATAAAAACAATCTCAATTTTTATTATTTTATTTATTCTTAATTTTTTACAGCTGTCATGATCAAGACAATAACAATTCTCTGTATAGTCATGTTCATTTTCATTATCACTTTCTCCATCATTGTTTAATTTATTACATTGACATACCAAGATAGCCCCTGGTTCAATTAAGAGATTTCTAGATTTTTCTTTTTTAACGTTAGATGCATTTTTATTGTAATTTAAGTTAAAGTAAAGTTAAGTAGACTATTTCGTCTTTTTATTAGGTTTTTTTTATATCCTACTAATACCTATTATAAATGCGAAAGTTTGTATGTATGGATGGATGTTTGTTGCTCTTTCACGCTCAAACGGCTGAACGGATTTGAATGAAATTTGGCACGTAGATAGATTATGGTGTCGATTAACACATAGGCTACGTTGTATTTTTTTTTTAAGTTGTCTGGTGATAAGTACCTAATTGTTGGAGCCAGAACAAAAGAACATGTACGATATGTGAATTTTCGACCTAACCCCTATAGCTATCACAAAATAGTCTGATAGTTTGAATATGTACCCTTAAATTGAGTTTAAAAAAATGAAAGACAGACATTTGGCATTCATGCAATCGCTCAAAAATAAAATCGCAGATTGCCTCCCTAAAAAAGCAATTAAAAGCGGTCTTCTTTCCGCGTTTTTGACGAGTGAGATTGTTGTTATACTTGACATTTTTATATTTCAGTATAAAATTACTTTTATGTGACAATTTTGATAGTGTTTTGTAACATAAGTGCTATTGAAAATATATTGTAATGAAAAATCTCAAATATATCTCGTTTATGCATTTTTTTGAAGACCTGATAAGTTTATCTATAAAACCTTGCCAAAGCATTTTCAACACTTTCATATTTTACGGGTGGTATTTAAACTATAGGATTGAGTATGGGTCCCAAGTATTTTTTCAGCACAGATTCTAAAGCTGGAACATCCAGAATTAAGGTTTTTGAAATGGTTCAAAACTGAAGACTTCGCTGTATGAGCTTTGCCTTTCTCCTTGGTGATATAAAGAACCAAAAAGCACATTGAAACTTTTATCGGACTAAAACTTTTGGAGAAAACATGTTTTGTTGCAATTTCTACGAAAGTAACAGATACCTTCTGGATTAATCATGTTTTGTTCCAAAACTAGATTTGATTGGAAAGTGGACAATGCCATTTCAAAGTGTAATACGACATAATCACGTTTCGACAAAATTTTGTTTTTGTTCCATGGAACTTCTATGTTACCAACCAAATAAAAAAAATTAATCATGTTCTGTCGAAAGTCGAATAGTCACGTTTTGAAAAGAACCTCCTCCAATCATTACATGGTCGCGGACAGTCGCTGGTACGTCGTTCAAGTTATTGTACTGTCCAGCAGGACTGCTCTCGAAGCTAGATCCAATGCCAATATTACAGTATTGATTAACGTATAAGTACTGATATATTAAAATTTGTTAATACTGTTTAATTCTACAATCCATCATCAAGATTATCAATCTGGTGCTACTGTAGCAATTTAAGAGTTTAATTCCATGCCCGACCATCGGAATAGTTTTTAAGCGTAACCCTACTCGTTAGCAGAGTTATCACCCTGTACAGATGTCGGCACGATTAGTCGATTCGTAGAAAATGGAGGACGTGAACCACATATATTTAATTTGATAATCTAACCGATACCCGACAATCCATTTTGAACCGTGTTTTGGCTGTGGAAGGCGTGAATCAAATAAGTCTACGATAATGCAATTTAAAAAAGCAATTAAAAGCGGTCTTCTTTCCGCGTTTTTGACGAGTGAGATTGTTGTTATACTTGACATTTTTATATTTCAGTATAAAATTACTTTTATGTGACAATTTTGATAGTGTTTTGTAACATAAGTGCTATTGAAAATATATTGTAATGAAAAATCTCAAATATATCTCGTTTATGCATTTTTTTGAAGACCTGATAAGTTTATCTATAAAACCTTGCCAAAGCATTTTCAACACTTTCATATTTTACGGGTGGTATTTAAACTATAGGATTGAGTATGGGTCCCAAGTATTTTTTCAGCACAGATTCTAAAGCTGGAACATCCAGAATTAAGGTTTTTGAAATGGTTCAAAACTGAAGACTTCGCTGTATGAGCTTTGCCTTTCTCCTTGGTGATATAAAGAACCAAAAAGCACATTGAAACTTTTATCGGACTAAAACTTTTGGAGAAAACATGTTTTGTTGCAATTTCTACGAAAGTAACAGATACCTTCTGGATTAATCATGTTTTGTTCCAAAACTAGATTTGATTGGAAAGTGGACAATGCCATTTCAAAGTGTAATACGACATAATCACGTTTCGACAAAATTTTGTTTTTGTTCCATGGAACTTCTATGTTACCAACCAAATAAAAAAAATTAATCATGTTCTGTCGAAAGTCGAATAGTCACGTTTTGAAAAGAACCTCCTCCAATCATTACATGGTCGCGGACAGTCGCTGGTACGTCGTTCAAGTTATTGTACTGTCCAGCAGGACTGCTCTCGAAGCTAGATCCAATGCCAATATTACAGTATTGATTAACGTATAAGTACTGATATATTAAAATTTGTTAATACTGTTTAATTCTACAATCCATCATCAAGATTATCAATCTGGTGCTACTGTAGCAATTTAAGAGTTTAATTCCATGCCCGACCATCGGAATAGTTTTTAAGCGTAACCCTACTCGTTAGCAGAGTTATCACCCTGTACAGATGTCGGCACGATTAGTCGATTCGTAGAAAATGGAGGACGTGAACCACATATATTTAATTTGATAATCTAACCGATACCCGACAATCCATTTTGAACCGTGTTTTGGCTGTGGAAGGCGTGAATCAAATAAGTCTACGATAATGCAATTTACTGTAAGTAAAGCTGTAGGCCGATTCTACTAAAAACTGCAACTGCACTGCAGCGCGGCGTGTGTCAAAATGCGTAGGTACATTTTGACGTTTCGGTACTCTGTTAAGCGATCTGACAGCAGCGACGTTGCAGAAATGCTGCACTAAATGACTCGCTATTCTGTTAAAAAACCTACAATGGTCCTGCACGTTTCCTGCAATATAATCGTATTCTGATAATTAGTTTGTACATTTGTATACCAGTGACAGAAATTTTGAGGGAGTTAACTTGCAGTTTTGTTAACGTTAGGTACTCTTGAGCAACTTTTGCGATTAGAAATTAATATCCAGAAGCGGTGATATTTTACAAAACACTTCTTGTTTTGGGAGATGTTTGTGGCAATATATGATTAAGTAAAGCTTCTTTTAAGAAATACCTCCACACCGGCAATCAAGGGTAATGGCGCTTGAAACTACAGGAGTCAATATTAAGTAAAAATCCAATTTATAAGATTGAAATACACATAAGAACACGACAGGTGTTATATATGCATACGCACAGTTCCAGCGTAGTTGCAGTGCAGGACACTTTAATAGAATACACGTATTGGCAGTGCACTATTCCTGCACGACTCAAGTGACAGGCGTAAACGTGCAGTTGCAGTTATTTAGCAGAATTGGCCTACTGAAATGGACTACTTCCTCAATTGAGCGAAACGAGAAAGATAATCGCTGATTGACCTAGCAGCAACAAGTAGTTGGTAATACTGAGGAAAGTTAGCGCAGTTATAATAAAATGCGTTTCTATAAATGATAAAACAGTTGTCGCGCTTGCATTGAAGCTAACATACAACACACACCCGTGTACCCCTGAAAGTATGATCTAATTTACTCGTACACTTGTGTTTACCTTTTTTCTGTCATCCTTAATAACTTCTTGCTGTTGTATTTTTATTTGCTTAGCCCAGCTTCTGGAACGATATTTTTTGTCAATATCTAAAGGTCAGGACTTTCACGTGTGATATTTGGCTAAACACATATAGCATATTTTCGAAATACTAGATTGGATAAAAGAGGTAATAAAGGTCCCACTTTAAATGAATTACTACCCGGTTTGTTGGCCTATTCAAGAAGTAGGTAGTGGCACCGGCGAGT
Source organism: Pyralis farinalis (assembly GCA_947507595.1). Lineage (NCBI taxonomy): Eukaryota > Metazoa > Arthropoda > Insecta > Lepidoptera > Pyralidae > Pyralis > Pyralis farinalis. The sequence continues at coordinate 31,950,353 of OX382265.1, forward strand.
GCGTGTCGCTTTCCAAGATCATGTACGGAATAAAAAAATTAAAGTATAATAAGTTGTGTGTATGTCTAGTTAATGAAAAATTCGCGAATGCGATCCGTTCAGATTCAGATGTAGACAGTTGCTGGAAAGTTGTGAAAGAAAGTAACTATGGCGTATAGCGCGAAAGAAGTATAAAATATGGTTGCGTGAAGACTATGTAGCTCATGCGAAGGTTGCACCTGGTGGGACGCGCGGATAGAATAATCCGCAAAAAAAGGATATATATATACGTCGGCTTCCAGAATTAATCAAATAAAGTCGTAGAACTGGTGACATTCTTGCAAACCCACAAGCTGGATTAGAACGAGTGAATGTAGTGGGAAAATGTATAATAAGTGCAGGATGCTGACAATATGAATGAGTATATGGTGTACCCCCGTCCGATTAAGACATCGCTATCGGTGAGAAAACCGATCGCGACATGATCGATATGGGCTTGAAAAACGAAAAATCAGCAGGAATTAGCACGATTTGAACTGAGATGATTAAATTAGGTAGCACTTACGGCTAGGACGTGTCCAACGGATTTAGAGGCGCCCAATCATCTTACCCTTGTACAAACGCGCGTATACCTTGGACAATGCCAGATATAGAGTTATAACTATGATAAGCTTAGCTGCAAAGATGAATGGAAAAATAATTGAGTGGAGAATGAAGGTGAAATCTGATGGAATGCCGTGGAAGGCACATCTTCTATTTCGAGATCCTCGAAATAGAAAGGGGGGTACATACGAATGAAGTTTTCTCACTTCCCAGAACGAATACTGTAGAGAAGCATCTGGCTCTAGATTAGAAGTTTTCTGAGGTTTTGTAGATTTTGAGAAAGCATTTGACAGGATTGTGCGAAAGGATGAAGGATCACTCGTCTGCTTATAGCAGTTACGCACAATTACCAACTGCCGTGGAGCAGCGCTAAACCTCGCCCCAGTACCGCCCCTTAGCCGACCAATATTGTGTTCAACCAAACAGATGGCTCTGAAAGCGTCAAGCTATGAGTTTTTAATAGTGCTAAAAGTTTTTTTTATACAACGTCAGGAGGCATACAAGCATACGGCCCGTCGTAAAGCGGGTACCGTAGCCTAATAACGCTTGCAATACATTAAGTATCACTAGCGCGATGCACCCTCTGCTGCTGACGCAGCAACTCCATAGGCCCTTACTGGTGACCTCATTCACACGGAGGATCACAACAAACCTCTAAGAAGTTGTTGTTTGGCTGCGGATTTCTGAGAGGTGGAGATACTTCCCCAGACGGGCTTTTGATGCGCCCTACCTCTCTTCAAATACCCAGAGCAAGACAAACAAACATGTTCATGCACTGTGTGGGAACGGTAACAGCACGTTTCGCCACTGAACCACCGAGCTCGGTGGCGCAGTTGCACAACTTTTGTAGAACTAGGCACTACTGGATTTCTTTGCCCAGGCTATTAAGTGTAGGTATTTGTACATCACAGATATTAAAACTTACTTGCCGATTTGAAGGAATTCTGTCAATATATTGTCGTCTTGGGGCTGAAAACCTGGGCTTTGGACTTCTGTCTCCATCCAAACTTCATTAAGTTTCACGGTGAGATAATGAGAGCACAACACCAACACAGCCTGAGACAAATATGTCTATTATAGTAAATAGTGTGAAATTATTACAAATTCAATCTGTTCGGGTTAGGTAAGTGCTATAATTATTATATTATGCATACATTGAATGCGATTTTTGTACTAATACAAATAATGCTATCTTCTGGCTTATGTATTATTCGTTGATTGGTTAATAAAATAACACCATCATACATTTTCACTTCACAAGTGAGCCATATATGTAAATAAGGCGAGATGGTAATTATTAGACCTTAGATTCTTAGGTTCTAAGGCTTAGAACAATCCTGTTAGATCCAGCATTAGGCACTCGAACTAGCAACATGTATTCGTACGTAATTTACTTGTATTACATTGCAATGTATTGAGGAATCGATGACATAGTTGCACATGTCAACCTAATCGCAAATTAAATAACGTCGATCGCAACATGTCCACAGGAGGCTCTATTATACGGATACGTAACGAAAACGTACGTGCGTGACGTAAAATGTAGACGTAAACGTTTGCCATTCAGGCACACCATCACCACCTAAATCCCAACTCACCTCACTGCTGGGGCAGGTCTCTTTGAAACTTATGGATTTTAGAACTTAAAAGCAGCGTATACTTTACGGGATTGAAGTGGTGGATAGCGCGTGAACGGTAAAGTGCGCCTTACGTCAATGCACACTACCAACGTTAACTTGAACGCGAGCGACGACGTGACCTTTATCATAGGATTAACTTTGAATAGGTTAACACCACACTTAGGATACAGCCGTAAATATCATCGCCGACTTCCTTTACTTCGTAAACCAATATGCCTGCAATTTGATCTAACCTGCTTTGTGTGCTTTCGGCACCAATTAGTTCATGCGGCTTAGCGCCGGCCGGCACCCACCCACTACTGTTAGTAAGTGCAACATGCCGACGCTGCCATGGCTGCTCCGGTAGTCTCTGCCTCGGCTGCTGCGGTAGTCCGCGGTAGACGGCCAGGTGGTTGCATGTAAATTTGACTTTCGCAAAATAACGCCTGAATCTATTAACCAATATGCCTGCATACCCTAGTACTTACAAATACAAATCTCCTAACTATGACCCGCGAGGATTTGAAAACTCGGATATGGGTGAAGCCCAAAATTTTGACGCAAATGACGCAATAGTGCCACAAAATTTTGTGCGACGGTGGCACAAAAGTCGCACAACAAACTACGCTACAGTGGCACAATAGTAACACAAAATGGTCGCATACGATTAATAAGCCTGGGTCACATAGGGAGCGAAATAGAAAGACAAATAGATATGTAATAATTTTGCATTGCATACTATTTAAAAAAATCTGTCATCTTAATATCTGTCAAATGATTAACACATACGTACAATGTGAGGTGTATAAAGTGAGCGGCATACATAATTTCACTGACAAAAAAATTAACGGGAAAAAAGTGAATTACTGCACAAAATTATTCTATCTTGTATTTAAATACAGATAAATCAAAAGTTCTGATGCCGCGGCGATCTGATAGTGGATTTGACAATACTTGAACGATCTCTGATTTATCTGTGATAGATATGTCTTCTAGAATCGGCCAAGCAAATCTCCCATTGCCTTTGTGCTTTAAATATTTAACTTCATATGTAGAATTTCCAAACACTTGCTGAACTTGTCCAAGAAAAAACTTATTCCTCTTCTCCAATTTGAATTTAACAAGAACGTGTGAATCTTTGGTGATTTTCATATCGGACTTCTTGGTTTCCTCAGTACTCGTATATATTTCAGTGTTGGGATCTAATGACTCCGTTTCTAAATATTCGTTTTCAACGTATTCTAAATCTGTGGAACTGTCATGCACGGAAAAGTCATCGCTATTCTCCTCAGAGCTTTCCTGGTTGTGTAAGAGTTTTTTGGGTCTCTTTACGTGAACATCTGATGATTTATGTTTAATATTTTTTCTTTTCAGACGTGTACCATCTTCTTTATCAATATCAAATTTTTGCAGACTGTTTTCTACGAATTGTACTAAAGAATCATTAAGGAAATCTTCTTTCATATCAAGTTCTTCTATGTTGATAAAATCTAACTGATCTTCATCTTTTACTCTCTCATTTTCTTTACTTTTTTCAAGTTGTTTCCTTACTTTTCTTATAGCTCCGGTATTTTCATCTAATTCTAACTCATAGCCTGCCTCTTCCCTTTCAATTTCAGTTATTTCAAATTTGTGAGATTTAGGATTGAAGCAATCGCACTTTCCTTTTAATTTTTTTGCAAAAGCAAAATAGTGTTCTATGATTCAACAAATGTTTATCCATCAGTATCACTTGGTGAATTTTCATGGTTTCATGTAGCACAGTAAGTTTTGATAATGTATTTGAGTCTAAGGGTTTTATATTTTCAGTCCCAATGTAAAATATTTGGACAACTGTTTCAGTCGTCTTTAGAATATCATATGCTGTCTTTGCATCCGGAATATCAACCTCGTGGGCAACTTTCAAGTCCAACGTCCTTTTTAGCGCACCTCCGATACCATCTGCGGCCCCTTTACCATGTGATGCTTCGAAAAACGACCAGGTAGCATTGGTAAATCCATACTCGCTAATGTTGTTACTGAATAGAAAGAAGTTCTTTTTCTGTCGATATTGTGATGTTGGACCATCGGAGAAAAAGTGAATGGTATCAACATCTGGGTGATAAAGCTTAATAAACTTCATTATTGGGTCGAGGTGCGCCCAAATCGCTTCGGGGTTATGTGAATTGTTTGGCGAAATTGAGCAGAAAGAGGTTGGTTTTTCCATATCTTTGCGATAAAAAACTCCCGTGTGCAATGTGATTTGGTTTTTTGAAGAGCCGAAATGCATCGCTTGCACTTCTTCAGCGTATTTACACAACCAGTTTTCAGAAAAGTCAACGTGTACGACAATTTCATTTGATTCCAGTTTTTTAATGCATGTTTTGTACTGATGATACTGATGGACGACATTGAATACGTGAATTTTAAATTTTTTCAAGTTAGAGTTAAATAATTGTATTAATTCATTGACTGTACCCTTTCTTTCTTCTTTAATCATCTTTTTTGTCTTCTTTATGTTACCTTTGTTGTCAACATATTGATGGTCTTTGACAACATAGGTCATCCAAGTCATATGTTTATCATTTCCAGTTTGTTCTTCTATTCCATAGGCTGAACATACGTCACACATTCCGTACATACATTTCTTAGCCTTGATATCACAAATAGTTTTCGAAATGATTTCAACGAGATCAGTTGTGTTTATAACACCACAATATTTGAGCGCCTCAGCCATGAATTGCATGTTACTATGCTTTGAGCAAGCACAGGTTTTCAGGTCTTTCAAACGAGGTGCTACAACATAAAATGGCCTATATTTCTTAAAAGTAGATAAACCTATTGGTCCATTTTCGCTAACGTACTTTTTGTGTAAATTTCTAAGGTTATCCAACAAGTATCTTTTCTGTTTCTTGCATTGTTTAAAAGTTTTGCACTCCTTTTTGCCAGCACTAGCGCGGCTCACATCATCCTGCTCGTAAAAAGCAATTAATTTGTTCCGTATTATGTTACATTTCGGTATATTTCTATTGTATCTTTTAATACCAGCTTTTAGTCCCAAAATTTTCGATAAATTAGTTTTCAATCTGTACTTTTTTATGAAATTACTATTGACCATATTGTTTAGATTGTTTTTAGTATCACTGGATGCATTCTTATATCCTTTTTTCAGTGCCTCTGTCAAAACATTATGTTCAAGTATCACCTTTTTTACACTATCTTTCTGTGGTGTTTTAATACCTAGTAAATTTTCGTTTACAAATAGTTCAGATTTTTTGAGTGGAGTTATCTCTTCGACAAGACAATCAGATGTTAATTGTTTATCAAATTCACTCTTTGACACTTTCTGTAACTGTTTGATAAGCAGCTCGTACTTTTCATTCATTTTTATTATTTGTTGTTGTTATACTTTTAATTTGTTGCTAAGATTGTTATAATCCTTTTTTAGTGCCTGTATGTTTTTATAAAGCTCCGTATTTTCTTTCCGCAAATTGCGTTCGACTCGCCTTTGGATGTTTCGAGAAAATTTATTCCATTCTGTACGATCTTCAACATTTTTATTTTCCTTCGAAATAAACCGTTCTGTATTAGAAGTTTTTGCTCCAACACTTTGGTTGTTAAATTTCCTCCATTTTGCCTTACGTTCTTCTTTCTGTTCTTCTGTCATATTAGCTGTCTTGGTCTTATACAATTGTTTTGTTCTTTCCAAATTTTTCTTTTGTAAAGCTTTAAATTTTTCAGGATTTTCTTGTTTCACCCTTTCTCGGTATCTCTTGGACTTCTCTGCAGATGTTAAAGGCATCTGAAAGAAATTGTTCACTTGTTTTAAACCAGTCGACTAATTATCGTTATTTACTTATTTTGACATACCTGCCGACATAATACGACCAAATGCCATATAGCTATGTACATTTAGTAAAAGGCAACAAGTCAAATATTGCATTTTTACAGGTCCACAAGTACGGAATTAAAACATGAATTTTTGAATTTATATTCCATCTTCAAAATTTAGGTACTATTTTTCAACTTTTCCTACAAAATACATTTTTAGTAATTAATGTACGAGGGGTATGAACTTAGTAAGTTAACTTAGATACCTACAACCCAAAGATGACAAAACACATAAGTCTGTTATATTACATTTACTTGTTACACACACACACACACAAAGGTCACAGTTTTCTCAAAGTTCAATTTCCAGATTGTTAAAATGTTAAAATATGCATTTAATGATTGTACGGACTAGTAATAAGTGTATTTCAACCTTTATATGGTAGCACAATTGTGGTGACCCAGAAATTGTACAACTTGTGACACAAAAGTGACACAATAGTGTCACAATTGTGAGGTAACACAATATGTAAATATAGATTACTCTGAAACTATGGTGTGCATATACTTGAAATTAATCACCACACAATAGTCCATATTAAATACACCTAGGGCACTGTAAAGCTTAATTATAATGTAAAACTTACCTTGAAAAATCGTCGAAAAGTCGGACAAAAAATGTGTGACCACGAGCATTCACTTTGGATTTGACGCTGCAAAAGATTCAAAATAGCGCCAAAGCTAGAGTATTCATAGACAAGAATGCAAACAGTGTTGCTAATAGTCGAAAATTATGTTCCTACGGTTTTGTGATAAATTCTGCAAATAATAATGGTTGCACAAAGAAAGTTGCACAATTGTTTGAATTCTCATTTAAATATACAAACAGCAAAAAAATTTAGTTTTTGTGGGTGTTTCCTTATAATATGTAACTAAAAAAGTCCGTCAAGTATATGACAACGCAGTAGAATTTAATATTCAGCTAGAAGTACCTTAGAAGTTTTATAAAATTACCCTCAAATTTTACCATTACAAAAAAAAGTGGTCATTTATGCGTAAATTTTGCCGTTTTTTGAAGAAAGGATTTATTTTTTTCGCCTATAAATAGAGTATGTTGTAGTTTTAAGAACTTGCCATGCTAGACAAATAAATAATATTTTAAATGTAATTTTTTGTAAAAATTTTCTAATATTAGTTTTAGAGTAAATCGCTTAGCAAATTTTAGACTACGCAAATGCGTCAAAATTTTGGGCTTCACCCATATAGGATAGATCAACGCAAACAGAAACAGAAGGATGAAATTTATAAGTGTTCCGCTTTTGCCATTCTTACATTTCTAGTACTCTGTATGAGATTTAACAGACCTCGTCTTCCGGTGCTAGTTTGATATTCCTGTACAAGTTGTAAGCTTCATCAGCTAACGTTACTCGGTGCTCCAAATCTTCTGAAAGCATATGTAGGAGTGCGAATGTCTGAAATCGATATCAAAATATTAAATTAATAAGTAGTTATTTTTAAAATTAAGTGTTGTTTCCATATTTTAAGACAGTATTAAAATAACGAAAGACAGTTTAATTTTCGCATAGGAAGAATAGGCAGTTATGTCTCTGTCCATCAGGTTATTCACTTTTTGATAAGTTAACACATGCTCAAAGCATGTTCATTAAGAAGATCAGGTCAAGAACGTCAGATTTTTTTTAGTATTAAGTTTTTATTACCTTAGACATCCGTGATCCAGCCAGATCGCCAGCAATAAGACAAACAGTAGTCCGGCAGCTTTTCATTTCACGGAAATCAGAATCCAATATTGCTTTTTTGAGTGTGAGTGACAAGAGAGGATTTTCTACATCTGTTTCAAAATAATAATACGAGTACTTAATAATGAATACTTATTCATTTTATTAAAAAATATACTCTATAATACTCATAATTCATAGCTTCCTATGAATGAACCACCTATGCTATATCTTGAAAACGTCACACTCGGAGGAAATACCTAAGATAAGTTTTTTGTGTACTCTAAAACTGTTTTTAGTCAAAATTTAGTTTCAAGTCAAAGTAGAACATGACACTTATTGTGTATTATTAACCTTCGATAATTCCGTACTCGTCCAGACGGATCCCATTAGAAATACAATCATCACGAAATAAAGCTGCCAAGAGAGTAGCGATAGTTGCACCCTGTTTTACTAAATTGGGATGCTGAAATAAAAAATACAATTATTCTACTATTTGCCATTTACATTTATCGACGTTCATAACAGTAAAAATAAGGATAAGGAAAGGATAAGGATGTGAGCAGCTCCTTTAACACTATACTTAATTTTGTTATATAATTTCCATTCTTAAAGACGAAACTCTTGGGGACGGGAAAAGTGGCAGCTTTAGCTATCCTTCGTTTCAACGTGGTGTCCGTCATAACATAACTGTCATAACAGCATAAACTACGTTGCTTATATACAAAGAGACATAGCGGTATCTCTTTAGACAAAACTACACTCCCAATCGAATTAAAATTCAGCTATATTAGAATATTCCAATACAGCGTAATTAAAAAAAAAGTTAATGTCTAGTGATAAAAAAATAAATAAAATATATATGTGCTGAATCATTTCCAGGCAACTTTGTCATTCAGATATTCATCGTATTTTATGTGCCTTTTGAAGACATTGTTAGGATAGAATAGAACTGTTTCAGGCAATTTCGAATGATTTTACGAGTATAATAAATTGCCTGAAACAGCAAAAGATTTATCTGTCTTAACGATGTGCATGCGTAACTTATTACTGATTCATAATTTTACCTGAATTTTGTAAACAACTTTATATTTTAACAAACGCACATTATAATACTATCTAGCACCTGTAATAAAATGTTAAACCCTTTGCCCTAACGAATATATTTAAAAAAATCGGATATCGGTGGAAGTATTCACATTGCGTTGGAGAGCCGTATTCGAAACGTACCTATTCGAAAAGTTGTCAACTCGGGTTCCACACATTTTGCCAGACAACTTTTCAATTTAGATTCGAATATGACTTTCCGAGGCCCTGTGAATACCTCCATAGGTTGGGTGATCTGTCACACATTTTAATAGTTTTAGCAATGTACATGTTCTAACTATTCGCTACCTAAACAAATAAAATATATTATTAGGAAGTTCATCAGTCATTTTAAATAAACTAAGCGCCTACGTGATGCTATATGCTAGCTGCTACTCTGTGCATTTGATAATAATATTTTGGCAGGCGGTTAGTGTTTCAATATTTTTATAAATAACTATTAATTAAAATTGAAACAATTTGTTAACGGTATTAGATAGTAGAAAACAGTTGATAAACCACTAAGAACCACCTAGTGTGAATGAAACTGCTATGAATATTAAAGAAGCTAGTAAGGTGTAAGGCCGAGTGATGTCACACTCAGTTTTATCTGCCGACCGGTAAGGAACTTGGCGTATAGTTATAGATAGACAGAATAGGTAGTAAATATTGCCAGCTATTCTGACAGACACCTCGTAAAGCGGTGAACTTTTGGTTGCTTAGTAGCAGGACTCTCTATAAAGTCCAATAGCGTCAGAGCAGCTCGATAGAGGGACCCAGTGTCTGCCCGTAGTGTAATCTCCCCATTAATATGACTCGTTTTATATTTACAGCATTCGAAGCTCCAAGATTGGCTCTCCAGGACACAAGCTGTCCAACAGCTTCGCCAGCTCGCGCGACATCGCAAACCATGGCGAGGGCTACACATTGTACCGGGGCACTCACCATCTGTAACATAATGTTTCAAATTTATCAATTCATTTAATATTTCTATATATAGTCTTCATTTACTAGATTGCCATACTTTCTTTTTAGGGTTCCGTATTTAAAGAGAACTAACGGCTATGCATACCAGCTTACATCTAATGACGTTCGTTCTATTAATTCTTGTTGGATTTAAATCTGCGCTGCGATTAGCGCCGTTCGTAGAATATTCTGCAGCAGATTGCTTTATTTTCAGTGGGTGGGTATGGTCGAAATTAAACTGTTTTTATAGTTTATTTCAGGTGTTCTTTCTGTGGTAGTACAGAGTACTAGAGAAAATTCTATTAGATTTCATCCCACGGAAAATATCGCTCGCTCGAGTTTCTTGTAGAAAAAGATTCTACATTCTACTTATACCTATATGTGTGACAAAAACGCGTGAAGTATTTCAATACTGGAACCTAGACTGGATATTAACTCAATAGATGATTAAGGCAAGATAGCAAACGGTTAGTCCGTTAGCATTCCACGTATTATCTATCTTTGAACACCAAATAACTCTATAATTGAATATTCGTCAACGAAAACTTTGTTTTGACTTTTTTTTTTGTTTTTTTTTTACCCAAAAGCAATCGGTTCTCTGAGCTATGTGGCCCGCCCACTGGCCCTTCACCTTGCTGATCCTTATTCGATATACGCATAGATAACAGAAACAAAGGTTTTGTTATCTATGGATATACGCTTAAAGTATTTATAGGGCATTTTTGGATATAACCATTGAAGTAACTCGACACAATTGTACTATGATTTTATCAAAACTGTCTTTCTCGCCGCCAACTAAGTCATCAAACGGTGCGTTACGAAAACTTTATGAAGAAAATTAATAAATAATCTGTAGCAAATTGCGTTAAACTTGTGAACCAAAGCGTACACGTATCAATGTATAAAATACCATCGGATTCAATAGAGCACTCTAATCAGGAAGTCACGACTCCCGTTCGAGACTGTTCCTGAATGCCTTTCCACAATCTCCCCGCAATCTGCGTATTATACTGGCAATTGGTGCTGCTGGTATATTTAAGCATTTATTGACGATCACAATTTAGTTGTTGCTTTAGAGAGTTCAATAATAAATGTATTACCTACGTACAAGGCGTGGTCTAAGAGCATATCCATATGCCAAATATTGAAAAAAAAATAGGTTATGCTTGCCGAGCGAGATTTAATTTCTAGAAATATATATCCCAGCACCAATTAAACAAAAAATTAACAAATTAATAATGAACAAAATTTAACAAACAATTGATTTGCATAGCTGAGTGCTACGCAAATCATTGTTATACTTTAAATTTTGAATATTCAATTCGTGCGAGTATTCCTTTTAAACGTTTGATTGCATTTGATAATTCTGAACATTTAACACGACAGTATGTAAACCCAAACTGATCGTAAATACATATAATAAACCGTAAATGCCCAGACCAACGCAAACCAACTTATTTCGGAGACATAAAAGTTTGACTTTCAATTTTTGATAATTGTAGATTCCAGATGAGGCAGTAACTGTCAGCCTAGATATCTTTAATCGAGTCTAACACTAAGATCTTCAACCGATGTTGCTGTCTTTTGGGCTGCCCGATAGTAAAGCTGTTGCCGTAGCCTTTGGCGTAGTCTACTTGCAAACAACACCAGGCCATCACTCATGCATTGCCGAGTTGCAAGCCTCTTATCCAGTAGATGCAAAAAAATAGCAGTTTTTAGTGTCAGCTACTCCGACAGCATTGACGTCTGTCAAGGCTCAGTGCTATCGCCTATAATATATTGATAATTATCATCGTGATTCCTGGTGTCAAAATTTTCAACTAAATTTCCACCTTGAGAAGAACGTCAAGCTAATAGCCTCTAAAAAACTTGGCTGCTCAACAGTGCGAGACAATTGGTCTGGGTAAGTTTTTGCCACGTAAGTCTTTAATTCATTTGTACATGGACTTAGTAACACCTTTTGTGCTTGGCGAGAGCACCTAGTGACAGCTTGGGCCTTGCTGGGAGAATTATTTACATTTGCGCGTCATATTGAGCCCTTAAATGTAAGGAGACTTTAGCTCCCGTGTATGTGTCACTGATTGTACATTGAATTGTACTCCAGGAAGATCTGTGATATGACGCAGGCCATTATATAAAGTGGCGAGTAGAGAGCAAAAGAGCATTTCTACCTCGTGCTTATTTTAAAAGTAAACAACTTGATAAAATCTTTTATTTGAACCGAAGAAATAAAAGTCTCAATAATTAGGCTCTGAACCAATGGACCTAGTTTTGATTCGGCACTAAACACACAATCAACGAATATAATTAATTTAAAAATAATCAAAATAACTCTTTACAATTTCCAGCGACATAACGCGCTGCGCTTTTTACGCTTTGCGCAATTAATTTGCCGGTTTTTAGGGTTCTGTATTGGGTCGGAAGGTGCATTTAGCTTCTAATTTCAGGTTCTTTTTATGTAGGTTCAATATTCTTTCAATATATTATATTTGTGCTTCGTGCTATATTCGATAAATTAATTCAAATTCTTTGTCGCGTTTCAGAGTTTATGCGTGAGTGATAACTTCTTTCAAATACTGAAATATCTAAATAACGTCGCAAACTTTCATTATACGCACCATTTAACTTAGACAAATGGACTGTATTAAAAGTACGTCGCTGATGTAGAAAGGACAGTAAATTTGAACGTAGCGTTGGGAATGATTCTTGATAGTAAAAGCTTGAGTTAGAAGATACAGCTCACTATACACAATGCGGTGCTGGTTTCAAGAAAGGCATGAAAGTAGGCGCGATATGTAAATTTTACATGTAAAAACACCATAGGTAATGTTGCTGTGCCATACGTCTGATAACTAGAGCTTCGTTTGCTAATTGGCAGTGTGTTGTGCAGATGAGGTTGAATTTGTTTCTAAAGATGGTCATGAGCTACTAATACCCCTTTATTTTAATGACATTACGGCTGTAGATCCTTCGATATGGAGGTAATGTAATTTTCACCTGCTAAAATAGATTCATCATAATTGTATACCGATCTCTCTTGTGGCTGTGCTTTCACGTTGTGAAACAAAACATTTACATTTTATGTGCAATAAGATTGCTTTGCAATAAATTGCAAAGCAATAATATTTATTTATTTATGTTTGGGATTAAGATTATTTAACGTCTTGTTATTTAATATGTATTGCAATATGTTGCCACATGTATTTATGAAAACCTTATAGGTTATGAGTATATTACAGGATAACATTTCAAAAAAATCGGCCACGTGCTAGTCGGATTCGCGCACGAAGGGTTCCGTACCATTATCTATAAAAATGGCAAAAAAATCACATTTGTTGTATCTAAGCCCCCCTTAAATATTTGTTTTATTTTAATTTAATTATTTATTTTTAAAGTAAATATATAACTAAATATTCAAGCGTTTACATGCTGCCGTTATCAATATCGAGCAAAAACGAGCAAAAAATCACGTTTGTTGTATGGGAGCCCCCTTAAATATTGATTTTATTCTATTTTTTAGTATTTGTTGTTATAGCAACAACAGAAATACATCATCTGTGAAAATTTCAATTGTCTAACTATCACGGTTCATGAGACACAGCCTGGTGACAGACGGACGGACGGACGGACAGACGGACGGACGGACGGACAGACGGACGGACGGACGGACAGACAGCGGAGTCTCAGTAATAGGGTTCCGTTTTACCGTTTGGGTACGGAACCCTAAAAACTATTCAAATTAATCAATATTGTATATTATATATATATATATATATATATATAGAAAGAAAGAAAGAAAGAAAATTATTTATTCGGTGACATACAATAGTTACAGATTGAAAACAAAGAAGGAAACAGACTAGCTCTTAACACTATGACACCGAATTGGCATCCACTCAGCATATGTCGCCACGTCCTTGTGAGACGGTACGACGCTGGTCTTCCGTAGATACCTGATGGGAATAAGGACACTACCGCTCATCACGGTGCACACTCCTGTACAACATGACTCAATGTGAAATACAGGAATACAAGAAATAATAGGAAGTACAATAGGGCATAGAGTAATTTAACATACCAGTTACTTATGTACTAATGTTAAAAATTCATATACATACAAACACATAAATATACATACATACACACACTGACACATTCATAGATACATATACACACACTCACAATTCGAATGATAAATAATTTCTTACACATACAATGCATTGATTATATGGTGATGATACATGCAATGCACAACAGTACACCGGATATCTTAGATGACAATGCAATAATCAAATATGTTTCTGCAAATTTAGGAGATGTAGTTTATAATTATATCGAAAAGTTGCAATATTACGGCAATTTCGTATGGGTGGTGGTATATTGTTCCAGCATTTCGTTGCACAGTAACGAAAACTGCCACGAAACAATGCAGTTTTATGCGAAGGCCAGGTCAGACGAGCAGCAGATCGTACATGACGATTTGAAAACAAAAGTTTATTATATAGATATGATGGTGATTGTGTTTGAACAATAGTAAACAATAAACACCCATAGTGATACACACGTCTCGTTGTCATATTCATCAGATTTCCATGATTAAGAAAAGGGGTAACATGGCCTCTGTGAGGTATGCAGAAACAGAAACGAGCACAGGCATTTTGAACTCGTTGTATTAGTTTCTTTGAATAACCAAAAAGACATTCACCAAAAACAGTTTCAGCATAGTTTAGTTTAGAAAGTATTAGAGATTCACATAGTTTAATCCTCACATCGACATCCACGTAGTCACGAACGTTATACAAAACCTTGAGCCTGTAGAAACAGCCTTTAACAACCTCAAGAACATGATTATGGAATCTCAGGCTGCCATCCATGAGGACTCCCAAATTTCTAGCTTCTGATACCCGTTCAATAACTGTCATACCAATTTTAACCTGGGGGTTACAAGTGCAAATTCTCTGGACCTGAGCTGTTGAACCTAATACAATAAATTTGGACTTAAGCGGATTTAAAACTAAGCAATTTTTATTTGCCCACTCATCGATACGTTTCAGATCTTCATTCATCCTGCAAACGGCCGCAGTCGTTTCTTCAGGTCTAAAAGGTAAATAGATTTGCAAATCGTCTGCATACACATGATAATGACAATTGCGGATCTGATTAGTTAAATCTGCGCTGTACAAGATAAACAGGATCGGACCCAATATGGATCCCTGCGGCACGCCTGTCACCACCTCAGCAGATGCCGAATATGAGCTTTCACCAGATTCACTACGGACTTCAACCCGTTGCGAACGACCAGAAAAGTAACTGGAGAACCAATATACAATATATCACCGTAAAAATGGTGAGAAATATTATTTTTTAATAAATAATTTTACATAATCCAAAACTATGTTTAAATTGTTTGATCTCAAAACGCATGAGTTCATTTTTAACATAATTACCAGCAGTAAAAAATGCAATACATAATTGCTCTCGGTTCTCTCTGCCTACCCCGCGAGGGATTTGGCGTGAAGTTATAACTTACGAGCTCGGTGGCGCAGTGGTAAAACGCGCAGTTTCGCTACTTTAACACCAACGCTCGTGGATTCGATTCCCACACAGTACAAACATTTGTGTGCATGAACAATGTCTGTTTGTCTTGGTCTGGGTATTTTCTATGTATTATAAGTATGTATTTACGTATGTTTATCAGTTGTCTAGTACCCATAACACAAGCTTCGCTTACTTTGGGGCTAGGTGGTGCTGTGAAATTTGTATGACAATATTTATTATTATTATTATTATTTATAGATAGATTGACTGATAACAAGTAACATAAGTTAAAAACAAGTTAGTTAAGTGCTACAAATTTTCAAATAGCTTTAATGTCAGACATAAAATTATATAGGTACGGCGTTTTACGGCTCGATGTTTAATTACATACAAAAGGCGACAAATGTTTTGTACGCTGCATTTTTAAATAAATAATCTTGAGACATAGCTTCGGGTTATTTTAAGGTTTAAATCATTTTAAATATCATTTTTTTAAGACGATAAGTATCCTTCATGATAAATTTGAATCACTTTTTTAAATGTTGTCCGATCCCCTATTCAATTAAATTTTGGTTTATTAACATCTTTTATAAGAGAATACTCTTTAATAAAGCATCTTGGTCTTTACCGACTACAAATGTAAACACGTCAACCCTGGGACGTGATTAAGCAAAAGTTACCCGTACCGCATTACCATCTCACCGGGAGAAGCCCGTTCGCAAGGCTTTGCAACCGACCAGTGCGATGAGCAGGGCTTCATACAAGTGGACAGGAAGAAGAAGAAGAGGCCCTCTAACCGCAACTACTGCTGCACGGCACAGACCGGATCGTCACAACCGCGTGTGGAAATACCAGCGACGCCCTTGTACGTACGACTACACTGGTCTAGAAAGGTCGAGGAGGTTATACTATGTGAAGATCAACTTCACCTCAAGGATCGACTGGAATCTCGCCGTAAAGCAAATTTTAGTTCCTTTGTGGTGAGGGTTCCAACTCATCATCTGCCGACCTTCACGGAGGAAGAATTCTGGCCGGAGAGAATCATCTTTCGGAAGTTCCGAGGACGGTTGCCTAACGACACGCGCTCCATGTCGCCGACCCGACATGGAATTAGTTAAAGTTAAGTTTATAATATCATATATATTATAAGTTAAGGTGGTAAGGACTCGAATTGTAAAACCTGTTGTCTGAAAATAAAATTATATGAATTTAGTAATCAATGGAAAATTATAACTTATTACCACCAAAGACATACTCAACCATCTACGACCATTTTATTGCATACCTAAATGTGTTTAATGCAAAGCTTTTTTCTGTTTATACTAATTATTCTTAAAATACAACATCAGTATGTATTGCACTTAATATTATAGGTAGGTAGCTAAACTTGGTATCTCATTAGTGAATGAACATGAAATATAATTCGTTAACAGGAGCTAGAAATAGCTGAACCTCTTGAACAGTGAATAAAAATATTTCAAAACTCAACTCTTACGCATCAATCCAACACGTAAACAAACTGTATATCTATTATTAGACGGGTTTCTAGAAAGAACTCACAGTTATCAAGTCCAACAGTTTGTAGATGCCATTGTTTGCTACGAACGTATGTCTATACTCTTTATTCCATATGACCGCCTCCCAAATAAAGTCAAGTAATGAAATCACCCACCTGTTAAAAATAAAATATTATAAAAAGTCACCTGAATTGGTGATTCCGTAGTTAACAAGGAATCGTTATAGTTCGGTCATGTCTGCTTCTCATTGCGTCCGCCTGTTTTAATAGCGCACTCATCGCTGAACATAATTTTCTGATGTAATGAAGTATTTACTAAATATGAAGGTTTTAAATGGAGGCATATGTCCCCCCTCCTCATCCTGCCCCGAACAAACGCTGATTCTCGTACACTTACCGCTTGAATATGAACAAAATATTACTCATCAAAGGAGGATGTAGATTATTATGAGCGAAAGAATATCTGATAAGTAAGACCAAAGATTATTACTCATACATACACAAAACAGATTAAACCTCTCCATAATGTGTACACAGTCGATAATTTTGTATTTAGCTAGTGTGTAATCGGTAAAACACTTTTATAATAGAGTACATAACACGTTTCTCGTATTTGGAAGACAATATTCAAAAAATACTCACCTTATTTGACCTTTTCACAACAAGTATAGCATATTATCTTCCAATGTTCGGACTATTAGACTGTGAGTAGATCCGTCATTTTTTATCTTAATAAAAATAATAGCGACCGAAAACATTAAGTGATAATAGTGTTGACGTATGATGGTGAGGTCGTTACTTGTCAGAAATAAAATTTTATGAGCCATTTTGGTCAAAATCTGATTTAGCGTCAAGACTTTCTTCGTTCTATGTTTAATTTTTATCGTCATTACGTTTCAAGCCGTCATAACGTAAATTTATTGCGAACGTCTATGACGAACTCACTTTGAGAAACCATGAAAAGACCTGTGTCCTGCCTGGAGCAATGTAGGAAACCGTTTCAACATATGCAATCCCATAAAATAACACTGTATTCTCGTTGTTTAGAATTGCGTCTCACAATATGGATTACCAAAATAAACTCATAGACGAGGTGCACATATCGTGTTTGCTTACACTCTACAATCAGACAAGGCAGCCGTTCACATTCTAATAAATTGTTTCCTTTCTTTCTACTGACAGAATAAAACCATAAAAATGCGTGAATTTCGTAAATAAATAATTTACGAAATTCACGCAGAACAATATTATAAAAACTTTTTAGACGGGAAGTATGCTTGTTTCAAATTTATTTCTCCTTTCCCAACTATAAAATTTGCGTGCTATTATCAGTTTAATTATGCCAATAAAATCAGAACTTTGTTGGTCTGTTACATAAATTCAGATCGGCGTTACTTAAATTTAATGTGAACAATTTATCCTATTACTCATTACGATGATGAATTCAATGCAATAAATAGTGAACGAAATCCTAGTATGTACTAATAAGGAAACATTTTTTATGGTGAAACTGCATCGATATGTCCTCCTTAATGAACACATCGTCACAACTTTCCCTTCCAGTTACGGAAAAAAATAGATAATTCTTCTTCTTGTTGGCGTTATCCCGCTTCCTAGTTCATTAGAATCAGCGAGATCCGCTTCCTAAGCCTAAGCACTTGGCGAAGATACTGATTTTGACACGGAGCGACTGCCGTCAGGGCGAACCAGACTTTTCTTAGGAAAAGGTCACGTCTTTCGAATTAGAATTTCTTGGACGTGTGGGTTTCCTAACGATATTTTCCTTCACGTCCGAGCAAATGTACATATATTATATTAAATTATTACATATATGTACATAAATCCGAAAACACTAATTTAGTGGTAATCTTTATCCACTGGGATATCACTGTTCCAAAAGTAATAGGTAAAAAATATGTACCTATGTATGTATACTGTGTAAGTACCATGTATATACACATCAATACATACTTATTTATCAGTTTCCTCAGAGTACGCTGCAAACCCCTTAGTCTGAAGGGACCGGTTCTATATTTTGTGATTCGGCGCAACGCAATAACTCGTTGACGTGTACTAACCTGTCACTGATGATATAATGATTTTCAAGCGAATGCAAAACTATATCAAGCATTTCATTAGAGATGGAGTTAACTGACAATGGCCACTTTATGTGAGGGTAAACACAACAAGTGAGTTTTTGTTGGCAGACCACGGCACTCGTCAGCAGCCTTAGAATCAGCGCAATAATAGCCTGACTTTTCTCTACCGGCGGAGTTTTCTGCTTTAAAAGTGTGTTGCAAAGATCTGAAAAACGTTATAAATATACATATACCGGCAAATTGGTGCCCTACTTTGTGTACAACAATCGGTTGTCTTATGCGAGATAGCTCTGGCCCAAACCCACCCAATGATGTTAGTAGATGCATAGCAACGCGGCAGTACAAATAAGGGAGAGCTTTAGCTTATGTCTACTGTGGCAACACCATCTATCTCATACTATCAAGGAAATAACTTATGGAGTCCCAATGACACGATTTTGCGTAATAAGTAGTATGCGCTTCTCTTATTGGCTAGTTAAATTTACAGGCAATTTGACCTAAACTACTGTGTGTGTAGGTTTGATGTGGTTTCGGTGGCAAAAGTACACAAAGTACTTTATATTAAATTACTACTTGTAAACTTAACATATATGTAACTAACTGGAATTAGGGTATCCTGCCTTTTCGCCGAAAATTGTTTGGCCGATTATCACTTACCAACCAACGTTTCGACTATTTTTCACTTTAACAACTAAATAAAATTCTTCGAAACGTTAGTTGGCATGTGATAATCGGCCGAACAATTTTCAGCGAAAAGGCAGAGAACCTAGAATTGGTATTACAAAATTAAAGAGCTTACTCAATTTGTGAATATTTGGACATTTAATTCCGAAAATATTTTTGCCGGCATTGGTAACATTGTAGCTAAATTTGATACAAAGTTGTGTCCTGTGGGGATATACGCATTGCCTCGGAAAGTGATATTCGAAACGGATTCGAAAAATTTTCATACTCAGATTCTATACATTTTAATAGATAATTTCAATTCATATTCGAATATGGCTTGCCGAGGCAATGTGAATATATCACGCATCCGTATTCATATTCCACATTTGTGATATGGCATGGTCACATTTCAGCCTGTATTAGTGCACAGCTGAACATAGGCGTCACCTCTAGAGAGAGAATCGTCTCGATTATATATATACACACATCAAAAGTGTCTAGGGATCAAGCATTTTTATGCGGATTTCTTGAGATTGAGATGTGGCTTTGTAATAAATTTATGATTTTATAAATTTATATGGATCCTTTTTGGTGCATTTCATAATTTGAAACAGGAACTGTCAATCAAATTCGAGTAAAAGATGAAAATCAGCTGTCAATATTTTCCCTATAAAAACATACAACGCATTGAAGACATTATTAGTGCTACTGTTTCCCTACTACTGATTAAAACCAACGTTATTATGGAGCGGCGACGTCATTTAAGCAGGGAAGAAATGCTCAGAGCCGTGGGAATGATAGAAGCTGGTTCCCGGCAACGTACTGTGGCTTTAGCTCTGAATACAAGTCAGAGTGTTATCAGTCGACTTTGGACACGTTACCGAAGCACTGGTACCGTGGCTGAGCGCCATGGAGGACGGTATCGCTGCACCACACGGAGACAAGGCCGATACATTCAAATCACAACTCGAAGAGCTCCAACAATAACCGCCATGATGTTAGCCGTGACGCTTCATCACTCTTCAGGGAACTTAATTAGCGACCAAACAGTCAGAAACCGCTTGCATGAAGTGAACCTTCATTCCCGAAGACCGCTAAGGGTACCACCTATAGCAATGCACAATCGTAGGATTCGATATCAATGGGCTCTTGAACACAGAAATTGGGCAGAAGAACAATGGCGTTTCGTGTGCTTTTCTGACGAGTCTCGTTTTGGTATGAGACCGGATACAAGACGTATACGACACTGGAGAACCCTTTTTTTTTTTTTTTTTTTTTTTTTTTTTTTTTTTTTTTTTTTTTTTTTTTTGTGACGCGGGGAAAAATGCGTTACGCACACCACCGGTGAAACCT
Source organism: Pyralis farinalis (assembly GCA_947507595.1). Classification (NCBI taxonomy): domain Eukaryota; kingdom Metazoa; phylum Arthropoda; class Insecta; order Lepidoptera; family Pyralidae; genus Pyralis; species Pyralis farinalis. Next base: position 31,971,324 of record OX382265.1, read on the forward strand.
GGGTGGCCTCCGGTGGTAGTGTGGGACTCCCCGTCGGCTGCCCGACGGTATACCCACTAAACAACCCCGCGAATTGCCATCGGCCGCGTTGGTGTGGTGCCCCGGATCTGTCAGCAACAGGGCACCACTGCGACTGGCCAGCCCCTCAAAAGGGGCCGGACTTCTTCTCTCTAGGGGCCATCCCGGCAAATTGGGACGGCCCCTCCGGCGGCGGGACCACTATGGGGCCAGGTTCCCGTCCTGACCCCTAGTCCCACATATTAGGGAGGCGGCAATAGGTGCGCATAGCGCCTACGCCGCACTCCCGTGCGCCGTCTCCGGAGCGGGACAGCCTCGGGATCGTACTCCCTGTCCCGCTCCGAGGCCTCCTTCTGGGACATGACCGTCTCACAGAAGGAGGCCATCGCCTGCCAGGCACTGTCGCTCCCGAGCATGGAGCGGACTACGCTCGGGAGCGAGAGGTCCGCGCTTCCAAGCGCGGACACCAGATCGTGGCGCTGCCGAGACCACCTGGGACACTGCTCCAGCGTGTGTTGGGCAGTGTCCTCGGCCGCGCCACAATCGTGGCAGCCTGGCTGCTCCTCCCGCCTCGCGACCCGGTGCAGGTACTCACCGAAGCACCCGTGCCCGGTGAGCACCTGCACCATGCGGAAGGTGAGGGGTTTGCGCCTGCGGCGCATCCACGCCTCCAGGACCGGGCGCAGCGCATCTGCAACGCGGACTCCATACCGCGGCTGCGCCAGGTCCTCCCCCCACCTCCGCATCATCTCTGAATGCCCTCGCTGGCGACACCGCCCCACCTCCTCCAACGTGGGGCGCTCGCCGAGGCTCCTCCTTTCCGCAACAAACACGTACACCTCGGCGAGCGCCACCGCCACTATCTCCCAGGGCGGGTCGCCAGCAAGGGCGGTCGCGGCCGTCCAAGCAACCGTCCGGTACCCCCTTATCGCTCTCTGCGCTATGACCCGCTGCGCTCTGCGCAGCTGAGCCTTGTTCCGAGCGCAGAGGGCGTCCGCCCATATGGGGGCACCGTACGTGGCCATACTCCGGCAGGTACCGGAGTACAGCCGCCTGCACGCGGCGCTGGGCCCGCCCAAATTGGGCAGGAGGCGACCCAGCGCCGCCGCAGCTCTGATGACCTTCGGTCCCAACCGCTCGAAGTGGGGGCCGAAGGTCCATCTCCCGTCAAGGGTGAGGCCCAGGTACATCATCTGGGCACTCACCCTGATCCTCTGTCCTCCTATTTGGAGGTGTGCTCCGGGGGGAGGGCCCCGTCTGCCGGTCCCGCGGAAGAGGAGGGCTTCGGTTTTCTCCAATCGGACCCGAAGCCCAAGCCTCTCTATACGGCTGATCACCAGTCCCACCCCGACTTCGGCCAGCCGCGCCGCCTCCACGAAGGTCTTACCCCGGGATGTGACAAGGGTGTCATCTGCGTAACAGATGACACTCATCCCGGGGAGGAGACGGCCCCGCAGGACCCAGTCGTACGCGAGGTCCCACAGGATGGGGCCCAGAACGGACCCCTGTGGGACACCGCACCCGACGGGCCTCCTCACCATCTGGCCACTCGCGTCCTCGTAGCACACCTCCCTGTCCTCTAGGTATGCCTTCAAGAGTCTCCCCAAGTACGGAGGCACCCCAAAGTATTTGAGGGCCTCCAGGATGGTACTGTGGGGGAGGCTGTTGAAAGCATTGGCGATGTCCAGCGACACCGCCACCACCACGTCTCCCTCGCGCTCCGCATCCTCCGTCTCCGACCTTAGGCGCCTTATGGCGTCGACGGTCGACCGTCTGGCCCGGAACCCGAACTGGGCATCCGAGAGGCCCGGTCCCGGGCCATCCTCCAAATGCTGAGCGAGGCGGGAGGCGACAACCCTTTCCAGGGCTTTGCCCGCCTCGTTCAGCAGAACGACTGGTCGAACCGCCGACCCCGAGTCCGGGGGCCGATCTCCCTTCAACAGAAGGCAGAGCCGGCCCACCCTGAAGGGTCCCGGGCAGCACCCCGACCGCAAGCAGCAGTCAAGGAGCTCCCGGAACCTGTCTCCGAGGTACACGAGGGCTAGGGCTAGCACCCTTCCGTGCACTCCGTCCGGACCCGGCGCCCTCTTCTTGTTTCGGAGGCGGTCAATGACCGCCTCCATCTCCTGGTCGGTGACGGCCGGCGGAGCGCCCTCTACCTCTCCTCTGGAGTCCGGTGATCGGGCCATCCTAGGGGGAGCGAAACCTCGTGGGGTGTCGGGGAAGAGTTCCCCGACAACCCTCTCCAGCAGGGCCGGCTGGAGGGTCTCCGTCAGCGGGGCCGACTGAGCGCGGAGCTTGTTCCGCGCTCCTCTGTACGGTCGGCCCCACGGGTCCCTGTCTAGGCCCTCCAGCAGCTCCTGCCACGCTCCCTCCTTGGCCCTACTTATAGCCGTCTGCAGGGCTCTCCTGCTCTCCACGTAGACGCCGTGCAGACGGCTATCCCTTCCTTCGTCCCGGGGGCGTCGACGCCTGCTCCGGGTGTACGCTCTGCGCGCCCCGTTGCAGGCGTCCCGGAGGTCGGCTATCTCCGCCGACCACCAATAGACCGCCCGCCTTGGGGGCGGACGCCCAACGTTGGGCATGGCCGCCCTGCACACCGCCGTGAAGGCGTCGCAGAGACGACCAGCCCCCTGCTCCGCCCCCAAATCCGACCGACCTCCATTCCACCGCACGCACGTATGGACCGTCCCCCTATTTAAGAGGGACATTCCCGCGGCCAACGCCCACTCCTCCACCATCCGCCCTTTGGCTTGCGTGGCCGGGTTGCCCCATGCCGTGGACTTGGCGTTGAAGTCCCCGGCCACGATAACCTGGGCGGGCGCTAACCGCCTCACTGCCGACCCAAGAGCGTCGAGCAGCCGCTCCAAGGCCGGCAGGTCGCGGTTCGGGGAGAAGTACACACCGATTATTGCGTACTCTCCCCGAACCGCCGCCACGTAGCCCGCTCCCCTGCCCCTCACCACGAGTGGGGGGCCGGCGCCAGGCCTCGCGACGATGGCCACGGATCCGTCCCGGTCCCCGGCCCAATTAGGCCGGGAGGGCACGTAGTATGGTTCCGCAACCACCGCCACGTCCACGTCCCACTGCGCCATGCTCTGCAGGAAAAGGTCCTGAGCCCCAGCGCAGTGGTTGACGTTGGCCTGCAGGAAGCGAGGATGTCCGGCCATTACTCGGACATCCTGGCCTCAGGCGCCTGCTGCCGCCCACCCTCGCGAGAGGTGGGGGGCGTTCTCCCGCGGATGGATGGGGGGTTGCAGAGCCGGCTCCCCATCACGTGGCTCGCCTTTCGTCCGGCGTCGGCACACACGGCACAGCGGGCCTGTGCCGAGCAGCCCGAGGCGATGTGCCCCGGCTGCCCGCACCTGTAACACAGTCGGCTGCGGTCCGCCTTGGAGGGGCACAACTCCGCTGTGTGCCCTTTCCCCATGCACTTAAAGCAGTGCATGGGGCGCGCCTTCAGCAGGTGGAGCTGCACCCGGCTCCAGCCCACCCCGATACTGCCCAGTTCGAGCAGCTTCTTCGCTGCCGTCACAGGGCAGCGCATCAGGGCGGAGCTGGAGTTCCGCCAGTCCGAGCGGATTTCGCCCACCCGGACCTGCTCGGGGGCGCAGCCCCCCTCGCGAGCGACCGCAACCTGTACCCGCTGTACTGTGGCGGCGTCGTCCAGCCCGGTGATCCGGAACTCCGCGCACTTCACCGGTCTGGATACCTCCACGACGCTGGACAAGGCAGCCGTCAACTTGGCTGCCAGGGCGTCTGCCTTCTCATGGCTGGAGGAGCCGGGGACCTCGATGAGCCTCGCTCCGGTCGCAGACTTGCGAATCCGGATCGAGCCGATCCCCAGCTCCCCCAGATTGACCTCCTGCTCGGCCTTTAGCAGGGCCGAGGCATACGTTGCTCCCCCAGTGGCTGCCTCCGGTCGTAACTTTAAAATTACGGCCGTGGAGCCGGGGAGCACCACTTTAGCCTTACGGCCCTCCTCCCTGCCTGCAGGAGCAGGAGGTGCTGACGCCCTGGTAGGCGGCGCGGGTGCCGCGAGAGCAGCGGGTGCCGCGGTTTTCCGCGGCCTGCGACGGACCACATCGGTCCACGACGATCCTTCTGGACCTCAGTGGTCCCTGCCGCTGCCGACGGGGTCACCGCGGCCGGTTTCCCCTTTGCACTGCGGGCGGGACCTGCTTTGGTGGCCGATCTTGTCTGAGGGCGCACCTCGAGCTCGGCCGGCGCCTTCTGCGGCTTAGGTGCCGGTCGTCGCGCGCCCTCAATGGCCGCCCTCGCGGCCTTAGCCACCGCGGAGCTGTCGCCCGCTAATGGCGGACGGGCAACAGCCGGAGGAGGCAGGCGCGACTCAAGCTCGGCGAGCCGCCCATCCACCAAGTTGCCGACGAGTCGGGCGATACTGCTCTCCAGAGCCTGAATATCGCCGGGGCTCATCGGCCCCTGCGTCCTCCTCTCGCTGCGGAGCTCCTGGAACTCCCGGCGGTGCGCTTTAACCTCCTTCCTCAGGGAGGCCACCTCCCGCTGGAGCCGGGCGTTATCGGCTCGGAGGCGGTGGGTCTCCTCCGCCTCCGTTCGCACCACCAGGGCCTCCAGTATCTCTCGGATCCCGCCTGCCGCCCTCGCAATCTTCGCGGCGTGGCCCCCCCTGAGGCTCGCCGACTTCCCCGTGAGGTCGAGGATGACTGACAGCATCTCCTCGCCCCTCATCATGAGGTCATCGGCGCCCCCCTCCGTTGGGTCCGCCGCTTTCCCCTCAGGGCTTCTCCCTTCGGGGCTCTCCTTCTCCGCCTCGGGGCTCACCCCCTCGGCGCTTCCGGCCACTGCCATGCTCTTCGTACCCTTAAGGGCCCGCTTCTCCAGGAGCGCCTGGAAGGCCGCCTCCTTGGCCTCCTCCTCCCGCTCCTTAAGCTGCCGGCGGGCCCTGGCAAGGCTGGGAGCGTTGCCACCCCTCTTTCCCCGCCTGGAAGTAGGCACCTTCGCCCGCTCATCGGGCGTCTCGGTTTCTGAGCCGGAGAACAATCTCTTCCGGCCCAGCTCCGTTTCCGAGAGGGTGGTAACCGACATATTGTCGGTCTCCTCCCCTCGGCCACACTCGCTCTCCACTCTCACCGACTGTGGCTCCTCCGGGAGACCACTCTCACCGAGACCCTTCGGCCCCGACCTCTCGGCTCCCCCAGGTAGTATACCCAGATCGCGGCACAGATCGTCGCATCGCGACAGCGCCACATACGCCAATCTCTCTCCCCCGCTCTTCTTCTCCATTTCGTTTGAATTCAACGAATCGCCCACAAGTATAGTATATCCAGATTTAGTCACCACCCACCGGCCACTGCGTTACCGCGCACCAGGTGGGATGGGTCCAGGGCAGACGACGAGGACGTACTGGAAAACACTTGGGGCCTGCCCCCACTGGAGAACCCCTGGACGCCAACAGCGATTAAAATCCTGCCAGGAAGTCCATCCTTATAGTGGTGGAACCATCATGGTATGGGCGGGTATTTGGATCGGCGGAAGAACTGAGTTGATTTGGATCAGAGGCAACCTCAACGCTCAAATTTATGCTGAGACGATTGTATCAGACGTCATCGTTCCTCTACAAGTGCAAATCGGTCCCTTATTTCAGTTAATGCATGATAATGCACGACCGCACACCGCAAGAGTTGTAAGACAGACTCTCGCCGCAGCTAACATCAATGTCATGCCCTGGCCTGCTCAGTCGCCAGACTTGAACCCGATTGAGCATGCATGGGATATGCTACAGAGAAGAGCTCTGCCGAATATGGAGGGTATCCAGTCGCAAGAAGACCTTTTTTTGTTGTTGCAACGAACATGGGCGGCCATTCCACAGCTTGATTTGGATGAACTCATTTTGAGTATGCCAAACCGATGTTCTTGTGTTGTTAGTGTTCGCGGTAGAAACACGGATTATTAATTGTTTAAGTTACCCAATAAAATTTTAAAGAAAACTGTTATTTCAGTCTTTTTTTCGAACTTTAATGTTAGTGGTTCAAATGTCAAAAATCCCTTTATTATGAAAATGGCAAATTTCTTTATTAATGCAAAGGTGACTTGGTTTATCGTTACTGTAGACAAACGAAAACACTTTATTTGATGAATCCTTAAAGAAAATTTTAATTAATATCAATCAGGAGAAAAGTTATTGCAAAAATATATGTTGATCCCTAGACACTTTTGATGTGTGTAGTATCGCATAAGTAAATAAAATGAAATCTTACGTATGAGTATAATGATACCGTGTGTTTGAAATAGATCACTAATAGAATCCATCTGAGTATGAGTCTCGGTTTGACAGGTAACCACAAGCAACAGTCTGAGGCACCAATACAACACCGATATCTCGTATGGACTTTCTGAATACCATTCGATATACCACATCAACCTAAAATAGTAATATATATTGTAATTAATCCATCCAACTTCATCAATTACGATGCCACCAAGCAGGAACAATTAGAGGTAAGTTTAATCAATTGATTGAAACTATGAAATTTGATGTTTGAATAAATTAATTCAAATTGAATCAGTCAATTGATTGTTGATACGAATATAAGCAGCAAGGAACGGATAACTTTAGATAGGAGTCATGCTAGTGCCCACTAACTATCACTATATGTAATAGAAATATCTATCCTGTAGATATGAGTAAAATAGACTTGGTGTGAAGATGTCGTGGTAGTAATAGCACATAAGATGAAGATCAGCCTCAGAAATCTATATGTATAAAATTTTTTAGCACAAAAACGCGAGCAAACAGACAGAGCCCTCTCATATTATAGACAAATTCAATGGAGCCTTTTTTCAAAATAAGTTATTAGTTTTTATTCTTTAATTTCTGTACTTTTTTATAAATTTTCAATTGATATCTTGTACAAGTTTAGAAAAACAATCAATGTAAACGTTTGACGTATGACAACGTTGACTTTGCACTTTCAATTGAATTTCTGGAGATAAGACAACGTGTATGGTATAGATACAATTTTCGCAGCTTATGATTATCCAAGTGAGAAAGAAGCCTAGCTCTTACGTCACTTCACTTATTTCTACAGTAAACCATGTCTATCTTTACCTTCTAATCATACCATAATCTTTAGTCAAATGATGAGGGGCTAAAGGCATGATACAGATTAAAGCCTGAAATGCTGACTTGCGAAGTTCCGCAAACAATGCTGATGACCATCGAGCCCTGAGACGGCAGAGTCCTGGATCAAGAAGATACATTAGACCTAGAAGAAAATGCTGGGACACGATCATCTGTAAAATGATGTAAATGTTAGAGGATAAATTTATTTATCTAAATAATGTACAAAATATTAGGAAGTGCCATGACTCTTCTTAGATTTACAACAAACTAACTACCGCTTCGCAAGCCAGTGCCCACAGTGTGGCTAACATATACTCAATGCAATAAAGGTTGTGAGCTCATGACTAGATTATAATAAATAAATAAAATAAATGACGTACATAATTGTTACAAGGGAATATTTTGATAAAGTCCACTGATAAGTAAATGAGCAGCTTCTTGAATTGAACATCTGACTGTGCCGTGTTGAAGTGTACAGAGCGCGTCCAATCTGATCTAGACGGCAATTCAGTCAATACTGACAATGCTAATACATCTGTAAAACAATCAATAAAAAATCTATGAAGATTGTCGTGTTCGCTGCCTTAGCCTTAGAATTTAGTAAAGATATTGGTTAGGTCACCCGTCGTTCGAAATATAGTTTCTTTGACGTACGTGTTTCGACACGATATTTTCCTTCACCGTCGAGCAAGTTATGAGTACAAAATAATACATTAATCCGAAAATATAAATTTAGTCGTACTTGTCCACACCATAATTCGAACCAGGGACCAGTCGGCTATAAGGTGGTTCTTTATTCACTAGAATTAGCCCTCTGTCACTGCATATCCCAATCTACTCTTATCACTACCTAATCAGTTACCGTAAAAGAAATGCACACGAGGTGACGCCGCACAGTAAGTGGTGGAGAGTGCTACGCTTGGATTCATTACGAATCCGGTACGAGGAATTTGAACAGAAAATCATAGTCCGTAAATCGGTAAGCTGAAATTTTAATAGGCCATAACAGAGTCAGTGAGGAAGAAGATGGGGGGTAAAATCCTAGAGTGGCAGCCATTATGGAACGAATGAGCGTTAGGCGTCTCCGCTCTACCCATGTCCTCAATAGAGCGGTCGGTTGGTAGGAAAAACGGAGAATCCCATTATAGTGAAAAATATTAATGAAAGCATATTCCAGCGGTGGGTAATTATTAGAGTTCCAGAGGAATTATCTTCCGTTAAGCATAAGATTGTACGATCGAGGTATTCCCAAGAGACTTTACGAGATTCTTCAGAAACGGGATAAATTGGTTTATACAGGCGACGCGGGAATAATTCCCTTGGTATTGCTTCACAATGTCGACAGTAATTTCAACAACCTTAAACGGTCCAGCAGTAAAATATGCATAGGCTCTTATAACGGAATTGTTACATATTTAGTATAGTTGCGTAAACTGCTTTATTAAGGTGATTCTATTAATTATAATAGATATTTATCACCATAAAAACGTTATCTTAAATAAATAGTATCTTTAAATGATATAAAATTATATACATATATCACGCCTGTCTCCCATTGGGGTAGGCAGAGAATACTACTAGAGAATAGAACGCCAGGTGCACCGATCCAAACATACCCCTCTCGCTTCTTACACACTCATCAACTTCTTCGTGCAAGCTCTTAGGTTTTGGGTGCTTTTGATTGGGCCCGTTTTCAACACATCACTAATTTGATCTATATGTGTACATCTAGGGCGGAAATCTCCATTCGCTCATGACTGATACACTTTTTTCGTAACTCTTTTGTCATTAATTATTTCTAAATGACCAAACCATCTCAGCATACCCTTTTCAATTTTTGTCCCTACATCATCTTTCATTTCACAAAGTTCCCGTATCGTGTTCTCATTCTCACTCCACACATACTCCTCAGCGCTTTCATTTCTACGGCGTTCACCCTGCTTTCATGCTTCTTCTGCCATACCCATGTTTCACTACCGTACATCAATGTTGACGAAACACCCAAACTATATCTAAAGATTATATACTTAATGGCGCGTAAACGGCGTATTGGTCTCAGAACGTGTGAGTAAGGTGTGATTTGTGTGCAAAGAAACTTTCAGCGATAACATTTGTAGTTGAGCATTACAAATAAGTAAAAGAGTTTACAAGTTAGTTAAGTCTACAAACTTACAAATAGGTTTAATGTCGGAAACACAATAATAGCTTTTACGGCTAGTAGTTTTTTTACATACAAATGACGTCACGCGATCGGATATCACATAGTACGCCGTGAGCGTACATTACATCGTTTTGGGTCATTTGAAGGTACATATTATGTATTTAAACTACTATTTTTTATGGTAATAAATATTTATTACAGTTAATTTGAAATGTTGTCTGATCCCTTATTAGAGAGGGTCTAATATGAAGTATTACGATCAATTATATAAAACGACTTGCCTGGTTTTTTTTTTTTTTTTTTTTTTTTTTTTTTTTTTTTTTTTTTTTTTTTTTTTTTACTTACACCCCTGCCGTGGGCAAGGCACTTTTTGCACAATATAATAATTCAATTCACATTTTCTGTTTTTTTAAAAATCACTGTTCAATATAAAACACATTCATACATCACACTCTCTTTCATTTTCCACAAATCATTCTTACATTCATCATCTTTCAGTTACATTTCCAAAAATTTTTGATTTGCCCGTTTTAGAACGCCGGTGAAATATCTTCATATGTCCAACTTCCCTACCCATACTGCATCAGTCCAGCCACGGGCGTCAGCGAGCGTCACAGCTCCACCTAGCCACCGCGATCCCATCGGCTATACAGAGTATAGCCGAGGTATGCAACATTAGTCCTAGGTGGGGCTGCTCTGCTTGTTCCGATCTATGACAGCCGTCATAGATCGGAACAAGCAGTCGTCATGACGCAGTATTTTAAAAATTTTGGTCTATGCCCCGTCACTATTTCGGAGACCGATTTTTCGGTGACCCGCATTCCCAAATCCTGCTCCAAATCGTACCTCTGTTTGGAGAATGCGGGACACCGAAACAATATGTGCTGCACTGTCTGGTCCACGCCGGGCTCGCAGAAGCACGATGGGTCATCCGCGCACTTGAATCTGTGCAAGTACGCGGAGAACCCACCATGCCCCGAGAGGACCTGCGTAGTGATGCTCGACGGCACCATTTTACCCACGATGCCGTACGCCGCCGCCGCACTCGGGAAGAACATCTTCGTTGTCGAAGCTGTTGTTCCCGATTTGTATCTCCTGTCCCATTCGTCAATGGTCCCCTTGCGGATCATACCTTTGACGAATGAGACAGGGCAGCGGTCGTAGTCTGGCCGTCTCCGCAACCCCAGTGCGGCGCTCCTGGCGAGTTCATCGGCGCGTTCGTTCCCCTCCAACCCCGCGTGTGCCTTAATCCAGAACAGCGAGACGCTCTTACCCTGGCTTTTGCACAGTTTAAGAGCGTCCCGTGTTTGCACCGCCAGGGGATGGGGGGACTCGACGTTCGCCACCGCCTGGAGCGCCGCCATGGAGTCGCTGAAGATGCCGATACTTGAGACTTGCCTGGTTGACGATTACTGTCGACCCCGCAGTCAGTAGGGACATTGGTCGGCAGGAATTTTTAAGGTAAGGCGCATCAAAGCAGCTTGTCTGAGGAACCTCCACCTCACAGAAAACCGCCTTCCTGGAGGGTTGTAGTGTTCCTGCGAATGTGTGAGGTCACCAGTAAGCTGCCAATGAGTCGCCAGCAGAGGTGACATTGAGCTAGTGATACCTAATGTATTGCAAGCGTTCATAGACTACGGTCACCGCTTTACATCAGGTGGGCTTTGAGCTTTTATGTGCCTCTCGACGTTGTAAATAAAATTAATGGTGACCTACCTCAATTATAATAGTACAGAAAACACTTAAAAAATATTTGGTTTGATATTCTGATACAGAATTTTCAAAATCAGTTTCAACATTGTGACATAATTACATATATGTTTTGTTTTTCAATTTATGCACCAATATTAAGATTTTTTAATTCCAAATGTAGTCGTGTCTAATAATTGACGCAATTAACAACAATATTTAAGTGCGTTCGTTTGGTCTATTTGAAGCCGACAGCTGACGACTCGTCGACAGTACGCGCCGACCAATTGGCTCTGTCGACAGCAATGTGCTGCTCGTCTGAGGTGTCGACTGTCACCAGACAACGACGAACGCAGCCGCCGCCGAGCTGGTGGAGACGGCTGCAGTCGTTTCTGTCGATAGCAAATCTTTGCTCGTGTGAATAAAGCGTCACTTATACAGGTCACATATATCGAGTGGGCATACGTTGTGCGTTGTTAATTGTGACTAGATATTTCGAAGTACAAGTCGGGGCTGAATTAACAACAAAGTTGGCTTAGAGTCAGTATGCGCGCATAAGAGTAAATGCGACGTTTCCTCCTTCCTACAACATGGGATACTTCAAACGAAGTGTGAAGAAACACCTTGCGGGCGAGCATGGTAGCGTCAACTGACAGGACACTGTAATCCTTTGTCAGTTGCCGCTGCTATTTGGGCTCCTCTTTTCGCTTACCAACAAGCGAAGCGGAGGGGTTTTCGGTGACCAAAGTTAACAATTGAAAAATAAAGATTAAAGTGCAGTTATTACTTGAGATACATTTCCCATCTCTAATAATTTTATGACAAATTATACATACGAATGTACTGTTGCTAAGGTATCTATGGCTCATTTTGCCGCAATATCAAAACTCTAAAAATCACTAAAAATACTATACTTGTATCGAAGTTGGTTATTTTTAAAAGGGACTTCTCACCTGCCATGAGCAGCGACGCAAAAGCTTGCAGTCGGTTACCAAAACAGTTGAGCAGGCCGTAGGTAATAGCGGTCATTGTGTTTCTCTCATGGGTGTGTTCCCTGGCGAGGCATTCGTATCTATACGCCCATATAAAGCACCTGACGGTAAGTTCGATTACTTCAATTATAGTAATCACAAGCATTCCATATGTAGTTGAATGTACTATGAAATCAGAGAAAGACTTTAAACTGATATGCGCACCGTGTAGGCGGCTAAAGAAGGTGTCTGAACTTCTTATTATACGAATAGCGTATCGACGATTAGGTTAGTATCTATGAGACATTATCAAACAACTCATTAAAAAGTTATGAACTGATATATTACTAAAAAAACATCTTTTTAGTCACAACTGACACTAGAGCATTAAATTTACCTGTATGTTTAGACATAATAGACAAAAAGGAAAAAATCTAAATAATAAAAAAGATGCAAGCTTTTATTAAATAAATAAACAAATATAACCATTTCTAACAAATAGATTTTGCCTCCCTTTGTGTGTTCTACCGATTGTGCAACGGGTTGTGTTCTGAAGAATTCTTCGATATGATGCCGACAGCATTGTTTTATAACCATACCGCTCGTCGACTGTAGGAAGTTCACCCTCACACGCTGGAACCGCAATGGTCGCGTACTGTGCGTTTCATAGAAGTTTTCTTTATTTTAGACCTCTCAAATTTAGGAATGAACTCCTAGCCGAGGATTATCCAAGGGACTACAGCATAGATTTCTTCAAGAAAGGCGTGAAGAGGTTTTAGAGGGTCGGCAACGCGTGAGTGACACCTTTCAAATGTCCACAGGCTACGGTGACTATTTACCATCAGGCAGGCCGTATGCTTGTTTGCCACCTTAGTGATATAAACAAAAACACTGCAGGAATGTACAGCGTTCTTCGATTTAATTAAAATAAAACTGTTACGTTTACTATTCTATATTGGATTCCTAATCTGTCAAGTTTTAATTGTAAAAAATAAAACAAACAAAATATATTAGGCAAACACAAGACAAGCGTGTTCTAACTTTGATATAACTTGTTATGAATATTATTTGATTTAACGTATATTAACGTTTTTTACGAAGATGTAGAGTTTTTGCTTCGCATATGCTTTAGGATCTACATTAATGTAAAATTTTATACTATCACACGTCATAGATTTTCTCATATCACGATATTCTCTGATCTCTTTACATAAGGGGTATATCTTCCATCGCTGCTGAAACCGCATACAAGACATACAATTATATCTAAATGACGCAGCGATCTATTAAGAAGTATCTACAAAATACATTGTAGCCTCTGAAGTTTTGATAGAGTGGGTATCCGGTGTTCTGCCCAAGCTATGTAGGTACACAACCGGTTACGATATAAGATGTACTTCCATAATAACAATATTGAGCGTTATTTTCTTCGTTAACAAACTGCTTTGCGAATGAAGATTTAACTATGTATTTTATTATTAGAAAAAAAATAAAAAATCTACTTGTACCTGCAATACAACCTACAATACCTACTTAATGTCAATAATATATAAGCACATTAATTTTAACATTACCTTTGGCTATAATAATCTGGACAGGGCAAGCTCTTTTGATAATCAGGATTTTGGTTTAGGAACTCATTCGTAGTCTTCAGAAGCAACAGTAATAACGACATGATTGTATTCATATGTATACTACTCTCACCTAACAAAATATAATTGTCTATTTAGTACCACAAGGGTAGCAAATGCATGGGTAGCAAGTACCATTTTTGTTTAATAACAACAATCTAATAGTCTAAGCTCAAGTAAAAACGTTATTTTACTCGTAATGAAGCATTGCATGGCTTTGTTAACTCGTATGGCTTGAAATATATTAGGGTTAAAGTATGAAATTGCCGATTTGTACTGAAAAATTCATTATTTTCTAAGATGTAACATATTTATTTAATCAAAATATTTACACATTGCTTATTTTACATTGCTGCCATCTAATCGAAAGTTTATTTACATTTATGCCTTTGCGATAGATAGTACTGGCTTCTGGAAAGAAAATTTATTACCACGTAATTACGTACGTAATAGACAATTGTCCAAATCACGAAAAAATAGGTAGTCAGTTGGAACAAGGTCTGGCGAGTACGGAGGATGACGTATGGTTTCTAACTGCAGCTCCTGTAGAGTTACAAGGGTTTCTCGTGCAGTGTGAGGTCTTGCGTTATCATGGAACTATAATGGTGACGATCGATTCACGAGTAGAGGCTGTTTCACTGCCAGTTTCGCCATCATTGTTCGAAGTTCGGCACAGTAAACATCTGCTGTTGTTGCTTGACCAGACCTGAGAAAGCTGTAGTGAATAACGCCATGAAGAGACCACCAAACAGTTACCATTACCTTTTTATTGCTAAGCTTTGCTTTAGGACACTGTGTCGACGTTTGACATGGGGTCAGCCATTCGATTTTTCGTTTACGCCTATCGTAAAGATCGATTCAATATTCCTTCATTTCTGTACCGATTCAACAAGGGCAACACAAGTTTCAATAGGCGTTTCTTCCTGCAGATCAATCAAATCATGAGGCACTCATTGTTCATTTTTTTTTTGATGAAAATGAGTTAATTTGTAGGATAACGTTAAACCATGCCGCTAAATCCTGGGTGCTTTGACTCGTATCGGCTTCTACCATCGCCCTCAGATCAACATTATTCACCTGTGTGAGCGTCTTCCACGTGATTCGTTCTTCAAGTCGAAGTTTCCATTACGAAAGCGTTTAGACCACAAACGCACGGTGCGTTTCATTAGCAGTCTCCTCTCCAAACGCAGGATTGATATTGCGAGCCGTTTCTACCGCGTTAGTTCTGCGTCGGAACTCATATTCAAAAATTACTCGGATTTTAGAAGTATCCATCTTTCCGGTTTAAGATGAATAAAAAAAGGATTGAAATAAATACGAAAATCAAATGTTGCACATTTTTAAAAGAAAATTCTCATAAATAGATATCATGTGAAAAAGTTTCACTCGAAAATCTCACACCAGGAAAGTTAAAATGTCAATTCGAAATATCTATTTCTATAAAACGGCAATTTCGTATTTTAACCCCTATTTATAATACCTATATTACATTTATACACACAATGTTACGTGCAATAATTAAGGAGGGTAATTAATAGGTATCATATATTTAAAGCCATACGTGTTTACACAACCACTATTGTAACTTTTTATAGCCAAATTGTAATTTCTACGATACCTGCCAGTACGAGGCTACTATTGGGAAGATGCGATCGTGATTTTTATAATTATAACAATGAACCGAAGAGACAGACCTAATTTCAAGTTCATATCTTGAGGATCCGCTGTGACGTTTTCATAGTCCGGCAATTTACTGTCGGGAAAATAGGGACTGAATCTGTAGAAAATATTCTCAATTATATTTTCCTTCATCATTTCCATACCTGAAATAACCATAGTATGTTTATTAACCTAGTCTATCACAAAATATCTGCTGCTCTCGGATTCGCCCGCGCGCATTTACTTTTAAGTTATTCGCAGGAACCCTAAACATTTCTGGGATATAAAGTCCCCTAAATATTGACTCGGGATATACCATCGTGTAAAATATTTTCAGAATCCATCTAGTAATGTGTGATTAATGTACAACTGGCAGTCAAAGGACAATGATGGTTTTGTATCGCATCTCCATAAGCCATGACTGATATGGCATGAAATAGGTTTTTCAATGTAGAATAATAGTAACTAACATACTTTGTTCAAATTCGCTGTATTTTCAGAGTTATACTTTCATGATCACAACGGATTTCACAGTATTATATTTTTACCTGTATGTATGTCTTCACGCCAGGTCCCTTGCGGGGTAGGCAAAGACAACCGAGCGCCACAAGACGCGGTCCTTACATACTTCACTCGCTTCTCTATCATTCCTAGCTCTTTTCATGCACGCTCGCCGATTCCTGGGGCTCCTGACATCACCTTCGGATAAAACACGACCAATTTGGTCATGGTAGGTTAGTCTTGGTCTTCCTCGGCTCCTACATCCTTCCACTTTTGCATTGTATATCTGTTCGTCATTCTTTCATCCTGCATTCTTTCTACATGTCCGAATCAACGGAGCATGCCTTTTCTTATCTATTAAGATATTAACCGACTCTCTCACGGGATAGGAGATATTATTGTTATATAATAATAAACAATGAAGACCACCAAAATATAATCCAAATCCAACATTACTGCACATGCTTGACTGGACGATGCAGTATAGGAACATGTGCACACATTTTGTCAATTGTGTGGTATTTGGGCTACGCTAGATACAAAGTTTACGCCTCTTGCATTGTTCCTAAATGACATTATACTCTATTGCGTTCACGCACATGGCGCCTTAATCATAAAAAAATCACCGAGTAACTTTTTGAAAATCGAATTTCGATTTAAAGTAGTGATAATGTCTTCTGCTTGGGTGGTAGGACCACATTTGGTAGAAATCAATGGCTCTAACTGATTAGCTCCAACGACTCTACAACCCTAACGACTAAAAATAATAGTCGATCTAGTACTTACTAGTGTGTACCGGTAGTTACTAATGATACTAGTAGTAGTTACTAGGCTGTATTAGTAGTTTCTAGTCAATAACCGTATTGTACACATGTTTCTAAAACTAAAAGACAAACATTTGCACTTTACAAGATAATATTACGCCGATAATACGAGTACAATACATGAGGCCAAGCACCATAGTAGGCTATGATCTACATTTCACGATCTTTCTAGTGTGAAAAAAAAATGCTGTTGGAGGCGGTACCAGAGCCCATATATTTTTACCCATTGTCCTTTACAGGTACTTTGATCTAAACTATTGTGTGCTTCCGTTATCGATTAGCTCATGCGAACTAGCGCAGACCGGTACCCACACACTTCCGTGAATAGATGCACGCCATCGCCGCCATGACTACGCCAGTCATCTGCCTCGGCTGCTGAGGTCGTTTCTATGAATGCCCGGCATCTGGAATATGAACCACATACGTCCTCAGGCGCTGTTGATGTTAGCCGTAACTACAATATGCTAATTATTCTAACCATTATTATATCCATATTATAGCTATTTATTTACTTCTATCTACTACTACCTTCTAACTATCTTCTAACGGCAGTGGGTGGGTGCAGGCCGGTGCTAGTGGCGCACGAACTAAGTGGTAGCAGAAGCACACAAAGTAGTTTAGATTAAATTACTTGTAAAAAATATGAAAGTATGAATTTTCAGCTTCATATAACTAATTGTGTTTTTAGTAAAATACTTATTCGAACTAATTTGTCCCTAATGCAACAAAATAACTTACAATTTTCAGCACTTTCACACGCCAGTAGTAATGCGATATTCATATACGTTGGAAATCTATGCGGAGTGGCGACAGCTAGCATTCTTACTGTGGTGTCAAAAAGAACTGGTGTTGCAGCAGCTAATGTATGGCGTAGCTGTGCTCCTGCGCGTGTTCTAACTGTGTCGGGAGCTGACAGTTGATAAATTATTCCTCTGGAGACCATGTCGAAGAACTCGTCGTCCTCCAACCTCAATAAAAGATATCCTAAGTAACAAGAAATACATAAAATTCTCTATTACTATTTTATTTCTCAACACTGTATAATTACTGCAAAAAGTTCAGAAATCGAAGAACATGCACGATCTTCGATTTTTAAAGAATGGCTCGCTATGGCTATTGATGCCACATCTGTTCCTACCACAGCAGTTTCTTAGAAGCTTACTGGTAACTTCACCCCTTAAACGATACCGTAAGTAAAATCTTGTTGGTTGTACTGTTTGTATCTGGCTGGTTTTGATGAAATGGATGACATTTTAAAAACAGAAAAATTAAAACAGGGTCCCGCCATTTTTCTATTGTTTTTCTGATCGTCAATATGAGTGAATCTAACGAAGATTTTAAGTTTTATTACAAAAAAAAAGGAATAATGCGACGCCCCTAAAAATATGCGGCTTGTGGCATTTTTCCTTTTTTTGCATGTAAATTTTATGGATGTAAGTAAGGGTAGCACAAAATTGATTCAAGCGTTTTCAGTCTGGGACTTTGATGTCAAAGATGTAGCTCGGTCTGGTCAACATGTTACGGATAAAATCGATACCATTATTAAAAAGGGAAATATATGTAGTTACGACACAGCTGAAGAGCTAAATAGTTTTGACCCATTTGAAAAAGTATGGATATACAATTAGAAACCAAAGCATTTTTTAAAGTATTGGCCAATGGTGATGAAAAGTGGATTACAAGAACGTGTGGAATAGATCATGGTCAAATGGCTGTTATGCTCCACAGATTATAGCGAAACCCGGAAGGCGCAATAAGTTGATGCCGTGTATATGATGGGATTGGAAGGGCATCGTTCATTATGAGCTTTTACCGCCGGGTAAAATCAGCTATCTCTACTACCAACAGCTGATGAGACTCAAGCAAGAAATAGAGATAAAAAGGCTAGAATTTATCAACAAAAAAGGTGTGGTTTTTTATCATGATATCGTGTGTACCTGGACAAATTTTTAGCCACTTTACAAACATTGTGAGAGCTTGGTTGGGAAGTGTTAATGCATCCACCATATTAGTCCTGACCTTGCAACCTCACTTTCATCTGTTTCGGTCTCTTCAGAATTCTTTAGACAGTGTTAGGTTAACATCAAGAGAGGGCTGTCGCATTGTCACAGTTTTTTGATCAGAACGGGGTATTCATATTGAGACATAAATTTCTCTTTCGAAACGAAACGTTGTTACGTCTCGGACGTCACGGAATGAATAAACGAATCAGAAATTTTTACAGTGAATGTATTTGATTTTCATTCACAATAACAGGGAACGTCATATTCGTCATGAAATAGAAATCTTTTCAATATACGAGTAGTTTCCATAAATTCAAATTATGATTTCATGTCAAAACGAGTTATTCTTCTAAATTCGTAAAATTTCGTCATTTTGACTCTAAATATTCTCGAGAGCTTGTAGGCTCGTGATTTTTTTCCGACCTGCATATTCATTATATGTAAATAACAAACATTGGGTAATTTTAACGAGCGTGGATTTTGGAGTGCGTGTATTTAATTTAAAATTTAAATAATGAAGAACATGAATGAAGATAAAATTCTAAAATTCATTATCGTTTTACAGGTACTCAGAATTTTGTCTGAGAACCTTTCCAGGGTATTTTCCAGAACAAATTCTGTAGCTGAATTAAAGAAAAAAATAAAATGGTTCTGAACTTAAAACTTGTGCCTTATATACTTATGAATGACCATTTGGCTGTACCCCTCTAGACTAAAAAGAACAAAAAATAACTTATTTTGCTTCAGAGACTTTTCCATTCGAATGAGAAGTTTCCGTACCCCGGGAGAGGTCTCAAAATTTCTACAGCAATAGGATTATGTAACTGCTTACAAAATTTCAACAGGCAATGGAACAAAAGGCACAGGTATATTATATTTAAGTATAAATAAACTATGATAAAAATACTTGGATTTGTATAAAAAATACGAACCTTTTTCCCGTGCCTAAAATAATTTTAACGATAGTAACGATAATAAGAATCCACAAAAAAACGGTACAAATAAATTCATCCAAACAAATATAATAAAAAAAAAATACACGTGGATGTAGACGAGACCCGTAACTTAAATTTTGATCGCTTTAAATTGTTCGTAAATAGAGTTGGAATAATATTCGTAAGTTGGCAAGCACCGTAGACTTATCCATTTTTGAGTGAGCAAAAGTATGCCAATATAGCCATGTTCCGGAGTAGTGTTTGTTATGATATCTCTACGTTTTAGGAAAGAATGAATCTATTCCATCGTTTCGTACCATTCTTAGTTTTTTTATAGTAGTACCAGTCAGCCAGTCCATTGTAGTGCATACTATCATATTTCATTATGGACATGAAAAAATTTTTGCAGTGTTGTGTCCTTTGGATATGGTAGCGTTATAAAAAAATGAAATGTTTATTTAAATAATATTCCATAATGTAAACGTAATTCGATACTCGGTTTAAAGTACGGTGTCTTGTTGCAAACATGTACGGTCTTGGTCAATGGACAATAAATAGATCATAGAATCTATAAAAGGACACACAAATCCCCTGTGCGCGCAGTCATTGTCCTCGGTATCGAGAGCCCTTGTTAGTATGCCTCGAGCGTTCGGATATTGATAAATATAGACTCTATGACTTATTTTTACTGAGCTATATAGCGAAGGTAGCTACGTTCGATACACCTTCTGGTTTTTTAACAATTTATTTTGGAAAACCGGATGGATCCCGGCCGATTCGAGCCGCGTAGTCATCGTGTCCTTGTATAAAGGCAAGGGATCACGCATGGACAGCTCCAACTATAAGCTCCTCAGTATGATCAGCTTAGCAGCTGAAGTCTACGGAAAACATTGAAATGAGAATTAGGGTGAACTTCGATGAAATACTTTGGGGAAGCACAGGGTGGATTTCGAAAAAGCAGAGGATGTTCGGATCAAGTTTATTTACTCCGCAATATGGTGGAGAAGCATGCGGTGGTGGATAAGGTTTTCTGTGGTTTTGGGGATCTCGAGAAAGCATATCATGGGGTGGTGTGGTGGATCTCTGCGAAATTTTTCCCGGATTTGGAGTCGACGGTGATCTCCTCTTTGCAGTGCAATTCACTGAGGATAATACAACACATGTGCGGATGGATGGCAGCTTGTCGTCCTGTTTTGCCCTCAATATTGATGTCAGACAGGGCTACATGCGTGCTCGACTATTCATCCTGTATCTGGACAGTTGTCTTCAGACTATAATAAATATGAATGTGGGATTACGAAAGGGTGACTCATTGGTGAACTTCCTGCTTTATGCAGACGATGCGGTATTTATAGTAGAATACAAGTTACAAACTAGTTACAAAAATGAATGATGATTGTATGAAGAAATGCTTACAATCGAATGCAAAGAAAACCAAAATAGTATTTGAAAGAGAGAAAAGCGTAATGAACAGGAGGATTACGGTTGATGTTGGAAAAAGTGGATGAGATTGTATATCTTTGGAAGCGCTTTTAGCAGAGATGGAAAGTACATCGCTGATGTGAAGATACGAGTAATTATAAGAAAGATGAGTTGATCTGAAAGAGAGTGTCGATGTTAATATAAGAAAATGTATACTCCGCTTGGTTCAGAAATGTAGAAAGAATGGAGAAAGAAAGAATGACGAAACAGATATACGGTGCGAAAGTAAAAGGATGTAGAAGCCGATGAAGACTCAACACTCACAATATCACAGCATGATTGAGATCATACATACCATGACCAAATTGATGGTGTTTTATCAGAAAGTGATATCAGGAGCTCTAGGAAACGGCGAGCGGGCATGAAAAGAGCTATGAATGTAAAAATGCAAACGAGGCGTGTAATGTTCGCGTCAAATTGCGCCTTATTCTCTCTGCCTACCACACAAGGAACCTAGCGTTAAGATATATATACATACATATATAGAGATAATGGATAAGTATTATTTTGACGTACTAACCCAAATATCCCATGAAGTTTCTAATTTGGTCAAAATAAGTGACGATATCAGATGCAGCATTCAACAAAATGGGATTTTCCAGATTAATCAGCAAGGAAGCCAGCAGATCTTTAAAGCCCGGCTGGTGACGCTCAGCCTCGACGAAATAATCCAAGACAGTACATAGACTGTTCAAATAATTAATTTTCTGTATCATTTATAGGAAAATACTATTCAAATTGTGCTTTTCTCTCGTGTTCACAAAGAAGTACTCCGTCCCGATAAACGTTAAAACAAAAGAAAATCTAAACAAACAAGTGAGCCGCTATAAAACATTTACTTAGGTAAACATAAACCCTCGTATAATTTAGGATGGCAATCCCCACAAAAATGTACCTACTTACATAAAAATCAAATTTATCAATCAGAATGGCTTACTGGAACCACTTATTTATTACATCTTCTTAAACATAAAATTCGATGTGTGTATGAACTTCAAAATGTGTCAGTCGATTTTGATCAATTTTCCAGTAAATCTTCAGATTAGTCCAGTGAGTGATGTTGTAAAGTTTGATGCGATCGGATCACCCGTGTGAAGTAATCAATAAAAAATCACTAAATACACAATTAAAAAACGAATATTTATTAAATTTGGCAAATATGTAAGTTTTAAATTTAAAACTTAGATACAACTACTCCTCGCAGTTAACTTTTAGACTGAAGTAGTCAAATAAGTTCTAAATAATAGGGGTTAAAGTATGAAATTGCTGTTTTATAGTAATAGATACTTTGAATTGTTATTAAACCTTCATGGTGTGAAATTGTCGAGTGAAACTTTTTCCCGTGATAACTTTTTCTTTGGTTTTTCTTTTAAAGAATGTGCAACATTTGATTTTCGAATTTCAATCAGAGTAATTTTTGAATACGAGTTCCGACGCGGAACTAACGCGGCAGAAACGGCTCGCAATGTCAATGCTGCGTTTGGAGAGGAGACTGCTAATGAACGCATCATGCGTTTTTGGTTTAAACGCAATGGAAATGAATGCGCTTTCGTAATGGAAACTTCGACTTGAAGAACGAACCACGTGAAAGACCACCCGCACAAGTGAATAACGCTGAATGGAAGGAGATGGTAGAAGTCGATCCGAGTCTGCCGAACTGCCCAGGAATTTGCGGCAGGGTTTAACGTTACCTCACCTACAATATTGACTCATTTGCATCAAATCAATAAAACAAACATGAAAAATGGGTGCCTCATGATTCAACTGATCTGTAGAAAAAAACGCGTGTTACAACTTGTGTTGCCTCATTGAATCGGTACAGAAATGAAGCAATATTGGATCAAATTTTGACATGTAACGAAAAGTGGATTCTTTACGATAACTGTAAGCGAAAAATGCAATGGCTGACCCCAGGTTATACGCCGCAACAGTGCCCCAAAGCAAAGCTACCAATAAAATGGTAATGGTAACTTTTTGGTGGTCTCTTCATGGTATTTTTCACTATAGCTTTCTCAGGTCTGATCAAACAATAATTTCTTCCCAGGAGACAGTACAAAATGCTTTCACACACTTTGTCGAATCTAGATCCCCAGAGTTCTATCGCAAAGGCATAAATAAACTCCGATTAGATGTTAGCAATTTATAGATAACGAGGGTAAATATTTTGATTAAATAAATTATGCTACATCTTAGAAAAAAAAGAGTTTTAATTTTTCAGTACAAATCGGCAATTGCATACTTTAATCCCTAATAAAACTTCGTATATTAGCAAATAATCATTTAACATTTTTGCTGTGAATTTATTTAGCGTACAAGGCAAAAAGCATGCGGTCCATCTGATGTAATGCAGTTACCGTAACTTATAAACGCTTGTAACACAGCGAGCTTACTGGTAACCTCGCTTACGTGCAGGAACAACAATCTTACTGGGAGTTGTTATTTAGCTGCAGTTTCTATGAATTAGAGGTTCTTCTCTACTCGAGCTGCACAGAAAGGTAGAGCGCATCAAATGCGTTTCTTTCGACAGAGTCTTGTTTGTTAGCAAGTTGCATCACGTACGTCAGATTGGTTTTAACTCTAGCGCGCCACTTACTTCTTACTTACTCCATATGCGTTACTATAATTTTTTAATCACGTAATAATATTTTGGAATTCATGGAGAGAGAAAGAGACCAAATAAACACTAATAAAATAAAAAGCGCATATCTCATTAAAATTCTTGATGTGATTGCGTGATTGACACACGAACGAGTATAAGTGATTGATTTCTAGCCGCACGCTATGTCCCCGAATGACCCAAAACTAGACAAATAAGCATTGGAGAGATTAGATGTCATAAAACTGTAAAAAAGAAAGTTACACTCCTTAATGTGATATCAGTGCTTGTCAATCAAACTAAGGATTATGCCAACTGATACGCAATTGGTTAACTTTATATGTATACCTACGTATATCATTGTTTATTAATCAACTAACGACCGCCTTTGGCTCTGGTCGCGTCAACGGAAATCCTAAATATTATTGGGATGATGTAGCCTATGTGTGAATCCAGTACATACTCGTACTCTATGTCTGTGCTCGACTCTCTCTTCTGCCGTTTTGGGTGAAAAAGTAAATAACATGTAAGATTATGTATTTAATATTCTCTTGTTATAATTCTTATTCTGATAAAATGTAGTACAGATACAGGCGTCAGGATTTAAAATTTTATAGATTTTACGCATTTTACCAAACGCTGGCATGCAAAAGTAATAGGTTATTTAGCAAGTAAACTGATTAAATACGTAAAAACAATTTTGTATGTCTAACAAAAAATTGTTTTACTTGTTTCTCAATATTCTTTTAAAGCTACTTGAAATGTCCGCTTTGTAATATCCTAACAGTTAAACTCATTTACGAAAAAAAACAGGTTTTACTTCATTTATAGTGAAAAATTGTTGTCATGTCGTTCTTCCAGAGTAATTTGTTTTTGCGGTGCGGTGAAGTATTCTACCGAGTACTATTAAGATGTGGAATGACTGCCTGCCGGGTACTTCAAAAAAGGCGCAAATAAGTGTTTGCTTGTTTGCCACATTATTGATATAAAAGAAATTCGTTTCGAGCAATTCAATATTCATCTAATATTATAGGTACACGTCAACATTTTTTTTACAACTTTCATTTTAAATAAATACAGCTAACTAAAGGTCCTATTGTGTGAAAAAGTTTACATCGAATTTTGGAGTGTATGGTTTACTACAGTTAGATTAAATCTAAACTATCTATATATTTGTATTATTCTCATTTCCTGTAAAGAATAATTATCTATTACTGTAATCAGCAAGGAACAGGCACAACAGTGTTGCCAAACGACGTGTGTAGAGCTGGAGAACAGTTAAACTAGGATGGACTATTAAAAGTTGACGCTATCTTAATAATAAATATATAAATAATACATATTGCCGGACAAATTACACAGCGCCATTTAGCCCTAAAGTAAGCGAAGCTTGTGTTATGGGCACTAGACAACTGATAAACCTACGTAAATACTTTTTTTTTGTATTATTATATATACTTATTATACATAGACAATACCCAGACCAAGACAAACAGACATGTTCATGCACACGAATGTTTGTACTGTGTGGGAATCGAACCCACGAGCGTTGGTGTCAAAGTAGCGTTACAACGCGTTTCACCACTGCGCCACCGAGCTCGTCAAGCTATATCACAACACTATCAATAGTACCAGTACTAGTATAGCCCGCTCGATATTTGAACAGATTCTCATGCTCGACATCAATGGCTCAGACTGACGTACTATATTCCTAATAGAACTGTATGAAAGGAACTACAGAGCCCGTGTTTTGGAAATATGTGTATTGCAGTAGGCGTATTCACATCGGCAATTTGATCCAAACTACTTTGTGTGCTTCCGCTCCCGATTAGTTCATGCGAACTACTGCCGGCCGGCACCCACCCACTACCGTTAGTAGATGCATGCCGCCGCTGCCATGGCTGCTCCGGTCGTCTCTGCGAATGTTCGCCATCTGAATTGTATTGATTCGTAGCATGTTATTTTAACGACTAACATCTACAGCGCCTGAGGATGCCTCGTGGAGAGGCGAAACACGTGTCGCGGAGACGACCGGAGCAGCCAGGGCAACAACGGTGGCTGGTGCATGCGGTTCACATTTCAGATGGTGAACACTCGCAGAGACGACCGGAGCAGCCATGGCAGCGGCGGCATGCATCTACTAACGGTAGTGGGTGGGTGCCGGCCGGCAGTAGTTCGCATGAACTAATCGGGAGCGGAAGCACACAAAGTAGTTTGGATCAAATTGCCTGTAGGTTTGACTTTCGCAAAGTAACGCCTGAATCTATTAACTGTAGTATTCACATCGTCACGAAACTTCATTTTTTTATACAACGTCGGGAGGCATACAAGCATTCAGGCCACCTAATGTAAAGCGGATACCGTAGCCTACCGTAGCCCACTTAATGTGTTGCAATCGTTCATAAACGATTGCAACACATTAAGTGTCACTCACGCGATACGATCTCTGCTGCTAACACAGGAACTCCATAGGAGCTTACCTCACACAATCGCAGGAACACGACAACCCTCTAGGGAGCTGTTATTTGGCTGCGGTTTTCTGTGAGATGGAGATACTTTTCCAGAGGGTTGCTTTGATGCGCCCTACCTCTCTTAATAAATAGTCGAATCGCAATCGATAAGCTTTCACTCAAAATGTGTGAATTCTGAGTGAAAACTATTCGAATCTGTTTCGAATACGACTTTCCGAGGCAATGTCCTAGAGACAATTGACCAAAACTAATTTATACGGCACTAGCTGCACCACGCCACTTCGTTTACTTACTCTCAATCAAACAAAGTAACTCTTTCGTTTTATATATCATTATAGGTTAATTTTAAAGGATACATAGCCCTCAGCAAACAGTTTCGCGACATCTCTTACTAGGCTCACCAAGCGCTCATGTTGGTGAATCACCGTAGGATCTGTTACTAAAAACTCTACGGTCTTTATTATGTCCAAATCGCGCTTCAATGTACACTCTTCACATTTTGCATCTATAGAAAGTAATAATTCAGTAAGTAAAAACAATGGTTATATAATCTATACTATCTATACTATTATTATAAAGAGGAAAGATTTGTATGTATGTTATGAATAAACTCAAAAACGACTAGGCCGATTTCAAAAATTCTTTCACCATTAGAATGCTACAATATAAATGCTTAACATAGGCTATAAAATATTTTGAAAATAGTTAGGGATCCGTATGAAAACTTCGATAATGTGTGAAAAAGATACCAAAAAATCCTTATACCGCGTACGCTGCTGAAACTATTGACAATAGAGCAAAGTAATAATATCTACAAAAAAGTCCGCGATACCATATGTCTAACTATTACAGTTACGTCACAATAACTACTTTTTCATGTTAACTAAAAAAGTAAAACCTATTAAATTAAATTAATATAAAGTTTCGAAATATATGTTATATATATTAAAATAAATGTAAAAAAGAAATGTAAAAATAAAACTAAAAACAATATAAATATATAAAAAATAAACTTTCCGATTGTAATTAGGGTTATGGATAAAAACTAATAAAAAATTAAATACCACTAAGTACGTATCACTTAAAGTAATTTGTCTGGAAAAAGCTACTTAAGAAAAACTATTTAAAAAACTCTCTAAAGATACATTTACTCTTCGTTTATCCCAAAATGTTTAAAAAATAAATGTCCACCCGTGCGAAGCAGGGGCGGGCCGCTAGTAGTATATATAATAATGGTATTCTGAAATTGACTTTTAGTGTTCGGGTATAGGGACCGGACACTATGCCGTTGAAGTATCTATATGATTTATACGTATCGTTAATAATTTTAATTACATGGACTAAAAATATATTGAATTTTATACCTCAAAAAATTTCAAGTTAACAAGTTTTAATAAAACTTTATATATATATATATATATATAAATAAACATTTTTTTATTAATTAACTGTACATGCTTTTCATTAATAATATGTATCATTTTTCTATTTAAAACGGCAATTTAATAAGAGCTTTCCTAGACCGAAATTTTCTTGAATACAGAAGTACAGACATACATAATTTCTAAATATTTCTGAAATTACGGGTATTAATCCCGCTAATTACAGTGTGCGCGTAGACGTAGGTGTAGGCGTGCGCAGGGATATGGCATGCAACGCGTAGAGGCTCGGTTCAAGAAGATTAATGTAACACCCTATTTGGAATTATTGCGAATGCATCGGAAATTTATGGGCTATTGATATAATATCCGGAGGGATATCATATTTAATCCATCATCTGACAGGCGGGGGCTCGCCGCTGACTTGATGGATACCAAAATGCTAGAAAAAAATATGTGGGAAGCAACACTGGAGCGAGTGAGTCACGGGGGTCAAGAAGTGTGCCGCGCTTTCAATGAAACTCCTCGCGGCATTGTTATTGGCCACTTCCACCCCTGCAGGATATCTAACCTCTTGGAACAGCCAATGAAGTTAAGTCAAAACTAAGAAACCTGCGAGCCTTCTTGGCTCTCCGCTCTGACCGACAAAAACAACCGACGCGACACCGGGGACCCTATTCGATTCTCTGGAGCACTCGATACGCGCAATATCGTTACTCACGTCAGCTCGCCACAAACTATCCTGAGGCTTAATTATTAATAAAAATGCCGGTGCTTAATATGCATATGATTCAATATTTTAACATAAATTATGATAATCTATTAGGTCATTCAAGCACAGAATAAAATAATCATTCAAATTTGGAACATTTATTGATAATATCCAATTACGTAATAATCGGATATACGAAGCCGTGAATACCAATTAATAAACTTGTATAACGACTAATAATAGTTGCATCCTCAGTTAAGGGTCAAGCAAAGTCTCAATTATAATTTATGTAAACAGCCGAACGTAAATTAGCTCCATCTCTTATGCAATAAATGGCTCGTAAGTGAGATATATTGATGACCAGTCAATTTAAAATGGAAATTCTATCTAACTATAACTTTACGTCCCTTGCGGGGTAGCCGGAAAAAAATAAAAATAGTAATTGCAAAGAAAAATCAAAATTAACAATTTTCTATTTTAATGTGCTATAAAATGATTTTTTTGCGTATGTAAGTAAGCTAATATTAATCTAAATACTAACAGGTCCACAAATTTATTATTTCAGCGTCATGATTTTTTTTCTTAGTCTGAAATTTTAGCACGTATTGAAATTTCCCATTTTACTGTAGATACTGTAAGAAGTTTACTGTAATAACTCGTACTGACTAAAATGCGCTCCAGACATGAAATATTTTCGTTTTAAAATAAAAGAATTCGAGATTCCACCGCCTCAGTTGAGTGAAAATATATAAATAAAACACTAAGATCTTCCGATTACTCTATCATACAACGGGACCATAAATATCGTAGACCATGACCAAGTCCGTTGGTGCGAACAGTAGAAATTTTAATAAAATATGTCACGATGACACGATATTATAAAGGATATGTAGGTGAGGGAAAGCGGAAGTTTTCTTCACCATTATAAGGACAATCGACATCACTTTCGTAACGCGATACGGTTGCAACTCGAAATGATTGACACCAATTTACCATTGAACCATAAAAGTAACGTTTAATTAAAATACTAATTTCAATTCATAATTACATCAAATTTTATCGCAACAATGTTTTCAAAATTGCATTACGCAATGTTACAGTTTATACTACTTCGAATGGAGGAGATTGTATGAACTTTGAGTTAGATTTCTATAGTACGTACGTTTCACCGTAAAATGTAAAAACCGTTATCACTAAGCCACATTTTATCTCTATTTTAGTTTAGGCATATAGACGACGTATATAATTCGATTTAGATTACTCTTTCGTGTGTATTGGTACTCTTGTGACAGCAGATGTGATGTAATGAAAATGAAAAATTGATGAAGCGCTTGAATGATAAACTAAAAAGATATAATAAATACATTTTTAATATTATGTTTAAATGAAAAACACGTTGAAATCAACGGTTTACCATTCTTTTATTATCTTCACTGGCATCAACTTCAATAAAGTCGATTGAACTTTTTTATTGAATATATTCCCTAAATACAGCTCTTAGTGCTTTCATTTACTTGAATTACTCTAGGTGGTAGTTCAATGACAAT
Source organism: Pyralis farinalis (assembly GCA_947507595.1). Classification (NCBI taxonomy): domain Eukaryota; kingdom Metazoa; phylum Arthropoda; class Insecta; order Lepidoptera; family Pyralidae; genus Pyralis; species Pyralis farinalis. The sequence continues at coordinate 32,001,008 of OX382265.1, forward strand.
CCAATTCTAATGTAGATTGTTTAAAATTTCGTAATGTCGATTGTAATTTTGTCAATATGGGATCAAATCTCATTAATTGCATCAAACAAACTACTGCGAAACGGAGATTATTGTAATCTGGCGCTACTTCTAATTTATGATTTTCATTCAAATTACGATGAATTGAAATTAATTACTGTGATAACCCTTGGGCATCGTGCGGCGGAAACGACGATAATTATGATGAGGTAGTACCTGTAGGTATGGAATCTAATTCCTTCTCAATTTTTCTCAGCAGGCCTTTTTTTGTATATTTTTTACCTTCGGGGCCATGGACACAGCGGAAAGGGTCCAAAGATGTAGATAGTGACTCTGAGATACCCAAGTATTCTTCACTAGTAATTCTTCTATATTCGTAATCTGGCCTTTCTTTCCGAAAATATTGGGTATGCGATGAAGATTGGATACTGTCGTAGTCTCCTTTACCTTTTTTTGTGTCATCATTTGGTTTGTTTTTACTGGTGTTCGATGAAGTAAACGGCAGTCGATTTTTTTCCATAATTTATTATATGCACACTTATATGTAAAAACAATTTTCGCGATTAATATTCTCGAATTCGCAAATGCCTTCATTTGCCAATCTAATGTCAAAATTGTTTTGACAGAAATAGGTTCAATATTTTTGGTAATATCTGGTCGTATAATGAAGTCCTAATCACCAAAGAGTACATAATCACTAAGTTTTTATAGACAATAATATTCTCGAATTCGCGAATGCCTAATCTAGTGTCAAAATTGATTTGACAGAAATACAAAATATTATAATGTATATCTTCACGCCAGGTTCCTTGCCATGTAGGCAGAGAGAACCTAGCGCCATAAGACGCGGTCCTCTCAATATTAATTTTGGTAATATCTGTTATAATGAAGTCATAATCACCAAGGGATCACTACGTTTTGATAGACATGAGTGTATTCCTATTCTTTAGAGACACGATCAAAAACAAAAATGGAGTACTCGAAAGAGTCGATCAAGGTTTTTGTCACAGGCATGTCTTTGCTCGTCAGAGTTTAGAGCAAAACTCTGGCGTCCCTTCATTGACCGTCCAGTGAAGAGTTGTTACAGCTGTTGTGCTCCAGGGATGGAAGTATTACAGGTCCCGATGCCCTTATGTCACTCACGCTTATATGGCCACGGGACAACTTTTTCTGGTTTTTATTTTTGAATGCATGAAAAATATCCTATGTGATCTATTTTGTAAAATCAAAAAGTAATGTTTTTTATATATCGCTCTAAATCTCTTACGGCAAGTTTAATTTAGGACAGTTTGATATATTAAATCAAACATTGTTCTTCTAATCTCAACATAAATTCTAAGAAATAAATCTTGGAGATCAAAATTAATTATGATTTAAAAAATGTATATATGTTACATCCTACTAATATTATAAATGCGAAAGTTTATATGTATGAATGTTTGTTGCTCTTTCACGCTTAAACGGCTGAACGGATTTGAATGAAATTTGACACGTAGATAGATTATGATCTGGATTAACACATAGGCTACGTTATTTGACTCCACGCGGGCGGAGCCTCGGGCAGCAGCTAGTATATTCATAAATACTTCATACTTTTCGTTTTTTTTTTTTTTATATATAGGTATGTTGAGAAGAAAAAAGTTAGTTTTAATGAAGGGTTGATAATAGTTCAAATAAATACGAACTATTAGTGAAGGTATACTCCAAAGATCAAATGTCTCTGCTAAAGCTTTATCTACAACATATATTTCAAAGAATGCTGGATGAAAGAATGACTAAACAGATATACAACGCAAAAGTGGAAGGATGTAGGAGCCTAGGAAACCATGACTAACCTACCATGACCAATTGGTCGTGTTTACTCAGAAGGTGATGTCAATTATCCTAGAAATCGGCGGGCGTGCATGAAAAGAGTTATGAATGTTAAAGAAGCGAGTAAAGTTTGTAAGGACTTATGACGCTCAGTTGGCTCTGCCTACCCCGCAAGGGATTTGGCGTGAAGTTATAGATAGATATATTTCATTAATAAACTGCTCCTAAACACTGAACAGTAACGTTTATTAAAATGAATATTGACTCACTACCTACTGTATCAATGCAAAGCATTGTCGAATGAATTTGAAATTTTTCATTTTTCTTTCTATACTACGTCGGGAGACATACAAGCATACGGCTCACCTGATGTAAAGCGGGTACCGTAGCCTATTAACGCTTGCGATATATTACGAGTAAGTATGTATGTACTCCTGTGCTGCTTACACAACAACTTCATGGGCTTACTCGTGACCTCACTCATACACAGGGACACAACAACCCTCTAGGGAGTTGTTATTTGGCTGCGGTTTTCTGTGAGGTGGAGGTACTTGCCCAGACGGGCTGCTTTGATGCGCCCTACCTCTCTTTTAGACATCCAAACCAAGACAAACAGCCATGTTCATGTACACAAAAGTTTGCCTTGTGTGGGAATCGAACCCACGAGCGGTGGTGTCAAAGTCGCGGCATTCACGACTGAGCCACCGAGCTCGTCATTAAAGTTCCTTAGGTAATGTAGGTATGTCATAAGAAAGTATAATGAAAATCTTCAAAGGATTATCCTTACACATACGCGGGATTGAAGTTGTTAGCGACCTCTTACTTCATTATTCCATTTCAACTTGTAACATAATATTATAGTGATGTATTTTTTCCACAGTGTTGAATCTATCAATCACGTCAATAATAATAAAACAAAACTCTTAAATATTCTGAGGTTCAGGCTCTGAGAAAGCTTGTAATAGGTACCAGGGAAAACCGCGGATGTAATAGGACCACAAGCAAGCATTACAGGAGTTGACAGTATATATAACCATTCGATACATAAATAGAATCTCATTGCCTACTTTCTAACATTCCTCGAATTCATAGTGCAGAATGTATGCCTGTGTAAACGAATGATTTACTCGTCATGTGGCAAGGTTTAGTTTCTTCACAACTACATAGAATTTAATGTGTGGTTAGGCGAAACAAATCGGTCAGATCCCCTGCGCTGGCGCAGTTTTGTGTGACTGAATTTATCAGCGTTAGGGGACCAACGCAACGGAGCGGTGCGCGGCGACCGTCGCGTCACTCGCCCGGCTGCCGACGCCGTTCGCCGCTCCGCTCCACTCGACTACTTCGCTCCAATACTCGACAGCTAGTAGCGGCAAGGCACGGCGCTGTGCTGGATGTGTGTGCTGCAACTGACAGTAAAACATATGATTACGCATTCGACGATTCATTAGTTTTCCCATCGAGAAAACCAAGTGAAATAAAAGTTTGTTGCTGTGGACAAGTTAAGTGGAATTTGAAGTGTTCATGCAAAGGCAATTCTCACGAGATCACTGTAAGTACCTATTTTTTTTTCTTTAATGTGTGCAAACTCTTTAATAGTAAAGCAAACTCTATTTGTTGATATTATTACGTGTGATAATGGAAATTTTGTGAGCTGTTTATTTGCTGCTTGTATAGGTGATATATTTATTAAATAATTTTATGCTTCTGCCTCATACCTGCAAATGTAGATACGTTGATCACTTAATAATTGCAAGATATTTATATACTAAGCATGGGAATCTAATTGTTAAATTGATGTTCATCAATGTCAGTGAATTGCTGTGTAACCGATTAGTTAACGTTTTATACGTGTAGACGTTAACGCTTTTAAGGAAAATTGCAACGACACAAAAAGGTGTTACCAGAACGCACCGATATATTAGACTTCAAAGTATCGGAGGAATTGTTGTAAACTGAATGACAGGTGTTTGAATAGGCACAGCCAGTGTGATGAGTTGTGACGCAAGAACTGTTTAGATGGTTTCCTATTACCTCGCAAATGTGTATACAGCTTTTCATTTAATACACTGTGCAAACAAATTGTCCTCTGTGCGGCTAATAGAAATAGATCTTATTGCAATAGCGATATGGTTTAGAATCGAATATGTAGTTTATGGTGTCAGTGCACAGTCGGCGGTGCATGCTAGGGAAATAGTAATGGAACAAAACAACACAAGACAGGTGGTTTTACTATGGCGTTCAGTTCACCTGTTAATGCCGTCAGTTTATGAAACAGTTCATTGCATAATTTCGCAATTCGGTAATCTACGGTACAGAAACAATTTGCTCAAATATAAGGCTTCTGGTAATATAGTCGCGTGAACGACGTCTATTGTTTTCTGTATAATTAGTTGCCAACATACCGACTCAAACTTTACATGTGTTGCTCATGCCAGTGTGGGTACTTTTTTAATATATAAAATAAATAACTACATCTTATTTAGTTACATATATTAATCTGTCATCACATCATCTTAGGTTTAGCGTAGTGGTAATCATCATCAGCTAACGTCCTAGAGTTAGAGACCCATCAGGTTTATTGAAGACTGTAACAGCTAATCTACTGAAGTTCAAATTGTCGATTCCAGAAACAAATCGACTCATCTTCAAATTAGGCGGTAAAGCCCATGGGCAGGTACCAGGAAATTACCAGAAAAGTAAGGCCAAAAAATAAATAAAAGACAAGTTATTTTCGGTTCATCCTTTTCACATATATATTTTTATAGAGAAAGATTGTATTAAAATAAAACTTAAACTAAAGATAAAGCTAAAATAATATATATTACTAAGCCTGAAGGCCCATCGTCTAAGGTAAAGACGATTTAGATCGGAAGTTTTCATGCCGGACATCGTACTTCGGGTTATTGAATGATGATCATCTTCAGCTAAGTGGACAGAAACTCTGGAGCTCTACCGACTGAAGAGAAGATTATCACTTATCTAAACTAAAGTCGATATTCGGTAATCAATAAAATCGATCTGAATCGTCTTCATCTTAGTTGAAAGCTCTGATCCGATAATAGAACTGGTGCCGTGGAATTTAAATACCCTGTTAATTTAAATCCTATTACATAAAACGAGCAATTCTTGTTTTCATATATATATATATATATTTCGTGTATCTCAGGAAACGGATGTAACGATTTCGATCAAAATTTGAATTTGGACAAGGAGAAGGTTCGGTTTTTTATGTTTATCTATATACCTAGATGACTTATTTTATTATTATTGACGGATTACGAACGATGTAATGTATGTACTCTATATATATTTGTACGACAGATTACTAGATATGTTCATATTTTTATGAAATTTTCGCTTAGACAAAAGCTGACATTTGAATTTTATATTACCTTTTAGACTTTCATCAACAACAACAAAACAATCAACTTATATAAACAAAATTGAATAAATACGGCCAAGTGTGAGTTAATCTTCGCTTTCTTTGATGCACGCTGGCGCTTTTACTGTCTTAAATTTTAAAAATACAGAAAAAAATATTCACTTGTTTTGGTCATTTCTTATAAACTATTACGAAACATCTTTTTCAATATGTTTTTATTTAAATACAATATAAATGTGCGTGATATACATTAATTCCAAATACTACGTTAATTTCTTGGATGATCTCTCAAATTTTAATTTGAAGAAATAATAAATATCTTTCTATATTTTCCCGCCATGTCCCATGCGGGTTACCAGTATGAAAACGTCACGAGAATAACAAACACTAAACAATAAAAGAAAAATAATACGGTTGACAAACAGAGTGGGAGGTTTATTTCTTTACCTACGTATACATTTACTATATATAGCTACAGTCAATTTGTGACGTCACTTCCTGTAAAAAGTGTAACAATTAAAATTAAAAAGACTCGATCGAAATGATAGAATTTTACAAAATCGTTTTAAAGTTAAAATAAAACTGGCAAGTATATTATTTAATATTGTCAATTATAACTGCTTTTGTGTAATTATAATTGAAAAGGAATTAACGAAATTATATCACAGCAAGTAGGTAACAGTAGACAGACATTTGATACGCTTGCGTCACAAAACAGACAGACATATAGCCTGCACATTTTGAACAAGTTTCAGCTTCTTTAGTTGGAAAATAGCCAGAAGATCAATTGCATAAACTAATGACAGCGAAACGATTTAAAAAGCGTTTAGCCATTCTTGCAACATAATTATTTGCTTTATGGCGCTAAAATATTTCTTCCCAGACAGATGTTTCATCAAATCGACCTGCATTGTTTTGTTTTCATGCGTGAGCACCAACCATCATCCGCGCCGTCGTGCTTATATCTTTATATATATAAATATTCTGAATTTGTATTTGTCACTAAACTCCTAAATGATTGGACTGATTTTGATAAAATTTTTGTGTGTTTGAGTGGGTCCACGGTTTTACATTCACAATTGAACCAGGTAGGTGGCGCTGCAATCGTGGTCAAGGAAACTTTCTTTTTATTTTGGCCAGTATTAAATGTGATAAATGGTATTGAGGTGATAGTAAAATTTTACTTACCGACGTGAAGAATTTTTATTAAGACAGCGTAGAAATGTTCAATAATGCAAATGTTTTTTTTATATACAACGTCGGGAGGCATACAAGCATACGGCCCACCGTATGTAAAGCAGTTACTGTAGCCTATGAACGCTTGTAATATATTAAGTATCACTCGCATGACGCCTCCTCTGCTGCTAACACAGCAACTCCTTAGGAGCTTACTGGTGACTTCACTCACACGCAGGAACTTAATAACACTCTACGGAGTTGTTATTTGGCTGCGGTTTTCTGTAAGGTGGAGGTACTTCCCCAGACGCGTTTCTTTGATTCGCCCTACCTCTCTTAACCCTTCGAAACCCGGGTACATTAGTACATACTAGTACTAGTACTACATATTAGTACATACGACCGCGAAATGTATGGGAAAACGTATATAACGGGTTCTGACTGCTCAAAACATCCATACCAAGACAAACAGACATGTTCATGCAGACAAATGTTTGTGCTATGTGTCAAAACTACGCCACCTAGCTCGTCAATACTTTTAAAGTTGTTTATAATTATCGAACCTGCCCTTTCGTTTTAATATCTGCAGATGTCTGGGCCACTCATTAAAATAGCCTCTTCTGTATTGACCTTTGACCTCCAAAATAATCGTCCGGAGCAGTTGGATAGCAATAGCCTAGATCATAATGATGGTACGTATAACACAAGTGATATATAGCAATAGGTCTACTAAATATATTTATTCGTAGCAATAGGTAGGTAAATATTGCACGCATCTAGATTCTATAAAGCCGGGTGTGACCGAAATCAATATACCCTACTAGATAATAATAAAATGTTAATAAAATAATTTAAAAATTTGATTGAGCTATTCTCAAAATGTCTAAACCTTTTTGAAAAAAAATCTCATATACTGCGAATATTTTTTTATATTTTTGTTCTATTGCATGTAATTTTTATATTTTTATAGTCATGTTAAATGTGTAAATTTCAAGTTTGTGATACGATTATGTGACTCTGTGTGAAGAATAAATACACGATTTATAGCACATGGCCATTATTCTCAAAATGTTTTTATTTTCAATTAGGTGTGGACACATATTAAAAAAAAAATTACATTTTGAGGGAATTTTGTATTATTCCATATTTTTGATAAATTATTACTAGACTGTGTGGGGCAAGTGTGGGGTTCGACGTGTTAATTGTGCTAAATTTTAAGTTTGCATGTCAAACATTTCTGTGATAAGCCTACGACGTGTGTGTGTGTGACGCTGTGTGTGACACAAATACGTAATTAATGCGTCCCGGGGGTTCTGTTCTATACTTTTGAATACGGACTATAAATAAGTTCTTCCAGTACTGAACTGTACAAGCAATTACCATCAAAAATATCGTTATCATCACTTTTGAATATTCTTCGTTTAGTCCTAGTTCATATAGGTATCTCTATAATAGACATTTAGCTGAGATAAATTAATAAATCGGTCAGAAAGAAGATAGTGGTCTATTGTGATAGTTTTCTAATCGATATATAATTTTTATCAAAAATCCGCTTAGAATTGCATAGATACAGAATTAGGCGTTTTTTTATTCAACGTCGGGAGGCATACAAGCATTCGGCCCATCTGATGGAAAGTGGTTACCGTAGCCTTTAACCGCTTGTAATACATAAAGTATCAATCGGGATTGATGCCACATCCGCTGCTAACATGAACAGGAAGACTACAACCCTCAAAAGAGTTGTTATTTCACCTGCTTTGATACGCCCTACTAGAGATAAACAGGCACGTTCAAGCACACAAATGTTTGTCCAGTGTGGGAATCGAACCAACGAGCGTCGGTGTCAAAGTCGCGTTATTAACCGCTGCGCCAGCAAGCTCGCCATGATTGCCACGTGCAATCTAATCATGACGTACAAACCAATAGACAGACCTGTACGCGCCAATTTTTGAACTTGCCGTATCACAATGTGTCAACACTAATAATAATATAAAAAATAAAGTTTGCTTGTGCGGATGTGGGTAACCTCACCAACTACTTCTAAAAATCTAGAACTACTTGTAGAAAGCTATATATATATAAATATATACATGTTATTCCTCCTAAGCATGAATATAATATTCATTTATAAATTAATGCAAGCACCTGGTTTGTATTACTTAGGATTTCTAAGATAACCGAACTTCGAATTAAAAAATAGATTAATTGATATGACAAGGTCTCTTTTTTCCTTAAAACATCATAGAAGGTCGATTATCAATAAATTACGTTCGTAGTAGAAATCTAATTAAATAGAAACACTGGACAGACGTATTATAATATTGCCCAATACGTTACATTGCACAGCCGCGCTGCGCCTGCGGTATAACTAGGTACTTAGCATGGCAACGGAATCAACCACATACTGCTTGTAGTGAAAATTATAAAATGGTTTTTATTTTATTATTATTATTGGGTACATTTCCACTTGCCGCCGTCGTTGATCCTTTATCATAGCACCCGAGATAGCTATCACGTCTCCATGATTGACGTGTTGTTCTTAGATTAGCGATAACAGCTAACAAAACTCCGATCTGTCATGATAATACCATAAAAGTTTGCAGACTACGAGAAACTGTCTTCTATGTGCGTCGAGTTTGTGTGAAAATTAGGAAGTGTTTATCGATTATTCAGTATTTAGTTAGTGTGATGTAATAGTTTAGTGTAATGGCGAATATCATAAAGAGGTAAGGAACGTAATTTTATAATTCTCTTGAGCAATAAAGTTCTCTTAAGTAATTGGATTCCAACTCTATAAAAATGGAGATTATTATTATATATCTTTCCATTCACGGGTATAAATCCTGGTCATTTGATAGGCGTGTGCGGGGATAAGGATCCAACGCGTAGAGGCCCCTTCGAAAAGACTGTATGTAATGTAGTACACCCGCCGTGACCTGCTCCAGGGGGTAATCAATGAGACAATGTACCAATGAACACGTCACGGTAGGTATTGGGACTATTGGAAATATGTCGGAAAAAAGTGGGCTATAGATTATTATTATTCGTTACACATGGAAGACAGCAGAAAAAGAGTAAATGGCTGAGTCATTGCAAAAAAGTTTATTACGAAATACGTGGGCCGAAAGTTTCGGAGGTTTTTTAGATACAACAACTAAGCTTGTTTGTCAAGGATTTTTAATTATCAATTATATATTATTTCATTCAAAAACTGAGTTCCCTTATGTATAGTATCTACTATAGGCACTAAGGCATGTAAGACAAAATTTTCCAAGATAGCAGGAGATGCGTGTATCAAATTGCGGACATTCTCTAACTAGTACACATTGAGTACGTAACCTAAGGTTAAACCTTAGGTTATATACTCGATGCTAGTACAAGATTGCGGGAGAATATTCCTGAGAATAATTCCTAACACATATCGGTTAAACCAATAATGCACACTTGGATGTTCTTCATATATATGACCCGAGACCCTGAGAATGACCCATATAGGAAATAAGGGTGAAAATAGTAAAAAAAAATGTACAAAAATACACACTATCATACCAAAAGAATTTCCTAAGGAGCGAGCCCAAATTCAATGGACTTATATTGGTCGTTGGGAAGTTCCCGTTTTCCACCGTTATCATACCAGCACAGTGACTCCATATTGTGTAAGTGATTGAAGTTCAGTTCTTTAGATGCCATTACCTTTAATCGCCATCGTCAAACCAGCTCAATGGGACCACATTGTCATTGGAACTACTCTCAATCTGAAAAATCTCAATGTGATCACTAAGTTCAAAAAATTGGTCAAAAAACTAAATTATATGACTAATCATTCACAAAAGTAATAGGGTTTTATCGAGATAGCCTATTTCAAACTATTAAAAAATATATATCTTATAACCTATTAAAAACCAGTTGAGAATGCGCAAGCTTGCATTGCCAGGCTCGTCAATTATACAATTCAATTTTTTTTTATATTGTCGGCCATTTTGACCATGTTCCTTAAGAGATAGGAACGGTGTTCCTGAACATTCCTATTGTACTTTTTTATGCTGAATCCGAATCTGAAGTCAAAATTCGAATATTCGATAAAGGGAACAGACAAACATATAGAATTCATATAGGAACGGTGTTCCTGAAAATATATTATTTCTCGACAAATCACACAGTGAAGCATGTGTAATATAGATAGTAGACAACTGATAGGTACATGTAAATACGATTTTTTTTGAGATTATGTATACATGTATCTTGTGTGTTTATATACATAGAGTTACTTCTTTTTTTGGTTCTTTTTATCCCCGAGGGGAAAGGCAAAGGGATCTAGCCCATACAGCCAAGTCATCAGTTTAGAACCATTTGAAAATCTTAATTACCTAGGGTACCAAGACCCAATCAACCCAGTTTAAATACCACTCATAAAACGATAGTGATTTTAGAAGGTTTTCTTGATAAACTTATTCACGTCTTCCAAAAAGTGCATAATCGTGTTATATTTGAGTTTTTTCATTACTGTATAATTTCACTAGCACTTATGTTACAAAATACTATCAAATTTGTCACACAAAACTAATTTTATACTGAATTGTAATGAAATTTCAAGTAAAACAACAATGACACTCGTCAAAAGCGCGGGAAGAAGCTCACATAGAGTTACCTTACTTATACAGAATTTATTAAAAAATACGTCCTGTACCTATCCACCACAGATACATACATATACAGACCTAGATAATTGACGGAGGGACATTTAATTTTTTTTTAATTTTGATTACATTAAATAGTTCCAATAAATACAAAATAGTATAAAATTATAAAACAAAATATCTTATCATAATCATCAGAACATTAAAGTTAAGTTCTTGGGAAATTACCATTGATCACAGAGACAAATTGTGTCTGAATGGTGTGCGAAAACAGGTTAAAACTAACATTTAATAACGTAACAGTTAAACCACGCTTATAACTACAAACAATTTTATCTCCATTTCTTACAAGGTCTTATGAATTATTAATTAAGGTCGTTATTCATTATTATTACGTCGGTATTTAAGACCATTGACAATTAACTGAAGCACAAATCACATTAATAATAGCTAGAAAAGAAATACAAGCCTGTGTTGTCACCAATCATAGCAACGTTAATAATGATGAAAAGAAACACACGAAAATGAGCTCTGATTGGTCGTACGCATGTATACAAAAATATGAGCGTTATATTACATTATTAAGGGACAATGTATTTATGTATGCATGTATATACATATATACACACTTATTACAATATTATTATACACTATTCTAAAGACTGTTCATGTGTTCTGTGAGCTAGAATATATTATTTCATATAATAATGGTTATAATTAATCAATATTTAGTAGAACAATGTTAGTAGGTATATCATTTTAAATTTTTCGGATGGTTCACAAACATTTCAGTAACCAATTTATAGGCATACAGTAGTGCTTTAGAGTATGCGTATCCGATCGATGAAAAATATTTTCTGAAGTATTTGGTATACAATTTGAAAAAGTATTTGTTAACAACAAAACGAAAGATGTAATTTTTCGTACTAAAGTCGTATCTGAACCTCGACATACAAACGTGCAAAAGATTGTCACCGCGTCGAACGTTAGTGTTAATGTTTTACACGCTGTTCGTCGCGGTAATGAACTTTCGAACTAAGTTGTTCACACGTTTGTACGTTGAGGTTCAATTGAGTAAGACACCTACCATTATATCGTGAGCAGCGTTTGGATGAGTATTATAGACGCTATACGGAATCGTAAGTATATTTATTAAAAATGTAGATTTTTTGGTAAATATACGATTTAATTTGTGATTACGATAATAGAAGTGTTCATTTAGTGGAAGGTACCATTTCAAACTTCTACAACTGGATAATTTAAAACTTAATATTGTATATATATAACTTGACGGCGCGGCGTATTTTGGTACCTTACATTGACGTATTATTTATACCTGGATGTCGCACAGCCATAACATTTCGTCGTTTATACCGGATAAACGACTAAAGATGTATCGATCAACCTGTTAATACAACTAGGGGCATAAATGTGCGGCTCGAAAATCATCATCTCAGCCTCTATTCGTCCACTGCTGAACATATGCCTCCCCTCTAGAGTGCCACTCGTCTCGATCCTGTGCCACCTACATCCATCGGCTCTCTACAAACCTTTTGAGGTCGTCCCTCCATCTAGTGGGGGTCGTCCCATACTGCGTGTACCAGTACGGGGACGACATTGGAGAACCTTTCTTCCCCCGCGGTTGTCGGTTCTATGAACTATGCCACTTCAGCTTGCTTATCATGTGGGCTATGTTGGTTACCTTAGTTCTGCTGCGGATATTCTTATTTCTGATTCTATCCCGCAGAGAAACCCCGAGCATAGCTCTTTCCATAGCACGCTGAGCGACCTTGAGCTTCCCCATTACAGCCCGTCTCAGTTCCGTATGTCATCACTGGCAACACACAATGTTCGAAGACCTTACTCTTCAGGCGTTGAGGTATGAGAAGATGTGTCGAAGTTTCCCAAACGCTGCCCACTGCCCAGCCGAGTTGGATCTGTCTATTGACCTCTTGGTCGAAGTTGGCCTTACCTAATTAAATAACCTGCGTTAGGTAGACATATTAGTCAACAACTTCGAGCTTAGTGCTTCCAACCGTGACCGACATAGGTGTAACATGGACATTAGACAAGTTATTCATTATACGTACATAAATGCACACACTCAAAACATTACTGTCCCATCAGTGGAGTACAAATATATGGGCTACTTGTACATAGTATCACAGTTATGTTGACTCAAATAAAGGCTAGGTTTACATTTTTAAAGAATACCAACTGTATAGGTACATGTGTCACCTTACAAAGGATCGCAATAAATTAACAAACATCCTAGAGAATTGTGGTGTTCTTGCTAGTGAGTGAGATTACAAGCAAGCTACTAAGCAATCACTGCATTAGCAGTGGCAATGCATGATTTCTTGTGCATGCATTCAAATTATGAATTTCTTATAGTGCATCTACAAGAAATCATGCATGCCTACTGTAACTGCTTGGTTGTAATTGCGTGGTAACAGGCGAGCAGTATGCCTGTTTGCCACCCGAAGTAGTATAAAAATTTGGGAACCTGTCAGTCTCCTTTGTTCAGCGTAATGTCGTTTAATCGGTGAAATGTCCATTCAATAAACCGTCCTTTCTTCATCGGTCAACATGAACATGAACTACATTATTCTATATATCTCCTTGACAGTTTATTCCACGTGCATTTCCCGGTACCTTTCAATAATATCACAATAATACAATACAATGCTAATCCGTCTGAGTATCAATAAAAAGTGACGGGACGGACTTTATAAAACTGGTTTTGAGATTTAGCTATTAATAAATTTCACTTCTTGTTTCAGCGTATTGTCCAATGTTTATAACTATAGTCGGTACTCATATTATATCTCAGTAGATCGTAGTAAGATACATATATTAGCAGTTTGAAATTCATAGCAGCTGCTACCCACGTGAACGAGCAAATGTAAATAATATTTGTGAAATATTTATTTTGTTTATCCCGAGCAATACGATTACGAGATAACGAGCATTACCATAGAGTAAGAACATATCCTTTGTATTAGAAGTTATAGAAAAAGGTTATGAAAGATATCTTCTTAACTGACGGATCCCTAAGGCGACGATTAAGATTGGATAATTTCATGCCGAATCGAAAATCGGTTTATGTTAATAGTCATCATAAGGGCACAGAGACCCCGAATCTGACTGACAAGTAAATAAAAAAAAAATTGATTTGAATCGAATTTGAGGCGGTAGGACTATTAAGTATTTTTTTAGATAGAACATTATCTATCGAAATAAATTGATTTTTAATCATAGGTAAATTGCCCTTTTTTTTAAAGAAAAAAAAAGCTTACAAATCCCCTGATACGAAACTGTCGTAGCAGATGGAGGCCTGAAATGAAATAATAATAAGGGTACCCAATGTTGACGCAACGAGTCTTCGTTCGTGTGCTTATTCGTCACTCATTCGAGGGTATACTGAACATCACGTGCACGTCATGATAGCTTTAACTCTATAGATGATAAGCAACGATAATACCGTAACGCAATTGTTAATAGTATGTCTTACAATATTCAAGCATGAACTTAAAATACTTAACTATTTATATTTTGTCAAGAATTTTAAAGTTACTTAACATTTCATGCATATTTTAAACGCCCAGCACATATGGGTGAGCACGCGTGGGATTACGTAGGTAACCATTTAGGAGCCACAAATACCACAATACAATACTGCGTACATTAGTACTAATTAACTTTACGACACTTATTGTCTATTGGCATTGCAATATAATACTAGACGCGTCAACGATAAAGCCGAGAATCGTATACTTTCGGCTAATGGGGGAGTGCATATAGGTAGTACGTAGGCGAGGTATAACGAAGGCCACTCACACAATGTCATGGATTTTCCTTTGAAACAATGCACACGCGAATCATCTGAAGTACTCTATGACATCAAATGTGATGTTTGTTTTATGATTACAAAAACTGAAACGAAGTGTTGTTGCACGGAAAATACGTATCTATTTATCATGAAGGAAATAACCTACGGAGACCCAATGAAACGATTTTGCATGATAAGTAAAGTCACCGTTACGTGTCGGCGGGTAAAGTAGTACGTGTAACTCTCTTTGGCTAGTGCACAGATCAGCTTCGCGAGCCTTATCGGCTTATTAATTAGAATACCTCCCATTGGTCAGTGGGCCCGAAGCGCTGTTATATTTAGGCGCTATAACACTTCGTTTTCGTAAGTAAGGGAGCCTTCATGTGCAGTCAAGAGGTTTATGGTTTATGCTATTTATCTATCGGCTGTGTAATACGAGGTTCTTATCAACTAGTCTCCAAAAAAATAGTATATAGTATTGTCTTAGGGTTTCGCGATTGTTACACATTGAATTAAACAATTTTTAACGGAAGTATCGCGTGTTTTATTTATTTTGTTGAACAGGTTCAACAGCGATACTTCCGTTAAAAATTGTTTAATTCAAATAGTATATACTTGTAACAAACGTAATTAACTAATCATGTTACTTAGTTAACATTTGTGGCATGAAATAAAGTACTCATCTCTATCTTCAGCGGGTGAGGTGTGCAAGGGCCTAGTTTTACGGCGCTCGGTACACTCTGCTTGTCCTGTAAGGAACTTGGTATAAAGATATAAGGATCTATGAATGTAAACTGAACGTAAATTGAGGATTTTGTGCTCAATTGTAAGGAGAAAGGTAATTGTAACAAATAATAAAAATATACACGGCGCGGCGTTGAATTGCCAACCGGCATTGCACGTCACTACGGGACCGGATTACTGGAGACTCGCTCACTTACAGTAATCGTATCAGGTTACAGCAGGGGCAAGCGTAAACTGGCCCTTATTTAAAACTAGCTGTTGTCCGCAGCTCAAGGTGTTTCAAGTTCTACATAATAGTGTTTTTGGGATGTAGTGCAAATGTTTACCCGTAAAACCTGTTCACGTTCTTCTGCAGGAAATGACGGATAGACACATTGTTTCGATATTACTACTCGTATTTTGTCTCTTGTTACTTAGTAGAGCCTCATGTATAGACGTATCGATAATTTAGTGTAATTTTCCATATACTAACTGGTTCTGTTACGGTTTTATACTTATTTTATTAATATGTACTTTGCACATCAATTTAAAGATTGGCTATTGGAAAAGTTTTGGCATTTTTTCATAGATAATTTCATAAGATGTTACATGGAATAAAATGGTTGTTTGCTTTAATCGCGCTAATCTCTAGATCTAACAGTCGGATTTAAAAAATCTTTTTGAATTTGATAATTTCTTGAGGAATTCTAATTCCAATTCTTGAGGAAGGTTTATAGATAATTTCACACGTCGCTACGAGACAGACGAAGCCGCAGGTAACAGCCAGTTATATTATAAACAATACGATACACTTTATTGCACCAAAACAAAAACAATAAAGTAGCAGTACAACGGCGGTCCTATGGCGATGCGATCTCTTTCAGAGGACCTTTGGGTCGCAGAGAAATAAGGAAACAAGATAGGGCGGCGCATACTTACTTAATTAATTTTGCTCACTCGACATTCTAATATAATTCTTTCTTGGATTGTGGTTTTGACCTCTTTGACCATAGATTCAATCAACAAATTGTTAATCAAATAGAATTAAATACCATATCTATAGTTTTGACATATCCGAGTAGGTAGACCATAGAAATATAACTAAAGTTAGATTGTAGGTTACTTACAACCTGGCTTGAGATATATTTATGTTGAATTGTCTTAGAATGAATATTTCTTTGTATGTGTAGTTTACGTCAAACTAAATGTAATTTGCAATTTAATTAAAAGGTGTGACTTCGGCTTTGTCTATTTGGTTCACGTGTAGCGCGCCTCGAAGATACGAAATATTCATAATAACAAAAACTCACTTGTGTTTCCACAACGCAATTGTGTTAGAGACGTATGTGTCTGTATCTGTAGGCGTAATTACACACACTATCGACATGGCTGAAGCTGTCACTCCCCGCTTGTCTCCTTTCAACACAAAACTATTACTGTAATTTTATGGTTGGCAAGTACTGTCGCTTACAATAAATTTTAGAACATGAATGCTGTAACATACAAAATTTAGTGATAAATCCTTCTCAATGAAATGTTTTAAGGGTAGGACTGACACCTTTAAAACATTTTATTGACATCGTGTTAGTAAGGAATCTATATAGAAATGCTTCTAATTCAAAGTCCTCAAACTACGGAGATACGATAACATTTACAACTTGATTCTGCGTTTTAATCATTTAAATTTCCCTGGTTTGAGTTCTGTCCAGTGGAGTGAATACAAACGTAGTAAACATTTTGTATATGAATCCCTTCCGCTTCTGAAAATATGTTATTTACGGGCTTAAAATCAGAATGTATACATGCAAAACAAGCCATTTGTACATATAATGGTATGAAAATTTGATCTAAACTACTATGTGTGCATTCGCCCCCATTTAGTCACATGAACTAATTTGTGGAGGAAGCACGCAAAGTAGTTTAGATCAGATTACCTATAAAAAGCCAACAAGCCCTCCCGAATCTCAGATCGGTGGTGAATTCGGGTAGTATTTCTCTATACACTAATTGAATTACTGTTACAGTGGAACAACTCTGAAATATCAATAATTATCAGATGTTTCATTACTTTTTCAAGAGTATGTATATATAGGCATTGCAGGCAATGGGTATAAATACAATACAAATAATATATGAGAAATATATATAATATATGGGACGTTAATTATTTGTGCAATAATTAACGTCTTTAAAGAAATGGTTGGTAGCTGGTTGCTTGTCCCTCATTTCGAATCGATAGGGTTTCCAAATAAAGTTCTCGCAGTGTTTTATTCGATAAAAATTAAGCATTGACTACGATTCCTAAAAGACTATATCGTGTACTATTCTAATATAGTAAATGCATACGTATATCTATTGCATATGTACATATGCATTAAAAATAATGTACTTTATTTTTCTCCTAAACACTGTTAAAATTTTATTGGATACGGCATATATTCTACTTCAATTTAGGAAAAAAATTGCCAGCCCTACCAACAGTAAACAAAAGATAATTTACAGCACTGATAAGTAAATGTAGGATACCTACTAAATAGTTGTTATCTACAAAAAAAAGCATCATCATTGTGGTTTTGTCAAGATACTGTTGATAAAACATTTTAATGCTTGAAGATCAATGTACGGGCTTTGAGCTACGGTCACGTGCTCACTACTGACTGACTGACTCTGTACTGAGCTACATTATGATGCAGAATTGCTTCGAAATACCATATTCAAATCGGAATCGAAAAGATTTCACGCAAAATGTATAGAATCTGAGTGAAAACTTTTCGAATATGGTATTATGGTTTATATCCCTACTAGTCGTGAGACGTGAAGAGATTAGGCCGGAGTTTTTATTTAATGTTTATATTGCATAGCTAGGTCCTCATATTTAATAGTAAAGTTGATTCATTTTTTAAGGACAGAGCCCTTATATTCGATGTCTAAGCAAAATATTAGCTGTTCAGAAAAAAAAAATGATTTTTTAGTTATAGTGCATGATCTACAACTGGCTCATAATCGTTTCGCCAACATGTAATGAAAACGTCCAACACAAAGCACGTTTTAAATCAATGCGTGTCGAATTGATAAACTTTACTGATTTTACGTTTTTGTAATACAAACCCAATATAAAATTAATAGCATAAATAATTCTGTTTCTGCCTTCTCCCGTGAGTCTCCCTTATCTAATTCAAGTTTTTTCAACTACATCGTATGGCAAATAAGATACATTTATTGAGACATATGAGTTAAATAACAAAACTCAAGTTTCTATATACAGTTATTAAACATCTTTTATAGAACTTTGAAACGTATGAACGACATAAATAATCAAATTAAATTACACCTACACTTTTTTTAATTGCTTTCCGTTTGTTAATTCTGTCACAACCTTGATGAACCTACAAGGAAACTAAACTGTTGCTTACAGTGGCTCAATAACAAAATGAAATTAATTTATTGTAATACTTAGTATACTATAGTTTTGTGTACTTGTCCATAGATTTATAGAGGTATTGTTGTTTGACTTTAACACTTTTCAACTATCAATCAATATCAAATTAAATAGGTATTATCATATTCCAAATATTCATATCGTTCATTGAACAGTACGATCAATGATATCGGTGCTATCAATTGTGTCTTCTTATAATAATCGAATAATAAACAAATAACAATGACCTCCTGATGTACAGCTAAGTGCAGCTCAAGCTCTTTGTACCATTCTTATGCCGATCGTATTAAGAGTTACAATCGTACTTCGAGTGATAAGCATGATCTGCTCTTAGCTGTACTATAGTGGTGTTCGTAGTACGACACTTGCAGCACAAGAAATATGGCATTTTTTATTTTTTTTATTTTTCGGGTCAGGCCCACCACTCATACCCACCACTGTGTCTCCTGTGTAGCCAGAATTAACAGCGGCGACCACAAAAAAGGCAAAGAACAGTGAAGTCCATTGCCGTCCCGGGGGTTAAACTACAGCTGCCTTGGAACTCACAACGAATTTTCGAATATGGTTTCTGAAGAAATTTGTAGGAGTAGGAAGTTTTGGAATTGACTTTCAAGAAATATGGCATGTAATCACATAAAATGTATATAGATTCAAGTTTTTTTTTTTCTTCAGACACATTTAGCATTGGCTGATATCCTACGTAGAATGAATATCAATCCGTCAAGTCTGTCAGATTCATATGAGTTTATGGGGTTTTATTTTTGTAAAATAGCGTTTTTTAGGAAAGTTTTCACATAATAAATAAACGTAGAAAGCAACACTACCTAAATACAAAATTTTATCCAAATCGTTTGAACCGTTTCTGAGATTCACGAAATATATTTATACAAAAATTGCTCGTTTAAAGCAATAAGTAGGATATAAGGAAGTACCTAACATGTTTATATATATGTATATATATATATTTGTACATTATGTAACACTGTTTTATTGCACTTTTAGCTTATTCATAACTAGACCAGTTCACATCGTACGTATACAAAAAACTTAATTACACATATAAATTAAAATTAACACTTATCTAATAACTTCTCTCGTTCTTTGCAAACCAACTTTCTTATATCGATCACCGCGCGTTCTATTACAGAATTGATTTGAAAACAGTTCGATGGTCATTTTGATTTGAAACGAAATTCATATTAGTTTTATTACCTGTCAGTGAAATTAAATGCGAACCTTGAATGTGTAAATTAGATATGACATTGATTATCATTTCCGATCAAGTATTTGATCATGTCATGATTATTTATGTGTCAATCTCCTGCGCTTTACCGGGCTGGAAGGTATAATATTTTTTAGTAACAAGCTATAAAGGCACAAGCGTCCTTGCAAGCCAAGCACCAGGTGGACGTAAAAACTTCTTTACGCCTTATTTCAAGGTTCATGCCATGGTTTCATGCAAAAACATGGTTCTTTCCCCAACCATCGCAAAAGAAAGCCGATTATATCCGTATAAACTATGTGACCATTTTACTTTATATGTATGAGGATTAAATCTTTATCAAAGGCGAGCGGCGTAAGAGTAAAAGGAGATTCATTGTATAATCAGTAGAAATTGTTCCCATTTGAATGGGGAACAAACTCTCTCTTGAAATTTACTACTTGGCTGCTCTAAGTTTGGGACCAACTCAAACAGACGCGAGACACAAGGTCCAAGCTGGTATTCGGATGTTCCAGCCTAAAGGTGATATCAATACTCCAGTGTGACTGTACTCCAATGTGACTTTTATAGCTGTCTACTACTGCTAGTCTTGGCCTGAGCTGTAATATTGCTTTGCTCCGCTCTGACGAGCACACAGTTTGACCTTCTTTGTAATGTTTCGCCAATTTGATAAAACAATGAATACCTTAATATAAATATACATTTTTTCTGAAGTGGAAGTAAAATGAAAGTCAATCTTGATACTAGTATAGGAGGAAAACGCATAAAATACATTAAATAAGAACCTACTTGTCACACACTATTTTAATAACGTATACTTCCTAAATTAAAAACTAAAAAAGGGGGTTTTGAAATATTATATTATATCTCCGAAAATTTAAAAAGACATAAAGGCGCTTTTCGATATTTTCTTTCGAGCCTTGTAGGGCTTTTAGAAGTTGGAAATATTACGTTAATTGCATACTTCTTTTCACCGAGTAAAATTAAATATTACCCTATAATTTTAATCTTTATCAAATAATGTACCATTTTTCTTACTTTACAGCAAAGTTGTTAAACTTTTTGTGTACAAAAAAGTAGGTCTACAATTTATTAAGGTTAACTTATGAAATGAATAATTAAATTAATAATAATAAAATAATTAAATTAAATAAAAATAATTAAATTAATAATAATAAAATATATGAAATGTAGTAATTTTCGATTAGCGCCGAAATTACTTGAAATCTTTGGAAGCGAGTCACAGAATTTCACAGAAGCTCTCTGATCGCACTAGGAAATCCATGAGAAAAACCTGTCTACAACAGAATATGCTCTCAGGTTAGATATATAGCGAGATTCAATGTAGATATATATTTTATTGCCTATAAAATCTGTCACAGTCATATCTATAATATATCGTAAGAAGCTGTCTTACTCTATATGTATGAAACAGGGAAAATTCAGCGTGTTTCATGTATTTATAGCGAAACATGTTATTTTACGATATATCTATTATACCTGTTTGTGGCGGACTTAAAATTTATAGTATAAACTAGCTGCAATCCGCCACTTCATTCGCGCGTTTCCCGGTATCCCGTGTGGGTTTTTCCTATTTTCTTTCTTTGTCCTTGATTTCTAATGGCGATATCGTGGTGTCGAATAGCCTATAACTTTCCTTAGCCTATTTCTCAAGAATTGACTTATGAAATGCAAAAAGAATTTTCAAATCCGAAAAATTAGCACTTTCAAACAAACGAACTCTTCTTATTTATATATTAATATAAAGATAATAGAAAATAATATTAAACTACATGAACACGTAGTATAATTAAAATAAATGACAATGTTGTACAGCCATAGTCACACCTCATTAGTAAATAATTATGTCATTATGTCATTGCATCTAATAGACAGGTATACATCATAAAATGATTGTATAACAGCGACTAAGTATATAAAACGTGTTCTTTTATTTACGTTATTTTTGGCATAGATAAGCAGATTTTATGAACTTTATGTGGTTTGACCTAATTGTCCTGACGTCATCCCGCCTGATGAAAACTTCTGTACAAGGCTGTTTTTACGTATAGATAAGTTGAGAGTATTTTTTTTTTGTATTTATGTATGAACATATAGGTAAAAAGTATATTTATTAAGAGTTTTATTACAAACGATATATTATTATATTTTTTTTGTAGTACTTTATGGTACATAAGCCGCCATTTTGGATCTTCTATGACATCATATAGCTTTATACCAGCGTCACAGTATAAAGCTTTCATACCTCATTTGTTAACATATGCTGAATATAAGTAAACACATATAGAAGGTAAACACATTTATACCCTTTCAAATGAACATACAAACGTAACCTGCATATGACACAAAGCATAAGCCTCCTTTTCGCTTTGCAGAGTACTCTAACCGCACGTTCTATATAGTGTGACAAAGAGAGCATTGCATTTTTTTTTATATTGCCAAGTTCTTAAGTGCATAAACTAAAGCACGAGATAACTAAAAGATGGTAAGTAAGAAGTCTGCCTTGATTAGCGTTCGATCAGAATGACACGTCCTCCTTGGCGATCTCCCATATGTCATATGGCTTATGGAACGACAGCAATCGAACTCGATCGATCAGTCATCGCAATAAGATGACGTCACAGCGGTCGCTGGCACTTAGTGAAAGTGTCCGAATCATAGAGGCATCAATCGACAACACTTTCGTCGCAAAATCGATTGTCATTCGGAGACCGATCCTCACGATTTCCCCATTGACCAAATTTGCCTGAACTATTTAGACTAACTCCATGTACGCGCGTCCAGTTCTAGTTTACGTGGTCATTCGTGGTTTGTAATATTACAAGCACGTCGTTTACTACAGGAAGTAAAGTGAGGTGTTTTCTAAATTATATGTTAGCGTGTGATTGGTGGTACGCGTGTGCATGTGCCTGATTCTAACACGTGAGACAGGTTCATTGATTCTTTAGACTAGCGTACTTGCCATGCAAGTGACCCCCTATCATATTTGTATGGTGCACCACTACTGAACTAGCAAACATGTCACTGATGAAAGAGAGGTCAGGTCGTCATGATATTTAATAAGTAGACTAGTCTGAACAAGAAAGTACCTTTTAACTTACGAAAAAATTGCAGCAAAATAATCAACTACATCGGTAAAGTTTACCAATAAGCTTCTGAGGTATTACTGCGTTTGCAGTAGAGATGGCAACTTGCGATGCACCTCTTAATATATGTACATATGTACTTACTACACAGGCTGTGGTAGCCACTTCACATCAGGCGTGCCGCACGTCTGTTGGCTACTATAAATGTGCTGTCTGTATCCTGTCATTGTCAATATCCTGCGTGTCTCATAAACATCACAAAGTGGATAAATTTCTCTGCGGGACTTTTTACGCAACTTCGGGTGATAAATAAATTATTTACTTTCCTTTCCTGCGTGCTTTAACGCAGCAACTCCTCGTGTGCTTCCGCATGAGCTGGTGGTTACATTCACTCGTATAAACAAAACAACCTTCATGGGAATCGTCATTTAATTATGGTCAACTGACAGGTAGAGGTTACTGCCCTAGTCAGCCTGTTCCCCAATTAACATGTTTTATATTTTTTTATGCAACATTAGGCGGCATATAAGCATACGGCCCACGTGATGTAAAGCGGTTACCGTATACTATGAATGCTTGTAACTCCTTAGAAGCCTACTGATGACCCCTAATACGCAGGGACACAATAATCTTCAAGGGAGTTGTAATTTGACTGCGGTTTTCTGTGAAGTGAAGGTACTTTTTCAGACGGGTTGCTTTGTTGCACCCTGCCTCTTTTAAAAACACCGAAACGGGCTGATTTGATGCGCCCTACCCCTCTTATATATTCTACTTACACTCTTTTCCTACCTACCTCAGTTATATAAAAATATTCCATCGATCGGCACATCCCTAATTGAGCATATCAATCGATTATTTGACTATATATAGTATGTTGACATGCGCGTAATTATATTCGTACACCATATTTAGTAATATGGTAGTTACATCGTTATGCAACTGGTCAGAGAATGGGCATACTAAACTTATAGTCGGCCTACTAAGCTGCGACGTTAGTCCAATGACCTGGATACCCGGTCTGCTTGGCCCCAGGTAATCTTATCTTTATTTGTTCGACCTATAGCAATTTGTTTAGTACAATTTAATTAGAAGAAAACCCTTCCTCGTCTAATACAGAATATGATACATTTAGATTTGCACCTTTGAATAATTTCAATCGTATATAACACAAAAACTCAAAAGTTTGTTCGTTTGTTCTTCTTCTTTCCAACGGTTCGCTTACTACACTCGATTACAATTACGAAGTCGCATTAAAAATAAAAAATATGTTGATTTTCTATAATAAAATCAAATATATTTCTGAATTCTGAATTTGAAATTCTCAATAAATTCGAAATACCATAAACAAATATTGTTTATTTATTCATATGTGTGGAGTACGTTTCAGTAGAGAGTTGTTGACTTCATAATTGGAATTGAGTATAACTTAGATAATGCATTCTCACCTTTACATATCTATTACATTCGCACCATTTCAGATCAATGTATAAATATACTAGAAATTTTCTGTTTATTTTCCAGTGCAGTGTAGTTATTTATAATATAATATAGAATATTTAAATTCAATAAAAGTAGCTAGGTATATATTATATATCGATAGATATTATTAAGTTGCACTGTAGTAGGTATTTAAGAACTATAAAGAAAACACTGATATTATATGTATATGATATTATTGTTATGATATTTTGAAAGAAATCTTATTCTTTGATTGAAACAAAAGCATACTTGTGGGTCATTAATGTTATATCCTCGGCTCGTGGCTTTGTACCTATAGCAAGATAATATCCATTTCTAAGTCCTGCCGTCAGCGTTTTTGCGAACGAAAGAGAACTAATTTACTTTGGTATTTGTCTGCAGCTCGGAAATAACACGAAAATTCCGATGATTTGATATTAATACTCAGAGATTAATAGTTTGTTTTTGTACACATCTTCTTTGTTTAAAACAGTAGGTACACATAGAATAGTCGTCGATTCTGATTCGAATCTACGCGCCGCAGCCGCGCAGTCGATTGCCGATCGAGTAATCTTGCTACCACGAAGTTATTATATGTATACCTAGCACAAACCAATAAACCACTTGACTCTGCATGAAGGAACCCCGCGGTCACAACAAAGTTGTATTTTAGCGCCTAAATATCTCAGCAACTCATGCCTAATGACTAATGGGGGAATATTTTAACCAATAAGTCGATAAGTACCTACCGCGATGTTGAGCCGCGACCTAACCAATAAGATCTGCGCTTTTTACTTTAAATTGAGTTACTACGTAATACCGGTCTAATCAAGTCTCCATAGGTTATTTCCATTCAGTGTTATAAACATAGAAAATATGTACAAAAGACTTTCTTATTAAGTATAATTAACTAACCTAGAAGTGAATTTTCCTATTATGCATATTGAGGAATTATCAGATAAGTTGTCCCGAAAATCTACTATAACAAACTATACTTACCTACATACGCATATAACACTCCTACCTGTGAATGTGAATTTGTCTTACAAAACCTAAATCAAATAACAATCAATTACCTGCGAATATTTCAATATAAGTACAGACGATGCCGGTGTGGAATTGTAGATTGCGTAAAGTGTGGACAGCTCATATTTCTAATACCATGTCCACCATTATGAAATTAATCTACATTGGTATTAGTTACGTCACGTTACGTGGTATATGATGTCATAATACTGATAGCAATCGGTTGATTATTCGTTGTTAGGTCTAATGTTTGCCCAGCGGTGAACATAATATGTTATGTTATGACAAGTAACCGCACTACAAGTGCAGTCCATCAATTTTAAAATTACATTTTGACAGATAACATCTCTATTGAGTCAGCATGGTGCAGTTAACGAACTGTCAAGTGTTGTATATCTCAAAAAACTGAAAGAGAGAGAATGATCTGTCAAAATGTTATTCTTAGATCTGATGGACTGCAGTCATTAGCTCAAACATTTGTAAGTTGGTATTCGTTTGTAACTAATTATTTCAATACTTCTTCAGTATATGCAATTGGGTAAATAATAGTTGATTGTTCGAATTCATCTTACTTCATCTAAAAACAGTACCGATTTTCTGCTGTTGCCAACCGATTTCCATTTTCATTTTTTATCTCGTATTTACCCTAAAACGAGAAATTCTTGCATATATGTATAAATATATTACGTGCATCACGGAAACGGCTCCAACGATTTGGATCAAATTATGTATTTAGACAATATGTTGCTTTTTAAGTTTTCTATACAGGTGTCTTTCCTGAAAAAAAAAGCTATTTTATACGAAAAATACACAAAAAACGCCGAACCAAACTCTCTGAAATACTCAATTAGGACTTTGTTTATTAGGTGTCCGTGACTCGCCGTCATCTTTCAAACCAAGGTCATCCTCACCTGCGTGTTGGTGTGTAGTGCACTTGCTAACTAAAACGCTGCTCTGGCGAAAGAACGATCTGGCACAATCAGTCATTAGAACATTGCGTGGCGACGGACACATCTATCCTACTAATATTATAAATGTGAATGTCCGTTTGTTTGCTACGCTTTCACGAGAAAACTACTCAACCGATCATGATGAAACTTTGTACACATATTCTTGGAGGTATCAGAAGTAAAATAGGATACTTTCTATTATAAAAAATGTATATGTTTATCAATGCGAGCGAAGCCGCGGGTAAAAGGAGGAGGATTGTCGTATTTCTGGAAGTACATAACCTTTCTAGGAAGCTGGTGATGAGATGTAGGTACGCGGGAGCTATGCTCTTTGTGTTCCATGCGTTGTGGCTACGGCGACCGCATTACTTCGGGCGGGCTGTATGCCTTATATATACTTCTCGTGTACATTTGTCATACATTGCCGTAATTGTATAACAAAAAATTGTATGGTAATATTAAAGGTGTGTACACAAATGGTCCAATAAATGCCGGTTGCATCATAACATAGTCTGTTTTTGTTAACAGTCTGTTATAAACAGGTTATAAGGCCGCTAAATTGTTACAAATGTTGTATAGTTACAGTGAAAGTTTGTATGGAATTTGCCCTTCTCTACTTGACAGCCCTTAATTATCTCTTATCCCATCTATTATTTTCTGTATCAGTTCGTTGTCTTGGCTTAGGCCGTACAATATACTTGTTGGGTTAATCCTAGTAATTTTACGCGGAACATGGTTTTGCTAATAGATATGTGTCGCTGCAAAAGGTATAAAATAGACTGCACATAGCGTATTTACTTAGGATGACACTAGCAGCGTAGTACATTTAGTTGAAATTCTTAGATTTTAAATAGCCAATAAATTCGGGTTGCGGAAGTTAAATTTATAAAAGATCAAATTGCCGATTCTTCCATTTTATCAAATACACGTATTCCTGGTATCTATTTATTAAGTTTTATGGAATTTTGACGCTACGATTCACACTCATCAGACGGAATAAGGGATGAGGGGGACGAAACTTGGTAGCGCAAAACGAGAGATCTAAATGAAGATTGCTTGCAAAAAATTTACTGCTGAAATCAAAAATTACCTAACAGCAAGACAATGTTCGTATGGTACTATAGTTTGTTTATTTGTTTGTTATGCATTTTCGTATTAACTGTCAAATTGAGAGCTCGATGGCTTCAGTGCGCGTGTTATTCTAATCAACACGTAGGTTAAGCAACTCGACAGTAGCAGGTCTATGGATGGGTTTATCTATCTCGAGCTCGAGCGAGAAAGGAGGTCCGTATTCCTGTAGTGGGATGAGTTAAGTTAATAGTAAGACAAATTTTATCTTTAGCGGGATAAGCATCTTATTGTATTATGTTACGGTGATACCTCTTTGACAACTGATTACGAAACTCGGTTGTCAAAACGCCGCCGGAGGGACATTAACGAATGAAAATAATGGGCTGGCTTTCAACCTGTAAGGTAAGACTTAAAGATAGACAGTTATATCGGACACTATGTTATGAACAAGTGCATTCTATATTATTATTCCGTCGTAATTTGAAAAGTATGGCCACTTTGGACAGGGGCCAAATTACTGATGCTAACCATAAGCATAGGCGTATTTTTTATCTCTCTATTAATAGATCTGGACGATGGCGGCGTGTTTTACGTTAAAGATATTTCGTAAATAATTTAAAGAGGTTTTATAAAAGAAACTTTAACACAAACTTTAAAGTCTATTTTGTAAGGCACATATTAAAATCTATTTGGTGTAAATCGGATCAAGTACGAGTGATTCGTACCACATTTTCATCCAATGAATTTGCTACTATTGGGTTTTTCAATATTAGTAGAAATTAAAATATTAAAATGAGACTTATGTTCCATTAGAGAGTTAATCACTTATTATTTATTAACTCCTGTTTGCTTGAAATAATATATATGTTATTTAATAAAATTTAGTTTACATGTTGGATACCCAAAAGGTCACTAAACTTGTTAATTGTTTAAATAGAAATAAAAAAAATCAACAGAGGCAAATAAAATTTAATAATTTCTAGAAAACAATGTCTCGCTAGTTTTGTCTCAATTTTCATTATTTTAGATTAAACATTTTTTAATATTTCCTTTTTACTTACATCGGGTCTGAATGATTTATATTAAACTTTTATTAAACAGTTAATCCGAAAATATTATGTAATTCTTTCAAAGTATTATACCTAATACCTACTATACTATTGTGTATACATATGCATTCAGTAAAAACCTGTTATTTTGACATTACAAAGATACACCGCTACTTTATTTATCTGTATAGATAAAGTTAATATTACGAACATTAGCTATGCAGCAGGAAAATTACTGCGAAAATATGCGTGATTTTTAAACAGACGGCATGGAGTTGATAAGAATTAAAATAAAATCAATCAATATTCGACAAACAAAGTCATCAAATGCATAAGATTACCTACGTAGTGCGTAGGATTAGCGGCATATGCGGGTACCTACGCCTTTTTTTATCTATACATACTTTTATTAAAATCTTATCAGGGTCGAATTTGAAACGCAATGTATATTTTTAAATAGTAATAAAGCGGGTGTAGCTGCTGTAAATTTGCCTGTGTTTCGTTATATATTATATTATTTATTTCAAATATCAAGTTACAAGACTCACTTTGTTAGTATCTTATTCTAAGGTGTTATTAAATATATGTAAAAATAACTGCTAATTGATAGGCATGTGCCTCACGGGTGCATGTAGCCTACAGCAGTGCAGTAAATAAGGGCAGTCTACTCTATCTGCAATCATTTTGAGGATGTTGTTGGGGCTGTCCCGGACCCTGCGCAACAGGGACGCACATCTTTTGCGCATCGTTGCAAAAAAGCAATCTACACGTGCCTCCGCGAACATTCCTGATGCACTACAAAAACGGGGCAGCCCCATCAACACCCGGAACGCGTCATTATATTGGATCCGAAGGGCCGAGTAGGCCCGTTGCGTATAATCCCTCCACAGGCTGCAAGTGTATAGGGAAGTACAATATGCTCTAAATAATGTTAGTTTTACCTCCCTCGAACACCCCGCAAACCTGCGAGCAATCATATTCGCCCTAACCGCCAGAGCCCTTCGTTCCCTTTCAATATCTATATTGTCTTTGAGGTCGGACGCAACCACGTGACCCAGATATTTGAATGTTTCCACCCTCGACAATGGTGACCCATTCAATTTAATAGGGGGCACCTCACTGACACGGCTCCGCCCAGCCTCAAAGACCATATACTGACTTTTATTTACATTATATTTTAGCCCATGCCCAGCCACAAACGATTCACAAACACTCAATAATTTACGCAGTCCACAAACAGACGCACTCAGCAGGACCATGTCATCTGCGTAACTTAAATTGTTCACACAAACTTCATCTATATGACATCCGACATGCATGCTGCTGAGAGTCTCAATTAGCTCATTTACATAGAGGTTAAAGAGACTAGGTGAACTTAAACCCCCTTGTCTCACTCCACACTCCAGCTTGTAAGGGTCTGATAACTCATCCGCCCATCCAACACAGTTAACCTGGCCGCCATACCAATATTTTAAAATGCGTATTAAAGGTCTAGGAAAATTGATGCTCTCTAATTTGTTCCAGAGTATATTGTAGGAGACCAGATCAAATGCCCTCGACAGGTCGAGAAAACAAGCGTAGACAGGTGTTTTCCGACCAGTATAGTATTTAACAGTGTGCTTAAGGCACAGTATTGCGCTTTCAGTGGACAGATTGGACCGAAATCCAAACTGATTTTCGTGCAGTTTTAAATATACATTCAGCTGTGTATTAAGCACACTGTCCAACACTTTAGCCAAAATAGTTGCCATAGATATAGGTCTATAATTATTTTTGTCAGAAGCATCTCCAGTTTTATTTTTAACTACCGGTACCACAATGGTTTTCATAAAATCCAGCGGTAAGTATGAATGCCGTATACACATTGTATAAAACATTGCAAGCACCCTGTTCACGTGAGGGCCCGCGTTGCGAAGATGTTCCACACTAAGACCATCATGACCTGGGGACTTGCCTCCAGTCATAGATTTAATTGCTTTGGACACATCTTTTGCAGTAATACTATCCCCTGCTTCGTCAATTCTGATCTCATCATCGCCCGCCCTACACACAGATGTGCCTAAGGGAGATTTTACAATGAAATGGTCTTTAAATAAGTTTGCAATGTCTTTAGGACAGCTCACGCCACTCACACTCACCGGACGGCCCGATCGATGCCCCATTTTACTGGTACTCTTCCAGAAAGCACTGAAGTCCCTTTCGGAATGTTGCGACACCATCTTATCAATTTTAATTTGGTGTTGATGATCCTGACACCACTTCAAACGTGACTTAAATACTTTTTTACTATTATACATGTCGTTATATAATGGACCATGACTAGGCCGACCACAATTCGTCCATAAATGAAACTTATGCCTGGCAATCTCGTGAGCCGCTCTAACATGTCTATTCCAGCCCGCTATTGGTTTTTTACACCTACGCTTATCATTATACAAGCGGCTGACAGTCGCAGCCTCCTCAAGGGCCGATACAATGTCAATATACATTTTATCCAAAATATTCCTATGACTGCAGTTAGTACAGCAACTATCCGCACAAGACACAAACTCTTGTGGAAAATCTATTAATCTCAATTTTTTGTGACACTCATCTCTATAAATAGTTATTTGCTTCTTAGATCTCTTCCCCCATGCAACATTGTGTTTCGTGTAGAAGAATGGGACCCTACAATTTAATTTAGGCGTCAAAATATTTAAATCACATTCAATTACAAGAGGGAAGTGATCAGACCACATAACATCATACTTAACACAGACACTTCTCACAGATGATACTGCAGATTGTGTCACAAGACAATGATCCAGCCACCTCATCGAGCCATGTGATTGGCTTATAAAAGTGTATGTGCTAGAAGATAAACCTAGGATATCTATATCTATACAGCGCCAGTTCTGTTCACTACAATAGTCTGAAAGTTCCCTATAAAATAACTCCTGCGGATGAGCATTGAAATCCCCCAATAAATATACAGAGTCTATGCCACTCTCATCTACAATAGCACTTACCGCACTGAGGCAGTCTGTGTACTCCGATAGATTGTCCCTGCTATCCGTTGGCATATATATACACATCACCATAATTATGTAAAAACTAATGTGATAACATTTGATTAATGTTTACACGTTAATACTCGTAGCTTACATTCGGGGTCAACGTTCACGTTATTTTTGGCGCGGAAATGCTTAGTGTTCCTGTGAAATACTTGAATTCAACTCCACGCGGACAAAGACATGAGCAATATGTAATTGTAGTATAAAGTAAAATAAAAATCGCACAAATGCGATCTCGGATAAAGGGCATCTTCGTGTCGATGCCACTTTATGCACGAATCCGACGCGTGCTTCGTGCATATTCGAAAAAAAAATGGACATAAAAACACGTTTCTGGTTAGGGAACTTTCATTTTTAACATTATTTAATTTGTGTTATATGTAAACGGTTCAAAAGAGAGCCCTGTGAAAGGTGGACTGGCAACGGAGCCTTAGTAAATAATAATAAAACCTTTCGAATCGGAACTTCAAAAAGAGCCTAATAGTAAGGGGCGGCATTATCTAATGGAACCCACTGTTTGTTCAATATCTGTTTGTTATATAGCATACAAGCACACGGCGCAGGTCGCTTTTCGAAATTTTATTTCATCGATATGCGGGTTTTCTCACAATGTTTTCCTTCATCGTCGAGCAAGTGATAATTACTAAAAATATTTTTATAAAACTGGTATATATGTATAAATTTGTTTGTGTTATATAGATAATAACCATTACTTTTCATGTAAAACAGCGTAATAAATGAAAAGTTTATAATTACATGTATTAACACGTTTGTAACGGCGCAAAGTAAACGGCTTTATTAATAAACCCGTTGAGAATGCACAAGCCTGCATTGCCAGAGGAACACCTGGCTTGTCAATTATATAACGATTCAATTTTTTTATTTTTATTTGTCGGCCATTTTGACTATGTTCCTTAAGAGATTCCTTAAGATTCCTGAAAATGTTTCCTAAAAAATATATCTTGACAACCCAAATATAATGTTGACAAGTTTGTGAAGCTAAGAAGTTTTCATTTCTGACGTGCAGACGACGTGACGTGGGAGGATATTTTGACCAATAAGCCGATAAGTGACGCGATGTTGTTGCGTGAATTAGCCCATAAGAACTGCGCTTTACCCCCCGACCCATAGCGGTGAATATTTTTACTACTGATATTTCCAAATACCAAATTAAAAAAAAAAACTGACTTTTTTTTGTATTTGCGCTTTCCATGAAACGTAGGCACCTACTCTCATGGTACGTGTTCGACTCGACTTGCACGTAACCGGCTTTATTTAAATATAAATATATATGTAAGATATACAGTAGGTACCTAGACAGTGTAATGACCAAAAATATATTACTATGTAGAACTTATTATATACTTATTATATTACACACCAAAGATCGTTTCAACATAATAATATTATTTACATTGTTCGTCACATCTATTACATTTAGAAAATTAAAGCACTTATTTCTATATTCTATTCCAAAGAATTACCGCATGTTTTTGAGGTTATATAATAAATGAAAAATGATTAATATGTGTCATATCGCCTTTACCATTAGGCATTAAACTTTCTATGTTAACGAAAGAAATTAAAAACACCTATGCTTAAATTTGTAAGCATATTTTTTTATTTCTTTTTACAAAATACCTCCCAATTTAAATTTGGCGAAGACTGGAGACAATTAACGACAACTATCGGTAATTATAATTAAAAATAGTGTCAAAAAATTAGCGTTGAATCATGTTGTTTAGTTCATAATAAGTGCAAGCTGTAAACTGCTTCTTTACGTCACTACTCGATCACTCCAGCGTACGCACGACAAAAGGTACAAACAAACAAACTTCCATACGCATATAATCCCATATGGCTAAGTCATGTCATGAGTTAAGCTCTTATTGCGAGATTAATATAAATACATCTCAAATATTTAAAAGCTTCTCATATTTAAGGAATTATCCTAGCTTAATAGGCTTGAAGATTACAATCAATTTAAATTCATAATACGCCAGTATTCGCTCCAAAATGGTCGACGCATTATTGGAAATTTGAAGAAACTAATTCAAAATTCAAATACTCAATTTTTTTTATAAATAACTTCTTCCGAACTTTTAATAACATTATGAGATTAGCGCGTCTATCAGTCACGATTGAGCGACCATCGTTAACCGACTGTAACATTCGTGTGGCAATATTTTACGAAATAAAATTAATAATTGGTCAATGGTATATGAAAATATTATAAAAAGGCAGAAACAATTGCTTCAAAACTTTTACTAACGTTGCGCGCATTCAGAAGCAAAATATACAAATGTAGTCCCATTCCTAAAAAAAAAAATTGTTGATAAACATACAAAAGTACTGCATAGTACGTAGGCAAAGACGAAACAGGTTTTTGCCTATCTACTAATATTAACCTATATAATTAGTTTATCTTGTTCACCTTCTATGTATCACTTGTGATCCAGTACAAGCAAATAAATAAATATTACTTGCAGTGCAGTTGAGAACAAGTCAATCTCGGAAGCCAGCAGTCACACGGTTCACATAAGATTATTCAAAATGGGCGTGAATAGATTGTTGCAGGGTCGGTAATAGACGAGTGGTGTGGTGTTGCAAGTTTCTATACGCATACGCTACGGTAGCTGCTCATTTTGTAGATATGCTTTTCCTTGCAAGTACCTTGGTAGTATAAAAAATAAAAATAAAGGCGTCATAATTTAGCCCCTTCTACAAATGCATTAATCGTTTATTGCATAACATTTCATACAGAGTTAGTTACAAAGAAAATAGTGTACAATTGTGAGCTTTATCTCTTTTGGAGATTTCTTCTAGCTAACCCTAACGAATATGCATTCATTTTATTTTGGCTGAGAGTTATTTGTCGTGCAAAATTGAGTATACCATAATTAAAGATACTATACACTAACCTATATGCGAAAATACAGGCAGAGAGTAACGAGCGCCTTCCGACGCGGTCCTTACACACTTCACTCGCTTCTTTCACATTCATAGCTCTTTTCATGCACGCTCGCCAATTCCTAAGGCTCCTGAGATCACCTGATAAAACACGACCAATTTATAACTTATAATATATAAAATATATATAATATATATCAATAAGTACGTATATATGAATACATACTTAATAGAATATGTATTTATATGTATTTATGAGTAAGATAGTGCTTAGTTAACCTACTCTTGAAAGTAGTTACAGTGCAGCTGTCCTGTATTTGCAGCGGTAATTGGTCCACAGCTGCCATGCCATTCTCTAAGCGACTCGTAATGGCCGTGTGCGTCGCTGTGATCACAGATGTCACAGCTTTGACATCGTCTACTGCGATCACGGCTTTTTATTTGGTATTCTTTAAGGCTGTAAGCGTACGCGAGGCTGTTTGCCTTGTAGAATTCCAATTCCAAATGCAGCCTTGCGGCGCTAGTGTTGCACAACCATGAAAAGCGACACTAAGGAATTGCAATTTTGTGTTCAAGGCTATAACAGGCGATGTTTCCGAGGATGTAAGGATGTTTGCTCTTACAGAATTGCATGGCTGTTCAGCACTGACTGTGAATGACCGACAGAAAAAGATTGTCTTAGACGAGGGATAATTCAGTGTCCTGGCAAGACTAGGGAGGCATACAAGCATACGGCCCACCTTTTGTAAAGCGGTTACCGTAGTCTATAAACGCATGCAACTCATTAAGTATCACTCGCGCGATGCCACCTGTTGATGACGCTGTTAACAATGCAACTCCTTAGGAGCTTACTGGTGAACTCACTCACATGCAGGAACTCAACGACCCTCTAGGGAGTTGTTATTCGGCTGCGGTTTTCTGTGAGGTGGAGGTACTTCCCCAGACGGGCTGATTTGATGCGCACTACATCTCTTGAAAGCACCCAGACCAAGACAAACAGACATGTTAATGCACACGAATGTTTGTCCTGTGTGGGAATCGAACCCACGAGCGTTGGTGTCAAAGTAACGATTATAATATACTATTTCATTACATTACGTTTTATGCTACCTACACAAAATCCTTAGTAACTCTGAGACACGACGGCTCGGTGGCGCAGTGGTGAATGACGCGACTTTGACGCCAACGCTCGTGGATTCGATCCCCGCACAGGACAAACATTTTTGTGTGTGAACACGTCTATTTGTCTTGGTCTGGATGTATTTAAGAGAGGTAGGTGTATCAAGGTAGCCCGTCTTGGGAAGTACCTCCTCCTCGCAGAAAACCGCAGTAAGTAACAACTCCCTAGAGGATTGTTGTGTTCCTGCGTGTGAGTAAGAACACCGGTAAGCTCCTGAGGAGTTGTTGTGTTAGCAGCGGCGAAGGCATCGCGCGAGATATACTTAATGTAATACAAACGTTCATAGGCTACGGTAACCGCTTTATATCAGGTGGGCTGTATGCTTGTGTGGTTTCGAAATAGTACAAAAAAAAAAGAAAAGTGTCTCTGCCCGCCCCACAAATGCCTTGGGGAGAAGATACACAAATATAGATAGACAGTATTTTTACACTATGTCTTGAGCATCGCCATACCTACAAGCTTACGGCCTACCTGATGTAATGTGGTTACTGTAACCTACGAACAGTAACCGCTGATCGCCAAAGGTTGTCGTTAAAACACCAACTTCCCCGAAGTTTACTGGCCTCACTCACACTCAGGAACACAGCAACCCTTCCCCACTTGGCAAGGTACTTCCCCAGTGGGGATGATTTAATGCACCTTATCTACCGGTCAGCTAAACGACTATCGTCTATCGAAGACAGCCGGACTTTAGAGGTTTTTTTTAGACCAAGAAGAACACACATGTTCATGCACACAAATGTTTGTCCTGTGTGGGAATCAAACCCACGAGCGTTGTCAAAGCATTGAGTTGAGCGTTGTTGAGAGGTGTCAAAGTCGCGTCGTCAAAATCGAAATTATACGAATCGATTGCCAGCTTTATTCAAGACTGCAAAATTAATTATAATTTAATTTTTGGTTCACATTTCTCTATTGTGTTTTATTACCTGTTTGATAATGCCTGTTTACGTAGATTAACCTACTTATTAAATTCTCACCTCTCTCGTATGACACATTCATCAATTGCCACAAAATCTTTAACCAGATATAGCCCATATAAAAGCTTATAAATGACTTCTTCCCGCGCTTTTTACCAGTGACCTTAACATGACCTTCTAAGCACGGAGGAACTAGAGCTCCCCAAAAAGACATTATTCAATCAGTCAATGTGATTGGGACTATATTAATCTGTCTCTTGCCTAATTGACCTGAATGCGTAATAATTATGTGTCCGTCTAGCGCGCTCTAGTTCCTAATAAAACTCAGTCAGAAACATTGACTGACTAGATCTAGTATATAAATATATGTACGTAAATATCTATATATATCTTCACGCCAGGTCCCTTGCGGGGCAGACAGAGAGGACCATCATTAGCCACGGTCTGTGTCATAAGACGCGGTCCAATCACACCTCTGTCGCTTCTTTAACATTCCTAGTACTTTCCGGTTCCTAGGGCTCCTGACATCACCACCAACGAAAACACGATGAATTTGGTCGTGGTATGCAAGTCTTGGCCTTCCTCGACTTCCACAACCTTCCACTTTCTCATTGGATACCTAACTGTTTCGTCATTCCTTCATTCTGCATCCTTTGAACATGTCCGAAGCAACGGCATTCTTAAAGATTACACGTGGTCAAAGATTATCATACTTACAGTTCTTTAAATTAGAATTTATTTAAATTCACATTTATATAAGGTGCGCTTGCAGGATAATGATCTTAGTGCATAAGTCACTGTGGGACAGATTAGATGCCGTCTCTATTTTCTCATGCTAAATAAGTAATAGTGAATATGTATCTTCAAAATTGAGAGCATCCGTCCGACGGAAACGGGGATGCGGGCGGTAGCAACGAATTGATAAAATAATCATATTATTAAATAGACAGTCGTTGTTTTTAACGGTCGCCAAGACGGTTACGTCATAACGGCTGCGCGACTGGTTCTTGGATCTAACTGCCGGCGACCGCACAACTCACATACGTGCAATTCTTTCTTTAAAATCCATTTGCAAACCACCTGTCCGTACTACATTGTGCTAATCGACGAGTGGAGGTAAGTGTTGCAATAATTTGGACACATTTTTATTAATTGCCCATTTAAGGATAACTTATTGTGATTGTCACAAAAATCGATATAAATTTTTTATCGATATGTTTACGTTTCAAGGCCGTCGAGGTCGTTCTAGGCGGGTGTGTGTGCGTGTAGGTGTACGTGGGTTGGTACGTAAACAAAATTTGGCGCCATATTTTCTCTCGGAACTTCTATTAAACAATTGAGCTGCTTTTATGCTGTCTGTCATCATTCATCAAGCATTAAACATATTTTTTTTAATAAATAAAAACTTGCTAATACAACAGATATCGTATAGTAAGTACATAATACCACAATAAAAAAAAAGTTATTATTTTTTAGACTATGAATGTTTATAAACTTTCGGTCATACGATAAAAAATCAGGCAAAAATAACGAAAATTTATTACTCAATGGTCTTTAAAAGATTGCAACATCACAGATTTCATTTACACGTTGCCACTCTATAATAGTAGGTAGTAAAAAATAGAAACCATTTTTTACGGTGAGCGTGTGTGCGTACGATATTCGTAGTATTTGTAAGTGCACAAAGTTTGGAGCTTCATTTCTAACAAAATACTCTTTACAAAAAGGTTTATAATAGAATTAATGAATATATATAATAAAAAAATATATAGTAACTGATAAAGATAATAAATTAGCAATCTTTTGCTAATTGATTATTTAAAAAGAGAGATATATATGTATATATCGGCATATTACATCTATCGGCAAGTAATTTCCGAAATGCTAATTAATTAAAAATAAAAATAAAAGCTAACAGAATTGAATAAGATCCAATCCAATTTAGAAAAAATTAAGACATGTGTAAGTGCCCGCGAGACCGAATTGAAAGCGAATATTATCTATTTTATCTTTTACTCTTTAAAACATTTTTTGATTATTAACGAAATAATTTTAGAATGGAATCAACATACAATGAGATCAACTTTACTCGTTGTAATATTAGTGCAGATTCCACGAACAACGTTAACTTATTTGTGGTTTAGAATAGTCGATAGTCAGTATTACGTTCCTTCCTGTTATCTATGTATATCCTTCCACTGAAATCTGATACAAAAGGGTTCAGAATAAGAAGGAACGGACTATCAATAATTTGTGAAAGGTTTTGTCCTGTCGAGGTTTTGTCAAGCAGGGGAATCATCGGAAAGCTCGTAAATAATTTATGTCTGAAGCCATAGAATTTCTTCATTTCTTCATTCCTTTAATGTCCCTTGGTTACTTTTCGTGTAATATAATTGTCATACAAAATATGTATTATCGCATATCGATGGCATGTGGCCCGTGACTTTTGGTCACTGTTGTCAGCATACAAATAAACAAATTAACATGATGACAAAAAGAGCTTGTATCCAGCGGCATTAAACTAAAAAAAAACTGGGACAGGAGAAACTGAGAAGTGAGAAACTATTTGTAGTTAATGTAATCTAAATGAAATTAATATTTTCTCACAAATGTTATGGAGAGTGTACTCAAGTGAAAAAAAGCCTCGAATAAAATTTCTTAAATATTTCCGATGCAATTGCTCAATTTCGTCCCTTCGTATAAATCTTTTGCCCACGGCTTACTACAAAGAAAATGCGAAGTTATCTTTGACTGTTACCTGACAAACAAACATGGTGAAAGTCGTAAGTCTACACTTACTTGTATAATGTGTCACATAAAAAATACAACAGCTTACTGGTAGGGCCAACTAAGCATTCGGATATTTACGTAAACGGTTGCATGATAAAATGTTAAATTGTTATATAAAGCACTTAATATTTTACAACTGACATTTATTATTTAATTAAAACATTAATCTTAGCGTCAGATTATTGGGGGCGGCGACCATTCGACAATAATTACTATTCCAATGTTTAATGTGATGCCTTGTTAAAACCTTTAATTAAATCGGTGAATGTTGAACTAAATTTAAGTACGTTGTGATATATCAGTAAAACGGCCTTCAATAAATCACTGTTGTATGCAGTACCCGGCAATCGTATCAACACATCATCGAAAAGACTTTGATGGTTACATAATATCAGCGAACCTACAAGTACCTCGGATAAATATGCTGGCTCTAATGGCTTATTTACGAGAGAAGCTATTAGTAATATTGTATTCATAATAGTTAAACTAACTAAAATACTTAAAAGCATATGTGAAAGTAATGAATATTCGGTTATTTACTCTTATATTTAGCCAAACAATTATAACGAAGTCAAATGATACCTTATAAAGGACGTTCAACGTTGATGGTGGTAACGCTAGGAGGAAGAGGACTATTATCCTCAATTGGAATATATTTGTGCGTCTCTGAATGTTTCTTTATATTTGTTATAGCGTCTGTCTGAACGCACTTTAGTTACAGACTTGAGGTTTTTTCTAATAGTACTATTAGAAAAAACCTTCCTATCAGAAAGTTGTTTTAAATCTTGCTATGTATTTTATGTCGGATAGCACCGATGTGCATATTAATTTGCCATTTACTCTATTGACTTTTAAAATACATCCTGAAATATCAAGTGCTCACCATATATTTTATCATTACAAATCGTGTATGTCGGTTGTAAGTGACTTTTGCGCAATCACAATGAGCAACATGTCGAAGGTGCTTCTTAGTCGAAGTTAGTGATCCAAAACATCACACAAATGATAAATGGCTTAAGTTTATGCAATCTGTGAGCATTTTAAAACATTGCAAACATAATATAGACTAGAACAATGAAGTGTCTGAAATTTTCGGTGTAGCAACATGTTATGGAAACGTCCAGATATTGTAAATGACGAAGTATATTTTTTGTTTGTCGTTTTATATCCCATAAAAATCGAGCAACTAAACGAGGTGACTTAATTTAACAGAGATATAATAATTGTAGTTCGAACAGTGGTATACAATAAGAAGCGAGTGGGGTGTGTAAGGACCGATTCATGTATGTAGCGTTCAGTTGTCTCTGTCCACCTCGCAAGGGATTTGGCGTGAAGATATAGACGGTGGTATAGATTAATACCACCACATGTTCCTCAGTTTAAATTTGTATTTTATTCAGACAGGAGTACTCTGAACAAGTTAGGTTGCTATATTGCAATGTTATAAGTCGTCATATTTTATTAGACTACATCTACAAATGTCAATTAGCGTAAAAAGAATAACGCACTTAAGGCAAATATTTCTATGGATATCTCGAAGAAAAATGTTAACATGAGCATAACCCACACATAAATAGAGTAGGCACATGCAGTGCCATGTCTGTACATAGAGAAACATTACCATCGCGTATTAGAAACATATTTGTACACAGTTGAACGTGCCTCGATCACCTAGGGTCAACGATATTTGTTCAAGTGGCGACGACAAGGGCTCGTTCTTTTCACAAACTAGACGAAACGGTTCCGTGACACGAATACAATGTTTATCTTTAAAATTTTCAACGTTCCAAGATAACGTTCGTATTTGTAAGTGTATGTTACG
Organism: Pyralis farinalis; assembly: GCA_947507595.1. Classification (NCBI taxonomy): domain Eukaryota; kingdom Metazoa; phylum Arthropoda; class Insecta; order Lepidoptera; family Pyralidae; genus Pyralis; species Pyralis farinalis. The sequence goes on from OX382265.1 coordinate 32,042,582, forward strand.
CCATATCCATCTTCTTCAATTGTAAATCTCTTTAGATTTTTGTGAAATGTTATCAAAACTCATTTCGCTATCAACCAAGGAATACTAACGCTAACATTGAGGTACGTACTGTACGGTAGTGAAACATAGTTATGGCAGAAAAGGCATGAAAGTATTATGTAGAAATAAGGGCTCTGGGGAGTACGTGCAGAGTTAGAATAATTGATAAAGTGAGAAATAGCGCCATGCGTGAACATCTTAAAAAAATAAAAATAAAACATGTAATAAATTACATATGATCTTAAAGTGACAAGTCAAGGATATAAAGCACGAATTAAACTTAATAATTCGGAGTACTGACATAGCAAGGGGATATACCCATTGTTTCTGTTATCTATGGGATATACGCAGTACGATAACTTAGAAGCATTCGAATACGAAATGATGTTACTCACACAGAGGCACGCCGCTACATGTTTCTTTGCGAATCTCGCAGTAATAACAGTCCTATAACTATTCCTTCGATCAATCGACTTTTTATATGTATATACTGTATAACGGGCGTTTGATTGCTCGCGATCATGTAAAGACAGTGCCCTAGCTCTAAAGCGAGGAGGTGGTAGTTGTGTCAAAAAATACCTAAGTACCCTAATTAACATATTGATCGAATGTACCTGTATGGTACCTGCCTACTGAATTGTATATATAATCCTTACCTCGATTAAAACGTGGGACACTCAGTAAGTTTTGCGAAACTAAAAAAAAGTGTTCTATAGGTAAATATTTTTTTATTCATTTTTTTCAAAATACTCTCCACCAACCTCTATACAAAGTTTCATGCGTCTGAACCAATTTTCGAAACACTTTCCAGTCCGCCTCACACACCTCATTGACAGCATGCTCGAACGCTGACAGCGCATCTTCCGGCAACGAAAATTGTATCCCTTTGAGCTGATTTTTATTTTCGGGGCGTTGATGCTTCTTTGGTTCTGTAAAAATAAAGATAGCCAGTCAAATTGAAAAGCTCGCGATCAATATCTTCTCCCCGCTCCTAGATCGCTTCACTTTGATAAGCGTTGAATTCGTTTTGAAACACCCAAACCGTCTACTGGGGCTTCGTTTCTGGATCGTATCGATAAATCCAGGACTCATCACCTGAAATGATATCCTAAACGTGCCGAGGTGAACCTGCATCAAATTTTGAAATTGGAACGTACCTATTTTTTACTACTAAATAATCATATTCTCAAAGTAGATACAACTGGCCAGTATCTCATACAAAAAAAATATTTTGCAATACATACTGAGTGACCTGGTACACACACTAGCGTTACTTTGAAGTTTAGATATATGTTAGCATTTACTTAGTCTCGACAGCTTCAAACCGCCTTCAAGATAGGAGGACATCTACGATCTACACGTATGTTTTTTAAATATTTCTTGCTATGTTACCCGGTTTCATGGCTTAACAAATCTGGAATGTTAAACTGTTCTAAGAATGTAAGTATTCTTTTAAGATACCTAGTTAGTTTTAACATTGTCCCATAGTTTGGGAAAGATTTGTGATATATTGTATGCGATGATATTGTATTGTACCTAATCCTGTAAAATTATGCACAGCTTCGATGATGATAAATCAAAAAGTTATGAACTAAAGCATAAAATTGTAAAGGTAAAACTGTCTTCATTGAAATCGAGACTTGCGTGAAATTCATTAAAATAGTTTTAACCTTTTATTAGGAAAAAAATATTGCGAAAAAAGACACGGAACATTGCATAATTATAAACTTGCAATTAATAAATTATATTATTAACATATTTTATATATCTTAAACTTTTACTTACCTTTCAGGTCATATCTTGGTACTTAACGATAATAAGAATCAAGGTATTTACGATCAAAGTAAACGTTGCGACTTCAGATGTTGCCTGAAATAACAAATGTGACCACACTCTGGCCGTGAGGCGCCGCGACCAATGTTAGCCAATACTCATTACGTTAAGAAATTGTATACGGCAAAATAATATTAATATTACATTATATTCCTATGTAGTCTTGTGATTGTGTGTCTCTCCATGGGCCATGTTTTGTAAAAAGGTTAGGAGCCCTAGGAGCCGAGAAGCGAGTGGGGTGGCGATCGCTTCTCTCACCCGCCGGCCTACCTGTAAAGATTTGGATTAGATTATAGTCTTGTATGATGTACCTCTTGTTCGAGGCGAACTTGCATACGAAGGCTTCCGTACCAACGTACAATACTGAACACTATTAGACAATAATATAAAAAAACAGAAAAGGTACATTTCTTGTATAGAGATCCTCTTATTTTTTAACTTTATTTCATTATTATTATATGTCGTTATACGAAGCAGTGGTAGCCCAGTGGATAAGGAACCGGGCAATTGACAAACTGGTCCCCAGTTCGAATCCTGGCGGAGTTATGGACCACTAAATTCGTGTGTTCGGATTTATTTATCACTTGCTCAGCGGTGAAGGAAAACTTCGTGAGCAAACCAACGCGTCCAAGAAATTATATTTAGAAAGACGTGCGACCTTATTATCTTTCTTAGATCTGATTTTCTCTCTGGGTTGTAGTCTGACGGCAGTAGCTCCATGTAAAAATCCGTGTCTTCACCAAATCCTTAGTCTTAGGTAGCGGAACCCGCCAATCCTAATTGATTAGGAAACGGGATATCGCGAAGAAGAACTTGTTATAGCGGCAATGGTAATAAACACTCTGTAAGAATTTCAAGTGTCTACTTACTACGATTCAAAAACCCTATTACAGATGGACGGATATACCTATAAGCGTTAGTAGAAAGGATCCCATTACCATCCTTTAAAATCCTAAAAACCTTTGTGACGGATAGACGACTGTTTGGTATGTACCGTACCCTTCTTTTAGCTAAAATTTATGTACCTACACTAAATAGATATGTATTTACAGGAAAGTCGAGATAAGTGAACAATACCAGAAGGAACATTTGTCCTAATTTCTAATTTATTATTTTGCATACTTTTTACGCAAACGAATTTAATAAATTCGTTTAAAAAAAAAGGTTAATCAAAAATACTTTTGTTAGTTACTTGTACCTGCTTTGTTCTAGCGGTTACATAAATCAACAACGGCACAAAACTTTTATCATATACAAGTTTGACCCGCTGTCCTGATGATCCGTAATATTTTTAAGCTTCACATTTATAAATTTAAATTCTTCAAAGATGATGTAAAACGTTTAAGAGAAGAACGTACTTTCGATATCGAGATTTCTAGTAAAATACGTCCATAGTCACCGATTTTATTCCTGTGAAAGTTTCTCTTTAAAGTATAAAAGTCCGAACTTTGTTTTACTTAATAAATGTATCTTATGAATCATTTATTTATAGCTATTAATCCTTTTTTTTTTAAAGAGGATGAGAATTTTGTATATTTCAACCAAAATATATATGAATACAAAATGCTTAAAGATGTTCATACCTAACACTACCTAACCTGCCTACTTTTGAGTACGGAACCGTAAAAGTTACAAAAAATGTTATTGCCTAAGTAATTATGTACCAACATCTGCTTCCGATGCAAGAATAATAAATTACATTGTAATTAGTGTATTCTTATGTCCGTTAAACTACAGTTAATAATCCCAACAAGCGCTTTGTCAAAGTGCTCCACTTTGAATCGAAAGTGTTAAATAAAGCATATAATGGTGGGAAACAGTTGAACAGTCGGACTGCATTCACCAGATAAAATTACAGTGGTTTGATGAGAAGTAGAATGGCGATCAGTTAGCTAAGGTATCCGGGACTTCTCTTTAAAGGTTTAACGACACCTCAGTTTCGACAATAATTCAATTGTTTTATTTTAAATATATAACGCTGCACCTGTTGCACCCAAGAAACGTGTACGCGGATTGATAAAGAAGCAAGCAAAGTGTGTATGAACCGCGTTTTGTGGTGCTTGGTTAGTATTTTATTTTAAATTTATTGTGCTGCACCTACAAAAAGCACAATTGAACTGTTAGAGAAGCGAGCGAGGTGTGTAAGGATCGCTTCTTGTGGCGCTCGGTTCTATCTGCATCCCCTACAAGGAAACTGGCATGAAGTTATAGACAGATTGATAGAAATATATTAGACCTATATTTATCTTTTAAGTACTTCAACGTCCTTACGCATATTACTTTATGGTTTATATACATATTTGTAATTACTATTTTGTCGGCAGGAAAACATCGTGAGGAAACACGTCAAGAAATTGTATTTTAAAAAAACGTGTAACCCTAACCTAAGAAAGCCCGGTTTTGCCTCTGGGCTGCCGAGGACACATGTCAAAATCAGTATCCTCACCAAAACAGGTTAACGCAAGGAAGAAGAAAAAAATTAAATAAATACCACACTCAATCAAAGAATTCATACATATTCCTTGCTACAGTAAAAGTGTGTTCAAACCTTTAGTAATTTCGTTCAAAATACCTGTTTAGAGTTCTCATTGTAATGGCCATCTTTGCATCTTTAATTGTAAAACTAATGGTCCATTGTCGCCAACAAATTGCGAAACAACAATCGCGAATTATTATGAGAGAACGGTGCGTCGGCAGCAGCTAAGACCAGAGCTCAAGATGGGCATTGTTTTGAACATAGTAAAACAATAAAACCAAACAAACAGTCTTCTTCTTAAGTACAATAAAATAGTACTGATCCGGTGCTCGGGTGGAATTAATAATACTCGTAGAATTGAAATTCTCTTTTAGTTTTAAAATGAATTGTATTTAAAATTATCTAGTTTCTTGCCTCTTTAGGTACACCACATGAGAAAGAGAACCACTGAACCAACTTTGAGACAGCTAATAACCATATTATGCCAATTACACCACCTTGACAAAATAGTATTGAACTCCCTTTATTCATTTGCGTAATACGTATGATGATGCACACAAGTTATAACGGGAAACGTGCACCATCGTTGGTAACTTTGACACCTATCTAAGTAACCTTACGTATTAAGAGACATTAAATGCTTCAAAAGTTATTGGAACATTTCTGGAATATCATTAAATATCCTATGTTAGACTGACCTTATTAGCTGTAACTAAAGCCTCAAACTCTAACCCTTATAAGTAAAATACGGATATAACATTAAACAAAACCCTCATGAAAGTTTCCTACCTCAGAACGAAACTATCTAAGGTAGGAGAATTTGGTAATAATAGCAAACAATTAATATTATATGATTCCGATTACCATATATGAACGCATTTTTAAATATGTTCTGAAGTCCACTCATTTGAAAATATCACCGCAAGAAAAACGTAGCAAGGAGTTAATTAAAATGTCGAATGTAAATTAAATTAATTGTGGTAATTTTATGGAACAAGGAATTGAGTGAGTGCATGGTATGCGCTGGTTTAAATACTTTCTATGTTGCATTTAAACATTTCAGTGAGTAGCCGCAACTCTAGCTATAGTAGTACAACTAAAAGAAGATCGCGTTTGACACTCAAAGTGCGATTTTAACTTTTATTACGTACCACATAAGAATGGTAAAGCGTGCACGTACTCATCACGAAAAACATAAGAACATAGAAAATAAACATGTTATCTTATCTCATACATATACATTTAAACGAACAGTTCTTGTATATATTTAAGTATTTTTCCTGTCTCGGAATAGCTCTAACGATTTGGATCAAATTTTGTATTTAGATGCGCTTTTGTTTTTAAGTTTATTTATGAAAATAGCTTTGTATTTTCAGAACAAAATTAAAAAAAATAACATTCAATAAAAAGCAACAAATAGCTGAGCGAAGTTCGACCACCCAAGTACTGAAAGATCAATAGCCATAGCGCAGCTGACACACAGCTGGCCTTTGGCCATTGACCTTTTGTGATACATTTATTATAACATACATTATCCATGCAGTTTGCCGCCTTCTTTTCTAATTTTTATTGCATTAATAACTAACTCATGTCCATGGCTTCGCTTGCGTAAAGTTCGGGAAAATATCTTGCACAGGTATACTCCAAACTAGACTTACTCAAAATTGGATCAGTAGTGAGACCTTAAAGACGGACAAACATACACGCTTTCACATTGATAATATTAAATTAAATTATAGAATAAATCGGTTGATTCCGTAACTATGGATATTAATTGCGATAATGCCGCAAGCATGCAAGACAAAATATTATGTACTCGTAGATTTATAAAGGTGTACGTGACTACTGCTAGGTGAAGTCAAGAGCCCTAGTAATCGACGAGTACACATGAAAAGAGCTATGAATATTTAAGAAGTTAGTTGTGTAAAGACCGCATCTTATGGTGGTCGGTTCTCTCTGCCAAACCCGTAAGGGACCCGTAGGGGACGTGAAGATATAAATAGATAGATACGTTACTACGGCGTTCGCGTTCAAGTCGATAATTTTATATGGAAATCCGAGGTGAGGAGCAAACCGGTGAGCTATGCTAATGAGAAGAGCTATGAATGTTCAAGAAGCGAGTAAGGCGAGTAAGGACCGAGTCATGTGACGCTAGGTGCTCTGTGCCTACCCCGCAAGACATTTATCATGAAGTTATAGATAGATAGGAAGTAAAAAACGCATCACGACAAATTGGGTCGTGTTTTACCAAATGGTTATGATAACCCTGAAAACGCTAAACGTTCAAAAAAGATCTGTGAATTGAAGAAAAGAGTGAGATGTGGAAGTGCCGAATTCGTAAAGAATGTGACGTGGAGATGTAGACAGAACTTTCTACGTTATATATACATTTATTTCTAGAAGGTTCTTGTAAGGCAATTATCGGCGAAGAAGTGTCTCCTCGAGTATTGTTCCGAGAAGTAATCGCGTGCAGCAATAATAAGCCCTAATACAATACTTTGCAATTGTGACTCAAGTCAAGATTTCAATTTATCGGGATCAAGAGGTCAATTTATTGGATACAGAGATATTTACTTGCAAAATAATGGAAATTATTATTATCAGTCTGTTATTACATCTAGATGTTGACTTCACCTAATGGTTTCCATTAGATGCGATCTTTCCTTTTCCGCAAGCAGTTGCTTCCGACCGCTCATTTGCGGTACACTGAAATATGAATGCTAATTTCTATGTGTTTCGTGGCGTATCTGTCAATTTTATAATATACGCATAGGTATTGTAGATAGATCTTCTTCTTAGCGTTATTCCGTTTCCTAATCCGTTAGTATTAGCAGGATCCGCTACCTAAGCCTAAGGATTTGGCGGAAACACTGACTTTTACAGCGATTGCGGTCTAACCTCCACAACCCAGACGGCAAGCCAGACCTTTCTTAGGATAGATCACATGTCTTATGAAATATAATTTTTTCACTGTGCGAGTTTCTTCGCGATGATTTCCTTTACCGACGAGCAAGTGATAACTGAAAATATGTAAGCTCTAAATCTGTGCTAGCAGCAGAGGTGGCATTGCGCGAGTGATACTTAATGTATTGTGAGCATTCATAGGCTGCTATGCCCCGACGTTGTATCAAAAAATGTACATAAATCCGAAAACAAAACTTAGTGGTACACATTATTCGAACCGGAGACCTGTTGGTCAAAAGACCGGTTCTTTATTTACTGGTGTATCACTACTCATATAGTAGAGTTATCATCACTTTGAAATTACTTAAATATAATGTTTTTAACGTAAAATACCTTTGCATATTAATATATATAACATACTTAAAATTAGATGATAAAACAAAATTATATATCTATTAAAAATACCTAGATTAAATCCAGGAAACTTTTGTTCATTCCGCATTCTATTATTTCCTCACATGTTTGAGATAACCACTACACATAGCTCGGCCGAGAATATGATTACTAAACTCGTATTAAAGCAGCCTACGTAAAACTAGCTAACATGGCGAGATTACATCTAAAAAGAAGGGAAAACACGATTAGTAGTTACGAGTTCCACAGATCACGTCGACGTGTAAAAAAAGACTAGGCAATTACTAAATTGAATTTATTATTTTTCCAGGTAAGACTACTCAACAGCCTGTTATAGGTAAGATACCAAAAATATCTATCTATCTATAAGTTCACGCCAAATCCCTTGCGGGGTAGGCAGAGAGGACAGAGCGCCACGTGACTCGATCCTTACGACTAAAAATAACAAAAAAAAATACGGATTTTGCTTAATAGTGTGACTATTACTGGAAAAATATTGAGATACAATATGATTTAATTTAAAGAATGTAAGACGTGTCTAAGTGCCCGTAAGGGTCTGATGGCAAATAAATGATTTTTATCTTTATCTTATCTATTCGAATGAGAATTTTTCGTGTTATGTGAATACCGCTCGCTGCTGGTCGAAAGTCAATACATGAAACACTTTGCATCTTGCAGTTTTATGTAGTCCTAGTAATATAACCCGTTTGCCGAGCTTTAGAGACACGTGGCAAACACGTGTTTTTGTTTACCTGAGTTGTTTACATGCAGGCAATGCTCTCTGAGTTCGGTTTAAGCGCATAGATAATCAATACATCCTCTATCTATTTGACATGCGCACCATAAATAAATAGGAGACAAATTTATAATAATATTTCACGTAATTCTATTCCTTCTAGTCATAAATTATATTTTTTTTAACTAAATACGAATAGATTTGCTTAATAAAAATATGGCCGATCTGAGCATGCGCACCGCTCCACAAATACTGCAGTGCTACCTCCTTTGCCGTTATGTATTCCTGGTAATCTAACCTGTAACGGCAGATTTCAGTTATCTAGTTAGTTAAATATAATAAACGCGGTCCACAAAATCTGTAGCGCAACGCCCATGTAAATACGGCAGTGGGAGAATGTAAAACCCGAAGACGGATAAGACTCTTCTATGACCAAATTATTCGTGTTCTATCAAAACATAATAAAAAATCAAAACGATCAGCGAGCGTGCGATGAAACGAGCTATAAATAATGAAGAAGCGAGTGAGGTGTGTAAGACCTGCGTCTCGATTCTCTCTGCCTACCCCTCGAGGGAATATAGCCTCGGAAAGCTATATTCGGAATCGAAAAGATATAAAATGTATCGAATCTGAGAAAAAACTTTCGAATTCGTTTCAAATATGGCTTCCAGGGGCAATTCACATTGGGGCCTGCCTGCCCACTGGTAAAAACATGTAGATAGATAGATAGAAAACGGGCAAATATTACTTAAATGGGTTAAGTGTCACTATAATATAGAATATCACTGCTAATTTCACATTCACATTACTGATCAAATACAATAAACCTACATATACCACCACAATACTAGAGCTGGGGTCAAACTGGGGTTGATCTCAGTACTGATGCCTAATATGTGTACTAATTCCGATTTCGCATATCCACATGTGTACTTACCTTTTCTATTTATTAGGTATATTTTTTCTGTTCTCTCTGTTATTTTATATTTATTGTAAATAGAATACGTCTGTAGGCCGATTCTACTAAAACGCAGTGGACGAATACAGGCTGAGATGATGATTATGATATAAAGTTTTGCTTTTTATTATTACTATTATTTATTTATCATAATCTTACAAAGTGTTTTTTCTCTGTACCTAACCTGTAAGGCCTTTGGCGTGAAGTTATAGTATAGTGTTGTCTATTTATCTGTTAAGACCATAGGTGCCTATCCCAAAAGAAGTAGAATTTACACATAAACCATTAAAACGCCGAGAGAAGCACGGACGGCCAAGTATAAATAACTTGCACTTGTATTTTATACTGGTATAAGTAGGATTCCCAATTTTAAAAGTTGTAAATAGACTTGGTTCAAGTTATTATTTTAAAAATATTCAGAACAAAATATTACAGACTATCCACGTAATCGTTTTAGTAAACCAGAAGCACTTTAAAGAGAGGTAGGGCGCATCAAAGCAAGCATGGGGAAGTACCTCCACCTCACAGAAAACTACAGCCAAATAACAACTCTCTAGAGGGTTGTTGTGTTCCTGCGTGTGAGTGAGGTCACCAGTAAGCTCCCGAGGAGTTGCTGTGTAAGCAGTAAAGGAGGCATCGCGCGAGTGATACTTAATATATCGCAAGTGTTAATAGGCTACGGTACCCGCTTTACATCAGGTGGGCCGTATGCTTTTATGCCTCCTGACGTAATATAAAAAAAAATACTTTGTATGAATTTATCCTTCGCAAAATTTTCCACATCTAAGATTCATTAGCACATACTCGTAATATCGAAAGGATAATGATCCGTCTCAGCCTGATTTCAGGTTTACGTCGAAGATTCTTTTCTATCATATTCACCTTAAGTCTCTTCGCCGCTACTTTGGTTATGCGATCAATTTATGACCTCTTTGTCACAGACACATTTTTTTTTTTAGTCTTTCACCCCTGCCATGGGCAAGGCTCTTTTTATGCCACTCAGTTATTAATCCTATTTTGGAAAGCCGGTGAAACGATTATATCTATTTCCAAACTTCAGTATGGGGGCATACTGCATCAGTTCAACCACGGGCAACAGCGGGCTTCACAGCTCCACCTAGCCACCGCGATCCCATCGGCTATACAAAGTATAGCCGTATACTGCATTAGTCCTAGGTGGAGCTGCTCTGCTTATTGCGATCTGTGATAGCCATGGCTAGATTGACGCAGTACACAGACACTATTAACCGGTGTTTTAAATACTCAAATGTAATATTATATTGTATCGTTGTACTTACTTGACGGGAATTGTATTTGAATTACGGGGCGAGTTGAAATTGGTTGTAGGCTTTACCAATAAACGTTAGTTGGCACTTGGCACTGACGAATATTTATAGCATTTGAGCTGAGTTGATCTAGTATAATGCAAGCTGTTGCAATCCATCATGGTATGGTCTCAATTCCATTCAAGTTCTGCTAGCTTTGAATTGGATGCTTCAAAATTCAACAATGCTGGCGAATACTTAAGTTTATTTTTAATAACCAGAATATGTTCATTCTGTGTCATATCATATCTTTTTAAAACCTACCTGCTACCTACCATGACCAAATTGGTCGTGTTCTACCAGAAGGTGATATCAGGAGCCCTAGAAACCGGCGAGCGTGCATGAGAAGAGCAATGAATGTCAAAGTAGCGAGTGAGGTGTGTAAGGATCGAGTCATGTGGCGTTCGGTCCTCTCTGCCCACCCCGCAAGGGATTTGGCGTGAAATTATAGACAGATAGATGTTTTTAAACGATTGTGTATCTTGAAATAAATTTAAACGATTTAGATCAAGTTGTGTATTTAGATAAGGGTTTACTAGTTATATTTTTTTAAATGAATATTTGTGCTCCTCAAGAGTTGCTGTGTTAACAGCGTTAACGATTGCAACGCGCGAGTGTTACTCTTGTTTTACTAGCGCTCATAGGCTACCACTTAACATCAGATGGGTCTTATGATTTATTGTCTCCCCAAGTTGTAGACATAAAAAACATTTGTATAGATGATATGTTTGAACCTCCAGAACTCTACATATCTAAATATATTGGGAACATATCATTGGAGTGTAGCAAGATACTTCTATGTGAATATCAAATCTCTAGCTTATACTTGCTTAATGGCATTGCCGTGGTAGCTTATGACAAATGGACAAACCTATAAAGTGGTGGTACAACGTGCTAAATATTTTTTGCGTGGTAAGTGTTCATGGGCTAATGTAAGGGTTGATAGGGTATGCGTACGCCTCCAGACTTCGTATAAAATAGTTTACAGACGGATAAGCGGACTCAGAGACTCCATTTACCCTTTAATTTTTCAAATTCAGTAGGTACAACATCGCATCTAAGGTTCAATACTTTGAGTAATGAATTTAAAGAAAGATGAGATCTGGCAGCAACTGACAATTTGAACGTAAAATCTTCTATCTATCTGTCTAGCTATAACTTCGCCAAGTCCCTTGCTGGTAGGCAGAGAAAACCAATCGCCATATACCTCGGTCCTTGCGTATATAACTCGATTCTTTTACATTTATAGCTTTTCTAATGCACGCTCGTCGGTTTCAGTGGCTCCTGTCATATCCTTCTGAAAAAACACGATCAACTCTTTGCTGATTTAATTTGAAACAGTATTTGAAATAGTATTATCGCGTCAGACGTATTTACTGTGTATAATTAAACAGGTACCGAAACTTTCAGTTCAGAAGGTTTGTCCGCGTCATTGTACCGGACTGTATGGCCGTGAAATACTTCCTATACTTGAAAGTACTGAATTTTCCGCTACAGTAAACTCGCACATCATCATATTTGTACTGTTTTAACTGCGTACGAGTAAAGCCTCAACCTAAGTTTTATTGCTGGCACTTTAACGATCAAATATTACCATACGCGGCACTGGTACAAAAATGAACCACATACCGGCAGTGGTATAATAGTCATCATTACACAATAATATTATTTTTATAATTTTACAATTATAAAGAAATAAATACAAATGTACCTTTTATACCCCTACACCGCGAATAATTGGAGCAAACTACGCAGGGGCAGTCCACCCCCGAAGCATACCCGTGTAAGGAACCATAGTTAGACGCCCGTATCATAACTTTCTCAAGTTATAAGATCCGTGACGATGATGAACAATCCAAGTTGCATTCAGAGTAATCTTCGGATTCCGCCGTCTGAATGCAGTCTAAAGTAGCTCCAACTATGTACAACGTTATTCTTTCTTCATAATTAGTGCTTTCAATCACATTATAATTGGGTCAAGAGACCGTCGTGTTAGCGGCATACAGTATACGGCTAGTCAGACTAAAATCCATTTCCGTGCATAGTATACCCGGGAGCGGTACGCTCGTGAAGACGGCCCGGGTAATGAGATTCCGCTCGATGCCCGTACGCACCACACGTGGATGCACGAAATACTGACTGACTGACTGAACAATCAAGTTTTGTGTTACTCCCCTTTCGTTGCTGGATTATTCCTGCCGATGGGTGATAAAATTTTCTCTACAAAGGCTTTTTGTGAAGCGGCGCAGCAACTGCTAGTTTTACAAGAATTACACGAAGAGTAGGTGTCAATCCCCAAAACATCATTCACGCAACCAATTCACACTACGTATAACGAAATTTATAATATATACACAGGTGATGTTACTCGCCTGGAGTCTTACTCGAGTAAGGAGTTCTTAACTCGAAACTCGCAATCTCAGTTCCACTATACGCACCGTGATGATGATGATCTTTAACAAAAAGCGATTTATACGTTCAATCAATACAACATCTACTTAACCCTTTTAGACTGAAAGGCAAGCGCACATTTCATCCATCGGGTAACCTGATGGGTCATTATGTCTCATCATAAGTTAACACAAGACTGATACTCCATTTTGACTTCGTAATTGGGACAGCGTATCTCAAAGTGTACCAGGTTAAAAGAGCTGATATTAGATTCAGAAAAACCAAGGTGTTATTTAAAACGATCTCATATCGAACAATTAACTGAAAATTAATAGGAGATTATTTGTGTTTATCTATCTCTTATATTTTTAAGAGTGGGTAAACATGTTAGATACGACGTAGAATTGGCGAATTTTCAAACAGATACAAAATATAGTATACAATATAATAAACATTTTAGTGGATGAAACGCTTTAAAGTATCCAAGTACCTTATACCTTATGCTTTTAAGTACACAATAACAATATAACCGATAGTTCCTATTTTTATTGCTTTAAATAAGCGAAGAAAGTCATCATTTGCATCCGGAATATTTACCGACGAGCGTCAGAGAGGGCTTATGCGAGAGGGAGTATGCAACAGGAACATTTTCTCGAGTTAAACATTCTAGTTTTTATTCCCACTCACAATTAAAGAAAAAAGTGTATAGAATTTTGGCCAATTACTCACATTTAGTTTTGATACACATGACAATCCTTACTCCTATTGTTTGAATAACTGTATATTGTTTAAATATCATACCTAGCATTGTTTTAAAATACACAATAATATAGATGATGCAAAACATAAACTCGGCACGTGCCGTATTTACACTACACTATGCGTGATAAAATAATACCTAGTTACTTGTTCACCTACACGTAATTACTTATGTAAGGATTTACAAAAATATCAAAGTGTTCCTTGTATGTTTGTTAATGCGGTCCTACAAGGATAGGTTAGATAATGAATATAACTTGAATTAGGATTTTTCTGTAGAACCCCACTACATTGAAAAGCAGTTCCAATTAGGAACTGCTAATTTCGCTTAGTCAAAAATATATATACAGCGAAGACTTATTTATTTTCAAGAACATATTTGCAGACTGTTAAATTTTAACAAAAAATTATTAATTTTATAAGTACTCCTTTTTTAATGAACTAAAATGACGAATTTTTTTTTATTTCGGTTGCCACACAAGCATGTCTACCATAGACGTTTGCCAATTAAGGAGAATCGTATTGATTGTCGCAGATAATCTTATTGCCACTCCACCTATTACTTATTGCCTATCCTGAAATTCCGAAGTAGATAGAATCTTCGGCCATACAGTGAAATAACGGAGAACCTTATAAATAAACATTTATGAAGTGATTTACATTTGTTTGTTTATTATGCACACATTGATATACAATTACACAAGAGAAAATTATACAAAGGCCAAGTATTTCTGTTGCTCAATGCATTTTCTTGTAATAAATTTTATTCTACTTTCAACTTTCGTATTTGAATAAGTAATTGGTCAGTATAAATAAATTGTGTGCCACGTATATGTATAATGTACATAATAATATAATGTTAATGTGCAACGCTACGTGACGAGCTCGTAAATACACGTAGGTATGACATGACCATTTTACGTGATCACACTTGCACGCTCACGATAATATTATTAGCATACTTTGAAAGTATGCAACCAGTCTACTCTTTACAGTCCCGTGGTCAAACACAAAACCTTTATAATTTTGTCATGTCTATCTGTCTGTCCGTACGTAAGTCACAGTAGACATTTCATCCGGTTGTATTTTTTTGTGTGTCAACAAAGAAACAAATAGATGAGATTGTATTTCTTGGATGTGCTTTCAGTAAGGATGGTAGGTGCATCGATATTACGCCATACTTTAGAGTTTTAGACAGTTGCAAAAATATTGTTTTATATTAATATTACATTTCATATATTACATTGTTTATTGGAACGCACATAGCATTAAATTAGTTCCTTATAAACTTGAAGAAGACGGCCATCGTCCGTTTGTCGCCCTGGTTTGACATCAAAATTTGATAACAAGAAGGGTTCCGTACTGCCGACACTGCTATTTATTTTGCATCTCGATAATTGTCTATAGAGAATAAGATCTACGAATGTAAGATTGAGAATGACAATTTAGGTTCAAGGGTGACCTAGTGGTGAACTGTCTGCTTTACGCACACAACGTTGTACTATTTGGAGATACACTGTCTAGTCACAGTGATGAAAGACGTTTGTATGGAGAAAGGCTTTCAACTGAATGACAAGAAAACACAGATTAGAAATAGAATGAACGTAAGGATACGGTTGATGATGTACCGTTTGAACAACTAAATGAGATTGTAATTATATCTTGGATGTGGAGCAGTGATGGATGGTCCAACACTGATGTAGAAAGATGAATGAATACCGGGAATGGTAATGTAACGTTGACAAAATTACTAGGAGGTAAAGCTTGAGTCAAAAATAATGTATCTAGACATGTTATGTATCTAGACATATAAGTAAATATATTAAGATAATGTTGAAAAAAAAATTAAACTGAAAATGATTCACACGCGACACCGAGGTAACCGAGAGGGTCACAAAAAGCTGGTAGGACAACCTTCCATATAAGATTTCACAACGAAATCCAAAAGCGATCAACTTCTCTGTGAAGGTCGAATTATCTGATATCGATACACATATCGATTGTGCTCATTTCGATCAAGAAATGCAGGCTATCGTGTATTTCAAATAACATTGACAGCTTTATTCAATACGTTAAGAATTTGCGATAACATGCCGACGGACTACAAATCTAATTAATGTGGTTTAACCTTTAATTCTTTAGATTTTAAATAGAACAGTTATCTAACCGGAATCGCAATGTCAATTATTTTTTCAAGTCGTAATAGGTAACATACCTACTTTGTTACTATTACGAGTATTAAAGATTCTGACAAAAGTTGAGAAAACGAAACCAGTTGGTATGCAAAATTTAACTTTATATTTCAAAGGACAAAAGTGAGGAAGCTATACAGACGCTTGCTTGCTACTATATATGCAGTTCCGTTGCATTGAAACACCAGGAACGCATGCATTGATGGAGCTGGTTAGTGGATGCACTTGTATGTGCTCGGTGCAATATGCACTCATGGACTGTGAGTCTATGACTATAGTATTCAATCTATAATACAGGGGTGGTGCGTAATAACTGAAACTGAAAGTTACCGGGAACGCCCCTTTGCGACATGCAACGTACTCGTACAGCTGTGACCCTGGTTGCAATATCGGTGAAGTGTAAAAAGCTATCTAAATAACGGTTTATTATATTTGACAAATATATATAAATATTATTCCCACTGCTCTCCGACGAATGAGAATGAGTTCATCCTCACTCACTTGAACCGCAATGATCGCGTACAGTATGTTTCCAGGGAAGTTCTCTATGGACTCTTAAATTGTGCAATGACCTAGCTCCCTGGCGAGACTTTCCCTAGGGAAGCACGAGGTTCTCCAAAAAAGGCGTGAAGAGGTTTTTACATGGCCGGCAACGTAAGGGTGATACCGCGTACAAGTGTCCTTAGTGCAGTACTTGTTTGGCGCGTTAGTGGTATAAAAAATATATACTTGTATATACCTACATACATTGCTTTGTTCTGTATGTACAGCTTCAATAATTCATGTGATTACAATATGTAGACTGTTGTGGAGGTGAAATAAAGATTATTTTTATTTATTTTTTATATATTGTTTCGATTAGTAATCAAACATTAATTTAAATGTAATGTGATTATAGGAACTGTGTAAAGTTTTATGGCAAATTCACATTCGCTCCTGATTACTCTCGTAGTTTTATGTTCTCCTAGTCGAATGCGGCCAGCGACGCCATCTTAAGCGAGACACGGTTCCCTCTGATCAAGCACAAAATAGTGTGGATTGACCAGACGAATTTCTCACAGTGTGTCATTTATTTGTAATGAGAAAACCTGTTGTTTAACGAACTTAGAGAAAATTATAAAGTCGTTGTTCACAATGACTATTCCGAATTCGAGAATAGTCATACTAAAATATAGAATAGTCATACTCAAATTCGCTTAGTACAAATTAAACACTGTAAGAAATCATTCTAAAAAATAATACATTCTACCAAGATGCCTTTCCAATTAAATAAATAAAAGAAATGTCAAAACTGTGACTACATACGTTACGTAGATCGATCGAAACCGGGGCGTATGTCGATTTTCAAAGACAAATGTGAATTACAATAAATAATTTAAATATTTATAAAATGATTATTAACTGGTAGAACGAGATGACTTCTATTCAAAAAACTATATTGAACATTGATTATGAAGAAAATAATTACCTTGTCTAAAGCGGAAGCAGTACCAACCGATATCAATAAGGCATTTAATAATAATACTATATACAATCAGTTTATAAAATTAAATACATTTCCATTAAAATCTCGAACTTGAAGATATCAAAATCACAATTGTTTATAATGACATAATGAGAGAATAAATAAAAATGCATCTAAAACGATTTAAAAACTAAATTGCATTGCCATTAGTTATGAGGATACATTTTCCATTCTCTTCCTAGCCTGCCTATTTCTATTACAGAGTTCCAGCTTTCCTTCAATACCTCTCTTTCTACCATATTGTTTCAATTTTGCGTTACGAGCTTATAGTAAAATAGTAACAGGATTTCATAACCTTCCTGCAGCTTGTGTGTAAATGTGTGTTGTAACGTTTTCCTCCCTTATCGTTCGTCGAGCGACTCAACGCAAAAAGCGGATTTAATTATATAACTTTATTCTTATTTTTGACGATATATAAATTTGTACTGATTATCAAGATACGGAGGAACAACATTAATAGCAGGCTGACTGGGATATCGAAGCGTTGAAACAAATTGCAGTACACCTGTCATTTTATGCGCTGAACAATGCATTGCGGTAGAATTAGAGTTCACGCAGAACAATAATTCGGTACCCCGATTATGTCGATTTTACGTTAGACACACGTAATATATATCCCACATTTCTGATTCGTTCTCTCCTCCTCCTTCCGTCTCCTTCCGTCAAATTCTCTCTTTTTGCATGCTCGGTTCTTCTCGCTAGCCCAATTTTTATACTTTCAAGTAATTAAAATTTTGTGCATAATATCAAGATTAAGAGTTTGGCATTTTTGAAACCAGGATCGAGGGTCCCACCTAAAAAATGAGGGAATATTCCTATATTGCCCAATATTGCTGACTAAAATAGAGAATATTGTGAAAATTGCCGGCGTGGCAGTGGCGAAATACCTACCACTCGGCACATCTCTAGTCACACGTCCCATTGTTTTATCAGTTGCCGAGGTCAATTTGCAGCCGGCGCTCTTATATATTAGTCAAACTACTTACCCAGAATGATTCAATTTACTTAATAAAAATATGTAAAGTCTAAATGAAAATTAGAAGTAGTTACATCCCCTTCTCTTCTTCTACTCTCTCCGAGACAACCTTCTCCTTGTTCCGCCCTGCCTCTATTTCTCACCTTAGTAGTATCAAAAATATTTTTCCAGCTTAAATTTGGATTCATTTCTGGCTTAGGCAATTGTTATTTTTTGAATTATGAAACGCTAAGGGCTATATCGCGATATCAGATGACTAATTAGATTAATTTGCTACCGGCGCTCGAAAAGATTAGTATAGTTCGAGTAAAACTGTTATAGTTTGTCAGCACATCTCGATTCAGTTTAACAATCATCGCTATATAATAATATAATGTATATGTTACTGAGAAAACTATATCGAGCTTACAGAATAGTTTTCAGTACTAGGAAGGCATAAATATGAAGGAGAAAGAAGTTTAATGAGCGCATGCTCAATTTTTTTTTATCTATCTTATCCAACCGACAGTGGTCACTTGTTAGTTTTTGTTGTTGAATTGAGCTAAAAGCGATTTAAATCTTTGTTATTTCCAAATTATTGGGGCTGAGATAATAAAAAGTTTCGAAGAATACATAAATAAGTAAAATATTCTAGATCACTAGCTACAGCTTACAGCCTAGCTTTGTGTAATTGTTGAAATCCCTCGGAATTTGTAGTAAAAACCTATCAAAATCCGTTGCTTAGTTTAGGAGAATAAGCAAAGTAACAGACAGAATTAGCGATTTATAATCCTACATGATTAAAAATCAGAACACAGTACCCAAATTCTTAATAGCTTCTCGTTCAAATGTACACTATAACAGTTAGCAAGGCGATATCATGACAAGACCCAACTGCGCTTGTTAACTCACTCTTATATAGCTTTCCTGTGGATATTATCCTTTTCTTTACTGTTGTAGACGATTAAATCATCATTCTGTATATTATGTATTGTGGTGTTGCACTCTGCACTGCAATAATCTTCCAATGTATACGCAGGAATTAAGACATGAGGACCTGATTAGTTCCATATTGGCAAACTGCCATGTTGCGACTTACATAGATGTGTAAGTACATTTATTGTAGAGTGACGTACGAAAACCGCCGGCAATAGGCGTCGAAACTTTTGCAATGGTACGGTAGTAATATCGAATAGAACTACACTATACACCCATGGTTAGACATAGCAACTGTTTAGGAGCTTACTGGTATCCTTAGTCACTCGCAGAAACATGACAACCCTTCAGGGAGCTACTGTTTGCCTGCGGTTTTCAGTGAAATGGAAAAACTTGCACGGTTCGGTCGCTTAGATGCAGCCTGCCTCTCTTTAAGTTTTTATTAAACTTCCTTCTATTTGTAATTGAGTAGCTTGACGAAGTCATCTTTAAACCCTTTCGATTGAAGGGACACCCATTTAAATACTTTGTTGACGGAAAAATATTTTGACTAGTACAATACACTACAAAATGTTGTTATAGCTCACTTTTGTAAGGGGAAGCCGGTTATTCTGCGGTTCTACGCGAAAAAAATCGGGTTTCCTTATATATATATGTATGTACGAGTATATATAAATCTGTATATATATATATATATATATATATATATATATACAACTCCCGACGTTATATAAAAAAACACGTTTGTTATAAATTGAAATGATACTCGTTGTATTGCTATACTATAGGCTACGGTAAATACTACATCAAATAGGCCATATGTTTATTTACCTCCTGACCTTTTATATAAAAAAAGGAAAACTTCAGTCTGGTTTTTATTTTAATACTTTTCCTTAGCCAACACCTACAAATAAGATATTAAAAAGTTTATTCTATTAACTGATTGTAATACCCAATTCGACAATAAATAAGCACATTAAAAAATTTAAAAAAAGTAAACATTTATTAATTTTTTAATATACTTATTTATTGGCGTTTGTTCCTTAATCTTTAGAATATTGGAAAAAGGTGTTAAAATAAAGCTGTAGTTGTGAAACTTCTTTAATATCAAAGTAAGCGTTGCTTCATTATTACCGGTGATCGCGATTATACGACGACGTACCTACCTAGTAGGATTGCGACAACAAGTTGCAACTGCCCTCTTGCCCACAGCTGGGAGCGAGTTATATACACATGGTGACAGGAAACGCGTCATGTTCGCAGTTGTATAGGAAAGTTGCACAACGTTATGAGCATTTCTCGCTATTGCCATTTTCTGTATTCGAGTAATTAACTTTTTTATATATATACGGGAAGTCGAGTCGAGTGAATATTATTTATATGTTTAATTGATCTCTTTTTAAAGATTAGAATCCGAAACCTACTGGAGTGAAAAAAGCGGGAAAGCGATCGCTCCCGCTTTTTGTGTGACAGGCTGTATACAAACACGGGTTTTTTTTTTGTAACACAAAAACCGTCCTGGACCGCTGACGTTTTCCCGCTTTTCCCGTCCGTGTTTTGGCTTTTAATGTAGTCCAAACATTCAGAACAGTAGTAAATATATTATAAATTATAAATATAAAATACTTCATCAGATTTATGTGGCCCAATCCGACGCTACGTAGCTACATACCGACAAAAAAGATTATCAATTGCTGAACCTGTTTATTCCGTAAAATGCCCACGAAATAAGTATCGTATTAGAATCGTTTTTCTTTTAAAAGTAATTTTTAAGTAATGTGTGCAAAAAGACCGACTCATGTGGCGCTCGGTTCCCTCTGCCTGCCCGCAAGGGACTTGGCGGGAAGATGTAGATAGATTTAATTTAACATAAGGTAAAGAACCAAACGATCACGTAGATCACGTGATAACCCAAAAGGCATCAGTATCACTAAAACGTCACCGATTTAGTGTTAGCCTCAACGATTTTTTTTGGCCCCATAAAAAAATTGTTCGGGATTATACATATATTATGATATATTATATAAAACTCTTCCGAATATTCTCCGTGATATAACTTGTGAGACAACAAACAGCTGACAATCGATTCCACCGATTGTTCCTAATTTTGAATTACGACGATTTTTTTGACGAGATTCTGAACAATGCCAAAATTATAAAAATGAAAGGTTCAATTTACCAAAGGTACTATGACACATTTTCTCAACGTTATGTACTTCCTTAAAATACAATAGACATCGTTGACAAAAACAATCAATGACCGCCAAAAAAAATCAACAGTATCGTTATTACCGGTCCCTAAGGTGTTGAGAAACAACATTCGATTTTAAGGTCAATTGCGTTTAATAACGCGGATTGAAATTCCCAGGTTTAGGAGTCCGTAGTAAAATAACTATGTTCAAAATAATGACAGACATGAAAACTCAATTGAGTAGCGTCATCAAAATATAACTATAAATAAATAAATATTGTCGCACAAATTACACAGCGCCACCTAGCCCCAAAGTAAGCGAAGCTTGTGTTATGGGTACTAGACAACTGATAAACATACGTAAATACATATTTTTTTTTGTAAATACGTACTTATTATATATAGGAAACACCCAGACCCAGACAAACAGACATGTTCATGTACACAAATGTTTGTACTGTGAGGGAATCGAACCCACGAGCGTTGGTGTCAAAGTAGCGTACCAACGCGTTTCACCACTGCGCCACCGAGCTCGTCTAACTATAAGTGAAAAATTAATTTAAAAGTAACAACATTGCTATCTGCACAGATACATTTTTTCAAATGTGAAACGAAACGTAAGGAAAGATCAAAATGCAGCCACGATTTAAATAGGTACGTAGTTTTAAATAACATATTATTATGATTATGAAAGAAAAATAAATGATAAAAACTATTTCATGAATTTGAATTTTGAAACCGTCCCTGGCACTTTCATAATTCATTTTCTTTTTATTTTTTTGAATGTTTCGCATTTTTATTGCCAGTGCAATATGAAGTAATCATTGAATAAGTTCGTTCATTATGAATAATTTTTCAATTTCTCATCTTTCTACGGCGATTTTTAAACTCGCTAAGGATGAGTAAATGTTTGTATGCTTTGATTTTAAACTTTTGACGATAGGTTAAGGTGTGATGTAATTAAATTTAAATAGAGTTATAGCTTAAAGCCCACGGGTGTATATGAAGGTCATACGACCCGCTTTGTGAGCATGTATATTATGCGGCTGCTTATAAGAGAGCATGATGAAAAAATATTTAAGGTTACAATTTGACCCGGCAAACGTTGTTCTGTCATATACATTATTTCTTATTCGTTTTTTTAATATTTTTTTTATGAAATATAGTTAACGACCTATTCTCATACTTACCAAATATACATTTAAAAAATCATAAAAATCGGTCGAGCCGTTTCAGACGAGTGCGACCACAAACACGGCACGAGATTTTTATATATAAGATTTTATTTTTCAAGAGGGCAGTAACCCGGTTTTAAACTATTAAATGTTTACTGCAGTATTAACTGCTACAAAAATAGTGTAAACTATTAATCTACTTATATCTATTGTTGTAGAGGATCAAAGACTAAAATATGAAGAGTGTGGTAAAAACTTGACAACAAAAATTAAAGAACTTCAATTAATAATAATAAACAAAATGGAAGAGAATGCCTACACACATACATATATTTATATATACAGAATATATGGAATCTTTTACATAATATATGCTCTCTCAGTCTTACATTTATTAACCCATACATCCATCGCTATTTGAAATTACAAGAAAAAAGATATGGCAAAACTCTAATTATTTCAGATATTTCTTTATGACTATTAAATGAATCTTTCTACAAAACAATAAGATTTCTATAATAGTTGTAATAGTTTTCAATTGCCATATGGGATATGGGCTAGGATTCGCCTTGTACCGTTCTGCCGTATAACTGAAGATGTTGTTATTAAATACATTTAAATTCATGAGCATATATGACGTGTTCAAATCTCATTCGTTTTCATCTAGCAAGCAATGCCAGAAGAAGGCACCCTAAGAAGATTTTCTTCTTTCTTTATCAGTACCGTAAGTACCAGGGTTGCATAAATCATAACAATTCACGAAACAAGTTCAAGAGGAACACGATGCAACGGCTGCAAATTTCTGCAATAAATACTGTGCTCTCTGTCATGTAAGTGGTTATAAGACCTATGTAGAAAGTGATCGAAAGTGCATAATATTTTAGCTCAACTCTCTGCATTTCAGCTTGTAAATTGTACGATGCAGACGCTACTTGCACGTTGATATTTGCATATACCTGCTATCCTCGAACCATCTAATATTATTGATTTCTATTATAGCTTCATATCACCGTTTCAGTTAATCTAGTACGTGAATGGATTAAAATGTATGAGGGATGTAGAAATGTTTATTATACATCTTAAAAATGGGTAAAAAGTCATAATATAATAGTTTGTATGTGTGTGGGTACTTGTAATGTATGACGATAAATCAATAAATACCACATCTTTTAATTATGTTCATTTATTTGTCAACTTACTAAATAAATTACATAGTCTGTTTTCTAATAATTTTGTGAATAAATTAGATTTATCTAGAAAATAAGCTTTAATTATATTAACCGGAATTTGGTGTCTTGCCGTTGTTTATGTGCATAACTTCGATCTTAAACCTTCTACATGGAGTTCCTGCGACTCTGGTAAGGTCTTCACATTACCTAGTAAGTACGTCAATACTATTTGTATACTACACACACGGACTTACTTTACTCTAATTTTCTTTTCATATTTTTATGTTTATAATTCTTCGGGTGTAGTTCTCCTAATCGGCTGGACCAATTTTGATGTTTTTTTTTTGTGTATGTTTGAGTGGATTCCTGAATGGTGACACTGCGATCGGCGGCTAGTGTTATGTATAAAAATGGAAGTGTGTATGTACTTATGTTCCCTATGGACTCCAAAACGGCGTGAACGATTTTGATGAATTTTTGTAGCAATGCAATCCTGTGAAGTTTGGTAGCAATCAGATCACCCATGCGTAACCGGGATATGTTGCTAGTAATTTATATACGGACTTGGTTCAACATCTGACTCCGCCAACTTGATAAAAACTACTTTTGTAATTCGAACACAAGTCTTAATCTTAGATTAATAACTACGTAAATTATCATAAATTACGAAAGTAGCATACGAAAAGTAGAAAACAGACTCATCGTGTAACAGCCATTCATCAAAGTAGTACGTCAGCCGTTTGTCGGATGCAATGCGGCTTTACGTAAGGGCAACGGTTAGTTTCATAATTCACATAATAACTAAACAGGTTTTCTATTGTGTCAGTATTTTGATGACTTTCTGGTCACATTTCACGGTCGATCGGCAGAACCACTTACCGGACACGTCCGAGTGTGACCACTTGTACGAGCATCATATTTATAATTCAACATTACTCATTCTAACATTTAAAATATTCAAGTGTTATGTTGCGGAAGTCAAATTTACAGGCAGTTTACTCTGTAATACTTTGTGTCCTTCAACATCCAGTTATTTCATGTGAACTCATGACGGCCGGTACTCTACCACTGTTATAGCCATTGCTGCAATGGTTTTCTTCATTCCAGCTGCTGCAGTCGTCTTCTATCTTCTGCGCTTGCCCACCATCTGTAGTAGAAAATACACGTAATCCTTTGTGTCCTTCAACATCCAGTTATTTCATGTGAACTCATGACGGCCGGTACTCTACTACTGTTATAGCCATTGCTGCAATGGTTTTCTTCATTCCAGCTGCTGCGGTCGTCTTCTGTCTTCTGCGCTTGCCCACCATCTGTAGTAGAAAATACATGTAATCGCCTCCGCTGCTACTCCCGACCGTTATTTTGAAGGTTGTCTCCTTTTCATGTCCACTTTCTGTATCAGAAAGAACATGCAACGTGTTAATACCCTTTGATTACATTCAGATATTATGGGTATATACTAGGTATTATCTGAAAGTAGTCAATTGTAAATAATTGACTAAGTTAACATGTGTTTTGCCACGTTTTTCACGTGACTCTTATACCCTGTCCATCTTATAATTTAACTGTTGACAGGTAATCATTTTAATGAGTTAGAAAGAGACAGGGCTATCAAGTGTTGCGTACCTTATAAATCCGAAAGAAATAAAATGATCTGGCAAAATTTGATTAATAAAATAGACGCAGAAAAAGTCTTGTATTACTTACTGACAGTTTCATTATTCAACAAATCACTATTTACTACAACAATGCGACAAATAGTACTAAGTTATAAAAATATCACAATATATATTGTACGGATCCCTCGACACAGGGAAAGGTCGTATTGAGCCGGTTTTTTAAAGTAGGTTTTCCTTTCTGCCTTAATTGTCACGTCCGTAGGCCCACAATGTGGCGAATGTTGTCGGCTATTGTTGCGCAGCAATCAGGGACGAGCGAGGTCCTATTAAATAGCCGCGTTAATAGCCTCTGGGTCTATGGACTTTTGACACCAATACTGGTCATGATGGAAATTCTGCTATGGTAATGTCATTCATTGTGACGAGCTCGGTGGCGCAGTGGTGAAACGCACTGTTACGCTACTTTGACACCAACGCTCGTGGGTTCGATTCCCACACAGGACAAACATTTGTGTGCATGAACATGTCTGTTTGTCTTGGTCTGGGTATTTTCTATGTATAATAAGTATGTATATACAAAAAAAATGTATTTACGCATGTTTATCAGTTGTCTAGTACCCATAACACAAGCTTCGCTTACTTTCTAGAGCTAGATGGCGCTGTGTAATTTGTCCGACAATATTTATTTATTATTTATTTATTGTACGAACTTTGTTCAAAGGATAATTTTGCAATATCAATTCAAAACGAGGAATGCAAATGTGCATTGTGTTATAAAGTGGAAGCATCCAAGATAGTTGCATGATGTATTTATTAGAACCGTTATCACTGAGCAGGGATGGCCTAGTGGATATAGAACTGGCCTATTAACCGATTGGTCCTGCTTCGAATCTTGATGTCTTCCACGGAATTAGTGATCTTGGGAGACTGAGACTGCACATCACATCGAGTGGCTTGGCTCTCGGTGCCCTGATTACGCGGGACGATCTGCTAATGAATTTGCTCTGGCCTCTAATAAGGCTTACGAGAATACCAGATATAAGGCTAATCGGACCACTGTCTCATCCGGATCCAAACGCCCTGCACCAGACCCAGTGACCCACCTCGGCCTTGCGACCTGGGCGTCGCATATGGCACTAGAAGTGGATGGATTGAGTGAAGTCTACATAGGTATGGTACCCGTGGATTAGCTTTGTTTCAATCAGAGGGCATTGTATCCTGTGCTACTGCAGTATATGCACGGCGACATTGGGTGGCATGGAATGCTACATTCCCAATCGCTTAGGGGCTGCTGCGGGAACTAAAAAGCGACCGTGGTTTAATCGGCCTTGTAGAGAAGCCAATCATCTTAAACGTGCTGCCTACGAGGCTTGTACCACGGCGCGTGCTAATGGGAATCCGGTCTCAGCTCGGAGTAAAGACTCATGTTATATAAATTACAAGTCAGAGCGCATATGGAGTACTGTAGTCATCTTTGGGCGGGGGCACCTGGACCAGCTACAACTTTGTGATTCGATGCAAAAACGAGCTGTGAAGATCGTTGATGATCCTAAACTCACACACGGCATTGAGCCCTTAAGTTTAAGGAGAGATTTTGCATCCCTTTGCGTGTTCTATGGATTGTACAATGGGTTGTGTTCCGAGGAGTTGTTCGACATGATGCCAACAGCCTCATTGTACCTCTCGCCGACGGCAGGGAGTTCATCCTCATACACTGGAGCGCAATGGTCACGTACTGCGCGATCCCAGAGAAGTTTTCTATCGAGAACTCTCAAGTTGTGGAATGATCTTCCAGCTGGTTTTCCTAGGGGTGACAGAATGGGGTTCTTCGAAAAGGCTTGAGGAAGTTTTTTCAGGGTCGGCAAAGCAAGAATGACAACCCTGGTGTTGCAAATACCTATAGGCTACGGTAACTGCTCACCATCAGGCAGGCCGTACGCTTGTTTGCCACCTTAGTGGTATAAAAAATGTTTACCCCTTGTGTGGGAATCGATCCCACGGGCGTTGGTGTCAAAGTCGCATTACTAACCACTACGCCACCGAGCTCGTCATTAAATTTGCGTTTTCGGATTTATGTATGTACATATTTGTAATTATCACTTACTCGGCGGTGATGAAAAACATCGTGAGGTAACCTGCATATCCATGAACTTAAATTTCGATGAGGTGTAACCTTAGGATGGTCTGGTTTATCCTCTGGTTTATGGAAATCTCATGGCAGTCACTCTATGTCAAAAACAGTGTCTTCGGCAAATCCCTAGGCTAGGCGGAGTCCGCCAATTCTAATGGATTAGAAAACGTGATAACGCTACGCTAATGAGATGTAGGTTAGTACATTTACTAAAAATGTATAAATCGTTTTGTGGTCACTTCAATCGTCTGCTTTGTTCATTTACCATCCAAGAATGTATAAAAACGATTTGGAAAGTGTTTGGATATTAATAAATTATATCATTTACAATAAACATTAATGGACTCGGATCCCAATGATATTTTGGACCCGTGAACATATAATTATATATTCTTTACACCTTAAGGTAAATTGAGCCTTACAATACAATTGTTATACAATAAGTTGTTATATATATATTTATTTAAGAAGTAAATAAACATGTTTTCCAGTTAATAAATAAATACTCAGCGTCATTTAGACCCAAACTAAGCCAATATCGTAGGTGCCATGAGAACTACATAGCTGATAAATAACTATTTGGTTGTTCTAGCTGTCGACCAGATATCAGAGAGATCCGAGCGCCACATGGCTGGGTTCTTACACACCTCATTCGCTTCTTTAACATTCATAGCTCTTCTCATGCACGCTCGCCGGTTTCTAGGGCTCCTGGTATGACCTTATGATAACACACGATAGGTTTTTGTTTGTTAATACGTACTTATAATAAATAGGCACACAAATATTTGTCTTATGACGGACTCGAACCAAAGACCCTTCGTACCAAAGTGACCATTGCCAGCTACTCGACCACTGGGCTGCTCAAATGAATGATATATTTTTGTTTATTACTGTATATGTAGGTATATTACTGCAATAATAAACAACAATATATATTGATATATTGTTGTTTATTACTGCTATCACTTGAATGTTAAAAAAGTAATGCGACTTATTACATAAATCTAGTGTCATAGGCTATTCTATCAGACAAATGGGCAGGTTTATAATTACTATAGTTAAATACAAAACGAATTTATCGTTCTTGGCCTTACCGGTTCGGCCTCGTATACATCAGATACGAGTATAACCGGCAGGTCTGATGGGGGGATAAGCAATGCCGCCTGCTGCGGTTGGTATAACTGTTACCTGTAGGTTGGCACTGGTCTGTCAGTACCTGTATCAATCAGCGAATAATAATGTATCAATCAGCAAAAGAGATATACCCACTCCTGGTATGACACATTTTACTCGGTGTTATTCGTTACTTGCAGCAGCGTAGCATTTTTATCACTTTTTTGAGTGTAGTCTATACTCCATTCTAATTACGAAGTCTCATAACGTCTCTACACCATAAATTCCTAGACAGGTCTATATCAACCATCACGAGTCGGTACCTACATTAGAGTTATCCATAAGTTTCATATTAGTAAAGCAATACAGCTAATGTGTAATTTATTAGTATGAAATTTACGGACATAAAAGAGAAAATATATACACGAGTCTGTACGATGCAAATGATCAAAAATCCATATCTCTAACTATACTGTATACGGACACTCTGCACATTTCATATTACAATAATAAATTAACTGTCTTTGTTTTTATTGCATTTTTGTCGAATTGATAGAGAAATTTAAATTTATTTTGTTTTAATGGGACTTCGTAATTGGAATGGAGTGTAATGCTGATGCGTAGCCATGAGCGCAATTTGAATAACTACGCAACATAATGCATCATATTATTCAAATTCTAAAGTACATACCAATGAAATGTTTGAGCTACTAGCCAAAGCGAATGCTTTCACTATTCTACTCCACTCACAGTTTTATTGTCTCATTATAAAACCTCAAAATATCATCTACACAGGGGAAAGTATTACGACGCTAACTTAATTGGGTGCTACGGACACTCGCCAATTAGACATCATTACAGCTTCCGACTCGGCTTATGCAAATTTCTGCCATGCCCACGCGAAATTGAATTACTCGATCCCGCTTACGATGTTGCATAATTACTTAGATTAATGTTGCTTTTTATTCCACTCGAAGTAAATCACGGGACGAACTATAGTATTGTACAGGTGCCTTTGTGTTCCTAATCGCCTGCCAATTGCACTAATGACGACCGTCTTGTCGAGATCACGCGCAGACTCATGGCACAAATGGTTTAGCAATTTCACAATGAAATACATAGAAAGATCTAGAAACGTTCGCGGCGACAATTGACTCCAATAGAAA
The DNA here is from genome assembly GCA_947507595.1 of Pyralis farinalis. Taxonomy (NCBI): domain Eukaryota; kingdom Metazoa; phylum Arthropoda; class Insecta; order Lepidoptera; family Pyralidae; genus Pyralis; species Pyralis farinalis. Next base: position 32,072,589 of record OX382265.1, read on the forward strand.
GGTCGCTATAATTTAATTAGGGATGCACTGCTAATGTGAGACTCTGACCCGCGACCGACGAACTAACTCAGACATAAAATTGGGTGAAAGCCGCCAATAGATCAGCAATTTCAGACAATAAATGTGAAATCTGCCGAAATTCGATCGCTTGATTACCCACTGATGATTTACTGTCTCTTTCGACAACACTTTGAAAACAAAATCTACTGCAATTTGAACCTTGTTGGCGAGAGCGTAGTCTTATCAGAGATATTGTACAGGGTTTCTTTATGTTTCCGATCCCCCATAGTTTCCAATGTAACTGTACATACAGCTGACTGTTGACGGATAGGCGATCTCGTGGGGACGCTAATGTCTCTAACGAGGTCAGTGGAACCTGCGACGTGCACGAAGAACTAACACTAGTATGATCTTGAACAAATAAAAGTACCACTCGCGTTCACCACGCTATTAGGGCACGGCGTACCGAGATGTAGGTTAGTGTAATTGGAAACAAAGTTATGCGCAATACCATTTTTATAGTGTTAATAAGGCCTTTTATTTTAAATGGTTATTTGGACTGCCGCCATTGTTTAGACAGATGAAATTTCGAAGTGGAACAGTGGACGAGATTTAGAAAGGTGTCGTGTTGAATTTGAATATGCTACTGCCTACTGTACGCCGTGTAGTGTACCTAACGTATTGATATCGTAGGCACCGATCGAGTTTGGTCACAGACCAGCCGCCGACGGACACACGCTTCCTGCCCCCAGTACAATGGTCGAAATTGTTAGACAATGGAGGATTTGTGAGATTCTGTTTACAAAACAGATGCGGTCATAACCTTGCTGGATGGTTGCAGTCGGTCTTTTGTGCTTACTGTAACCGATTCTTAATATAGCATTGGATTAAGATTGACATACATATGATTAGTTTTTGCCTTTCAAGTCGACGGTTTCAAATTTTGTTTTTTAATATTATGAAATACGTGTTTGGTTTAACATTTACAAAATATTGTCATCTTTGTCTGGTATATTATCTAATCGTATAACAAGTACAAACTTAGACAAATATACAAGTTTAAAAACGATGAATATGAAAGTAGTGTGGTATTAATAAATAAAGAATCTGGCGGGAATAAAAAATGGAACCAACTCCACCGACCGAATAAAGACAAATCAAATCAAATGTCTTTATTCGTTCCATAATGATTAATGTTACATACGTAGGTGGTGTAAACAAAAAAAAAACTACGTTTAAACCTTGTGGCACTGCAATAAAAAAGAGGAGGAAACCAAATCCATCAAAATCAGAAATTAACTAATCAAAAATATATATAATATAAAAAATAAACAGTCAATAAATAATGTAAAATCATTCATTTATTTTATTGTGTCATTTAGAAATTCATTCAATTGTAATAGGCTTTGAAAATGAAAAATATTTTTAAATGTTTTATAAGTTGCATGTCACTATTAAAGTTTTTAATTATTTGTGGAATTTTATTATATATTTTGTACGTATTAATGATAATGATAGGTTTTAACACTTTGTGTGACCCGTATCCATATTGTTTGGAAAGACTCATTGTCGTATCAATGCTATACGAAATCGTAAGATAGGTTTTTTTTATTACAATAAAAAAAGAGGGATCGCTGTTGACGGAAACAGGGGAAATTATTTGTTAAATACTAAATCTATTTTCAAGTTATATCAATGCATTCATTCAGCGGAAAATAATGTAATGTGTTAACAAAGATCACACTTTGTTATGTTTATTGTAAATTTAGCTCATTTGAGCAATTCACTGAAGTATATAGTTCTGAGACTAATTATTATTATTCTCCTTTTCGTCCTGAATAAGATTTAAAGAGGATTGTATAAAAATTTTGTAAGTACGCTGTCATTGTAAGAAACGTTAATCTAATTTTATTCAACTTTACCCAAACTTGACATAAACTCAGGAATCAGATTTAAATCTAAGTGATACAAACCTGAAGGTCAAATGCAAATTCACTCGCGCCGTACACACCTTCAGTCACAGATCTAAGTTTATTTATGAAGGAAAACCTTCAGAAATGTGTCTGGTTTCGCGCATTACTGATTCCTGCATGCACAGAGGGGCGTACAGAGTAGTACCATAAGGGTTTATTTTATGGTGCGGAAGCCTATAAATCGAATGTGCACATGTACATAATAAGAACTTATACCACAAGACCGGAGCTGAAATCACCAAAAAAAGACCAGTTCCTTCTAAACTCTTGATCGACGAAGTCATTGAACTGTGTAAAACAAATTTTGTAGAGAATTAGTAGTTGAGCAGTCAGAACCCGTTATATACGTTTTCCCATACATTTCGCGGTCGTATTCGACCACTCGGGTCTCGAAGGGTTAAAGACCATCATACATTACAGAAGGTAGTGTCAGGAGCCCTAGGGATCAGCGAGCTCAAGCATGAAAAGGTCTATGAATGTTTTAACATTAAAAGCGAAGTGTGTAAGGACTGAGTCATGTGAAGCTCGGTTCGCTCTGCCTACCCCGCAAGGGTCTTGGCGTGAAGATGAAGTAAGCAGTATTATATATTAGGAACATTCCATGTACTTAATAACAATAAATATTGGAAGTCTATAAATTCTAACATAGACGATAGATAATCTATGATGTAAATTAGGTAATACATGGTAATGAGAAACAGTGATTTGCTCTGCTAATGAGTAGAATCACCAATAGAGTAGAACGTAGTATAGTGCGCTTTTGGCTTCAAATTTAGTTTTTTTCCATAGAATTATATACCATATTGAATAATCTGTATAACATAATAACTTTGAATATAAAAATATTGGGGTATAGTAACGGGTATAGTAAAGTGTCGCACAGGGGCGAGATTCTATGTACGTCTTTAAATAGTTCGTATATTTAGGTATCTAAATGTCCGGAGGAACGTACAGATTCACTAATTTATAGAGCACGGCTTAAGTAATTTGATCAATTGACGCAGATCGAAGTATTATTATATATTTAGTGAACAATTATATACAGTTAAAAATATACAGTTATTAAAAAAAAAACACTTTTCTTCGTCTTTGGTGGGGCATAGTTCCATAGCTTGCTTTCGATTCTTTCAAGTCTATTCTTTCATGAGCTTTTCTGTGATGGTCTGATGGTTTTATTGGTTTAAAAGTCTGTTAACATGAAAAATAAAGCATTATTTGAAAGTATTTTAACATATTTTGCTATAACAATTTTACATATTAAAGCGAAATCATATGTATGTACTCTTATATATTATATATCACATTAAAATTGGTGTTTATCTAGGGTTTTCTTTATTTAATCAAGACTTTATCGCATTATAATTGCTGAACAAAAAAAATACTATTCCGTTTGATATAATACTAAACTACAATATGATACAGTTCTTTATTATGCATCCCAGCTAACACATAAGCTGCAGGCTGACTCAGTTCAATAGCACTGTAACTGATGCTGTGCCGTTTAAGGGTAACAGTACAGCAGATGAACAGCTACTGAGCTAAATAAAGCCGATATATGTAGCTTGTGTGTTACCACAGGCACAGTTTTATGTACAGATTATTCACAACAAATTCAAACATAGTTCGAACAAACTAAAAGCTAATGCTGATAGTAGAATCATTATAACGAATAATAGATTATTAGTTTTCTTGCAGTGTGTTGGAATCGAATGTAACACTTCATTATGGACTGATGACAATTGATTTGCCGCTCTGATCCACTGACCGTGGTGGCATAATAGGCGCACTTCGACTCGATTACAGGAGAATCGATGTTGTAATATTGGACTCGTTAGTTATTAGATTACCAGTCTCGTCTTCGTTTGTTGTCGCAACCTTAATTTCCAGATTTAACGTCTGTCAATCAAGAGTTTTCGCTGTTGAGTTACAAATCTCTGTCATCATCTCACAAAGCTAAAAACCAGTGTTTATAGAGCCTAAACATCGGATTTAGACATGATTGCGTGTTTTGTTTTACTTACTCACATGAATTCAGTATAATCGCTTATTTATTCATATTCTGTCTTCCATCGTAAGGAAATTAATGCAACGGATTGCCGGAATGAATGCATCATATGAGTGTTCATTTATAAAGTTCAGACTGTATTCGTTCACATACTTAATGCCTTTAATTGTAGTTTCGTTTCATGTCGTACATCGTCTCCATCAATAAAAACATCTATAATAAATAAAGTAATTCCAGACCTTAAACAAACAAAAAACAATATCTTTGTGTCAAAAACGCTTAATAGGGCATAATAACCCCTTCAACTAATCACGAACTTCTCCTCACAACGACTTATTGCGGTTCAAAATTACACATAGATCATTATACAGAAAGGTATCCTTGCCGCCCGTTCAGGTTAGGAGCACTAGCTCGACACCTGATTTCCAGCATCGGTTGTACGATCAGTGATTGATGAAGTCTTTAATCACGTGTCGTTTACTACACGTATTTTATTTCTCGTTGACCTCATTAAATGGCTCACGAAATCAACGATGACCGACTGCTCCCACAATGCGTCCAATAGAGCCGAATGGAGACGCATAGTGAGCACCGCCGTTCGTGGAGACCCACCCGTAACCACCACCACTCTGTCAAGAGTGTCCGACTGAGAAGAAATATAATGATAGCCCAGTGGATAAAGAACCTAGGCTATGGACCAAATGTACCACTAAATTCAATAGGTGAAGGAAAACATCGTGAGGAAACGTGCACATCCAAGAAACTATATTTAGAAAGACGTGTGACCAGACTAAGTAAGATCTGATTTTACCTCTGGGTTGTGAAGGTCTGACGGATGTCACCTCATGTAAAAATCAGTATCTTCGCGAAAACCTTAGTCTTAAGTAGTGGACCCCGCCAATCCTAATGTATTAGAAAACGGATAGCGCAAGGAAGAAGAAGATTTCGTATTCACAAAAAAAAACAAATGCAGAAAAACATATCCTTTGAATAACATTATTTTTACTGAATACATTTATTTTTTTATTTTTTGCAATGGTGTTATGAACATTTTAACATTTGGAACATTTGGGTTATTACAGACTCGAAACTAGGCCGCAGTTCGCTAATTGTTAACTGTATACAAAAATTTGCACGTTATAATTTAATTAACATTTTTTTTTTAAGTAGGTGCTTGTTAATGTGTCTATTACGCTAAAGCTGACCAGTGGTTGGCAACATATTAACAAAAATTGTGCAAGAGAAGTTTTTAAAAGTGTGTAGGTTTTCATAGGTATTTTATTATAATTTTTTCTGGCAACCTTGTTCTTATTAACAGACTTTAACAAGTTAAAATAATAATATTGTTTAAAATAATACATTTTTATTGCTATTTCTGGTTGCGAGATATTCGCTAGGGACTACAGAATTGGGTTCAAATAAAGGTAAAGGTAAATTCAACTTTCGTGGGGACAGTTTCGCACGGTTATTTACCGTATTTCTTTTATTCAATCTAATGATCAATTTCAATTAGCTATTTTTTGTATTTGAAGAAAATGGTGATTTCGGAGCAAACGGCTGTGACGACGCACGATGTTTTTTTTTTGGATTCAATGCTTGTACTTGTTATCCAAGAGGAAACTTGTTAGTACGGCTTCGCTGCCTGTCTATCCATCTGTCTCAGACCTGTATCTTTTGAACCGTAACAGACATCGATGTATAACAGATAGTGGCTTGCTATAATAATAAAAAATAAAAATATGTTCCCGTACACCATTGTATAAGGACATACATTGGTATGGAACCCTTGCCCAGTTTTTACTAGGTCGTTAACACATCAGTGAAGCTGCTAGTGTTGTATGCATTCATAGGCTACGGTAACTGCTTATCCATTACCGTTAGTCAGCATTAAACCGCTGCGCAGACGCTTCATTGGCGAGTTTCGCTCGTCTCACAGAGGCCTTTTTTATGAAGGTTTATTATCATTATTTTTTTTATAAACTCTTCTTTTGTATAATAACTGTCGTAGAGACCACCACATATAATTGAAACAGTAGTCACACTATTAAGCGGACAAAGTAATACCTAAATCAATTGACCTTCAAATTTGACTGTGACAAACGAATGATTTCGTGCAGTACCTATTAAGAAAACTTTTCACTATTAAAGTTAAACTAGAACCTAGGGTTGCAGTTAACTACACTCTATTTCAAATATCAAGAGATCAATCACCAAATGCACATTTGGCCGATTAATCAAATTGAAACTTATTTTAAAACGATGAACCACATTTCTGATTGATAGAAATTTGTCATCGTCAACTATGGGAAACACTACACCTCACAATTTTATATTTGAAATGTAGTATAGTAAGATACAGTGACTGCCTTTCAGTTTCGTTTGATCTTTTTCTGAGAAATTGCTTTGTAAGCGGCAGGGGTGGCGAAGCGCGAACGTTGCTTCGAGTATCGCGAGAGCATAAGCTGAAATCAACGCTTCCTCTCAGGTATACTCGTTTGCCTCCCAATCTAGTATATATATGATAAATTATATATAAAATATATGTATATATAAGAAATAAGATATAGATATTTATATAATATAAAATATAAATATAAGATATAGATATATATAAGAAAAATGTTATCTACCTACTCCAAACGTCACTAACTTAACATAATGATGCTTAGCAAGGCAGCAAGCAGGATTTAAAATACACAAATAGACTTATTCTTTACACATATAAATGACATGACTCCTATGTACTACTTTAATCATATTTTTTATCTTAATTCAATAGGAATAATAGAAATTTCTCATTCCTTGTTCATTATTATCGAAGCATTTGCATGTAGTTTCAAGTCTATATCAGCACTTCTTCCTAGAGTTATCCTTTTATTTAGATACCTAATCCACTCGGATTGGCGAGGGTCGCTACCTTAGCCTAAGGATTTGACGAAGATACTATCTTTGATATAGGCTACTGCCGTCAGACCTCCACTCACGGTCAAGAGTCATAATATCTTGGGCGTGCGTTACAAATATGTACCTACATAAATCTGAAAACACGAATTTAGTGGCCCATACCAGAATTCAACCAGGAATCTTCAGTCGGTTCTGTTACGCCTTCAGAACCCGTTATATACCTTTTCCCATACATTTCGCGGTCATATATGACCACACGGGTTTCGAAGGGTTCGGCTTTCACTGCTCCTCAAGTATTGTATCACCTATAAGTGCAAACTAGAAATTTTATGATCGGCATATGAACCGTTTAAATGTGAAATCATAAACTACAAAGAGATAAGCGGTCAGGTCCGCGATCCGAGGGTTAAATTTTGAATTTTAAGAGATTTGACATTTTTAACAATTTGAAATTAAAGCAAAATGACATGAAAATCAATTATTTTCGTTTTCACTTGAAAAAACCCGGGAGATCTAAACACGCGCAGACGGACTCTGAGTACTTAGTGCCTACTGCCTACTATTACACATTCTGTGTCCTAATATGTGCAAATAAGTAATCGTTCCTTTGTTTTCAATTGCACCTAGAATACTTATATAAAAAGATATAAGATGTTATAAAAAGATATTTCTTCAATTTTTAAATATTACAAACACCATGTCTTGCATGATCACTTAATCAGTTCCGGTTCCTCTTGGTATCTCCTCTAGGCATATTAGTATATTTAACATCCCATAATTATAGAGTGGTGAGTAACGAAATGTTAGGTATATTACGCATCGCAGTTTGTAGTATAGGTATATGAGAAATATGAATCACGTAATAAATGCTGTAAGTGTTTCGAATTTTTCTTATATTGCACACGAAATGCGAGTGGGTTTTAGGGCGAAGTCTGCCACGCGAATGTGCAATCCACACTGCCTTCTGATTTTCCCTCGTAATTTATGCCATCAACTTGTTTCAGGACGTTCAGTGGTAAAGGTAGCCGGGAACTCCGCAGCGGCGGTAATGCTGCGGCTGCTTCCTCGTCGGAACAGCGCGAGGACGATGCTGAGGACATCATGAACCGAGAGAACGTGTCTAACAAAATCGCGGCGGGCATGGACCGCTGGCAGAACACCCTCGAAGACATGATCAATCTGCGATCCTCGAATAATCAAGTTTTCAAGGATAATTATTGGGTGAGTATGAAGTTCGAGATATAAATTTTCCTTAAAGGCTAGCAAGACATCGTAACCGTATCTCTTCTGTGCTGTCAATATCCTAGTATTTTTACATGACTTACTATCTTACTTTACGTGGTATGTTAGAACTACTGTTAATTTACTTCGTTTAATAGTCATATTACAATTAAATTACAAATCTTTGGATTGAGGAATCACTATTCTTAAGACTACCAGCGACCTGACGGGTTATTCGCTTATTTAGTGATTTCAAATTCCTCTCATTAATAAAGTCAATCTGTAGGGTTACTGTTGACGCTAATTCCAATCACTACAACTAGATTATTTTCTTGAATTTAGGTACATAGAAGGTGTAGACAACCGATAAATCAAATGAATAAGCCGCTAGCAACCACTAGTATTTTTATAAGCTACGTGTAATATGAAAACAGACAAATGTATAAGTCATACAAAGATAAAATTGAACATTTTATTGATTATATTGATTGCTGGCTTGGGCAAATTAGAAAAATGGGTAGAAAATTCTTAAATCCAAACCAAGCTGGACCTAACCAAGATGTCCTAGAAAGGCAATCCGGAAGCAGACGATATAAACTGGTTGAATGATGATGTTGTCAATGACACTATAAAATAATCAACTGAAGTTATACATCGTCGCACTGTGAGTCACAGTATTCGCAGTCTAACGTTTAATAACTTGCCAATCCTCTTTTGCAACTATTTTTATAGTTAGTCATTTCACAGTAACAAATATAGTATTGTACGCCCCCTCTTAGATACCAAAATAAGTATTCTTTTTTTAAAACACACGTAGGAGTCTCTTTCGATATATTATTGATTACATTTTTTTTTCGTTGGTTTAGCATCATGTACTTATAAAGTTTTAAAGTTATTTTGTCACAAAAGAACTTTAAAACTTTATAAGTAAGAAATACATAAACATATTAGAAATAAATTGTATAACAGTCATGTACCAGAAGGGTGCCCATTGTGACCATGCCAATGTAGCGATTATTGGAAAGTTTGAAAGAAAGAAAGTATTTGCGCATTACTAGATCTTTGAAAGGTGATGCTTGGTGGGACGCGGGGGTTGAATTTGCTATGACAAAAAAGAGGAAAGCGCGGCTGGATAATGAATCATTGCACCTAAGAGATAGTATGATAGAAAAAAAGAAAGAAACATATCGTCGATGCAAGAAAGAAACCAAGGCTTTATTGGAAGACCATCATTCTACAACCGTCGGTCCCTTCCCTATCGGCAATATAGCTCCTCTATTGAATTGTTGTGACTGTAGTCACATACAGGAACATTACAATTCTTTTAGAATGATTACTTGTCATCTACTAGGAGGAGGTACTTCCACAGCCGGGTATTTAGAACTAATGTTTCTCTTAGGGAAACATCAGAATGGCAAAACCTTTTCATGAAAATTTGTCCTTACGGTGCCAAAAGAAATTACTATATATAGCAAAAGAGAAAATTATTTACCAATATCATTAGTCCGTACGTAATAATTATAACAATCAAATAAGAATACACACTCAAGTTTATTGTGCTGTGATGACTAATGTTGATGTTATGGCGTAACAAAAAGAAACGTCATTGTTTAGCTATATCTGATACAGCTAGACAATACCTAGAAGGGAAAGTGAATAGGTTCATAATTGAAACAATTTGTGTTCTTTACCCTTACCACGGGAAAAGTTTCAAAATGTGTATAAATTTACGTATAAAAGAGTAAATTGCAAGGCATTTCGTATATAGTTCGTTTCGTATATAGTTTGCCATGTATCTAAGTAGTAAATTATCACGAACATTTGAGGTTCTGGCAAAAGTTAATTGGAACGCAGCAATATTTGCAGCCAATATCACAAACATTTGTTTCTAAAAAATATCTATAGTAATAGGAGTATTGAGATGAGATTTATTTGCAATTCCCTATTTCTTGCAGGTTTGGCCATACCGTTCCTTAAAAAAGTCAGCTTGTATATGTCTCTAATTATATTCTTAGCTCGTCTAGTTAGTTGGGGCGTACCACGAGCATATGAGGTTAGTTACTCTGATAGACACTTTATATTTTGGCCCAGGAACGGAATCATGACGAAATGTTATCTGTCTATCTATCTATATCTTTGCGCAAAGTCACTCGCGGGGCAGGCAGAAACGCCGAGCGACCTGATTCCTTACACTCCTAACAAGCTTCTTTAACATTCGTAGCTATTTTCGTAAACTGTAAGCATTATATTTTTAAATTGAATGTTTCAGCGTTAAGGACTCATGACACAGCCTTTTAATAAAATCCCTCCAAAGTCTTACGCAAGGCGTAGGTATAGGTATCTGATCCGACCATAGAGAACAAGTTATGTACACTCTGAAGTTTCGACATTCTTTACAATTTTTTTATTACAAATCAAACAGTAACCTCTTAGATTTAAAGATATTTAAGTAGTTTGTTACATCACAGCTGCACGAAAAGATAACCATCAGAGTCACATTGTTCGTAGACTGTGCAAACGTCGAAGAGTTTGAAAAACAGCACCATTGTTGTACAACACCAAAGGAACGTAGATATTTATTTATTCTTTGCCAAGGCTAAAACCACAGATAGTAACAAACAGTCATTTTCAGTATTATTCACCCATTCGCTATTCTTATATTAGTAAAAAGAAATAGCAGGAAATGGGTTTTATATATATATTAAGCTGTGATAGTCCAACGAGCAGAGAGTCAGTCTATTATCCGGATCTATTATTTATATTGGACGTACGTTTCGTGTACCATTAAATTTGTGCTATCGTATTTATGCAGGTACATAATTCGTCATTTTCACTTGCTCGACGTTGATAAAAAACCTCGTTCGGAAATCAGCACGTCCTAGAAATTATGAGTATGTTTAAAGATCTAACCTAAGAATGGTTCCCTTTCTCCTCTGGATTGCGGAGGTCTCACGGCAGTCGCACCATGCCAAAACCGGTATCTTCACCAATTCCTTGTGCTTAGGTAGAAGATCCCGATCCAACTCTAATGGAATAGGAAACAAGACAACGACAGGAATAATAACTAAACCGCAAAATTAACTACTCTATTGCTTATACTACCTAATTAACTACTCTATTATTATATAGGTGAGCTGACCAATGTTGTTAAACGGCTACTGAAAACAAAAAAATCGTCATTGTTAGGTTATTTCCTAAACATAACATCAGCTCAAAACAGTAGTTCCTTCAGACTTAAGAAAGATTTTCACGTGCCTTCAGTTCGAGTTAGTGTAAAATAAAACAAAATAGTCCAAAATACTTGAAATTTCGAAACCGTAGAACTGACCAAAATTCGTTTAATCTTAATATGCCCTTTGTTTTAAATTATTAATCATTCTTAGATACATTTCATATTAGGGCAATCACCTTAATTAATTTATTATAAATTAATTAAGAGACGTAGTGCATCAAAGCACCTGAGGTCACCTGTAAGCTCCTAACGAGTTGCTGTGTAAGCAGCAGAGGAGCCGTCGCGCGAGTGATACTTAATATACTACAAGCGTTAATAGGCTACGGTAACTGCTTTACATCAGGCGGGCCGTATGCTTGTATTCCTCCCGACGTTATATACAAAAAACCTTTGTCACTGACGCATTTTTACCAACAAACTACTCACACTACTTAATACTGCGCCCAGGCAAGTATATTTTAAGTGAAATATAATAAAAAAGTTAAATTGGCTCCCAATAAGAGATCGTAGGAATATTCACATATTAGGCTTATTATACAATGTCCTCTTCAATCCATCTTCCCCTCAATACCTAAAAGATAGAGTCCAGTTCCGCGACGTAGACAGTCGGCTTCGTTCTTGTGGAAACCTGTTACTAGATATCCCGTCTCAATGCACAAACACCTATAGCTGTTCATTTACTGCAAAAGCCGTAAGGCTCTGGAATCCTCTTCTCCATGAGATCAAAACGGCACCTTCAATCTTCTCTTTTAAATCCCGTCTTGTGAAGTTTTACACTGGCGACAATTGAGCTCAATTTTTATCGATCAATTAGTTTATTGTTGTTAAATTTATTCGTATTTAATTTATTTTCCAATATTCTTGTGTAATATTGTTTTATTATTTGTGTTATCACTATTTTCTATTTATTGCAGAGTTTATGTATAGATGTAGTTAATTATGTATTCTCCTCAATTATTGAGGTAGGTACAGTTTGTAATGTACATGTGCTTTTACGACACTGTAAAATTTCCTATCAATCTCTCTAATGTTGGCTGGTAGAGATCCCTTATGGGATAATTCCGCCTATGTACCATTGTCACTTTTTGTACTTAGTGTTACTTATTGTATTTTTTATTGTACATTAAAGATATTACAAAGAAACAAACAAACAAAAAAAATAATTTAAAATATGAAAACGCTTTCAAATATATCAGAAAGTTAAAGGCTTAGGCATCGGACAGCGTCAATCTTAATGTATTAAGAAACGAGAAATGCTATAAAGCATAAGAAGGTGCCAACATCGGGTTCAGAGGCGTGACAAAACAAATTGTCATCGTTTCGAATAATTTGATTATTTAAGGTGCCTATAAATTAATAGTTAAAAATATGAATCAGTTTATTAATCAGTAAATTTATCATTTAATTAGAACTCTATGGGATGATGACTACCTACACGGTATTTTTTTTTTTCATAATCACCGGGCAATGGAATTTTAGAGGGATTTTTTACAACATTGGGAGATAAATATATCTGTTGATAAATGGTTACAAAGCTTATCAACGCTTGCAATATAATTAGTATTGCTCACGCATTGCCACCTCCGCAGCACAGTGTTTCATATGACCAAAAAAAATTCCCTCAGCTGTTTACAGTATTAATGGAACAAGGGATGCATTTAAAATGCAAGAGTAAGTAATACTCACGTCCCTATTTCGAATAGTTTATTTAAAAAAAAATGTAGAAGTTTACGTGACCTTTTCATGAAAGAAACTAAAATTTATTCTACAAAAAAACTATCCAGATATTCATTTTAGATAAATACAGTCTGATGAAGCAATTTTGGGTGCACATTTTTGAGTTTTTGTTTTCAGAAAAGCGCTTCTATATACCGAGTATATTTTTTTCTTCCTAAATACTGAAAAGTGCGCCTTGTGACTCGCATGAAAAGATTGTTCTTCACAAGACCTATCACAGATAAAAAAACCACGTTCCGCTGTCGCGGCTTTTGGAAGATATTGCATTTTAAAAATAGGGCTAGGGTTGTCACTGTACTTATAGACAAGTACATAGTCACGTATTAATAGTTCGCTCTTTCAATCGATCTTGAATGCGTAATTATAGTCATGTAAGTAGTTTCATATATTAAGTAATGTTTGCACTTAAATTTGGATTTTATCTTTTGTTTTGAACCACACACAATAACTTTTTTGTCTACGGGACAGGCCCACCACTGTGACTCCTGTGTAGCCAGAATTAACAGCGGCGACCCCCGAAAAGGCAATGAAAAGTGAAGTTCATTGCTATCCCGGAGGTTAAACTACAGCTGCCTTGGAACTCACAACGAATTTAATCAGAAGAAATTTGTAGGAGTAGGAAGTTTTGGAATTGACTTTCTCTCTTGGCAAAGTGAGAGACAGCAATATATATATAACAAACAAGGCATTAAAAAACCTCAAAGACATGGCTCAAGTATAGCTCAACTGCCGTACACCACGGTTTATAAGATATGTAATATATATTATATAATATATATAATACTATTGAGTCCTAAATTGCGAGTTGTTACCTAACACATCGATTCCAATAATATAGATTGCAGAACCGCCTGAACGCCTGGTAATTCTCCCTTGTTGCCACCAAATCAGAATAGTTAGTATACTACCCCGGGTGTGACATGCAAGAAATTTAACATATCGCCCCGCTCCCGACGCCAGAAATCGCACTCCCAGGGAACATGATGTGCTGTTTGCTCGAATTCATGATTTATCGTAGAACACTCACATAAAGGCGATGACACAAGTCTAAACGAAAAGAGCTTAGCCCTAAAGTTTCCATTCCCAGTTAAAAATTCCGTAACGTGATGATCGACTTCTTTTCCACCACCTTTAACCACTCTTTATTTTACCTGTCTCGCAGTGATTGAAAGAACAGATACAAGTGGCGTCCTTTAGTAGAAGTTTCCCATCTTTCTTGCCATTCAAAAGGCAAAGTTTCAAGAACCTCGTCAATTGGTTTGAACAATCTAAGTATTTTGTCATGGTCGCGGTGTTTTAGAAAGTCAAGATGCATGTTTTTAAGTTAACTGGTAATCCGCCTGCCAGCACTGGTAGTGCCTCGGTGCTCACAGTTCTATACGTTTTACAACGCTGACTTTGCAGCAACTGACGACGCTTAGTACCTATGGTAGCCCTATCAGCCCATGCAGGTGAACCGTACGTAGGTAATACATCCTAAATATGTAGCTGTGTAATTAACTTTTAACGTTTTAAAAGTTAAGCCCCACGTCGATGTGGAAATTCAAGTTAACGCATAAAAGTTCTTTTTGGCTTTCTCCAACCTTTTTCATGTGTTCAATGTAATTATAACCTTTGTCTAACAGTAATCCTAAGTAACAAACTGAGTTTTTATTTGCAACTGATACTCCATTGAAGCTCAATCCCGGCGGAACCTGGAAATTTTCCTAGAACAAAAGCTGATATGTTTTGTGGGGTGCGAAATCGAGACGGTTACGATAGCTCCAGTCTGAAATCAGGCCAAGGCAAGTACTGGATAGTTTTTCTATACGTGATCTGGAATTAGCTTTTATAGATAAGAGGCCATCGGCATAGCCAGTTAACGAGCACCCTTCCGGTAAGGGTAGTCTAAAACAGTCATCAAAACCGATATTCCAAAGATACGACCCCAACACCGAACCCTGAGGACAGCCCTACGTATGCACCTTCGAAGCAGCATAATGGCCAAGTTTTAATTTAATTGTACCATTGAAAAAGTACGATCGAATAAGGGAGTTTATGTTACTATGGCAACCTCTCGCCTTTATTTTCAGCAGCAACATTGCCCACCAGCCTTTATCGAAGGCAAAGTCTAAGAAATGTCTAAGAAAATACCTACAACATATTTACTATCCTAGAGTTCCACAATTTTACGCACCGCAAGTGCCGCATCAACACTACACTTGCCGATGTTAAAGCCGTATTGATTTTTATGAAATTGAGAGACCACAATAACTTGTAAAAAATATTTGCTCCCGGCGGTGAAAGGTTGTTATTTGGCTACAACGACACTCCAGGCAGTAGTACATTTTGCTCCCCGTTTCTGTGAGGTACTTCCTTCGTCGGGCTGCTTCGATTAGCCCTGCCCCTGTTTTGTCAGAACTCTCTTGCCGATTGTTATTTAGCAAGGCACCTAAGGTTGCTTTAGAGAAGTAAGCCGTAGAAAATCGCAGCTAAATAACAATTTCATTGAGGGTTGTTGTGTTGTATTGTGCTCCTAAGTAGTTATTTGCGATACTTAATGTATTGCAGGCGTTCATTGGTAACCACTTTACATCTGGTGGGCCGTATGGGTGTATGCTCCCGACATTGTATAAACAATAAATTAATCCTTTACACCTTAAAGTTAAGTGACAACTACCTTATAAAAATGTATATCTTGTATGTATTTATTAATGAACTAAGTAATTTTGCATGGCTTATAAAGTGTTATCTAGGCCCAAATGTTAGGTTAGCTTTAACTAACTAATCTTCAGCCCCTTACAAATCATAAGAAATATTTAATTTTTCCTTACCCAAAGTTTCCTCCTGGACCTAGTCAGTAATATTAATATAGGTCACATTACATGAATAGAATAAATTTCAATACAACCCCCGAGTCTATTGCATCTATATAGAAATCGATGGTATTTCTATTTATTTTAAGTTCATAATGTCCCACACTTCCTGGGCGGAAGTGCGTGCGTTCGACGCCATCACAATTCAGCTCGCGCATGTATTTGTAACCAACATAATTATCCACACCTCACAAACCATTTTAGACTCAACCACAATAACTTTTCGATTACTTATCCAATGCAGTGAAAGTTGCCGCAAAGAAAGTTATTGTATGCATCGAAGCTATAATTTAATCCAGTGATGTATATACTCACAAAATAGATAAGATACAGAGTGTACGCATTTCATTGTTACCTATACTCCGCTATACCTTACTATATGAGTGATAGCTGTGAAGTTGTGGTTGCTTCTAAAATTACGACAGAACGTTTGATTGCTCCTAAAATGCTTTAAAATATGACACGATTAGAATTTATCTTATGTTGATGAGGAACCTGTAGACACACACACGTGAGCAGCGGCCCTGATTAACAGAATTCGTGTCTGATCTTCTTGACCTTTAATTATTAATATTTAATTTCTGATGGGATATTATTGATACATCGTAATTTAGACTATTTGCGTATGTGAAGAAATCTGAAAGAAGCAACTACCATAGACTGGCTAGTTACCGACTAATCGGCAAAACCGACTTTTTCGCCATATTTATAGTCGGCGATTAGTTGGTTAAAAATGTAGCAAATAAATGAAGTATAAATGCAAACAAAAATAGTCATGAGTAATAATATTTACAAAATGATGCTGTCGAAGGTTCATCATCTTCACTCGATGCGATTATTCTTCCATAAGTGAGTGTCCTGTGATGATCCCATGTAATTTTGGTGCAGGTTTAACGATGGTTTAAAAAGTTGTATACTATAATTAAAAACCTATCGATAAGCATTATGATGCTTAAGAATTTAAAAAATATTATATATTATTTATAATAAGATAATTTATTTATTTATGCAAGAAGATAGGCTCCCGTCAACCCCTATATAGGTGTTCAATGCCATAACTTTTAATAAGTTGAAAAACTTTAATTTTTACATGACTAAGCTCGTATACCCTAATACTCGATTAAATTTTAATATGATATTAGACAATAAGGGCAACGACGGACAAGAGTGATTCTATAAGGATTTGGTTGTTTTCACGAGGAGATAGGGAACGAGTTCACGGGGGAAAAGGAACTATAGAAAACCTACATACTATCTGTGAAAGATAATATCTGTAAAAAAAAATATACTTTGTAGACTACCAGCAATATTATATTGTAAGTGGTTAATACCCGTGAATTTATCAGCATTTATTTTCTTCCATAATATATTCCAAATATTCAAATTTTCAAGTATTCGAGTTTTTGTGAGATTAACACGTGGCAATTGCTTCATACATATAGATACGAGTACTACTGCATATAATTATTGAGTGACAAAGGAAAATGGCAAAATGTAGGCAAAGCAACAAATTAAGCGGACTGCGCGACGGACGTATAGTTAAAGCCGTTGAGAACGCAATGGACCTTCTGTGTGCTGTATTAATTTTAAATGTGGAATATGTGAAGTATACCGTTGTATGCGCGTGACGGGTAGATAAAAAGTTATTTGTCTAGTGACGACGATGTATAGAACAGATATGTTAACACAGTGACCACGACTATGTCAATTAAATGCTTATTGGATGATCTCGCATTCTGATAGCGTTAGTCGGTAGTTGAGATAACAATAACTTTTAAATATACAGATTGGTACAGAAGCGATGGTCAAAATAACAAGGATGGAGGAGGGAGAGGTAGAATTGACAGCACATTTTGTGTGGATGGAATGTTTTAAAATTTCGAAGTTGATGATGTAGCATCCATAGCATCAGTCACAATGTACCCGCTGAAACATTCTGTTATCTACGTGATGGATGTTATCGACTGCCCAGAACAGTGTGAATTTGGTCAAACTTACCAATAATTACTAGCTATTCGAGTTTATGGAGATGTCTATTCCTGGCAATGTTACAGAAGAGCATGGATACCTACTGGAGACAGATAGTGAATGTGCACGCAGCATCGAAGTATTGCTGCGGAATGGTGCTAAGCATAGGATATCCAGATTATAGTAATAAAGTACATAGCTATCAAGTGTTGATATATTGCACCATGGAAGTCGTTGATGACATTGTAGAAAAT
Organism: Pyralis farinalis; assembly: GCA_947507595.1. Classification (NCBI taxonomy): domain Eukaryota; kingdom Metazoa; phylum Arthropoda; class Insecta; order Lepidoptera; family Pyralidae; genus Pyralis; species Pyralis farinalis. The sequence goes on from OX382265.1 coordinate 32,090,738, forward strand.
ACTACATCAATAATCGATGATTAATAAACTTTCCTCCGACAAATTGTCTAGAATCTGTCGTCGACACAGACAAAAACGTAATACATTAATGTACATACTTTACTATCAACCAGCGCAACTGATGGATAGCTTAAATGTATATTATGCGCAAACCATATGAGCGCTTAGTTATTCTTATTCTCTAGTTTTTATTTATTGGTAGTCGCATCAAATCCCTACAGTTAGTAAAGTTAAAAACGAAAGAAATATAAATTATAAAAACATTCCAGATTTCATTTTGTGTATTGTGACACTTATGCACACAGTTTTAAAAATGTTGCTTTGATTAGTAATTACACGTATAATAAAAATACAGAAATTATGCAAAGATTACGTTTCGTCAACTAAAGTATTCAATTTTTTTACACACACAATACCTACCCTAAATTATCCTGGATCAAAAAAAACTTGGATTTCAACGGCGATCACGTTACTCACACTTGCAAACCGGTAATGGGAAGTGTTTACCATGAACTTGATAATAATTAGCACTACAATTAAACCCGCAATAAACGTTAATTAAAGCCACCGTGCAAAATGTTTGGCTGTTTCTAAGGTTGTGGTCACATTTAGGAAGACTATTGGGGTCAGATCTGTACTCCTCAATTCTAGCGCCAATTACAAACACCTATGTAGGCAATTTGAGTGGATCATTCGCGAATGTGACGCCCGCAAATAGAAAGTTTATTTCTTAAGATATTAACTATTATTTTTATCACTGAGGTAAGGCTTTTCCACTAAATGTTTGCAAGTGCAATGTTATTCATCGCATTATATTACATGAAAACTAGCGGCGTGCTCATTAAGCACGATAGGAGCAAAGGCCAAAATGTGACTGGCAAAAAAGAAGTGGAAAACAATGATATTTATTTACAGCACGACTCGGGAAGTATCTCCACAGTACTAAAGACCTCAGTCATATAACAATTCCGTTGAGGCCTGTTGTCTTCCTGCTGGTAAGTAAGGTCACCAGTAAGGCAGCTTAAGTAAGTAAAGGATAAACAAAATTTAACAACTTTGTAGCATGGTCTACAGTGACATGTATTAAATCAGTATATCCCAAGAAAATATTACGAGTGTCATTAGTTCCGTTTCGTTGCACCCAGTATACCATCATTTCCACTTGAGCATACAACTCACTGGACAAAAAGCAGTGAATATTCATATAAGTGTTGTATCTTGTTGTATGACCATTACAATTAGCAGTGATCCTAATAGAGTTCTCACAATGTGGAGAAAACAAAGATAATGGTATTTGAAAGAGAAGAATCCAGAACTAATGTAAGGATTACGGTTGATGATGAAATGTTGGAACAAGTGGATGAGATTGTATATCTTGGATGCGCTTTCAGCAGGGATGGAAGGTACAGCGCAGATGTGGAAAGACGAGTGAGCGCTGGGAATAGTGTGTATGGAGCGTTGGGAAAACTTCTTGGCAGTAAAAACCTGAGCCAGAAGCCACAACTCGCTATATACAATGCATTGCTGGTCCCAATGCTAACTTATGGAAGCGAGAGCGGTGAATGGCAGAAAGAGCATGAAAGTAGAATAAACGCGGTCGAAATGCGAGCGCTGCGCAAAATTTGTGGCGTACGTAACGCTTGTAGACCGTATTCGCAATGATGATGTTAGAAACAGAGTTAGTCTGAAAGAGAGCGTCGGTGTTAAAATAAGAAGAGGCATACTTCGTTGGTTCGGACATGTAGAAAGAATGCAGGATGAAAGAATGACGAAGCAGATATACAATGGAAAAGTGGAAGGATGTAGGAGCCGAGGAAGGCCAAGATTTAATAAATTGGTAAATCTTGGCCTACCTCGGCAATCAAGATGACCAACTCGGTCGTGTACTGTCAGAAGGTGATGACAGGAGCCCGAGAAATCGGCGAGCGAGCATGAGAAGAGCAATGAATGTTAAAGAAGCGAGTGAGATATGTAAGGATCGAGTCGCGTGGCGCTCGATTCTCTCTGCCTACCCCGCAAGGGATTTGGCTTGAAGTTATAGATAGATAGATAGACAATATGGAGCCGATTTTTTTCGAAACTTGGCCTCCACTGCTTGAATACAGAATTTTAAAAACTTTGTCTGTTTTAAAACGGACTGTTCAAGCAGCTTACGCTGTTGAGCGTCTTGCTAAATTGTATCCAGATTCTTATTCAGCCGGTTATATGTTACGCCTGGTAATTTTAGGTCTATACAAACTCATTCTGCAGCGACTTAGAAAATCCAGGCGCATGAAGAATGCTTATATTATACGGAATCTTCGGGAACGGATCGCAACGCCGTTGGCCTTCAATAGCTGATATCTTATCATATTATACCTACAACCCTTACGTAATTTAAGTAATTACCTACGGTTTAACTTGCATCTCGTAATTACGAATTCGTTATTACTTCATCACTTTACTTTTTAAGTTAAAGTTCTTTATCGTTTTTAGGGTTCCGTACCCAAAGGGTAAAACGGAACCCTATTACTGAGACTCTGCTGTCCGTTCATCCGTCCGTCCGTCAGTCTGTCACCAGGCTGTATTTCATGAACCGTGATAGTTAGACAGTTGAAATTTTCACAGATGATGTATTTCTGTTGCCGCTATAACAGCAAATACTAAAAAATAGAATAAAATAAATATTTAAGGGGGCTCCCATACAACAAACGTGATTTTTTTGCTCATTTTTGCTCGATATTGATAACGGCAACAGGTTTTATATTCACTTTAAGAATAAATAATTAAATTAAAATAAAACAAATATTTAAGTGCGGCTCCCATACAACAAACGTGATTTTTTGCCGTTTTTATAGATAATGGTACGGAACCCTTAATGCGCGAGTCCGACTCGCACTTGGGCGATTTTTTTTTCATATTTAATTAGTATCAATGTTGCTTTAGTTAGCAAAGTATCTATTTCCATTTCACTCTTTTGCTAAGGATGGGATTTTGAGAGATTGAATATTGCTCCACTCTCTTCACGCTATCGTAAGGAGATATATCGCATACTTCAAAAACCTCTCGTAGATGATAATTATTTAACTGAAACAGCCTTCCCTGCTACTGTACTTCAAAATTCATAGCTTTAGCTTCTTTTTCAACTTTTCTCTCTCTCCTCTAGTCTCTTTTTAGGGTTCCGTACCCAAAGGGTAAAACGGAACCCTATTACTGAGGCTCCGCTGTCCGTCCGTCCGTCCGTCCGTCCGTCCGTCCGTCCGTCCGTCCGTCTGTCACCAGGCTGTATCTCATGAACCGTGATAGTTATATAGTTGAAATTTTCACAGATGATGTATTTCTGTTGCCGCTATAACAACAAATACTAAAAAATAGAATATAATAAATATTTAAGGGGGCTCCCATACAACAAACGTGATTTTTTTGCTCGTTTTTGCTCGATATTGATAACGGCAACAGGTAGACGCTTGAAATATTCACAGAATATTTAGTTATATATTCACTTTAAGACTAAATAATTAAATTAAATTAAAATAAAACAAATATTTAAGGGGGGCTCTTATACAATAAACGTGATTTTTTTGCCGTTTTTTTAGATAATGGTACGGAACCCTTCGTGTGCGAGTCCGACTCGCACTTGGCCGATTTTTTCCTTGTCCTCTTACTCATAAACTATATTGATACAGAGTACCGATTTGTCTATTCCAAAATGAGTAGAAAGCTGGCAATCACAGTAGCAAAATTAATTAAAAATATTGCCTTTACCTTTCGACGTACTAATACACACTGATTTGTACCAATTTTACCGGGCCTTGATCATAAGGTTTTTAACAAAGCCTGATAATCGTAGACATGACAATAAATACCATTATTTGGTATAAATATTAATAAATACATGAATCATATAAATATATAATCATATGACTAAGTGATTCATTCATTACATATATGCGAAATGAATAATGGACTTTAACAGGTCACGGTCACGGCAGGCATTGGGACTATTGGAAATATGACGGAAAAAAGTGGGCTATTAATATTATTATACAAGCTGCTGCCAATTGGATATTACAAACGGTTTTACACACAAAAATATGTAGGTACCTACTTTTAATAGAGTAATATCGCATTTTGCACTACGAGATTCAAAATTTAAACGTACGTTATTTTTGTTAAGCGTAGCCCAAATTAATAATAATAATAAATAAATATTATCGGATAAATTACACGGCGCCACCTAGCCCCAAAGTAAGCGAAGCTTGTGTTATGGGTACTAGACAACTGATAAACATACGTAAATACATTTTTTTTTGTAAATACATACTTATTATACATAGAAAATACCCAGACCAATACAAACAGACATGTTCATGCACACAAATGTTTGTACTGTGTGGGAATCGAACCCACGAGCGTTGGTGTCAAAATAGCGTAAAAGCGCGATTCACCACTACGCCACCGAGCTTAAATTAAGCTCAAACTCAACCTTCTCGTCATTAAAATTAAACCAGTCAAGTGTCTTTTGATGTACATACTTTGTATGTACACACGAATATAGAATCTCTTTCTATTCTAAAGTAAATTAGAAACCCTAGACATGAATTTCGGATTCAATCAAGGTTGCTCAATACTTTGTCATGGATGAAATTCGCTCATTATAAAAACGTTAGAGATTTTACGGCTTTTTTATTTGTGGACTTCAACTATAATTTTTAACGGATTTTAAACTGTCCCTTTCGTATGACTTCACTAAAAAAGGGGAGAGAAAAAGTAAAATAGAATAAAGTTCATTGTTAATATCTATGCAATCGTGATTTAATCGATTATAAAGATGCACTTTATAATATATATGGATATATGTGCGGATAGTTAATCGATTATAAATATAGAAATGTACCATTCTATCATTGAGAAATAGTGTTAGCGACGTTTTATTACATAACTTTTTTGTGAGAGTAAACCTCATTTCCAGTCAATCTAGTACAAGCAGTTTGTGGCGATCTGTGGTTGAGTATTGACATCACGGCTACCGGCATCATCAGATCGATTCGAATGTAGAGGATTTGTAAAGGCTTTCAACGCTTACAATTAAGGTTTACGTTCAGCGGACTAGCTCGGTGGCTCAGTCGTGAATGACGCGGCTTTGACACCAACGCTCGTGGGTTCGATTCCCACACAAGGCAAACATTTGTGTGCATGAACATGTCTGTTTGTCTGTGGGCTTGCTTGTATGCCTTCCGACGTAGTATAAAAAAAAGTGGCCGTCCAGAGAGGAGTCGTTAGAGATATACTCTAGGTGTAAGCGTAAGGACTACGTTATGTTCATGAACAGTTTCATCTTAATTCATCATAGCTAGTTGAGTGGGCCGCAAACAAATTTACCAAGTGTGGGCAAACCTTTATGTGGAAATCCACTAATAGTTATAATGGGCTAAACTGATTTCCTACTATAGTTTAATAAACAATAGAGACCATTGTTTTGATAAACTGTGTTATGCAGGTAGCAGTTCGATAACCCGTTTGATTGTACATGCCTATAAGGCTAAAAATGTTTGAATGAACGTGTCATTCATTTTTAATTAAATAAGAAATATTGATGAATGAACAATCACAAGGACAACCAATTGATGTATTTTCTAATTGTTTTCATTGAAATAATAATTTATTTATACGAATGCTAGGACATCCGTGTTATTCGACTGCTCTTAATCGTTTATTCTAGTTAGTATTTCTCGCACGTTTCTACTCCTGCTGCTAACACAGCATCTCTTGATTGGTAACCCCACTCACTTGTAAGAACACACAACCCGCCTAAAGAATTGTTATTTGGGCGCGATTTTGTGTTGATGGCTTCTCCAGTTGGGCTACTTTGAGGCGCCATCCTCCCCTAAAACACTCAGTGTATAACCGTATATATATATATTATATAACAGATATGTTCAAGCAAACAAAATGTTTGTTCTGTGAGGGAATTGAACCCACGAGCCTTAGCATTGTTAACCGCTCCGCCACCGCGCTCGTCAAATTCATGAATTTGTCAATGCCAACCTAAAACCTATAACAAAGTTGAATAACGACACATTAGATTTTGTACTCTTCATAGAGTACAAAATCTAATTTCAATTATCTCAGGTTCAAAATACAACGTAATGATCATTCATTACGTTGTATTTTGAACCTGAGATAATTGACATGTGACCAAATCCGGACCCACCTTAGAGCACTGTTTAAATTGTCCAGACATTCCCGAGACAACAGAAAACTTTTTGAATTTGGTTGAAAATAAGTAACTGAAAATATCGACATTATTTTAACTATAGCGTAACAGCGTAGTTTTTTACGTGTTTTACTTAAATTAAATTAATAAAAAATAATTCAGCAAAAAAGTATATTCACTTGTTTATCAAGAACATTTTTAGAATGAGAATAATTTTAAGTCTAATCTGCCCACTGTTGAGTTTTTTCCGTAAAGACTCCGATATATGTAGATAAACTTAAAAAGCATAAACTTCTCTAAGTACTAAATTTGATTCAAATCGTAAGAACCGCTTTATATTCATTTTACATTTGACGGTTAATTTCTATGTATATAAGAACGGATAATAATTATATATATACATATTGATCTAAATCGTTAGAGACGTATCCCTGATAAACGAAATATGTTATATACAAGAATTACATGTTTAAATATGATTTCTTGTAATTAGTTACCTTTTTAGGTCTATACATAAATCGAATGTGTGTTTTTTGCTTTATTTTTATAATGCTCGATTTAAATTAAGAATGAAATAAGTACATAACAAAACTTTCTATTATATTAAAAAAATATTTTGTTATTTTGATGAAGCTATTGTACAATCGTTTACATTTCGTTTTTGTTTTACATTTCTTTTTTGTTTTAAAACCAGCCTCAGAATTAATATAATGTTACTCGTAGAATGAAAACTCACGATTTATCACAGATTTCTTTATCGCTTTACAGTACAGTAAAGATGACGGCGCAAAAACTTGCGGATATGCAGCGGTCAGTCAGCCAGGCGCGCTGGCGGCATCACCATAATGTCTTATCATTATGGATACACACAGTGATTATTTCCTACCAGCTGTTTGTTCGTGCACAATAGAAATATAAAGCTAGCCAATCATAGCTATTTGATTTTTCATTGCGTAATACCAAATCAAAACGCGAAGTGACGGCAAAATTTATAATTCCGCGATGACTTTGTTATTCTTTATAATTGAGCGATGATTACAATTATTATTATTATATATATTTTTTTCACGGGTATTATCCCGGTCATTTGATAGGCGTGCGCGGGGATATGGATCCAACGCGTAGAGGCCCTTTTGAGAAGAGTCATGTTATGTTGTACACCCACTGAGACCCGCTCCTAAAAATATCGTTAGATCCATATATCTATGGTCAGGTCAGTCTGTTATGCCCTGCCATGTTGCGATGGCTGCCCTACACAGATGCGGTTTCGGAACACTGAACCACCCCCCTATAGTCCAGATTTAGCACCTTCAGATTATTATTTATTTCCGAAAATGAAAAAAGAGCTTCGAGGAAAAAAAATTACCAATGATGAAGAAGTGAAGTCAGCTATTTCGACGTATTTTGATGGCCGCGACAAAACATTTTTTTTCGAAGGTATAAATAAACTATACGAAAGATCTGAGAAGTGTATTAGGCTTAAGGGAGAATACATTGAAAAGGAACAATAATTTTGGTTTAAATTTCTTGCCCCTTCCTCTCCATTCCGCGAACTTTATAGTAGAACTTTATAGTCAAACTAGTAAAATTATAATTGGATAATATTTGTTGCAGGCTCAGAATGGCTTCGATGAGCTCCGGCGCTACGTAAAACAAGGAAGCGACTTCAGCAAGGAGTTGGCAGCTATACTGCAAGAGAGGTTAGTTAATTAGCAACCAACTGGATATTACATAGGTAAATTTATGGGCGTGCTACTAGCTAATATGCATATGAGCTATGACTGATGTGATGCCGCCGTATTATATAAAATCTTCAAAAACATAATCCAGTTTCATTTCAGATATGCTTATATATCTAATGTCTGCTTGATTCGATATGCTACCTGCGGTAAAATTATATAAGGTACATAATATCTAGCACAAAGGTGTTTACCGACAGCAAATGGTCCGTCAGTTAAGCGATTAGGTATGTAACGCTTTCTCTGACAATCTGCCCATAGTGAATTTTATTCAGTTCAGTGAAATTATTAATAACAATTTTATCTTCTTCTTTGTCTTTCTAGCGTTATTCCGTTTCCTTACTCGGTCACGTTCTACTACCTAAAATTTGAGTTACTACTATGTAGCGACTTTCGTCAGTCCAGACCCTAGTGGGTAAACGAGACCTTTTCTTGGATTAGGTCACTCGTTTTTCGTAGTATAATTTTTTGGACGTGCAGGGTTTCCTTCCCCGGTGATGAAGGAAGAGCGAGTGATAATCTATACAGACAAATAAAATTGGAGTGTCTGTTTGTAATATTAAAATAACCGCTTTTTACTAATTGCATATGGATGTATACACGGTATATATACCAAAATTAATACTTTTTAATTTTTGTCTGTCTGTCTGTTCGTTCCGGCGAATCTCTGAAACGGCTGGACCGAATTTGACGGTACTTTCAATGGCATATAGCGGATGTATCAAGAGTAACTTAGGCTACTTTTATGTTAGAAATTTTATTTATTTTTATTAATATAAATAAAGAATATTCCACGCGGATGGGCACAGCTAGTTACAAATATATTTCTCAATAAAACATAAATGCGCAAACACGGATTTAGTGGTACATGTCCACGCCAGGATTCCAACTTACCAGTTCGTTGATGGGCTGATTTCGACTAACACTGCTTCATTATTCTTGCCATTATTGACTATTTAAGTATACGTTTGTCAGCGATGTCTCGTTTGACCTTCAATTCACGTAGCGTCTGTATCGATACTAACTCAGTCTACCTATAAGTATCTACCAACATACGTATATACTATTTTGGTAGCTATTTGAGTTTGCACATAATGTATCAGCGGTAATATCGTAACGCTTCATTGCACTTTATGTTTACAAGAGCGATCTTTACGCCGAGCTCAGTCGTGCGCGCCGAAGATAAGAAATCTTATCTACATTTCTCCATAACGTTTACTTTCCATGGCGAGTCATTAAAACAATGCCTTATTGTTCACGAGCCAATCGCTCAAGCGATCCTTCATTCCGCGAGCCCCCGTTAAGCTTCGACGAAATTTACAAAGCAGGAACAATAGATAACTTATCCGCATGGCATGTGGCATGGCATGATGTGAATTGCATTGTTCAACGCGTGTAACTTTCGCTGCATTATAATTCTAATGTAATGCTATACATTTTTCAACACAGTGCTTCGATAGAAGGGCACGGCAATGGCCACAATAACATAAATAGCTTGTCTCGGGGCGCCGCCAAGTGGGCCACCACGAGAGATACAAATATAACGCGCGCTACGAAATTATCACCACCATTGGTCGAGACAGCGTTGTCTCGCTTTTACACGACCACTGAGATATTCACGATGTTATAAAAACAAATCATTTCGACACAATCATTATTGTTCTTAGTTTCGAACCGGCACAGATTGGGAAACTATTCTAACAGAAAATTATTTTCGATTTCCTTGCAGGGTTGAAGCAGAAAATTATTATTCAAAATGCTTGGCAAAACTCGGTACGAAACTAAGCAAGGCTTGCAAAGAGAGCGTTGGATCATGCGCCGAAGCGTGGAAGCATGTCGCTTCGGAAATGGAAAAACGGGCAGATATCCACAGGTATAAAATATGAAGCTGCGATTGTTAAACAAGCGAGTTAGATGTGTTAGATTGCTATCCCTGCATATTCCGCAAGGGATTTGGCGTAATAAATACATAAAACAGAAAAATATATAAATAAAGTATTAATTGATATTCTATTTCTATGCAACTGAAACATTAGAAATGTGTTTTTTCAGAAATTATTCCAATTCTTTATCAGATGAGCTAGTAAAACCAATGAAGCATGTTACGGATGCCCAACTTAAACTTAGAAAAAAGGTAAAGAACTGTTGATAAACTTGGTTTGACTTTTTCTAAATAGATATGTCATAATAATTTTGTTTCCAGATTGAAGGAAACGTGGATAAAACTACACGATCTCTGTCTGAATGGAGGACAGCTGAAGCAAAGTCTAAAAAGCAATCTCACGTAGCTGCAAGAGAAAACGAGAAATTACAGGATGCAACGTTGGACATGAGGTCTGCTAAATCACAATAAACTTGACGTAACTAATGCCACCTTTTCCACCAAATTACTTATCACATTAAATTCGGTGAATTAGTTCGGTCAAGTAATTTCACGAAAGAAGGATCCTTCAATGCTAAGCGATTATTTACGAGTATAATGCATAGCGAATATTAGCTGATGCGAATGATATACATTTGCTGGGGCTTGAGAACTAGTAACTAGTTCTTGTATCTTTATTTTTCACAGCCGAATATCACGTAGTTCGAGTGTGGGCCACATACCGCATTCTATACTTAGTGCAGCCAGAGCAGAGCGGCTGTCGACCGCGACGAGTGAAAAGGATGCAGCTAAACTCCAAGTTAAGAAGAGAAAGACAGAAGATGCTGTTAAAAAGACTGAAGTTGAATATTATAATGTATGCGTGCAGGCTGAACGCGCCAGGTAAGGTACCTTTGATAAGACATAAATTAAATTCTCAGGGAAAACTCATGCAAATAGCCCTCATTAATGCTAAAAACAGCTATGATATTATATCGTATAAGTGTAAATGAAGCATTATGACAACTTTTTCTTTGTACAATTGCGGAAAAATTTTTATGGTCAGCTCAAAATGCGGTTACCAAATATGCAGCGCGTACGATAAATGCATCAACCAAGGTTTTAGCGAAATTGAGTTAAAACAATATCCAAAATCAGAAAACCGAGATCTACATGTTTCTCAATGTGACATTTCCTTCGTTAGAACCAGTTTTTCAGTGTCTTAAAACTTGGATTTCAGTTTTAATATATAATTATAACTAGATATATAGTCATACATGATTGATTTTTTGTATTTGTGACATCATTCTTTTTGTTCAGTTCCAATTTTTATGTTGGTATCTCGTGAAATTCCAGAGATACAAGCAAAATAAAAACTTAAAACAAGTTTTTCTTGATAAGAGTCAGAACCTAGTTAGTGTGTTTATCATAAGCACGGCAGATACACTCCCTACAATATGTGGAATATGTCCCCAAAGAAACCAAAAAAGGAGGATACAGAAGATAGACAAGGTTTATTTTTCGGTAATGTTGGGTTGTCTTAAGATCCCGAACCAGAAATAAGCATCCGTCGATATGGAAATATTTCCTTGTCGAATATATTTTTCTACTGACCAAAACGTCAATATCTTGCCAACCATTTAAATGATAGCTTTTATTTTTTGTTTTTACAGATTAGAATGGGAGTCGAGTGTAGTAAAAGGAGCGGGTATGCTGGAGTCTTTGGAAGAAGAAAGACTTGCCCAATTAAAGTCATCTGCCGACTGTTATTTGAGACTAACGGCTGCTGTACCTCCACAGCTGACTGACGTAAGATTTTTTTATAGCTTTAAGTCGGTAAACATGAGTAGGACTTGATACTACGTAGTGAAATCAGTCAGGCGTTTGCAATATCAGGGGCATAATGCGTCCATTGCCGATCTTTTAAAAACTACTTCGCTCTTTTCTTGAAGAACCCTATGCTGGTGTGTTTTTTTAAACAGCGTCGGGAGGCATACGATTATACTATAGCCTACCCGTGATAAGTGGTTACCATAGCCTTCGAACGTTTGCAGTACAGAAAGTAACGCTCGAGAGTTGTTACCTCTGTTGATAACAAAGCAAGATTTTAGAGTTTACTGGTAAGCTCTTTGTCTCGCAATAACACATCAACCATTCACGGGATTGTCCATTGGCTGCGGGTTCCGGTGAGGTGAAGGTACTTCTCCAGGCGGATTGATTTTATGTGTAACTTTCTTTTGCTCACCTTTTTTAAAATCACCCATACCAAGACGAACAGACATATTCATATATACACAATTTTTTGTCTTGTTTGGTAGTCGAACCAAGAATCGTCCTTAATGAATAGCTAACCACTCGAACATTGAGCACGTTAAATCATGGGAATACCTCAGCGGGAAGTTCAGTCGATAAACCGGGAATTTGTAGAGTTGCAAGCTATATTGTAGTCTTTAAGAGCGTTTATACTGCATTCAGTTTCCACCAACGACAAAAAAAGCAAACCCATTAAAATTAATTTAGAAGTAAATTATGTATGTAAATCAAGAACTTAGAGTAATGATAGTCCAGTAAGCAAACATGCGCCCTAACAGGGCTAACTAACTGGTTACTATAAAAAATATTATTATTATTTTTAATAGTATGCTCCGTTGGTTCGGACATGTAGAAAGAATGCAGGATGAAAGAATGACGAAGCAGATATACAATGCAAAAGTGGAAGGATGTAGGAGCCGAGGAAGGCCAAGACTTACTTATCATGATCAGATTGGTCGTGTTCTATCAGAAGGTGATGTCAGGAGCCCTAGAAACCGGCGAGCGTGCATGAAAAGAGCAATGAATGTGAAAGAAGCGAGTGAGGTATGTAAGGATCGAGTCGCGTGGCGCTCGGTTCTCTCTGCCTACCCCGTAAGGGATTTGGCGTGAAGTTATAGATAGATAGATTATTATTTTTAATTCTAATAATGCCGGCGACATTAACACTAAATTCGTGTCTTCGTATTTATGTACATATTTGTAATAAACCTTTACCCGGCGGTGCGGCGGTACATTCAAGAACAACGCGCAATTTGTTTAGACGAGCTTATTCTATGTTTATTATTTCAGACTAATTGAGATCGTTTATGAAGCATAATTTACTTTTTCGTATCCATACATGAGCTCCGATTTTTATTCATTTACGGGACTAGAATGAATGAGAAGAACATAATTATAGATAATGTATACTTACTTCCAGGCTACAAATGCATTGGTGGGTCCAATCAAGAATGCTAATGCAAATGTGGATATGCGTGTGGTCCGAGGGGTGAGGTCGGTTCCAGCAGGCGCCAGTGAACAATTGCTGCCCGATTTTTATTGCGAACATACTACTCTCGCCATGAACCGGGAGCGACGTAAGCAAGTAAGCATTATTGATATTGTTACAGTCACTGTGGGCAAAAATGGGAAGGAACCATGCTCTGGTTTTCGCTGCGTGATAGAATCAGAAATTAGGATATCCGCAGTAGAACGAAAGTAACTGACATATTCCAAAGGATAAGCAAGCTGAAGTGGCAAGGGGCCGGCCACATTGCTCATAGAACCGGCAACCACCGAGGAAAAAAGGTTCTCAAGTGGCGTCCCCGTACCGGTAAACGCAAAGTAGGAGTAGTGGCCTAATGCAAGCTGAAGCGATGATGATGATTTATAAAACAACCGTTATCCGTCGGTAAAAGATACCGTTCCCAAACCCCCGTCACCGGAATCTTATAAATAATCTTATCATCGGCACATCCACAATCTTGGACTTTATATCATGATATTAGTAAGGTAATAATAGCAAGACAAACTGGAAGAGTACTGACTGAATTTCTATAACAGCTAATTAAAGTCATTACTATGTAGTGTGTTTGTTCTATTGCAGGCACTAATGAAGATTCTGCAACTGGTAAAGCAAGACATAGACCGCGAACGTAAGTCTAAGCAGGGTCTGGAGAAGCTATCAGCAGCAATGAAACAAACGCCGACATTTGGAAACGACGACTCACAACAGAACGTTGCAGACAAGTTATATCATGTAAGATACTTTCTCTGTTAAATATTTTTGCAACCTGACTGATAAACATAATTTCTATTCTGCTACATCTTACTACAATCGTTGAAACCTTACCACTCAAAGAATTACTCATAAATGTGCAACATAATAAATGTGTTAAAATTTGAGTATAAAATAATGAAATATTTTATTAGTAAGTATTACCAAATTCAATTGAAAATTTTAGGCAAATATACGAATTTGCGTGTTTTCATATTTTTTCCACCATTCACATTTTTTCCTTGATAAGAGTAAACATCAATAGATACCAAAAAAAAAAACATTTAACTATTTTGTATTCGCTTCTCTATAGATAGATCCATCTTATATCATGCAGTTAGCAGTCTAACCCACCACAATAAATCATGTATTGAGTTTGATTTATTAGCTTTATTGTTACAGGTGAGATCGATGCTGACCTATTTAGAAGCAGTGAGATACAAGATAACGACGAGTCTCAACGAGTTGGACAACAGGCCGCCCGTGAAGCATCCACTTGCTACACATATACAAATAATCCGGGACAAGCAGGGTCTACAACAAAGTATACTTAAGGTAAACTACTGCTAAGAAGAATCGCAAATATTCTGCAATTATGAAGCGAATATACGAGCAGTGCTAGACCAGTGGATAAGGAACCGGCCTATTGAGTAACCTGTTTCGAATCTGACATGTACCACTAAATTCGTGTTATCGGATTTATGTATATATTTGTAATGATCACTTACTCGGCGGTGATAGAAAATATCGTGAGGGAACCCGCACCATCAATAAATTATATTTCGATAGACGTGTCAAGTGTAGGGTTAGGTAAGAATGGTCTGGTTTTTCTTCTGGGTTGTGGAGGTCTTACGGTACTCGCTCCATGTCCAAAATCAGTATCTTCGCTAAATCCTTAGACTTAGGTAGCGGACCCGCCAATCTTATTACCTGTTTGGTAAGCGGGATAACGCTTAGAAAAAGAAAAAGATTGAGGCGAATATATTATAGGTCAACATAAGCGGCAAATCTTGGAGTGAATCATGATCTTTGTATCCTTAGTGATATAAAATAAACGCAGAGCCATCATTGCATGTATATGTATATATAGATATACCCATTTGCTAGACTATAGACATCCCCCCCCCCCCCCCCCATCGGTCGGTCGATATAGACCTATTAGAATCGTCAATGAAATAATAAGAATCACTTTCTAAAGTACATTCTGAAGTTAAAGTACGGCAAATTCCTGTGAATTATCTCTGTAACAATGGTATAAACACGAGTGGGAGCCCTCCTGGTTGGAGTTCTAGGAAGACGTGCTGAATTGAATATCTAGTCTAATACCCACACAGGACACTGTCAGACTTAGGGAAAACACCACATGAAATCCTATAAGATGCTGAGGTTATATATATTACCTACATATATGACTTCAAAGAACCATCAAAATTCCTTGCATTCACACGTCGTCATAAATTCGATATTCATATTCGTCGCGGCTACCACTTCATGCTGACGTCAATGTTCGGTCCTCTACTAGTCTCTGTTTGTGACCTTAAAAAACGTGTTGGGGACTGAAACACTGAAAGTTTTTAAAATTGTCCAGTAAAAAAGTACATACATACATATCATCACGCCTGTCTCTCATGGATCACCAAAACACATCACTAATTTGATCTATGTGCGTCTAGGGTGGCCTCTCCCGAAATCTCCATTCACTCTTGCCTAATACACTTCTTTTGTCATTCATTCTTTCTGAATGACCGAACCATTTCAGAAAAGAAAAGTTAGGTACCGATGAAAATTTTATTTTACTTTAGATCTCTTTGGCAAGTTGGTACCTACATTAAATTCATATATCATTTGTTTTTACGAAGTATAAATTGCGTAACGGGCGTTGAAATGAATTTGATAAAACATAATTTTGGCTTCATGATCTATTTCGACTATCTTTTAATTAACTACAATGTTATGATAGACTGCGACTGTCATTTCATGATGAAATCCTACTCCTTGCTACCGTTAATAACTGGTTTAATGAGTTCGTGGTACGTGGTCGGAGCAAGCTCACTGATGATTTGCGTAAAGGATAACCTTCTACTGTGACCACCGAAGAAAACTTGAGTACTATGTGGCTAATAATAGACGTCGGTAAAAGAGCGAGTCAATAGATTTGGCAACGTTTAAGAATTAGTATGAGCCAAGTTACACGAATATTTAAGCGTTAGAAAGATTTGTACTACTCGTAGTTTAATACCTCACAATTTGACGGAAGATCTAAAATGTCGTTGTGCTGCGGATGTGTCATATACATTGTCACAAATGATGAAGTTGGGTAGAAGTCAAGAGAAACGTTAGTCATTGTATACCAGTTGTCTTGGAAAATATTCTCCAGCTCATTCCGCCAGGCGAATAATCGAATGTTAGTGTGAAATTAGTGAGTCATTCTACTCGTATATACAGTTTGCAATTGGGCAACTTGCAACTTTTAATACCTAAAATAAAAGGTAAACTCAGAAGAATTCGCTTTATGCATACGAAAAAGCGTGGAAGAGACCCCTTAAAAAGTAGGCTTAATGTTTCAGTCAATGGGCCCATGAATGCGATGGTGCTTAGAAAGGAACGGACTCTATTTCGAAAAGCAATAATAATATTAACAGGTTCCTTCACTTTAATTGGCTTTCTTACCCACATGTATTACGCTCGGCACTTATTACACTACAACAGGTCGGTTTTCTCGAGAAAATTGCACTAATGCTCCAATTGTAATCAAACTATTCATCTGTCAGTAGTTTTATTAATGATACAGAAAACATTTTCAGGTCCCGCCATGGCTCCAAGCAGATTATCAAGACGAAGTAAACAAGAACCTTCAGCCTAATTATACTGCCCTAACAAAGAGCGTGAATGGAGGAGAAGAGCGCGAAAGACGGGACTCCATCATGAGCAGAGCGTCGAGCAAACTGCGAATAGAACATTTGTCCTTTAGAAGAAACACGGAGAACAAGAGTGCTCCTGTTACTCCCGTTCTAACTAACATTCCTCCTCCGCCGCTGAAGTCTCAATCTTTAGACGCCCCGGCACCTCCAGAAAGTCCTTTAGATTGGGGAGAGCGAGGCGCTGGTGATGGGCTATCGAATCAACATGACAGTGACTTCGGTAAGTAGTTATAGTAGTGGTCGCAGGAAGACTTCCTGCGACCACGGACGCTGCAAAGCGTTCGAAACGTCAGGTTCAACAAAATAAATAAAATACGCGATACTTCCGTTAAAAATTGTTTAATTCAATGTGTAACAATCGCGAAAACCTAAGACAATACTAGTTATTTATTTTTATCCATGATAACACTAACATAACCGATTTATATCTAATGCGATAGTGTACTATAATCTATAACATATTATAAACAAAGCAGTTGTAGTTGTTCTATTCGCTCAGAGTACCCACGAACAGATCCAGTTCACGATCAATCAGCTAGAGAGTGTGGAGTGCCCGCGTCAGCGGCGACTCGTATACGAGATTTGTTCTCCCACGAGGAACTACTACTAGTAGTTGCGGATCACGTCGCCACCCTACATATCTGAGACATGTAACCCTACTTTCTCTACCTGTGTTATCCTGCTTTCCTCTAACGACTATAAATATGTAGATATATCGATAATGCAAGTTCTCTCGTGTTCTTCGAAGCAGATGGATATTGGATAGAACCAACTAGATATTAAGATATCTATTACTTAAGATTCTACTTCATAAAAGGCAATGTCTGGTGGGACATGTTATACCGGTATATTACGTAGGTAACTAGTAATAGTTTTATACAGAACAATAATAAAATTAATAAACAATTTCAGATGAATTCTCATCACAAAGTGACAGCTCAACGGATTTGACCGATATCATAAAGACGGACGAGACAGATGCACCAGCGCAAACTCAGACTTTGGGAAAATGTCGAGCACTATACACGTATGAAGCAAGGCTGAACGATGAACTAACATTGACACCAGGTGAGCTGCTATTACTAAAAGAGTTCTTATTAGTAGATAATCAAATTTAATAGCCGGTTGAAAATCTCGATTTCCATAGCAGCCATAAATAATTCACATCCGGAGGTGTACTTCGCTGCTCTTACCAGCGAAGTACACTTCCGGATGTGAAGCTTTTTTCTATATTGCACTCGCGCGCGCGTGCTTTCTAACGACTTTGCCTGCACTCAAAAAAAGGGATGTTTAATTTAAAGCTATCTGTTTCACTATCAGTATGAACAATGGTGTATGTGTGGTTTACTTGAAACTAAATTAAGTCGGGGTGGATCTTTGGTACTAGAGGCACAGCAATAAGAAGCGAGAATGTTTAACGTTTTTATGCATTTTCATTTATGAAATTGCCGATTTGTACTGAAAAATTAAAACGCGCTTTTTTTGTTCTAAGATGTAATATATTTATTTAATCAAAATATTTACCCTCATTATCTATACATTGCTGCCATCTAATCGGAAGTTTATTTATGCCTTTGCGATAGAACTCTGAGCATCTAGATTCGACAAAATGTGTGAAAGCATTTTGTACTGCCTTTTGTACCAATTTTGTACCAAAAATGTGCAATTTTATACCACGTAGAAAATTGTCCATATTATGAAAAAAATGGTAGTCAGGCTAGTACGGAGGATGACGTATGGTTTCTAACTGCAGCTCCTGTAGAGTTACAACGGTTTCTCGTGCAGTGTGAGGTCTTGCGTTATCAAGGAGCAATAATTTGAAGATCGATTCACAAGTCGAGGCTGTATCGCTGCCAGTTTCGCCATCATTGTTTGAAGTTCGGCACAGTAAACATCTGCTGTTATTGCTTGACCAAACCTGAGGAAACTTTAGTGAATAACGCCATGCAGAGACCTCCAGACAGATTTTTCGCTTACGGTTTTCGTAAAGAATCCACTTTACGTCGCATGTCACAATTCGATCCAATATTGCTTCATTTCTGTACCGATTCAACAAGTTTCAACACGCTTTTTTTTCTGCAGATCAGTCAAATCATGAGGCATCCATTTTTCATATTTTTTTATCTTATTGGTTTGATGCAAATGAGTCAATATTGTAGGTAAAGTAACGTTAAACCATGCCGCTAAATCCTGGGTAGTTTGACTCGTATCGGCTTCCACCATCTCCTTCAATTCAACGCTATTCACCTGTGAGGGCGATCTTCCACGTGGTTCGTTCTTCAAGTAGTCGAAGTTTCCATTACAAAAGCGTTTAAACCAAAAACGCACGTGCGTTCATTAGCAGTCTCTTCTCCAAACGCAGCATTCGCCGCGTTAGTTCCGCGTTGGAACTCGTATTCAAAAAATACTCGGTTTTTCGAAGTATCCATCTTTCCCGTCTAAGCTGAATAAAAAAAACAATTGAAATTCGAAAATCAAATGGTTCACATTTTTTAAAAGAAAAACCTCATAGGCATCATGTGAAAAAAGTTTCACTCCAAAATCTCACACCATGAAGGTTTAATGTCAATTCAAAGTAAGTATAAAACGGCAATTTCATACTTTAACCCCTATTACTTGTACGACAAGTTTTTTTGACATTACTCAATTCGACGGAGGTATCATGTTCCAGTTTTCGACTTAATTCTAATATAGATATTTTATCAATAATGCATCTTATCAATAGTAACTGCTTGATTATTGAATAGTCACTTTATTCTCATATTTTGTAACAATTTTTACACCTGTGCATTTTTTGCGAAATTACACAGAATATTTAATTTTATTAAATATCTTATTGCGAATAAATAATCAATTTCCGTATTTTTTTATACTGTGTATAAACTGTGCATAAATATTACAATGAGTTAATACATCGATTGCTTAAATATTTTAAAAATATCACTGGCACCAATATTATTGTAGGTACTTATTATTAAATATTGGGCGACTAATCTTACCGTTTATTTTTATAGCACTGGTGAATATGATTAATAAAACAATAATTACAAAACATGCATTTGTAACTAATAAATCGTTAGCCTCACTTTTTATTTGGAATTATTTACAGACTAATTATAAGTAACGCAATCTGCATTCTAGGTATATTTTATCACCTGTAAATACTTACTATGTAATAATATTTTCAAATTAGGCTCCAATGGTGCCAATGTCGTAGTGTACATATTCTGATGTTATTCACATCACAATATATATATTCCTCTGGTAAATCCTTAAGTTGATATGAGATATTAGTTTCCAAACTTTAAAAACCGCTTATTCTACATCTTTATTAAGTATTATTAGTATTGTTCTTATAGATAATTTCTTTTATTACTTGCTTACATTTGTTACAAATAAGTAGGTTAAAAGAAGAAATTTTTACATATAATTACTACTCTTTATAGTCACAGGTAAACATCACATATAAAACGTGCACTTGGGCAATATTGTTGGTGTGACATATTTTAAGTATATTCACCTCCTTTCAGATGTAAGTGAAGATGTTGCCCCGTAGTAGGCGTACTAGTATTCGTGCTATATTATACTGTTTTAAATTTCAGGCGACATTATAAACATCCATGAAAAGCAAGACGATGGTTGGTGGACCGGGGATCTCAACGGGTGCTACGGCATTTTCCCGTCTTCGTATGTTGAAGAAATCACAACTTGTATATAAGTGTAAACACAGAGAATCATATGTTAGCCAGATATACAGTTTAATAATTTTGTATTTCTTTTGATCTTACTGAAATTTATACTGCGTGCGATATGAGAACTCAAATATTTGATCGTTTATTTTACGAACTTAATTGGATACATTCATAAAAAGCATGCAAGTCAAATCTCACACCCTGCATTTCTTGTAGCTACTCATAATTCGTTTATGAAAGGTAAATTTGTAAATAAGTTTGATGTTTTCTCTGGTAGTAAATAATATTCACTGTCCTATTCGTTTGACTTATCTGAAAAGACAAGTTGTAAAAACTATACACTTAATATTAAAATACTAAACAAACTTTATTTACGAAAATTGAAAGCCAAGATCCATCGTAGCGAGAAAAGCGGGAAAACGGCATCGATCGAAATTTTTGTACGCAACCTGTTATACTTTTTGTGTGTACATCGCTGCCGCTTTTCTCTTATCCCGCTTGAAGGTGGGTTATGGCATTAAATTTAAGTAAATCATAGAAATATATAGCCAAAAAATATCAATGTAATAATGATAACGGCGATAGTGAATTTATATTGCGAATGTGAAGTTTTCAATTCCAATGTGAATCTTTGGTTATTTAACTTTAATCAAAGGTGCATACTTATAATACTTCATAAATACAATTTTAATTAGTTTTTATTGCTTGTTATATTAAACTATAATTTTTAAAAGTATGTATACTTCCAAACTAATGGCGTTTATTTAATACATAATAGTTACTTGATTGAAATTTCAATTGAAAAGTCAATCATGAATACCTACTGCTTAGCAGCAGCAGCTTGCTGACTGAAAAGTATATTATATAATAATTTATAGGTCAGGTAGGCAGGTTATCTTGCATCACCCAAAAATTGGGACAAGGTCTTGTCTGTTTTTTATGTATGCTATTTTGTTCGTAAATGTTCACAAACAATGTTTTATGTGAGAAATGCACACTAAAACTAATAATTAGTAATTAAATGAATATGATAGAACAAAAAGAAATGTGATTATAATCTTCTATATCAATTTAAACTTGTATGTTTCCGTTGAACAAGAACTTAAAATTTACCTAACATAATAATTACTCAGAGGTAATTGAGAATATAGGTACATACCTAGGTATTCGTATATATCCATCTGTCTCTACTTCATAAGTGCCAAAAAATTTGAAAAAGTAAATATCGTCTTCCTATGAATTATAATATCCGAGACAGGGTAAGTCCATACATTAACTATATTCTTATGTTTTCGTACAGTATTGAGTTATTCTATAAAAATAATTTTCAAGACAATCAAAACCTGGTGTATAATGACTATTATTTCAGAAAATGCTCAAATGTAATAGGAATTACCTAACTCGGCTAACACGGCAGGTCTGACTGATACTTTCGCCGCATTCTCATGAAATAAAAATATGGTCGAAGAAATCCAGATATGCAATAGGTGTAAGATCATAAAATTTATGGGTTATAATTTATATTTTTCAAGAAGAAATTTTATACATACATTTGCTAACGCTTGTGGGATAGAATTGTATAATAAATAAGTAATTAAAATATTCCAAATGCGGCATTATGGAGCGTAGGATCAAGATTTTTTCTATAATAATTGTGGGATAGGTTTTCTTTTAATTTTGCAATTATTATTTTTAGGAGAAACAATGGTAATATACGGTATTTAAAAATTAAAGTTAAAACGAAACGTGAAGAATACGGTAAAGTAGATTTTTTATTTTTTCGTCATTAATGCAAACTAAATCTATTACTTCTCATTTTTAGAAAGTCAAAGCATTTGTAATGCCAGGTTTATCAGTTATTTTTCTTTTAACTTGCCTTAACTCTTTGAGACCGGCATAGAATAATCACGGCAGAACTGCAAATCAAAGTAAAATGGTCGATATGAGGTAACTTTAAATGACTCCTTGGAACTTTCTGGGTGTTAAATCAGCAGCTGTTTTAATCCAGTTTAGTTTGGCATTGACTGCCCCAATTCTAAAGCTAAAATTGAGTCTCAGTCTTGTTTTAATGGGACATAATGGCCCATTGGTCACCAGAAACATGGGGCGTATACCAAGGGCCGTAAGTACATTCCCAACTACCAAAGCGACTTAAAAATACACAATCGAATACAACTAGGATGGCAATTATTGACAATAATCATTATTATTATACGTAATTGCCATCCTAGTTGTAACATAATACATTTCAATAGGTAGTAAGATACCCTACTGAAATTGATAAAAAAATATTCTGTTGCACTTTATTATTATAATATATTTATTCTTAAGGCACACAAAAACAAATATTGTAGTTCATTTCTCTCAAACTTATTATTCTAGGTTCATTTGGAAACAGATTCTTATGCACGCATTGATTGTTTTATGTCCATCAGAAATAAAAGAATAAATAAATAATCTTTTAATTAAATAAAGATACTACTAAATACCTACTTTAATAGGTGTTCGAGTATATTGAGCGGAAAAATAACCTACATATTGGGAATATGTTTGTATAGCATATTTTTTGTTAATGGCAAAATTTGTATATTATTATATTGTGGTGCTTCCGAAAAACTGTGATTGGAATATTAATATATGTAATAATTATTAATTTAAATGGACTTGCTCTACTGCTGTTCACTATTAGTGGTTGGAGGTGTGTTATTTTTGGAGATGTGTAGTTAATTTTGAGTGGGAAATCATTAAAAGCCATCAACTACGATAATGTATTTACAAAACAGTAACAAATTACTGAAATTTATTCTGTAGATAGCATCAGCATCGTACAACTTGTTGGTTGTATTATACTAGGTAGGTATGCTCAAATTATCGTTGTACGTGGCACATCACGACTAAATATAGAATTGTTCATACAAAAGTGCTGTTATGCACGTTTCGCTACATATACAGCGATGCACACAGTACCTATATATATAAACACGTAGAGGGCACGGCCATAACAAATTAAAAAAATAAGATAAGATAAAACGTGCATCAATATGAACTAAAATAGTACTAAAATTATATGATGGGGTTGTTTAAACAAAAATGTATCGGTAGCCCAGATCAATGTAGGTACTGCTACAAGTCAGGTGTCGCCCACCGCATCACGTCTTCTTGAACGAGATTGATTATAGGTACTAGTAGCTACAGTTTGGCAGTATGCTACCTATACCAGTGGCAGCCGCTATTTTGAAGACGTAACCTGTGAGATTTACGCGAACGCGCCGTGTGAAGCGAGTTGTCTCAAGGAGATATCTTATTCGTATAGAACGATCTTGTATATTTTAATGTTTAACTATGTGTTCTGTATTTTACTTGTACAGCTTGCCCCTTTTGCTCAAAATTTAAAAATCATTAATATTGTGGACAATTTATTTTCCACATTAGGAAAACAAATGTAGAATCGAATTGTATCCAAACGGGTATTACAACCACTCTAGTGCAAACCAAGTGTATGTCTGGCAGATATGACATGTCTACTGGGCCCTAAGAATACTGATACGAAAATTCACACGGTGCCACCTTCGCCGCTAACGCAGCACGTTCCTAGAGGCTCTGTCACAAGCCAAATGAAGTAGCATGTTTGCTACATCGGCACCTATGTGCAAACTGTTACTTTTGGGTCTCTGAATTCCATGAAATAAATACGGGACAAATATTAATTCTTTATATGTAAATTAGTACTTATAGCAAAATAACATCCAAAATGGGCATATAAAAAGATTACTATTATTATAATTGAACATTAAGGAAGAGAACAAAATTTATTAGGAAATAAGAACATTTTCAATTTATAAATGTAGCAATTAAAACCTTTAAAGCTACCTCTCTCGAAACCTGTCAAGCAGTGATTGCTGATTATTTTCAACTCATGTTGTTTACCACAGTACCTACGCAACAAAGAATTTGTCGCATTAATAATAAACATATTGAATCACTTTTGTACAATTAAAAGCGACTTTGGTGAAAGTTAATGAACTATTAATTAATTAATTAATTAACTCCATGTCATCACTGTATGTACTCATTTATTATATGAACCAATCATTATCAATTCGTTTGTAATCTAACTAGCACTACCTAATTATATTGAAAGGATATTATACGCAAGTTTCTCACTGGTTAAGTAATTATTTAATTTAGTTGTGCTTGTTGAAAGAATGTTTGTATTATAATTATGTCGAAATATAAACTTAGATTTTACGTGTACAAGATTATGAATGAGTGTTCATACAAATATCATATGAAGATTACAAATGTAAATTATTATTATTACCGATGCGTAACAATAAACCAAAGTGTTGATTAAAGTATATCAAATAAAATAATTATGAATTAAGAGTAGTGTCGTCTTATTTCAATAAAAGGCGTTTAACTAACTGCTGCATGTGGGTAAAAACCCGATAAATATCAACAGGCAACCCATAACATACTCAGTGTTGCTCGAGTTCTAACATTCAGTTCGTTTTGAAGCCCAAATATATGTATAATATATATACATACTTATATATATATATATATATATATATACTTATATACGAGGGTCATTTGAAAAGTTCTTAGCCTAACATGGTTAAAGTCATTGGTTTTATATATAACTACCCTCATTTTGTAGTTACATTATTTAGCAACAAGTATGCACAGTTTAGTTTATTCACAGTAACTCATTGTTCGTTTACACGTGATACCGTAAGTCAAGTCAGAGCTATTTTTGAAAATGGATAAAATTGAACATCGTGCAGTGATAAAATACCTGAATTTGAAAGGTTTAACTCCAAAAGTTATACATGAAGACATGTCTGCTACTTTGGGTGAGTCCGCTTCTTCGTATGCGACTGTTAAAAACTGGGTGGCAGAGTTTAAACGTGGTCGTGAGACCATTCAAGATGAGCCCCGTAGTGGCCGGCCTTCGACTGCTTCCACTGATCAAAACAAAGAAAAAATCTGTGATCTAATTTTATCTGATCGAAGATTGACTGTCGAGGAGATAGCTAAGACTAGGCATCTCATCTGAGCGAACACATCATATAATTACTACTGAACTTGGATTCTCTAAGGTGTCTGCGCGGTGGGTACCGCGACTGCTTTCAGTGGAACAAAAACGCAACCGACTCACAACTTCTCGCGACTGTTTAGAGTTATATGAAGCTGACCCAATAGAATTTGTTGAAAGATTTATAACCATGGATGAAACCTGGGTTCACCACAATACACCCGGGACAAAAGAACAGTCGAAACAATGGAAAAGAGCAGAAACGCCCACCCCAAAGAAGGCAAAGGTGGTTTTATCGGCGGGCAAAGTCATGGCATCCGTTTTTAGGGTTCCGTACCCAAAGGGTAAAACGGAACCCTATTACGGAGGCTCCGCTGTCCGTCCGTCCGTCCGTCCGTCTGTCACCAGGCTGTATCTCATGAACCGTGATAGTTAGAGAGTTGAAATTTTCACAGATGATGTATTTCTGTTGCCGCTATAACAACAAATACTAAAAAATAGAATAAAGTAATTATTTAAGGGGGCTCCCATACAACAAACGTGATTTTTTTGCCGTTTTTGTAGATAATGGTACGGAACCCTTCGTGCGCGAGTCCGACTCGCACTTGGCCGATTTTTTTGGGATGCAAAGGGTATAATTCTCGTGAATTATTTAAAAAAGGGTGAAACAATAAACTCCGATTACTATTGCAACCTGTTGCGTCGTTTGAGAGAAGAAATCAAAGAAAAACGTCCAGGTTTATTGAGAAGAAAAGTCTTGTTTCATCAGGACAATGCGCGCGTTCACACCTCTGTGCAACTGTGGCAGAAATCCATCAATGTCGCTTCGAATTGTTACCTCATCCTACTTTTATCTGTCCGACTTTTATCTGTTCCCAAAGCTGAAAAAATTTTTAGGTGGTAAACATTTTTTTACAAATGAAGAGGTCATAGCCGCCGTGGACGCTTATTTTGAGGAGTTAGACGAAGATTTTTTTAAAACGGGCTACGTAGCCTTACCGGGTCGATGGAAAAAGTGTTTTGAGCTCAGAGGAGAGTATGTTGAAAAATAAACTCAAAATCGTGTCGTTTCATTAAGTATGTTAGGCTAAGAACTTTTCAAATGACCCTCGTACCTATATATATATAGGTGCTTTGCAGCTTCATTGGTGCCATAAAAGCCAATACCCACAGGTGTGGAAAACGTGGGACAAAGGCAGCGATCCGGGCTTTCATGGGCACTTTTTGAAACATTCATGTTAGTATGCAACGTGTCACACAAAAAGTGATTGTAATACGTAGGACTGCGCCTGGCGCTTTTATTAAAAAATACAAAATACAAATGTAAAAAATACAAGGTGCTCTTTCAATACTTGATGATTGCTGAGCATTAAAAAATTACGGAGCTTTTCGATATCCACAAAGAAACACAATGCCTCGCTTGTTTGTACGTAGACGACCATGCAAAAATCTTCAACCTCTAACAATAGCGATACTAAGTTAAACGCCGCAATCCTATGTATACG
Organism: Pyralis farinalis; assembly: GCA_947507595.1. Taxonomy (NCBI): domain Eukaryota; kingdom Metazoa; phylum Arthropoda; class Insecta; order Lepidoptera; family Pyralidae; genus Pyralis; species Pyralis farinalis. The sequence continues at coordinate 32,117,759 of OX382265.1, forward strand.
TCGTATTTCTATACAATCCACAAAACACACTGTATATCACCCCTGCAGCGCTTTATTCCTAACGTCGCATATTATTCTCGGGTGACACTATCTTTACTATCACGAACTAAAGCAAAAAACCAAAGACAACACGTAACCCTGCTTAACACCGATGTTGATGTCAAACCAGGGGGACAAATAGCCACCTACCCGCACACATGCTGTATAATCCTCATAAGCGGTGTGTACAAGACCTACAAAACAGCAGAAAACCTTCTGGTTTATCGCCAGATGGGCTAGTCTCTTATACCTTGACGGTTAGATAGAGAGTTGAATTTTTATCACTGATAGTACTCATTATTAACAATAAAATACCAAAATCTTAACCGACGGAAATTAATAGTTTTCGAGTAAAAAATTGTTGAAATTTACGAAAATATTAGTGAAATTATGACATGGGGTGGGCTTTACTAACGGGGCGCACGATTTCGGGGTTGGTCAGGGTTGCATTATGTAGGGGTTAGTCTGCCCTTTCAAACGACACTACTTGGAGCTCCAGGAAATATCTACTTTTTTTAAATTATTATTTTAATGCACGTGAAATGGAACGAATTTTCTTCAATAAAAATATAGTTTGTTGTAAAATTGTAATTTGTTTGTATTGTACATTTGGGCATTTATCGTTTGTCAAAACTTTCAAACAAATAAAAAAATTGTAATAAGTATAGCAACAGAAATCTCAGTTGGTTAGGTTAGGTTAGAGTATGACAAATAACGCACGAGCCGAGCGAGTGAAGCGAGCGTGCCGCGGTAGCGGCCGGCGAAGTGCCAGAAGCGAACCCCGCCCTCGACCCCCTCCGTCACCGTCAAGGTATAAGAGTCCTTCCGCCAGATGTTTCTTCACAAAATTGCGGAGTGAGAGAACTAGGACCGTACATACTCTTCCATTCCGGAATCCCACTTGTGCCTCCCACAGCATTCCGTCGGATTTTATCCTCATTCTCCTCTCAATTATTTTTCCATACACTTTTGCCGCTAAACTGATCAAACTTACAGATTTACCTAATCATTTCTCATAATCCCCTAATATGCACAGGGATAAAAAGCATAAATTGCACAGGGACCATAAAGCGCCACGGACGTGGCAAGTGCCACCAAAAACCATTTCAGCTGCAACTAATCTATTCCTGGCAGGAAAGTCTGAAAATGGACAGTTAGCAGGAATTTCCCGATTCAGTAAATTGACAGCCCCAAATGTCAAACCAACAAAGAATGTACCCATATAAAATTGACTATTTTAGTTTTGGGTAAGTGAATTATTGCTTCATTCAAATAATTGTTCATTCTCGATTTGTTCAATTACACATAAGCTATTTAATATAAGTATTTCCTAGTCCGAGAAAGTACGTGAATCCTATGTTAATTGATGTTTGAGATTGACTACAAAAAATAACGATGTTAAAAACCGTTATAATATCACCAGCTTTAGCCTTTTCTTATCCATTACTGATGTTCACGAACATACCGAGCCAGAGTATGTAACCTGCCTAGCCTTTTTTACTCCTCGTAAAACAGTTTGGAAATTAGGCTGGAAAGTTTCGTCAGCTTCTCTTACTCATTCATATTATTATACTTTCATGCTCACTTTCACTAAAGCTTTAATTCCGTTTTTGCATCGATGGTTAATTTCTTTCTTCTTTTTCTCATATTATCATTTAGGTGCATAGATGCGACATAATTCTACCAAGCTTTTCTGTTTTTTTTTTTTTTTGTAGAATTCAACCTTCGGGTTCCATCTGGCCTCACCTTTCAAAGTTTTATGCCTCTTTGAACATTCATATGCTTCATTTCGCAGCAGTCATCCAAATCTAAGCCGGAAAAACTCTACTTACGTATTTCACTCACTAGACATGCATATACCTACTCCTTACGCTTTTATTTTCCAATTATTTACTCTTTATCCTTTCAAGTTTTCTGAAATTGGGACGCACTCGCCAGTTCCTCTATGTCTTGCAAAGGCAAACAAACCGACTTATCACAGATAGTAGTGAGTTTTAAGAGATCCCTAAATAGGCTCTTGTTTCCTTAATATTATTTCAGAGTCGATCATATATCAAAATAAAATCAATCGCACTTTTAGTAGATCATTCCGTTTCCACGTATACGTAATACTATCGTTATGATGGAATAAACTGTTTTAATACGGTTTCTTTCCTATACATACGTCTAAAATTGTCTTACCTGCTTCATTCACTCCCTTATCTCCACATGGACCAAGCACAGCATCATAGCTGTCTTGGTTGGTCACAAACTATTAAAATCTCCACACATAATCGGGCCTTTCATTCACTTAAGCTGAATCCAGAATATCCCTCACAGGCTCACACAATTTCTCCTTGCTCTAGCTCTTCGCTGTAACCAGAACTCGCGTGATCCCCAGTTTTATCCAAACCTAGGAAAGCCTTGGGTATACCGATCCATATTCTTTCACTCTAGAACCTAAGCGAGATGAGAACATGATACCGACACCCGCACTGGCATAATCATCCTGGTCCACCCATGAACACAGGGCTATCCTGCCACCAGAACGTCGGTATTACTCAGTTTAGTCTTTGTTACACATAAGCAAACGTCTATTATTCATTAGATCTATCAGTCCATTTATCTTACCTATCAAATCACCTCTACATTCCATGTATAGGCATACGGCACTCGACCATAAGACATGCAATGCTCTCCTCGTTTCGCCTGGTATGGCGCTTTATGGCTGGTAACAGCCCCCACCGCCGCATACATATAAATTTGCATGGACGGGGTCGGATCCGTACGCGTCGTCTCTGATGAATACACTAACCCGCACTTCAGTGCGCTTTCGGACCTAAATGGTGATCTGCAACGGATTACAAATCTTATATTGGCGGGGTCGGAACAAATGCACTTCTGGCACAAGACCGACATGTCAGACCAGACATCTATATATATAAAAATGAATGTGTCTGTATGTCCTCTATGGACTCAAAAACGGCTGGGCAGATTTTGATGAAATTTTCAGTGAATCTTCAGGTTAACCCAGCAGGTGATCCTGTGAAGTTTGGTAGCGATCATATAGCCCGTGCGAAGCCGGGGCGGATAGCTAGTGTCTTATGTTTTTTTAAATGAAATCTTAATGTATTTTGTAAATTTTTCATAACCTTATTTTTTCTTTATTTAACTTACCTATTTTTGGTTCTCTATCCCCGTAACAAGAGAAATATAGTTGTATGCCGCACGTTATCGCCTCTGATGCCAAAGTAGGAGCTCCTCAGGAAATTCCTGATAACATCACTCGCAGCAACTCTACAACCCTTCACAGGTTTCAAGGTGTTTTGTTATTCAAATTAGGCTGCGGTTTTCCCCAGTCTGAGTGCTTCTAATAAATGTTTTCACAGGGTCAGAGTATTTACAGAGTCAGCAACGTACAGTGACACTCCTGGTGGTGCAACAGTCCGTAGGTTACGGCAACTGCTTACCATCGGGCAGGCCGTATCTTGTTTACACCTTAGCGGTATAAAAAATAAAGCCCCTACCTAGTATCCAGGTGCCACTCAAAGGTGATAGCAATACGCCAAGTGCGGTGAGACTTGAGACTTGTAAACATAGCAAGTCTTCCCACCGAATAAAGTAAGTATTGTACCTATAATCTGAGATGTATAATCTGCATGGTGGATAAACATTATTGAAAAAATAAACACGCATATCCTAAATGCTCTTTATGATTGTGCCTAAAGGAAGAGAAACAAAATATATATATTTTTTTAATATGTAACAATTATTTTCATTTTACACATAAAAAAAATATATTCATTTTGCATATAAAAAGACAATTTAGGATGTATATCTATCTATAACTTCACGCCAAATCCGTTGCGGGGTAGGCACAGAGAACCGAGCGCCACGTGACTCGATCCTTACATACCTCACTCGCTTCTTTAACATTCATTGCTCTTCTCATGCACGCACGCCGGTTTCTAGGGCTCCTGACATCACCTTCTGATAGAACATGACCAATTTGGTCATGGTAGGTAAGTCTTGGCCTTCCCCGGCTCCTACATCCTTGCACTTTTGAATTGTATATCTGCTTCGTCATTCTTTCATCTTGCATTCTTTCTACATGCCCGAACCATCGGAGCATGCCTCTTCTTATTTTAACGCCGACGCTCTCTTTCAGACCAACTCTATTTCTAACATAATCATTGCGAATACGGTCTACAAGCCTTACGCCACAAATTTTGTGCAGCGCTCGCATTTCAACCGCGTTTATTCTACTTTCATGCTCTTTCTGCCATACCCAGCTCTCGCTTCCATAAGTTAGCGTTGGGACCAACACTGCATTGTGTATAGCGAGTTGTGCCCTCTGGCTCAGGATTTTACTGCCAAGAAGTTTTCCCAACGCTCCATTCACACTATTCCCAGCACTCACTCGTCTTTCCACATCTACGGTGTACCTTCCATCCCTGCTGAAAGCGCATCCAAGATATACAAACTCATCCACTTGTTCCAACGCTTCATCATCAATCGTAATCCTTACATTAGTTCTGGATTCTTCTCTTTCAAATACCATTATCTTTGTTTTCTTCGCATTCAGTAGTAAGCCTTTCTCCATACATTCGTCTTTCATTGTTGTGACCAGTGTTTGCAGTTTAGATGGTGTCTCTGCTAATAGCACGTCATCGTCTGCATACAGCAGACAGTTCACCACTTGGTCACCCATGCGCAATCCCACATTCGTTGACCTTATTCTCTGCAGACAACTATCGAGATACAGGATAAACAGCCTAGCAGATAGCATGCAACCCTGTTTGACACCAATTTGGACATCAAACCAGGGTGACATGCCACCGTCTATCCGCACACATGATGAGCAATCCTTGTAAGTGGACTGCACAGCACGGAGCAGTGAACCGTCAATCCCACCATATCTCGGCAATATGTCCCACAGTTCCTTTCGCACAACCCTATCAAAGGCTTTCTCAAGATATATATATATATATTTAAATATTGCTATACACTCCCTATTGTTTTAAAAAAGAATATTTGCACAAACGAATGTCGACGTTTTTAAAAAAACAAAATGTGATGACAACAAATTATTTATTAAAATAACTTTCTTATATATAGTTAGATATAGAATTGGCAAGAAAGATCATCATAGCCCAAAATATCTAGTACTAAACCAATGCGACACTTTTTTTTGTTCAGCTGATGTCGTGAACTTGAGAGACGAGACCAATGATACCGATACCAATTTCATCGCAACCGAACCCATATTTCACATATCGAGTAGTAACTGTACAATGTGGCATAAAATTGACTTTTGCGTTACTACTCTACAATCTGAAAATTACTGAAAGTAATGGTATAATTTCTGTACACAGCACGAAATCATTTTCTATAATGCAATGTGGCATAAAAATGTATTTTTCAGTTCTTATTAATAATATTATTATAAATTAGTATGATTACGAGTAAAATTTTGAGTTATTCATGCAGTCAAAATACCACTGGGATCATAACTATTAAAAAATATTTGTTTTTATAATTAATGTGTACCATTGCAGTTTTTTTAATGTTAACATTTTTTACTTATAAAAGATTTTCTCAGCCAGAGTGCGTGCACATATAAAATCTAAAGAAATTTATTTTTCTAAATTTTTCTAAGATAAAATACGTAGATCTGAATTTTGTAAGTCAGCAGCTAACACTTTCAAAATGATTACTACTCGTAGTCTTCACTGTACATATTGAAGTTCCTTTCAACGGTATCAGTGGCCGTTCATCATTAGGAATAGTTGATTCGATAAATGATATAAGAAGCTAAATCAATAAACAAAACTTTGTACTAAAAATATCGGAAACGTGACCAGAACTGGTACCCTGTTAGTATTTCGATCTTATCGTTAATCCACAACAGTATAAAAAAATAGAATTCTAAACTAAAGGATACTTTCTATTCTATTCCCGCCTGATGGTAAGCTGTAGCCATCCTATCCTATAGACGCTTAGAGCACTAAATGTTATGAATAGTGTCGAGTTCAAAAATACAATCTAAATCGCCGATATATACTCATTCTGATCACATTTCCCTAATTCGAATGATTATTAATCTAAAACATCTATATTTATGTAAAAAGTTTTTTAAATATCAAGTTCCCAAGGAACATTGAGCCGGAGATGCAATTATTGGATATTAGTTACAGCTACTTTATAAGTATAATCATAATCAGAAATATGTACATTTATTATCTCATTCCTTTAATTATAAGTGACCATTTTTATTTATAAATAAACATATAATAACTTCTTTAAGTATAAAGGTTGCGTTAACGAATCTAAACCCGTTGAACCGCCAATGCAAAAAAAAACACAGCTCTTGAATGAAAATTAAGATAAAATTAGCCTCAAAGGAAATTAATTTATCTCAATACATATTACGACAGATGGAAAATGTGAGGGAGATACTGAAGAGGAGTGAAAGCAGGAAACTGTATCAATCATTGCTTGCCCACGGTCCCCTAGTCTAGTCCCCCCGGGGGGACCATGGGCAAGTCTTTCTCACAGAAAATAGATTAAATGATGATTTAATATCAGTCTTTCTCACAGAAAATAGATTAAATGATGATTTAATATCCACGCCTTGCCCTCTATCAGTTCTTTTTGCCATTGATCGAAATGTGTGGGATGCGGTAGCACAGGCAATAAAAAAAATATTTAATTACAATTGTTATGCACGGATTCCACAGGCAAATATTTTTGTTCGTGGTCGCCCAAGAAGGACCAGACTGGGGAATCACGGGCAAATCACTGTATCAACGATGCGTTATACTCTGTTTTGTCAAGCAAACACATGTCGAGTAAAACTCGCCTTGCTTGTGTATGTATGATGATAATGAGAAGTAGAATACTTAATAGAGCACGCAATAGCACGATACAAGAACAATGTGGAATGAAAGATGATGTAGTGACAAAAATTTAAAAGGGTTTAATTTAAATTGACGTTAAGATGGTTTAGACATTTAGAAAGAATGGGATGACAAAAGAGTTACGAAAAAGTCTATCGAGTAAGAGTCAGCGATGTTGGCAGGAGTCACCCTAGACGCACACATGTAGATCAAATAGATGATGTGCTGAAAAAGGGCCAAATCAAAAGCTCCCTACCCGAAACCGAAGAGCATACATGAACCTGATAAGTGTGGAAGAGACGAGAGAGGTATGTATAGATCGGTGCATCTAGCGTTCCATAGACTCTGCCTACCCCAATGGGAGACAGGCGTGATGATACATATATGTATATTAGTTCATCATTTAGACATTTCACATTGATTTTATAACACGAATAAACAAAATACAGCCTTCTTCAGCAAATTATTCTGTAATTAAATTTGACTTTTTCGTTGATTTTGTCACAAAATATTTTTTTTAAGTAGTTTTTAACACTTATCTTTGTATCTCTAAAAAAATACACATTATGAAATAAAAACAAGTCACTTAAAATTGACTTTTAATCTTTAGATGTTACGCTATATTTTCTGGTTATACCTGAAAATAGAATCTTCGATGGGCCTACATTTATATATACTTAATCTGGCCATAAATACTGTTACAATTAAAAATAAACAAAATATTACATTTGAATATGGAATCTGTCATTTTTATATGATTGTTCATCGAGTTTTCTCATTTTGGCGCCAATACATTGTACAATATTTTGCGATATTAAAATGGAGTGGGATGATAAAGAGAACCGAATCGCTGTGATTGCATTACACAAAGTAGTTATGGAGCCAAATACATTTTTTAAAATTCTCCATACGCTTGGTATTATTAAAATGTTTGTGTACCGGGCTATTAATACGTACAATGAGACCTCCTCTGTTTGTGACAGAAAAAGATCTGCCCGTCTACGTAGTGTTCGTACGAAAAAGGTGGTCAAAGCAGTAAGGGAAAGAATTGGAGGAAATCCTGTCCGAAAGCAAAAGATTTTATCTCTGGAGATGAAGATAGCACCTAGAACCATGTCGCGTTTAAAAGATGACTTAAGACTTGCAGCCTATAAGAGACGTACTGATCATTTCTTAACTGATAATTTAAAAAAGAATAGGGTGGAAAAATCGAATTAACTACTGAAGCGGTACGCAAAGGGAGGTCACAGAAAAATTTTGTTAACGGATGAGAAAATTTTTACAATTGAGCAACATTTTAACAAACAAAATGATTGTAGTTATGCTCAAAGCTCCAAGGAAGCTTCCCAATTAGTCGACAGAGTGCAACGTGGGCACTATCCGACTTCAGTGATGATTTGGTGGGGTATTAGCTATGAAGGAGTGACTGAGCCATACTTTTGTGAAAAAGGTATCAAAACATCGGCACAAGTGTATCAAGGTACCATTCTTGAGAAGGTAGTGAAGCCCCTTAACAACACCATGTTCAATAACCAAGAATGGTCCTTACAGCAAGACTCGGCACCGGGTCAAAAAGCTCGGTCTACGCAGTCTTGGTTGGAAACGAACGTTTCGGACTTCATCAGAGCTGAAGACTGGCCGTCGTCTAGTCCCGATCTTAATCCGCTGGATTATGATTTATGGTCAGTGTTAGAGAGTACGGCTTGCTCTAAACGCCATGATACTTTGGAGTCCCTAAAACGATCCGTACGATTGGCAGTGAAGAATTTTCCCATGGAAAGAGTGCGTGCTTCTATTGATAATTGGCCTCGACGTTTAAAGGACTGTATGGCAGCCAATGAAGACCACTTCGAATAAGCTTTTTATATTCTAAATTGTTTTATATTTATGTATTAAACTAACACACTGTAAAAGTAATAAATGTTATTTGCAATAGATTTTTTTTTCTTTGTTTCAGTATTTATGGCAAGACTAGGTATATAAAAATACGATACGTTTCTGTCGTGGCCGGATCCCAGAATGGTTCATCAGGTATCACTATGCAAATAACATTTTTATTCCATGCCGTAACATTTCTTATGATCAGAAGCTGCAGGACGAAAACTACAAATTTATTAGCATCTAATGCCTGATCTATATATACCTACCATGGACATATGAAGACGGAATCAGTTTTTGAAGATTGTTATACCACTAAGGTGGAGCTGACGGTAAGCAGTGGGCATCACATTAAACTACCTAACTACTCTTAATACAACCCATTGTAACTACATTCTTTAAGTATGGAGCTCGTAAGCGTAAGGAGAGATTTGGCTTCTACCCGACTGTACAATGAGTTGTGTACAGACTGGAATCGTCAAAAATTGTTACACCTCATCTCTGAACCGAATTGCAAAGCCCGAGCTGGTATCCAAGTGCTCGCATCTAAAGGTGGACTAAAGCACTTGGCAGTAATTACAGCATGTGCAGGCTGACTTGAGACTAATATAGCAAAGTGTTTGCCTGAGCTGACGTACTGTTTGGTCCTGTTGAGCGTACAAAGTCACTTACACACCAGATTCAATTTCTCCTTTAGGTGACACAGGAATTGAGCATAGTTAATTTGGAGGACGACGACAGCGACAGACCTGTAATTGGCTGGTCTGATCTATCACAATTTTTCGGGTGCATATATGCAGTCTTCCACGAGCACTGGCCTTCGGGAAGTCCAAAAGGCATACGAGTACAGGACACGGCTCGGAAGCACAATGTGTCGGTATCTCTGATACCTGTAAAGATAGGTGTAGGAGGATCAAGGATTCAATGATTCCTGGATTCGAAAATAACGTTTTAGTTGAGTTTTTCGTTATTTTTATTTCAGCCATATACCCAACTTAAAAGGTTGACTTTACTTTATTATCGAACTCGTGGTAGCTTCGCCGCTACTCCATCGGTCTGCGCTGAAAGTTATACAACTTGAACTATGTTCTATTAATTTGTCTTAATTTCAAACTCGGTAGTTTACAAAAATAATAGGCAATTGTCAGTTTATAACTTATTTTAAAATTACAAAATGTAGTTATATTTCAGACCGTCACAATTAGCCCTCTCAAATATATATCATATACAGTTTTCAAAACTTTAAATTTACTAATTTGTTCCCAAAATGTGACCTCATATTCAAAATTCTTCTTCATGTTATGCCTTCGTGTCTTTGTCACGGAAATTCATAAATATACTATATTTAAACTTAGATAATCGGTTCAGTTGATTCGTAAAAAATTAGCTGTTACAGATGAACCAACAAACATAGAAGCGATCCAGAGGGTTCTGTTAATTCCTAACAAGTGATCTAAATGTTGACTCGGGATATAAATCAACAACAAATACTGCTTTTTAATGCGAATTCGTTCCAAAAACTAAACATCGCCGCCACAGGTGCACGTCTTGAACTAAAACGATTCTTTCATAACGATAGGATCGTTTCATAAAAAATTTCGACATCATATAATGGCCATTTTTATAGGATCCGACCGCGACATAAATTAATTTGAATTCAGCATATTAGTCAGTATATGATCAAATGACCGGGTATTACGCGTAGTCTAATAATTATAACTTTATTATAATCTTTTTTCGTGGACATTTTAAAAATACTTACAAAATACTTACTTCGTCCTATCATTTAACTAGCGCGCATAATATGACCAAGATTTCTAAATGATTTTAAGGTCTGGCAGTTTATTCAGTAACGAACATGCATGATGACAACTTACAGTAAAGATACTCCAGAGAATGATAAAATTTGTCAATAGATAATTAAAAAATAAATATATATTTATATATATATATATATATACATAGATCGCTAATGGAAAATTAAGACTAAAATAATATAAGTTACCGATTTTGTTGGCAGATTAACCATGTTGTTACATAGTAATACAACATTGAAATTTCAATTACAGACTACCCATTCGTTAGCCTTAACATAACAGAATTGCTGGTTTGGTGCTAATCATTTTATTCCATAAATTTATATTCAAAGGATTAAACAAATATCCGGAGTGATCATACATAACTTCACCTTTTCTTACACTATTATTGTAGGTAGTTTATAATTAAACTTCTCTGGTTTATAGGTACTGTTAATTTTCAGCTACAAACCCCGATCATTAGAATTCGATTCATAATACCTACATTAACGCAAGTCTAGCGAGCTAGCTCCTTGACTAGGCAGAATTGGTGGACTATACCTCTATAAAGATAATTGTAATATTTGTTACAATTATTAATTTCCAATAATGTCAAAACATTCAAATTATATATAAACTTTCATCGATTTCATTGACAGACGTCAATTTGTTGGGTTGTCATGTTAGTTTGTAGTAAGTTGTTATATATATTCAAACAACACATATACCATCACTAGCGCATTCCATCACTAGCGCATTGATAGCGCATAAATATCTCTTGACCTCACTTTGAAGAAACCCTGCAGTATATAAAGTCACTTGAGAAAACCGCCTATTCAAGAACTTCATTCATTTCATTAAAAATGTTCGTAGAAGAAAACTTCTCAGGAAATACACAGTACCAGCGAACTTAAAAAGCATAGAAGCAGCAATAACGTTTCAAAAATGACCCAACGAAAAAGAGGCCGGGCTAGGCGGGGCTTAGAAATGAGGCCGCGCGCCTTGACAGTCGGTGTTAGTCAGTCGGCTTGAAACAACGACGTGTCAGTCTGTCAATTTGTTTTTTTCAAGATTTTTCGTAATAATGCCTTCTTGTGTCGTCAAATGGTGTGTAAATAACACTACCAGTAATCATAAATGCTCAGGAATCACATTTCATAGGTAAGTGTAGTTCAGTTTGTATTTTATTAAATTCGATCTTTTTTATAAAATGGCCTTACTTTCGTGGCGCGTACATGTCGCCACATCGAGTGAACTCGTGTCTCGATCGTGCGAGATCGCATGCAGCCAATCATCGACAAGAAAATTTTGTTTACATTTCTATGACTCCTTTGTACCATAAACAATTATCGTAAAGTGCGGCTTATGATTTGGTGGTAAGGCATATTTTTCGCTAACTGCATTTTCGAGAAATGATGTTTTGGTTTCAAATACGAGCGCGTGATTGTTTTGGTGTCGATTATGCACTATGAATTTGTTCTAAATTATCATTCTATGCTTTTTAAGTTCGCTGCACAGTACGCGACGATTTTCATTGCAAAGTTTCAGGGTGAAAATTCCTATCAACGACGAGCAAGTTACGATTATAGAACGAGGACTGTAGGCATCATACAAATCAAACGATACTTCAATGATCGAAATCCTTTCAGTAGTATGTATCGATATCTGCGATGTATCATCATCATCTCTACAATATAGCCAAAATATCGAATTCTCTTGTTCTTAGACAACATCGTCAACTTTGCTATTTGCATTGAATGTGGTTTCCTAGACGACGAGCTAATTGCTACAATAAAAATCGTAATTTAAAATTATCTCATATAATCTTTTAACTACCGACAGACGTATGGATCTTCATAAATATGGTTGTCATGTTAGTTTGTAGTAAGTTGTTATTTAAAAATATAAAATACCTCCATATTGAGATGTTCACATCATGTCTTTGTTGTAACCTGCGAAAATATTACGCAGACACATTTTCTGCAAAGACGTATTTGCGACTGCGATTAATGCACGCATGAAACAGAGACGGTCTTGTTCTTATGATGCGTATATCGGTTTATTACTGTCTCCATTATTATTGTGTTTCAACAAAATTCGTAACTGTCGTCTGCACCTTTCCTTAAATAGTTTAATGATGAAGTCCAATTCAATGTAAATACAAGTAAATGATCATTATATACTGTCAGCAGAAAGGACCACGGTCGCAACGCAATGGGGCAAATACTGTTTATGGATATTGTTTTCTAGAACATTAATCTACAAACGAGATACAATATACAATACTTCTATTTTGACTTGTGGGAATTTCCGTGTTTCCGAATGCTTTCCATGTTTAGTAAACATTAGCTTTATTTGATTGACTCTTAACGTGTAATAATTGTAAATTCAGAACTACGTATATCATTGCGGTATGGATATATAGCTATATACACACGCCGACTACGTACAGCTAATTTCGTTGTGGATTGAATAATTTAGGTACGAGGGCGGGTCAAAAAGTTCGCGGAATGGAGGGCGGAATGGAGGGGTTGCAGTGGCGAGGGGGTATCTTTTTTTACCTGGCACTACTTGCGGACTCAATACAACTATAAATACTAAGTTTCAGTCCAATCGGTTCATTAACCTTTGAGATATCGCTGGATACACACATCAATCGGGAAGAAAACATCGACTATGGAGAAAATTGAGTTTCGTGCCGTGATTAAGTTCCTTACTAAGCGAGGAAAACAAAAAAAAGTGATTATGGAAGAGATGTCATCTGTTTACGGGGACTCTTGCCCTGGAAAAACAATGATTTATAAGTGGCAGTCTATTGAAGATGATTCACGCTCAGGCCGACCGATTGAGGCGACGTCCTCAGACATTGTCGAAAAAGTTGAAAATCTTGTTCTGGAAGATGCTCGTTTAAAGAAGAAACAAATCGTAGAAATGGTTGGAGTATCACCTACAACCATTTTGAACATCTTCCATGATCAACTTGGCATGTCTAAGGTCAGTGCAAGATGGGTTCCGAGAATGCTCACACCGATTCAAAAACAACAACGCGTCCAGTGTTCACGCGAGTTTTTGAATCTGTTTAGTGAAAACAGGGATGTATTTATGAACCGAATTGTTACTGGAGATGAAACCTGGGTTTATCACTATGAACCTGAGTCAAAGCAGGAGTCTATACAGTGGCACAAAAAAGGTGCAGCACCTCCGAAGAAGTATAAAGTGTCACAATCGGCCGGAAACATTACTGCTACAGTTTTTTGGGATGCAGAGGGCATTTTTTTGACCGATTATAAAGAAAAAGATGTCATATTACCGGCAAATACTACGCCACATTATGGGAAAAATTAAAAGACAAATTATTAAGGAGAAAAGAAGGGGAAAATGGACCCGTTCACAAGAGCAATGTTGCGATGGCTGCCCTACACAGATGCGGCTTCGAAACCCCCCCGTCCAGATTTAGCACCTTCAGATTATTATTTATTTCCAAAAATGAAAAAAGAGCTTCGAGTAAAAAATTTACCGATGATAAAGAAGTGAAGTCGGCTATTTCGACGTATTTTGAAGGCCTCGACAATACATTTTTTTTCGAAGGTATAAATAAACTATACGAAAGATCTGAGAAGTGCATTACAACGAAAAGGAAAAATAAATTTGGTTTAAATTTCTTGCCCCTTCCTCTCCATTCCGCGAACTTTTTGACCTCCTCGTATATTGTTGCTGCTTTTGCGAAGAAACAACTCTGCACTATCAATATAATTTGTAAGCTTTTGTTATGGACAAATCCGGCGAATGGACCCACCGCCACATCTCAATATAGCCACAGCGGCAACTACCGAAATCACAATGCACGGTGATTCATTGCAGTTCCGAGCTAAGTCTATCTTAGAATAATAATAATAACTCTTAATGAATTCAATCGAAAAACTAGCAAGAGTTTGAAATTATGAAATTCGATTATAGGTGATGTATAAAATCATATGTATACGCGAACATATACATAATTTGGTCGCGCGAATGCATATTATATATTAAACTAAAGGTATCTATTGCTAGTAATAATTTTAGGGGTTTATAAATAAAACAAAAATAAATAATATAAAAGATATAGAACATCGATTACAAAATTAAAACCGAGAATACTTCATAACAGCGAAAAATAAGTATTAACAATAAATATGATTGAATAAATTAACATGAGTGACTTGTTGCCGTAATACAATTATTATATACTGTGAATTAAATGAGAACAATTTAAGACAATTACATAATTCATAAGGATATGCGAAAACAATCATTATATTTTATAAAGTTTTCCAATTATTGATACATTTGTGGGCAAATAATTGAATACATCTAAAACTAAACGATTATATTTAAGATAAAATACATTTACTTTCGATACTGTGTACTGACTAAGGCATATCGGTTTATCCTGATTGTACAAGCACGTGCAATACACTGTCCCAATAGTATGACTCGAAACACAAACTAATAACATAATGAGGTCTTGTGTTACCTACTTACAAAATATAATTGCATTGAACAAAGACAATATCTTGCACGTGATTATCACCCTTAACAGTTAAGTGATGTTTAATTTCGGAAAATGTCATAAAATAAGACTAGAAATTGAGCGATCAAGTGGACAATACTTAGGAGAGAGAAAAATATATACACATATTTATTAAACGTCGTCACATCTTTCCTACGTAGTATTAAACCTACTTAAATATGCCCTTACGGTTATACTATGTACATACTATACTTACGTATGAGCATTATAAACTGTAGGATGCACAAAAGCACTTATTAACCCACCAACTTTAGAGTAATGCAATGATTGATATAATCTTAGGCAATGTTTTGGACATCCTTAGTATCTATCAATCCTTAAGTGCGCTCTATATTTTATAATGCTCTATATCTACATATATATTGTAATATCAAGGTTTAATACCCAAAAAATTACAACACATACCTTTCCGTTGCATACTTAGTTTCACCAGTAACATTTCGGAAGCAAACCGGTCTGAATTTGCGATGATTTAAAATCATTATCCACACTGTAGCTCCGATAATAATTATATTGTGCAAATAAACATTACTTTTAAAGCTAAACCGTCTTTCTATTGGTCACACTTTAGGGCAGTTCGCTCTTCAATAGATAGATAATATTTTAAACAAATTAACACATTACAGTGACCGAAAGAAACTTGTAAACATTTAAGAAAAAAACATTTTTGTGCTCTTAGCGCAGTAACAACTAAAATAAACTTTGGCCAAATAATAAACCTTATCACATGCTGAATAGAATGTACGTACAATAAGAGTACATCCGAGCACGGTTGTTCATTTTTACGCTCATTTATTCCATTCCGTTACTCGTTAAAAACATATATAAACTTACAAGGACTATGCGTATGAGTATGCGTCTGGTACGTTTGTTTCACCAGGTAACTGATTCATAATGAAATTATATAATATCGCCACAAATAAATCAAATGGACTATAGACAGAAAAAATCTCCCCTCCACTTCAAATAGCTGTCATTGACCCGGGCAGCTGATAAGGACTTCTAACCCTTATAACATAGGCTCATATATGAACTCGTACGAAACGATTTCTTTGCAAAAAAAAGTCTTTGTAATTTATCCGTATCCTAACTAATTAGTTAATCAAATAATTGTTACGATATCTTTAAAAGTATATACTACTTTTGCGTTCCTATTTCATTTTGAGAACACGCTTTAATTTAGTGAAAATTTAGTGAATATAATTAAACCAAAATATCTGTATGAACGTGTAGCTGCTGTAGTTCCTCTTGTTAAAGGCTCTCTTGCCTTTGGGAAGAATACCTCCATAAAGATTGTATATAGCGATAAGACCGCTGTTTATTTTTTCAACTTCAATTTTTTTTTAGTTTTGTATTGTAACAATACGTACTATATACGTATATCAACAATACATTGTAACAACATTTAATTTCCACTGTTACATTTTACCCTGTTTTCTTCACCATATTGTGAAAACTGTTCAACACGTGCTCGAATGTTCAGTAGAATCTATGCAAATTATCGATATATTATAGCATCAAACATTTCATGCTTAGCGTCGTCTAATAACGAAACAATACAACAATCCGAAAATACAAAATGGCCAAATAAATAAAGTCTGGTTTATATCTCCTCCATATATTTTTAATTTTTTGTTTAAGACCATTTGTACCACAAAAAAATTCCAATCAGGGGAAAGTGCCATTACTATATATCCCCTAATTGCTACCGTCAATTTATACTCAGAAATAGAAATGGTCTGGGACCTAATTTTCGTACTCTAACTTATACTATACTCTTTTTAAGAGTTACCCGTTCATCACATCCAAATCGCGTTGTGCTACAAACAAGAAATGCCTTATACAAAATACTCTTAATTGGGCAGGAAAAGTATTCATAAAGCAAAGAAAGTTTTGGCAAGAAACTACACTTAGGATTCGTCTACTTTTGTGTTCAACTTAAATATACACCAAGAACTGTACACGCGAACAAATGTTAGCATTATAATCGTTTATTGTAGTAGAATAGTATAGGTCTTACTAAAAAGAACCTGTAGCCTATCTACCTGACATCGGAATTCGAAAAATTTACGCTTGTCAAGACTTTTCATTTTTACATTTGTTTTAAACAAATTTATTAAATTTCGAATAAGAAAATGGAACCCATCAATTGGTTACATATATTAATTTATAGGTACGACCTTAACATAGTAATTCAATTGAAATCAAATCACACTTCATCCATGACATTCCATAATAATCCACACTAACACGAGGAATGGATACGCTATAAATTTATAATCGACGAAGAATTCTAGATTTTGTTTCAATACTTACTAGTTACAAAATCCATTTTAAAATTCACCTTATATCCAAATCGATAGGCTATTGGTGTATACCTATATTTTTAATGTAGGTATCATTTTTAATACATATTCAAATTATAAAATAATCAATATATTGTATATTACAATCGTCATATAAGAAACAGTAATATATAAAGTAATCACTCAAGAAATTAACACCACAACCATCTCATTACAAGGAGTTCAAGACCATATGGAAAGTAATTTGTGAGATTTAAGTCCATCACGACATATGATAACTTGTTGACTCAAAAATGATTTACCATATTTAATAACATTTAGGGCGAGTCACGGAGTTATCTTACAATAAACTACAGATACTGTGTGGGACAGGCTTTATGGCAGTGATTTAGACAATTGAAGATTTTGAGCTTTATTTAACCCCGAAACTTCTTACGAAATACACCTGTTCTAACGGTATTATTTTACAAATATACTTTCCGTCACAGTAAGGGTGGTTTTCCACTATAGTTGTACGAAAAAGCTGAGAAGGCGATGCAAAATGCAGCTGTGAAGCGGATTCGATCCTGTTAAGTTATTTTAGAACGCTGTGTCTGTGTCTGCTCGCTAAGAACAATACTTCGTGTAAATTTTCCTAGAAAACTCTCACACATATCTTATCCTTTACCCGGCGCTAGTAATAGCAAATGACAGCAAATATCATGCCTTTTTACTTGCACGCCATGTTTAGCGTGTGAGTTTAGAGTATAACTAGCGACATTTTATATTCGTTTATTTCAAGTGCCATAGAACTCGCTTTATCATCTGTGCTGCGCAAGGCGACCAAGATGAATGAAAGAAACTTCGAATATTGAGATATTATATCCGCACTGTTATATAGTATAACATCAGCATGTTGTCCTGCACGAAAATATTCCTAGAACTCGGTTCAATCGTTTAAGTGTTCAGTTACTACGCACGTATTTGTATTAAATATACACGTCATCAAAGAATATAATGCTGAAAATTAACATAGCATTTCTTTAAGTCTTCATTATTGCACGATACATTTCTCTGTTTTCTGGTACAGCTTAAGAGAAAACCACTCCTCCAAAACTTTACTTTTATACGACACTGATTAATCTCATATCAAACAACTTTGGAATGTTTACATAGTCACTAACAATTCTCGTTATTACCCATTTATAGTAGATATGTATAAACGATAAAATAAAAATATCGTTAATAATATACAATATAATAAATCTATCAAAAATTTATCAATAAAAATGACAATATAAAAATAATATAACTAGGGGTTTTGTGTCGTACATTTTGGCGGTATCAAAAAGAAAATGTTAGGCCTTGAACCCCGTTATCTTTACACTTAAATTCAAGTATAATATAATCATAATATAATAAATTCATACTGAATACAAATATATGATTCATTATAATAATAACTACTAAGTAATAATAATACGAGTGGATTTCTTAAGATAATACTGGATAAATATAATATTGAATGAAAATCAATAACGCTCACCTACGCATTTCTTCGTTATTTGTCATTCTGAAATGGAAAATGATAAATTGTTAAATCAATATTAACAAATCAAGGTAAACTAAAAAAGTTTTTGTTAAATAATTTATTATATAACTTTAATAGATATAATTTAGTTCATTTAATTTTATTAGATAAAATTAAGAATAAAAATTTTCTACACCGTCTTAAAATAAATGCAAAAAAGGCATTAATAATATCTGGAGGAAATGAAGTTTTATTTTTAAAATGCTATTTATTTCATTTGTTACATAAGTACACTATTCTTTTTGAATAGCCCAGTTCTTGAGAAAGGTTATCGGCTATACAATATCACGATACGATCTTTAGAAGCCGAGCAGAAAGAAGGTAAAAATAAGCTGTTCCTACGGGACATCGGTATACACGCGGGCTGCAGCTAGAGCAGAAAGATCGTCTTAAAACAAGTTTGAGACCCTGTACGCTATATACAGGGTAGGCTACCTCTAAATAGAGTATCCTACCACTCTTATGTATCAGTTACCTGCAATGCTAATGCACAGCACGAATCTGATTAAGGTCGTCGTCGGAATCGGTGGGCGGTGCGTTTTCTGAACCAGCCAGCACGGTGAGGTGGGTAGAGTCACTTTGAAGGGTGCTACATTCGCCGCCTCCACCGCTGCCGCTCCAGTTGCCGCATTGAGCTTTCTTTTGCAGTGCTTGCACGTATGACTGTAAACATTCATGATAATAATTAGATAGAATATATATCACGAACGAGTCACGTGGCGCTCGGGTCTCTCTGTCTACCCTGCAAGGGATTTGGCGTGAAGTTATATAGATTGATAGATATAACAAAATATAAACATGTGGCGTTTGGTTCTCTCTACAACTGCAAGTAATTGGCGAGAATATATAGTATTGTAAACATTGTTTACTTATAACCTGAATTTATAAAAATAAACTCTTCGTTTTTAATTTTATGCATAAATTTATGGTAATATCTATTTACCATAAATTTATGTCAGCAAATCAGTACAAAACAATGATGTTAAATGGTTAAAATAAAGATTTATTTGTCTATGTTGGTCTTTAACGATTTTTTGTCGCTAAGATATATGCGATAGATCTTAACTTTTTACCGAATACTTCTCTACCAATCTAATGTTTAATCTTTCTTTGATTTTTCTAGTTCGCCATCTCCCAACAACAACAAATTTATAATTTACTAGCTATCCGCCCCGGCTTCGCACGGGTGATATGATCGCTACCAAACTTCACAGGATCACCTGCTGAGCTAACCTGAAGATTCACTGAAAAATTCATTAAAATCTGCCCAGCCGTTTTTGAGTCCATAGAGGACATACAAACAAACATTCATTTTTATATATATAGATGAGCCTAACTTGCGATGAACATCACGCCAACTTGAAAGTGTTATCAAATCACTGCAATTGAGCTCACGACGCCGTTAATCCTCTAAGACTACTGCATTGGCGATGAAGATGGCAACCCGCGAGTGATGATACTTCGTCTATTGCAGGCACATAGACAGCAGTGATTGCCAGCCAAATGCTTATTTACCATCGGACCTCATAAATTCATTTTTATTGAAATACATAATCAAGTAGCATTTCCCTAAAATATTTGATCATTGTGATTGCTGGAATATTCCTAAGGACGTGAATTTGAAGCGGTGACACCCCTTGTAAAACAAGTGTCTACAAAGAGTGCCCACTTTACATATTACGGGAGTATGAGAAATTAATGTCGACTGTCAAACGATTCAGCGTTTGCTACGAGTTCATAATGAAGTCGTAGTAACAGCAGCAATGGTTAGTGACCGCTTGCATCAGCCGGGCTGCTTAATTGCCATCTCAGTGGTGTGTTACAAAATAACAACACTAACGACGATTGACGAGCTCGGTGGCTCAGTGGTTTGTAACGCTACTTTGACACCAACGCTCGTGGGTTCGATTCTCACCCAGAATATACGTTTGTGTGCATAAACATGTTTGTCTTGATCTGAGACGAGAAGTACCTTCACCTCACAGAAAACCGAAGCCAAATAACAACTACCTGGAGCGTTGTTCTGTTCCTGCAAGTGAATGAGGCAGCAGAATCAGGCAAGTGATACTTAAAGTATTGCATGCGTTCATTTGACGAGCCCGGTGGCTCAGTCGTGAATGAAGCGACTTTGACACCAATGCTCGTGGATTCGATTGCCACACAAGGCAAACATTTGTGTGCTGTCTTGGTCTGTCTGTTTGTCTTGGTCTGGATGTTTTAAGAGAGGTAGGGCGCATCAAAGCAGCCCGTCTGGGGAAGTAAGTAAGCCAAATAACAACTCCCTAGAGGGTTGTGTTCCTGCGTGTGAATGAGGTCATCAATAAGCTGTGAAGGAGTGGCTGTGTAATCAGCAGAGGAGACATTGCGCGAGTGATACCTAATACATTACAGGCGTTAATAGGCTACCGTACCCGCTTTACATCAGGTGGGCCGTATGTTTGTATGTCTCCCGACGTAGTATAAAAAAAAAGTTTATGGGGCTGGGTAACAAGATTTATCGACGAGCTCGGTGGCTCAGTCGTGAATGACGCGACTTTGACACCAACGCTCGTGGGTTCGAGTCCCATACAAGGCAAACATTTGTGTGCATGAACATGTCTGTTTGTCTTGGTCTGGGTATTTTCTATGTATAATAAGTATGTATTTACAAAAAAAAAAATGTGTTACGTATGTTTATCAGTTGTCTAGTAGCCATAACACAAGCTTCGCTTACTTTGGGCTAGATGGCGCTGTGTAATTTGTCCGACAATATTTATTATTATAATTTATTTTTATTCACGGGTATTATCCCGGTCATTTGATAGGCGTGCGCGGGGATATGGATCCAACGCGTAGAGGCCCTTTTAAGAAGATTCATGTTATGTTGTACACCCACCGAGACCCGCTCCTAAAAATATCGATAGAACCATATATCTATGAGCAGGTCACGGCAGGTATTGGAACTATTGCGAATGTATAGGAAATGATTATTATTATTATTATTACATCAAGTAGACCATACGCTTAAACGTCTCCCGACGTTGTAAAAAAAACACTACAGGCGACTAAATGTCTTCTAAATCTTACCTGTGAAATGACATCGCCGTGCGCGGTGCGAACTTGATACAAGTACCTGTACTTGCGTTGTTTCATTTCGGCGCGTTGCTCGCGTGTCACCGGCCGGGACTGCTGCGCCTTCAGCCGACGCTTCTGTGCGCTTATACCTGACAATATTTGTGTCTGTTCTTTACTAGCTCCAAAAACAATTTATGACACAGTGGTTCAATTTATGTTCAGTCCTTGGGACCGTCTGACCACAATCCACTGTTACACGAATGACGTATCATTGAATCACTGCGGATGTACCGCAAAATAATTGAATGTTTGTGATAGTGGATAACGAACCAATTAGCCGAATGATCCTAGGTTCGAACTCTGGTGTGCATATGTACAGCTAAATTCGTGTTTTCGGATGTATGTACATATATATTTGTAACTAGCTGCTGCTTGCGGCTCCGCCCGCGTGGAGTGAAATAACGTAGCCTATGTGTTAATCCAGATCATAATCTATCTACGTGCCAAATTTCATTCAAATCCGTTCAGCCGTTTAAGCGTGAAAGAGCAACAAACATCCATCCACACATACAAAGTTTCGCATTTATAATATTATAGTAGGATTATCACTTGCTTGGCGGTGAAGGAAAGCATTGTGAGGAAAACCGCACACCCAAGAAATTTAATTTCGAAAGACGTGTGATCTGATCTAACTTAAGAAAGATTCGATTATCTTTTCGCGTTATGGAGGTCTGTCGTCAGTCGTTCCATATCAATATCAGTATCTTTATAGACTTATGTAGCGGACCCCGCGATACCTTATGGACTTGCTAAGAAGATGACTTTGCTCATTATTATCTTTATGACCTAAGCCAAATTTACCTTCATGCGGTGCATTGTGCCAGCTAGCAAACCAAGTCCTCGCATAACAAAGATCGAGTACAACAATACTTAATTTTTCACACGACTTGGAAAGTAATTCCGGGCGCTTTACAGAAAACCGCAGGTCAAAAAGTTAGGTAATCACTTCACATTAGCTAAGCCGTTGTTTCCTATTTGATATAAAATATCCTTATTGTAGCATAGAAAGAAGCACGCGGGCGTGACTTGCTATTAGCCAGCATGCCTTTTAGGCATTTCTTTATTCTTACCTCATTCATATTCTTTCGTCTTACCTCTGCGAGTACATTTTGAATCAACTTAAATTAATTGCTTGCGTGCAGTGTACGTGTGTCATTAGATAATCATCGTACAGAGATAATAAGTGTTGGTATAATAGGAGTTCGGACAACATTTCAAAAAGTGGTTCATAATTAATCATAATGGATATTTGTCACCATAAAAATTGTGACAAATATACTTTTTAAATAAATAAACCTACAAATGAGCCAAAACTATGTTTAAAGATTATTTATATAAAAACGCAACGTAAAAAACACGTGACGTCATTTGTATGTAATGAAACTACAAACCGAAAAAACTATTTTTTTCCTGATGTTAAAGCTATTTGAAAGTTTGTAGTAATTAACTAACTTTTTTGTAATTTATTTTGTTTCTTATTAGTCAATCAATTGCATATAAGACCGGCCGTCCACGATCAGCCAGGACGGCCGACGCTGTGGATAGAGTTCGTGATTCCGTTAGGCAAAATCCGCAGCAATCAACTCGTAAGAGGAGCCAGGCTTTGGATATCAAAAGATCAACAATACGACAAATTTTGAAGCGTGATGTGAAGCGCGAAAACTTGAGTGATGACTCAATATCCATTAGACCAGGATTGTTCCGGTGAAGAGTATGCGAAGTAAACTTCAATTGAAAGAAAATAATTAAATTATGAATTCTGCAATATACCAAGGAAATGTATGTTATGCATATCTTTACGCCAGGTCCCTTGAGGCAGAGAGAAACAAGCGCCATAAGACGCGGTCCTTACACATTTCACTAGCTTCTTTAACATTCATAGCTCTTTTCATGCACGCTCGCCGGTTCCTAGGGCTCCTGACATCACTTTCTGATAAAACACGACCAATTTGGTCATGGTAGATCTTGGTCTTCCTCGGCTCCTACATACTTCCACTTTCGCATTGTATATCTGTTTCGCCATTCTTTCATACTGCATTATTTCTACATGTCCGAACCAACGGAGTGTATGTTGAATACATTTCAACATACACAATGACGTGACGTCTATTCATTATCATTATCATCATTACGATCATTTTTAGACTTCTTTGCTACAACAGATGTATTAGCGTAAAACCGGTTACATTTTTGGATACATCCCAATGGATGTTTGTCTTCAACTACACGTACTATAAGCCAAAATTGTAAGTAGTAGGCATGTATGTATTTTGTAAGTATGCTACTGTACACAAAGTATCTAATTATTTTTTTTCACGTTTCAAAAACGTTCTTGCAAGTAACTGGGAGAAGTAGGATTGAAAAGAATAGAACAAAGAAGAGAGAGTACGTGTCTGTTGCGACGTAATCTGATAGGGAACCACTTGATATGTAAGCGAAATTCAGAAACATGATCATATATATAAATCGTATACAGAGATTTTAAAGGCGCACAAATTTATTTAATTGGTCTTTAGTGAGATTAATGTATCAAGAGACGGCATAGTCAAAAATGGGAACAAGCAAGACTGTGCGGGTGAAATGTTGGTGCCAATTGAGAGAAAATTACGCAAACGACGAAGGGACGTAATTGTTGCAAACAACTTCCTGCTAACGTTGGCTATCTGCACCGACCAAGAAAAAGGTATGTCAAAGTAAACACCAAGGTTCTTCACACTCTTACTATAATGAACATGAACACTATTAAATCTTATTGGAGGACGAGTCTCCCATTCGATATTAGAGATAAAGCGCGGGCTGCCTATAATAATGGCTTGTGTATTTTGTAGAATTGACTATAAGGCCGCTTGTCTTACTCCATTCAGGTATGCGTACGAAGTTTTCATTCAATTTAGCGATCACATTACATTTGCATAAACAAGGCAGAAGGAGCGAATGTTTGACGTTATAGAATTAATTAATAGAGAAAATAAAATAATAGACAATACGCCACCCTGAGGTACGTCGGGAGTAGTAGGGCACCGCGAGGAAAATTTAATTAACATCCGAGGCGCTGCGCACGCTGCGCACGCACGCTGGCAACGCCCATGCAGGTATGAACGAAACCAGTCAATTACTGTAAGAGAAACTGTATACTGTAAAGATATGTTAAGAGACAGTCGCTCCAAAAGTATATCAAAATCGACGGTACTGAACGCGTTACTAAAGACCAATAGACATAAAACAGTCAGTTGAGACGAGTCGTACTATGACCTGAACGAAAACCAGATTGAAATGGATTAAGGATGTAGTTTTTGGAAAGAAAGTCGGTAAATTGCTTTTCAACAAGGCATTCAAGTACTTTAGAAAGAAAAGGGGGGAGGTAGGGAGGATTCGACTTTTTAGGTAAGGGAATAATGTAGGCATTCTTCCAAGCAGAGGGGAAAACACCAGAAGTAACGAATTTGTTGAGGATCAAGGTGATTACAGGAAGGATCAAGGATAGATAATACCATATGACGACTGATGTTATCGCCCCCCGCCGCATTCGAATCAACCGAAAGTACATTTTCTCAACATCACATTCCTTTTTTTTTTTTTCATTCATTGACTAAAGAAAAAAGGAGTATAGTCTGGAGTTGGAAGTGATGAAATCTCGTCAAAGAGTTTGGTCTACATTCAAAAGTTGCAAAAAAAGAGAATTGCCGGTAAGCTTATCGATGAATATTATTAGGAAAGTCAGCTTGCATTTTTTCCAACTCCAAGTGACCTCAAAATTTCCAGACCTTTGCGGGATCAACGTTTTAAGCAGATTTATGGATATGATGGCGTTGGGCATCCCTGTACATCCTGTTGCAGATGTTGCGAGTATGAGTCTGGGTCAGTTTTATATTTGACCTTGGCTATGTTTTCTTTTTAATTAGTTCTTTAATTTCGTCAGTCAGCCATGGCGCAGGAAGATGCTTTACTTTAACAGGACGAATAGCGGCATGTTGATCATAAAGATGAGTAATTTTGTTATTAAATAATTCTATTTGTCCATCTATAGTGGCAACTGCACAGATTGCCGACCAATCAATCGCACGTGCATCATCATGCAGTAAATTCAAATCAATAGCTTCGGGGAACGAAGTTTATAAGAAAGGAAAATGAGGTCATGGAATGAGAAAGCCTCTGCACTACATTGTCCATATCCAATAAACGCGATCAATATGCAAGCACTGCGCAAAATTTGAGTCGTAACACTTGCTGACCGCGTTAGCAATGATGATGTAATGAAGAGAATTGGTGTAAAAGAGAGTATTGGTGTCAAGATAAGGCATGCTCCTTTGGTTCGGGCATGTAGAAGGAGTGCAGGACGATAGAATAACGAAACGTCGTCAACGATGGTCGTGTTTTATCAGATGTCAGAGGCTAAGGAACCGATGCATGAAAAAATCGAGCGAGATTTGTAAGGACCGCGTCTTGTGGCATCGCTCCTCTGTGCCTAGCCCGCAAGAGACCTGATAGAATAGAACAATAACTTTATTTTTCTTAAAGTACTTACTTTGCTCATGGTATATGCCAGTGGCAGTCAGCGCACACTGCGCCGTGAGACCGACTATGGCGGCAGCTGGCCATGCGGCTAGAGTTAGCCAAGACAGCCGGCATGGCGGAGCGACAGCCGGTTCTAGCTTTGCACGGTCCCATAACTGGAAAAAAGTAGTTAATAGTTAGAATGGGTGACAATTTGGTTAAAAACTAAAACGTTAACATTTTTACAAGACGCAAGAGCTAATAAGGATTACGAATCAAAGAAAGTGCATAATAGATATTATTTTCCCACACACAGTGGCAAGCCCACGAGCCGCTTATTGTACTAACGTAAACAAATGTGACATGTGACCTTCTATAAATGTTAATAGTTAATAATTTTATTTTAAAAGAGCAATTCTTGTATACATACGTAAATATGTTCGAGTATCTAGGAACTGGCTTTAAGGATTTGGGCCAAATTTTGTATTTGTAGTTTTTGCTATAAGTCTATCTGTGAGAGTTGGGAAAGTAAATGATAGCCCAGTGTATAAAGAACCGGTCTATTGACCAACTGATCCCCGGTTCTAATCACGACATATACCACTAAATTCTGTGTTTTTGGATTTATGTACATATTTGTAATTATCACTTGCTCGGTGGTGAAGGAAATCATCGTGAGGAAACCCTCACTTCGAAGGTATATATTTCGAAAGACATGTGACCATACCTATGTAAAGTCTGGTTTCCCCTCTGGCCAAGGTCTGACTGCAGTCGCTCCATGTAAAAATCAGTATCCTCGCCAAATCCTTAGGCTTAGGTAGCGGATCTCGCCGAACCTAATGGATTAGTATAACGAGATAACGCTCTAAGTCTATCTGTATAGGTGTCTACCCTCTCTACTCGCTCGGTAACTAAAGACATAATGGAACAAACATTGCGGGAAAAAAAAAGAATTTAATAACACGTCGGTTGTACTAAGTATGTGGGCTGTGACGATACTATATATAAAAATTAAAAGTTGAGGCAATAGAAGTGCAAAGAACTTTAAGACTGCTCCACATCGGCTTCATAAAAGTTGCCTAAAATATCGATCCTGAAAATTAACTGCTTGGAAGTGCACTCGTCGGCGCACTTTCCGCCGCGGCAGCGGTCGTGCTATGAATAAGTAAAGCGGCATTTTACTGACCCATTTGAGCATCATCATTCTTTCAAAGAAGTAGTCGAGCGAAGTCGCTATCACCGCCCCGCCGTACACGCTGGTGCCAAATATTGTGAGCACTGGAACAATACAGTTACTGTTATTAGAATTTTATTATACCATTAAATAGGAGAATAATGTACAGGTCACGTCAAACTTTTTTTATACCACGTATATATATATATACCTTTCAATATACGTAGTCTATGAACGCTTGCAATACAGAAAATATTGCTACACCTGTTGCTAATACAGAAACTACTTATGACCTTAACGGCAACCCCACTCACTCACAAGACTACAACAATTCTCCAGGATGTTGTTATTTGGATACGATCTGGGGAAGTACCTCCACCTCACAGTAAACCACAGTCAAATAACAACTCTGTGAAAGGTTGTTGTGTTCCTGCAAGTGAGTGAAGTTACCAGTAAGCCACTACAAAGTCGCCGTATTTGCAGCAGGGGCACACTTGGTGTATTGCAAGTGTGAGTGAGGTCGCCAGTAAGCTCCTAAAAAGTTCCTGTTTTCGCAACAGAGGTGGCATCGTGCGAGTGATGCCTAATGTGGTGCAAATGTTCATATGTAACACAGTCTAGTAAGCGGGTAGTTGTAAGGCGCATCAAAGCAGTACGTCCGCGGGCCGTATGCTTGTATATCTTCTGACATTGTTTAAAAAATATTACTAGTATTTGTCATGGACAACCAGTAGTTACTTTCGAAATTAAATCTAATGACAACTACAGTTCTAATGTTGATTATATTGACTTAAATTTCATATCAATAATTGAAAACATGACTTTAACTGAATAATTAGTACCCACTAGGTGTTTAGTTTAACAATCTGCCATAAAAAGTAGTAGTCAGTATCTATATATAACTTCACACCAAATTCCTTGCGGGATAGGCAGAGAGAACCGAGCACCCATCGGTCCTTACACACCACGTTCACTTCTTTCTCTTTATACGTGGTATAAATTACTGAACATAATTCCTACGTTGAACATACTGTATTATTTATATAGTTTCTTTGAAATTTATTGAAAAAGTACCCTACTTGGGGTGTAATTGGCTCATCGTAATCGTCTTTGATCAAAAAAGCCAATCTCACGTACACGTGATATACCCCGCCAATTAACAAACGAAGACAGGGCACGGTCACATTTATTTAACACGTAGCAGCCCGGCTGGAAAAATCCCACGTTGTCAAATAACAACTCTCTTGAGTGTCGTTGTTTCCGCAAGTAACTGATATTACCAGTAAGCACCTAAGAAATTGTTGTGATATAATAAACACTTGACATCGGGCGGGTCGTATACCATCCGTAATAAATATATACATGAATTGTTCAAACGAACATTTGGTGGCAAAGGTATATATTTATATAAATGTATTGAGTGTATCTCGGAAACGACTGTAACGATTTGGACCAAATTTTGTATTTAGATAGGGTTTTGCGCTAAGTTCGTAGAGCTCGGAGAGCTCGATGACATCGTTGCGCGTGTCATTCTAACCGAACACGCAGGTTAAGCAACGTCGACTGCAGCCTGTCTATGGATGGGATTATATATCTCGAGTTTCTCCGTGCTTCGGAGGGCACGTTAAGCCATCGGTTCCGGCTGTTGTCGATAGATGACTGTCGATAAGCTAAGTCAGTGGCCCTCGGGCGACTTGAAAACACTGGCCTCCGCTAATCCGCATTTGAGCAGCGTGGAGTATGCTCTAAACCCCTTCGATTGAAGGGAGCCTCGTATCCGTGCAGTGGGATGAATAAGGGTTGATGTGGTTGCTCTAAGTTTAGAAGCTCGCTTGCCCATCTAGTAAAAACATAATTGATAGACATTGTAAAAAGTAAAATGAATTTAATAACATCTATGTTGTACGCAGTAGGTGGGATATGACGGTACATTAAAAACTCACCTTTTTTCCAATACAGATTAATGACTGCGAAGAATATTCCAGAGGCGAGCAAAACCACAACACACAACCAATACTGCAACAAGAGAGCATCATTATATAAATTAAACAGCTAATTACGTTGAGTGTTCTCTCTAGCCCACGCGTTACTCTGTATCGCCGTGGTAAATGGACTGGAAAACACTGTTATTGTGTGCGACATGCTCTCATGCTCGATGCTTGTTTCTTTGTATTTGGAACTCATCTATTTAGCGAGAAATTAAGTTTTCCTTTTTTTGTAACACAAACTAGCAAGCAGGTAGGGCGCATCGAAGCAGTCCGTCTGGGGAAGTACCTCCACCTCACATAAAACCAAATAACAATTTTCTTCAGGATTGTTGTGTTCCTGCGAGTGACTGATGTACCAGTAAGCTTCTAAGGAGTTGCTGTGTTAGCAGCAGAAGTGGGAACCCTCGAGCGATACTTAATGTATTACGAGCGTTCATAGGCTACGGTAATAACTTTACGTCAGGTGGGCCGTATGTTTGTACGCCTTCCGACGTTGTATAAAAAATGGTTACCGTCGCTCATTGGTGAAAGGGGACTAATGACCTATAATACAAGCTCACACTTGCCTAGCCTTAACTGGTGCCACTGGTGATAGCACCAGTTTTCTTGCCAAAATTCAACATTATACTTAGCTTTAACTAAAGATTAATTGTCTTGAAGGGAGAAAATAAACGATTTTTGTTATATACAATACATAAAAATAACTTCATAAAGTTAATGGTACAATATATTAAAAGCCATTATTTCTAAAATATCGATCAAGTAATTTAAGGAATATATTTATCGTTTAAAAAATATTGAGCAATAGCCTAGTCGACGAACTAGCTTATTAACCGACTATCCCTGGTTCATATCCTGCCGTGGTCACCACATATACCACTGAATCCGTGATCTCAGATTTATGTACATATTTGTAATAATCACTTGCGCGGCAATAAAAACAAAGTGAGGAAACCCGCGCGTTCAAAAAACTCTAGGCTTAGGTAGGATCTCTTCTATCCTAATGGATTAGGAAATACAATAACGCTAAGAAGAACGAGAAGAATTTTCATATAAAAAACTAAATAAAAACTGTAGCATCATAGACCTTATTAAAAACCACTAAAAACCAGACTAAATGAGCCTCTCTCACTCTATCATTATACCAGCAACATTGTACCACAATATCACACGATCACACCTACATGAATGCCATTTTTCATAAAGATACAATTAGAAATGGCAGAAACTCAATAATATCTCATTACATAATCACAAAGGGGGTGACCTAATAAATGCGAGAAAATCTGACCATTCGGCTGTGACACATTTCCGACTAGCCATTTTCAACACGCTTTTATTAGGTTGACCTACATGTAAATATGAAATGAAAACCAAAGCATTAATTTCAATCGCTTCTAATTGGGTATTGTATTATCATGAAATATGGCAGTTATCACCCAGCTGGTGTGACAATGGCGGTTGGAGGTTTTCGTTTTTTACTTTATTTCCATCTATATATATTTTCATGCCAAGTCCCTTGATGGGCAGGCAGACGTAACAAAGGGCCACATTACTCGATCATTACTCACTTCGCTGGCTTCTTTAGCATTCTCAGCCCTTTTGATGGTGATTGTCGGTTTCTAGGGCTGACAAAACACTACCAATTTAATCGTGCTTATCACGTTATGAGTCAATATTTTTTTTCTACTACGTTTTGTTAAGCTATATAACAGTTAGTCGTGTGTGTGTCGTATAAATTAATGAAGTAGCAGTTCGACTGGGGAAGTACTCGTACCATTACCTCAATGAATACCGTAGCCAAACAGAACCCAACGGGGTTCTTGAGAGTGAATGAGGTTACCAAAATAAGCTTCTAAGTTGTGACGCAGGGGAATGGATACGCGCGAGTATTCTTCATTCTTGAACTTCATTTAATGCAACCTGAATTCTTATATTGCGTTCTGTATTAACCTTAGGTTGACATTAGGGTTATGCTTGCTTGTAGGCTATGCTCCCGAGGTAGTATAAAAAACCTGAAAGATGGATGAAACTAAGTCAAAATCAATTTCTTCTGGACAATCAGACGATGATGAATAAAATGAATTACTCAACTTGAAGCCCAAAATAAAGATCCCCTGTCAGATAATAGTAGTATTCACCCATAAATGCCGATGCGTTGTTATGGGTGATGACAACTCAAGCATGATGGATACTCTTTGTGTTACAAGCTTCTTTAGGTCTCGGTAGGATCAAGCGGATAGTATGCTTTTTGAATACTCAGCACCAGGTTCTTTGGCTCTCTCTACCTACTCCTAAGGTAGTTGGTGTGAAGATATAGATAGAATCAGTTTCCTCTGAGACTGCAATGAACTAATTGTCATTTGTATGTGATAATGAAGGTGGAAGCCGCAGATAATCTAGACTACACATCAAAGACAATAATATATCTACATTCTTCTTCTTCTTAGCATAATCCCGTTTCCTAATCTATTAGATTTGCAGGGCCCGGTAAGTCAGCCTAAGGTTTGACGAAGATACTGATTTTTTGCATGGAGCGACTGCCGGCAGACCTCCACAGCCCAGGGGAAAACTAGACCTTTCTTAGGTAAGGTCACACGTCTTTCTATAATTTCTTGGGCGTCCGGGTTTCCTCGTGATGTATTTCGCCAAGCAAGCGAAAATTGCAAATATGTACACACGATTAGTGGTACATGCTAGAATTCGAACCGAGGATCATTTGGTCAATACACCGGTTCATTATCCACTACGCTATCACTGCTCACAAGTACACACGTAATCAATGACCTTCTATACACTATACTATAGAAGGTCATTGCACGTAATAATATATCTATACATTCAATCCATTTTGTCTCCTAAAACCGCCGTATATATGCCGTACATGTGTGTTTAAGCAAATTTCATTATACACATATGTCTATACAAAACCATTTTGTATAAATAGACGAAGTGTTTACATTCCACTACTACAGCACTTAGGTACATACAGCTATAATAAACAGTAAAATCATCACTACATGTAAAATGTTTTACAAAATCACTCATATAAAAATTCCAGTAGATTAAACGAGAGTCAAACAACACCATTTAAAACAAACATTAAATTCGTATTGCAAACAAAGCATACTTGAAACAATTTGATTTAAATTATATATAGTTCGCTTTCAGTACTTCAAACACGAGTTATTTAAGTCATAAGCTACATCAAGGGAATACACTAGCATATATTCGGAGTAGGTCATCATGACATCTCGCCATAATATACAAATTTAATCATAGACTACATCTAATCGGATACCAAAATAATATCCAGGTATACTAGCTATCTATGGGAAAGGGCTTTTGGATACTTATTGATGTTTATGAGCTGCGTAGAATATAGCAGAAGTGTTTGTTCTCACTCTAAGGAGAGATATAAGGGACCTCGCTTTAGTAGCACATGGTGCATCGTGTCGATTAGTAAACAAAGATCTCTTGAAAAATAGATAAAGGCAGCGATATTAATGCAGAAGCAGTATCTATAAAATAGTATAGAATTGATACCCCACCTGTCTTTCGCTAGAACATCGTGTGTTAATTAGCAGGGTGCACCATGTGCAGATGATAGTAAGTCACACTAAATTGGTTGATAAATTTGCTAATACAAGCGCTTCTCATACAACGGATCAGTATGCCTTTTCGGTGCTTAAACCATGGCGCATCCCAAACATTTGAAAATTTCCCGTTTTCGTTAGAAATATCAATTTTCCAGTGGTTTTGTTGTTTGTCGATAAATGGCCTAAAAACAAAGTATAGTTTTGATTGTTGTTTATCTAGTTCAAACAAGCCAGTCAAGTGTGAGCTGTGAGCACATTTTCCTATATCCGACCTCAGTTTACAGGACCCGTGATGGGTTAATTTAAAAATCATAGATAACTAATCATACATACTCGTACACATATCTGAATATTCATACGAGACATTGGTCATGTTTATATGTATTGATAACATTCGCAAAGCAACGCAAAGCAAACTAAGACAGTCCATGTATTCAAAAACATACATACAGGCACCACATTTGGTATCTACGTTTAAATAATACACAACAATTCTATGAACGACTGTATTCGCCAAGCAACAAAATCAGGTTGATACATAATTGAATTATAACGTAATTAATTATTCACGCATGTTTATTGACTGGGTAATTATTCCAATGTTTGTGGCAACATCGCTTTCGATTTGCAATATCAAAGAGAATTCGCCTCTAATGACAAATAAATATCGTTAAAAAAATATATGCTCCATTACGCTTTCACTCCTAGCGTCACTTTCTCTGCATTTGTTGTTGTTCTTATATGGCGTACGGTAAAGTGGTCTATGTACTAGCTATGGTTTAAACTATCTATGTATCAAATTTCTTGACAATCGCTTAATCAGTGAAGAGCGAATCAACTCACACACTTAGGCATTTATAATGTTAATCTTACTGAGTTCCAGAATACAAATATACAGCGGATACGCGAACTTGTAAATCAATCAAGGTTTTTCATTAGAATAGGCAAAATTTGTATCCAGTAGTGGGCAACGGTATAAAATTATAGACGTTGGACATGTTCCCGGCCAATTTGCATGCGGCCTTGGAGAGTAATCTTGATTATGGTAACAGTATTAACCGCATGTCACTTTATGGCAAACGTTTAATTTCACAGGCTATGTATTCAATGTACATCCTACTTTAATTTATTATACTTGACCTAATTCATAAAGAAGTTTCCCTAGTTCAGATTATTTTGTTGGTGATGGAAGCGAGAGTTAGATATTGCAGAGAGAGCATCGAAGTAGGATAAACGGCTTGAATGTGAGCGTTGCGAAAAAATTGTGGCGCTTGTAGATCATGTTCGCAATGACGATAAGTTAGAAATAAGAGTTGGTCTGAAAGAGAGAGTCGATGTTAAAATAAGCAGAGGCATAATGCAGGAAGACAGAATACAACGAAACAGGTGTACAACGCTAAAGTAGAAGAATTTAGGAACCGAGAAAGGCCCAGACTTACCAACCAGAACCAAGTGGTGGTGTTTTATCAGAAGTCAGGAGCCCAAGAAACCGGCGAGCGTGCAAGAGACGAACTAGGAATGTTAAAGAAGCGAGAAAGATGTAAGGACCGAGTCGTGTGGCGGTTCACGCTGCCTACCCTGCAAGGGATTTAGCGTGAAGTTTTAGACATATAGATAAAAGATATTTTTTATACTTCGATACCGTTAATAATGAAATAGGTAAATTTTAATTAAAAGTTTTATTATAACTCTTTAATATTTAAGTTTATAGATAGGATAGGATTACACTACAACAAATTCATAATTCAAATTAATATTTACTTATCAAGTGTACAGTGATGCATGATCATACATAAATTAAAGTGCTTACAACTTAACACCCTTTCCATTTGTTGATAATCATACAAGTAATTTGAAGCGCTGATATTATATTAACGAGTTTTAGTTGTTTCAGTGGTCATAATTTATTTACAAAATGAGTAACATAACTTACGTAGCATTCATATGTGTGTGATCTATTTGACCTCTTTTATATGTGTAGTATTTTATTTTTAATACTTCTGTAATCATTATTGTACTATGTTTTAAAATTAAATTATGCAGATCAAACATGGTATTGGCTTTTTATTTAAAATTTGTGACATTTTTATGTAGTTTTGTGATATTTTTTAATAGGGCACGGCAAGTGAAGGCCAGTCGGCCACCATATTTTTTTTATACCACTAATGTGGCAAACAAGCATATAGCCTGCCTACGGACATACTTGAAACACCACGGGTGTCACTCATGCATCGCCGACCCTCTAATAACCTCGTCACGCCTTTCTCGAAATTTATACTGTAGGTTGTAGGGGTCCATGAACAGTAGCTACTAGATATCATATATAATATCATATCTTGCCGAATCTACTACACTGGCCTTAAGCTTTTCAAAGGGACTCCTGATTTTCTTACAAATCGCATTAATGATTCATGCCCAATTCCTGATTCATTAGAACCGGTGCGTAATGGCATATAATAGTCGAGGTATTTTTGTAACTATAAGTAGTTTATGGGGTAAGCCATATTTTAAAAATTTAAGTAGAAGAGTGTGTACAGAGTTTGTGTGGAGCGCTAAGCGCTATAAATTAGATTTTAAGGTTTAAAAAATATCGAATAAGTAGTAATATACGAATATGCAGAAATATTTGTACAATTAACACACACATACACATATAGCTACTGAACTTAGAAGAGTAAAAATAATTATTTACTAATTAGGTTGACAATTTTAGAATAAACTTAGCACGAGTGAAGTGTTAGAGAATTAGAAATGTATTTTACTTTATACATTTTTTATTTAGAATACTCACTATTCTAAATAAAAAATGAATAAACTAAAATACATAAAGAATTTATAAGTTAAACTATGTAGAATAATAATATAAAATATGTCACAAAAACGCCTGAAGGGTAGTTACACAAACAAAAAAACGCAGCGAAGTTACTGAGACATATAAATTATTAAAAAAAAAATAGGAAAAATTTAAAAAGATTAATAGCAGCGAGGTAGATGAAAATGAATTTTGTTCGTAAAAAATTAGGAAGAATGATGAGCAATCAATAATCGTGTTTGTAATTATCGGCATCTTGGTCGGCAATGAAGGAAAACATCGTGAGGAAACCCGCACGTCCAAAAATTGTATTGCGATAGACGTGTGAACTAACCTAAGAAAGGTCTGGTTCTCTCTCTGGGTTGTGGAGGTCTGACGCCAATCGCTCCATGACAAAATCAGTATCTTCGCCAAATCCTTAGGCTTAGGTATCGGACCCCACCAATCCTAATGGATTAGGAAATGGGATAACGCTAAGAAGAAGAGATGCGCTTACAGCAAGGTGGGTGGTAATGTTAAATATTCACTTGAACTTTTGACACCCGCTATATAAGAATAATGAGGAGAAACATGATTTTCCGGGTATCCTCATTATGAATTAACAATCTCTAATAAATTATATACATTTATGGCGATGGTATCTTTAAACTTTAATACACCAGACGTATGCATCTTGTGGAAAATTGCTTTAATTCAAAGGCACTCGTTTAACATTAAAAGATTGACAGTAGACAACTTGTCTATAAACGAGTTGTGAATCGCGTGTTTGAGCTCAATCAAAGAGTATTCCATTATCATAATGTTCTAGGAAATACGTTGGCCGAGATGTTGGTATTCAACAGAGAAATTGAGATTTTACTCAAAGTAGACTAATACTTCAAATTCAAGTGATTATCAGAGCTTACGATCAAAGGACATTCTCCTTTGAAGGTAACCGTGATATTGCGAGGAGGAGGCACAAGGAGAGTGGTTCCAATCTGCCTACCATATCACACACATGAATTCAGGGAAGCAGTCTCAGTTTGATTGCACGACTCTAGTTATGTCTAAACGGAATTTCTTCAAAATTAGCGTACAACATAGTTTAAAAATACATTGCAGTTACCGCAACAAATATCGTAAAATAATGTAGTGCGAAAATTTTCTTTAGTTAAATTCATACATACATACACCGATCCAAACATACCGCTCTCGCTTCTTTCACACTCATCAACCTCTTCATGCATGCTCTTCGGTTTTGGGTACTTTTGATTTGGCCCTTTTTCAACACATCACCAATTTGATCTATATGTGTGCGTCTAAGGCGGCCCCTCCCGACATCACCATTCAATCTTGCTTGATACACTTCTTTCGTAACTCTTTTGTCGTTCATTCTTTCTAAATGGCCAAACCATTTCAGCATACCCTTTTCAATTTTTGTCACTACATCAATTTTCATTCCACAAAGTTCTCGTATCGTGCTATTTTTTATTCTATCAACCATTCTCACTCCACACATACTCCTCAGCGCTTTCATTTCTACGGCGTTCACCCTGCTTTCATGCTTCTTCTGTCATACCCATGTTTCACTACCGTACATGATTGTTGGTGTTAAGTTAAATTCGACGTTTTTTTTTTTCTTAAAATTGACTTGAAGTATATATATATATATATATATATATATTATAAAATCAAAAAAAGAATTTTGAAACGCAAAATCTTGCAAGTTAAAACGTAATATATTTCCAGAACGGTCTATGACCAATTTCGTAATAGATGTTCTTTTTCTTTTATTACAAGCGGCCAGGTTCAGAAACTTTCCGTATGACCTAAACATAAAACTCGCTTCAAAATTCCGTGTATTTAATTAATACACTTGTGTTTCTATAATGCTTTTAGCGTAGTACTTGCACAAATAACTATTCAAAACTCAAAACAAACTTTTAATTGCCAAAGTTCTCATGGAGACAAGTAAAATGAGACCAGACGGACAATGCAAAGACCGACTTGCTATGTTCCAATAGCGAGATCCAATTAAAACCTTCCGTGTTAGCAGCAGGAATAACAATATACGGTGATATTCATTGTATTCAAGCTTTGCAGGCTATGGTACACTTCCCCCTTCACATCAAGCCAGGCGTATGCTTGTTTTTCACCAAACGTAGTGTATAAAAAAACCAAAGCAGTGATAGCCCAGTGCATAATGTACCGACGGTCGCTGTTTCGAATCCTGGCGGGTGCACGTATCACTAATTTGTTGTAATTATCATTTATTCAGCGGTGAAGTAATGCGCCGTAAAGACCCACGCGTCTAAGAAAGTAATTTTCAAAAGACGTATGACCTAACCTAGAGGAAAAGTCAGACCTTTCTTAAGGTTTGACTCTCCCTCTGGGTTGTGGATGTCTGACTCTCCCTCTGGGTTGTGGATGTCTGATGTCGCTCCGTGTAAATCTTCTACAAATCCTTAGACTTAAATAGCGGACACCGCCAATCCTTATGGATTACGAAACGGGAAAACGCTAGGGAAAAAAATTATCATTCTTTACCATTAAATCAACTCCACGGTACGGGAATATTCTATTGCCTTAACAAATATATTTTTACAATAATAAAATAGAATATAGAAGTGACAGAGGTAAGCTTAGATGGATGTTGGTATTCCGTAACCTCCGCCTACACCAAGGGATATAGGCGTGCGGTATGAATGTATGTATATTTTTACAAAGCTGTTTTCCAAAGTATTACGCGTTACTATGTAGACACGACGCTACAATCAATTTCCTAAGCCTGCGTAGGATGGCTAAGCTCCAAATGATTGGAGAGCACTTTATGCCTCTTAATGATCGACTTATAATTTAATAGTAGAAAATTTTATGGTATATTTTATATTAAGGAACATTTTAATATGTAGGTACATCACGTGGAGAGAATTTAAAATTGTCGCCAATTTACGCCAGGAGGGATCTTTTCTAATCAATCAATCAATGGGAACCAGAAAGTAAACATAAGTTTGGCGAGACTTTTAGGAACAATATAAGAGTGCTTCCCTCAGGGCCCTTCATTCAGGGTGTTTTCCAGCCTGAATGTGCTACGCATAGATATTCATTGCGATCTCAACCAACAAAATTACATCGAGAGCCTCATCTTAACAACTTTAAAAAACTCGGGAGTCCCGAACATTGTGCGCCGGTTATTCACGCTGTTTGTCTGCTTTATAAAACTCAAGTTCGGGCCTGCGTGGAGTATGCTCGCATCTCTAGGGCGGCTCCGCACAGTATGCGGACCAGCATGGTAGCGACAACTGACACGACTCTGCAGTCCTTTGTAAGTTGCCGCTGCAACTTGGACTGCTCCTTTCGCTTGACATCAGGCGAAACAGAGCCAATATGCTGAGCCAATATAGAATAAAAAGTGTATCTACTTAAAATAATAAAATATAAGGAATGATTAAGCAGCCTAGAGGATAAGGAATCAGCTCATGTAACCGATTGTTCCGGGTTCGAGAGGTTAGAGTGGGCATATAACACTAAATCCCTGTTTACTGATTTATATTTGTAATAATCTCGGTGGTGGAGGAAAAGATCGTAAGGAAATCCGCACGTCCAAGAAATAATAATTCGGAAAACATATGACCTAAGCTAAGAAAGGTATAGTTTTCCCTCTGGATCGTAGGATCTCTTAGATAGCGGATCTAAATCTTAAGAAAATAGGAAACGGGATAATATGCTAGCAAGACTTAAGATAAAATACGTAGATACTTTCTATCTATATAAATACTCTTACATTTAGAATACAGTTAGAATTTATAATACACACTTAAAAGGAAAAGTAGATAATACATACAATAAATTACGAATAAGAAATAAAATATTACCACCTAAGATATGA
Source organism: Pyralis farinalis (assembly GCA_947507595.1). Taxonomy (NCBI): domain Eukaryota; kingdom Metazoa; phylum Arthropoda; class Insecta; order Lepidoptera; family Pyralidae; genus Pyralis; species Pyralis farinalis. The sequence goes on from OX382265.1 coordinate 32,157,845, forward strand.
CAACTACTGATGTAGATACATCATCAATATCATCACATCGCGTATCAGCAATTTATTTGTAGGGCAGTATAAAAATACGATATCGATATGAATTTTAAAGCATTTTGCATTTAATCTATTAATTTAGTGATATATATTTAAACTGCATTAACACAGATATATATTATAGACGGTAACAAGAAGATACATCACTACATCTGCTGGGAGTGTGTTCCAAAATTGTACCGATTAAATTGACAATGACATTGTAAAAGGAAGCTATTGTTAAATACGATTCTAGTAAAGAACTGTCAATGTCCCAAAAATAAACTTAAAATTATAATAACTACAGTATAAAATTATTGCATTAGAAACTACAAACAGTGAAAGATCTGTATACAGATTACACGAGGACGTAAATTAATAAAATTAGATAGATGAGAATCCAAAATATGCATACATGTTATAATTTATAGACATAGATTTTTTTTAAGAAAGGTAGGTCGTATCACCTTATTCCTGGAGGAAATAAGAACCTCTATCTCACAGAAAACCGTAGCCAAATAACAACTAAATGAGATTGAGGTTACAAGTAAGCTCCTAAAGAGTTACTGCGTTAGCAGCAGAGATGACATCGCGCAAGTGATACTAAATGTAATGCAAGAGGTCATAGGCTACGGTAACTGCTTTCCATCAGGTGGGCCGTATGCTTGTATGCCTCCCGACATTGTATAAAAAACATAGTTCATTTATTCGATAGTTTAACCAACCATAATAATAGTACACATAATTATTATATAAACACATCTTACAAGAACACTTTTCATAAAAGTTTAATTAATATTTTTCTATGTGCTCGTTTTCGGTAAGAATCATCATGCATTTCACCACCATTGATCACCAAGGGATATTCACACTAGGGCTAGCAAGCTGGGTCAAATAGCAAGCATTTTGGAATACATCAGGTGGAATGTATGCTTATATGCCTGCTGATGTTATGTAAAAAAGATCTACTACGAGAAGTCCATTACGTCGCTATAAACAATGTTATATTACACGATACATTTTTGTGTATCTTAGCCCCTACTACACCAGGCCCCAAGTCGTGAGCAAAGCTAGTTTTTTAACGGGAATAAACACCAACGCTTTATAATATAATAAAAATTATAATCGAAGGGAAGCTTCCTACGTTCTTCAGTCGCCGTGGGCCGATAGAAGATAGATTACAGTCTCAACTAATTGATAATAAAAAAACATAAGACACCAGTCAAGCGTGTATCAGACTCCGAGTGCACTCGGAGCGTATAAATAATGTATCTATAACGTCATGCCAAATCCCTTGCGGCTACCTCGCATAGAGAATCGCACGTCACGTGACCAGATCCTTACACATCTCACTCGCTTCTTTAACATTAATTGCTCTTCTCATGCACGCTCACCTGTTTCTATGGCTCCTGACATCACCTTCTGAAAGAACACGATCAATTTGGTCATGGTAGGTAAGTCTTGGCCTCCCTCGGCTCCTACATCCTGCCACTTTTGCGTTGTATATCTACTTCGTCATTCTTTCATCCTGCATTATTTCAACATGTCCGAACCAACGAAGCATGCCTCTTCTTATTTTACATCGACGCTCTCATCAAACCAACTCTGTTTCTAACATCATCATTGCAAATACGGTCTACAAGCGTATAAATAAAAAAGTAAGTTATAAGTTAAAAAAAAAGCAAGATAGATATCTCACTATCAACGAATCGGTATTTTATTTCTTATACGTTAACATACCTCAAAAACTAGCTATTGAGCATTTGCTCTTTTGTATATACATATTCCTAAAATATATATAGTTATGTATATGCTCATATTTCATTCCCAAAGAGCCGCTCGCATGCTAGCTTGTTAGAATTATTAAAGTTTTGTAGGAACGTGAAATAACCAGATAGATAGAAACATGTTCATGCTCACAAATATTGTATTAACGTATACAGGACTTGCATCAGAAATGTTTGTAAATAAAGAAGTGACTTAAATTGAAGGCGAAAACTGCACTGCTTAGATTGGGCATACAACACACGAATAATGGAAAAAGTTGCAAGCATGCCAATTTCCATACTGGCTATGGTCGAATTTCAAATATTGGGGCGAACACTAGTTTTAATAAACTCGCATAAATTTCAAAAACAAGCCTTTTGAATAGGCTCATGAATAGACTATTCTCTTCAATGGCTTCACGAACCTTACATAAAAGATCTATTCTTCTTCTTCCTAGCGCCGGCTTTCCTGGCGGTCCAGCAGTCGCAAGGACCAGGTTTCATCTCCATAGATAAAGATTGCAAAACAAGAAATTTCATGAGACGATACTTCTGTTTTTCCATATCTTCCCCAGCCATTCCACGGCACATCTGTTTATTGCACATCCTCTCTTAATTTCGTCCTCGCAGCCTACTTTAACTGATATACTAGAACCGAGGTAAATGTAGTTTTGCACTACTTCATAGTTCGCTATATTAAGTATCCGCTATTCCATCTAAGTATTCGCTATATTAAGGTCTGTTATCAGAAGCTCGGTCCACTATCATCATTTTCGTCTTGTCCCTTTGTACTGCTAGGCTAAATTCAAGTGTTTGCTTCTAGACGAGTTAAGAGACACTACATATCTTCTTTAGTTTGGACTAGAAGAGTAGTGTCATCAGCGTAGCGTAAGTTATTTATCAGCCGACCACCTATGAAGATATCCCTTCAAGGACAATCCGCATTATGTATCTGTGTTGATGTTAAACAGTAACGGCGACAGAATACACCCTTGACGAACACCCGACTCATTTAAACTAGTGTTCACCCGAATGTTTGAATGAAATTCGATCACAATAATTAATGAAACGAGCAATATATGACTGATATGTATTCAGCTTTTTCTGCTGTTGCCAAAAAAAAAAAATCATAGAGCTCTTCTACATATGAAAGCGAGAGCTGGGTATAGCAGAGACAGCACGAAAGTAGGATAAACACGGTAAAAATGCGAGCGTTGCTCAAAATTTATGGTGCACCGCTTGTATACTGTGTTCGCAATGATGATGTTAGAAACAGAGTTGATCTGAAAGAGAGTAAGAAGAAGCTCTCATTAGCCAATCTACGCAAAATAGACGCAGACAATCATCTCGTTGGAGGCGCATCAATGTGTGCATTGCAAATGAATGCACATGAGGGACGATGTATTACAATCAACTGAAGTGCCCCATTGTGATATTATAACAGCAATATACAGAGTGATATAACAAAATATAATACATGGGGAGAGCTGAAATTAGGCATATTTTATTTACTAGGGCGGCAAATAAGCATACGACGTGCCCGACTGTAAGCAGCTACCCAGCTTGCACACATTACGACACCAGGCGTGTCACTCGTGCGTTGCCGACCATGTAAAAACTACTTCACACATTTTTAAAGAACCTCATGCTATCTAAGGAAAACTTGTAAAGGAGTGTTATCAAAAGAAAGAAGAAAAATTATGTAATAAAACCTAAGACTAAATTTGTCAATAATATTTTAAAGATTAAAGGAACTGTCATCTGTATCTGTAGTGTGTGGCGTATACTGTGTATCTGAATAGAACAGTGATAGCCCAGTGGATAAGGAACCGGCCTATTGACCAACTGGTCCCAGGTTTGAATCTTGGCATGCACCACTAAATTCTTGGTTTCGGATTTATGTACATATTTGTAACTTGCTGTGCCCGCGACTTCGTCCGCGCGGAATTGAACAAAAAGAATATTGTTCAGTTGTAATTTTATTTATTTGATTTGATTATATCTAAATAAGCAAAGTAAAATAGGGAACAGCAAAATAATAATAGATATGTATTATTGTACTTCGTCCGCGCGGAATAGTTACTTTCTTATTATTTATTTATATTAATAAAAATAAATAAAATTTCTAAAATAAAAGTAGCCAAGTTACTCCTTATTACATTAGCTATCTCCCAGTGAAAGTCCCGTCAAAATCGGTCCAGCCGTTTCAGAGATTAGCCGGAACAAACAGACAGACAAAAATTGTAAAAATATGCATTTTGGTATATGTACCATGTATGCATCCATATGCATTTAGTAAAAAAGCGGTTATTTCAATATTACAAACAGACGCTCCAATTTTATTTATCTGTATAGATAATCACTTGCTCGACAGTGAAGGTAAATATCGCGAGGAAACTCGCGCACCCAAAAAAATATATTACTATTTACTACTACTACTACAATTTTACGATTGAATTATGTTACTGTGGCAGCTCGGTTTTAGACTGGGTTCTGGGTTCTAGGGTTATTTTCAATTTAGTTGCGCATTTGTATTTTGATGGGTGGGTTTAAGCGAAATAACAAGCCATTGGAATTTGTATCATGTTTCTTAACTCGCCCACGCATTCAAGTCGTAAGAATCGGGCAAATTGGAAGCTTCTATTTCTAAATACTAATTAATATTCTAATAGGAAAATAATATTTATTTTTAGGAGCTATACTTGAATGTACAATTTAAGCAACGTCCGCCGAACGCTATCGGAAAATGAGTTTCATTATATTGAGTTCCTCCATACTAATTTCATTCAATGTCAAACTTGTAAATAGTATATAGGTATAGCTTAAAGACTAGTCATCGCGGATACACAATGGAACAGCGTTGCGGAATACGTTCTAAGCCCGTACTATTGAAAAGAGCCCCGTACATCAACAGTATTTGTTGATATGATAGGTATTCTAAGATCATCGTCATTAATATTCCAGCGGGATCCGCTGCAGGATGTATGCCTCCTCAATAGACTTCCACGAAGAATATCATAGTACTAACACAGACTAATTCTATTAACAACCTGTAATGCACTTTATTGATACAATTTCCTTCCACTAGGACCCAACAAAGAGATAAGACAATTACATTATTAGTAGACTAGACCGGCGGCATACCCAAACTCAAACCAATTTATGCCTTCCATTATTTGTAAATTTTTCTAGACACCCCACCTACTTATTATTTAACAAGAAAAACAAAAGATACTATCTTATATCCATGGCGTTGCTCGCTCGAGAGTGTCGTTTTGTGTGTCATATGATCGAACATGCAAATAAAGCAACACTATAAAAGAGCCTATCTCGTTACGCTCGTTAAGCCATCGGCCGATGACAGTTGTAAAGCTAACTCTGTGGTCGTCGGGCAGCATGAAAACACTGTCCTCTGCTAATCAACAACCAACCAGTGTGCTGGATTATGGTCTAAATACCCCTACTATTGAAAGGTAACGGTAACTCAATAGTGACATGAGCATGACGAGAATGAGTAAAAAGTTATAAAGAGTTCCAAAACGAAATAAGGGAACATTAAAGATGACACGTCATGTTTTAGCCTGTCTCTCAGTCAGTGTCAGAAGTAGACAAATGATAAGATATACAAACATGAAATGTAGTTATGTTACGTAACACAATGGCCCCCGCATAATTTCATTATTAATTTGCAAAAAATATTATCCTGCAAAACAGCGGAGTTTTAGAACTAGATCATGTTGGGTATAACGCAAAAAAGCCACTAAAGTAATAGGCATATTCGTAAATTTATTTATTTTATTTAAATGTGTTAGATTAGTATCATTCAAATTCCGACCCGGATAAATCCGACTCGCATTTGACCGGGTTATTTTTAGCTTTTTAGCGCGTTACTAAAAAGCCGATTATTTTTTCCTTAACTATCTTACCTTTTCCTTCTGAATGACAAATTGAACCAATTAAGTCTTAAAGATTATTCAATGTAGTAGAATAAACTCTGTCGAGATACGAGCTTTGCGCAAAATCTGCGCAGTAATGCTTGCAGACTAATTCTCAATGTGAATGTGAGAAAGAGACTTAGTCTGAATGCGAGTATCGGAAAGAATAACGAAACAGATGTAGAACGCGAAAGTAGAAGGATGTAGGTGCCGAGGAAGGCCTTACTCACCCAACACGACCAAATATCAGAAGGTGGTGTCAGTAGCCCTAGGTACTGGCGAGCGTGCATAAAAACAGCAATGACTGTTAAAGAAGCGAGAGAGGTGTAAAAGGACCGTGTCACGTGGCGCTTGGTTCTCTCTACCTACCCTGCAAGACACCCGGCGTGAATTTATAGATAGAAAGATTTTCAACTACCGTAGGAAACCTAAGGAGCACGAGTCCGACTAGCAATTTACCGGGTTATTTTTAGCACGTTACTATAACAACCACGTTAAGGCGTACCCATGACGGGCTGCGGCTCCGCCTGGGTGGAGTCTAAGATTTCGAATTTCAGGCAGAAATCTTAAACATGTTCTGAACAGCAGTCCTTTTCTTAATCCAGAATATATTCTACTAGCTACTGTCCGCGACTTCATCTACGCGTATCCCGTAGGTACCGCTTTTTCTTAGTTTCTTTCTTTTTTCTCTGCTTCTAAGGGTCGTATCGTGATGTTGAATAACCTACCTTCCTCAAGAATTGGGCTATCGAATGCAAAATGACGAACTCAGTGGCTCAGTCGTGAATGACGCGACTTTGACACCAACGCTAGTGGGTTCGATTCCTACACAAGGCAAAAATTTGTGTGCATGAACATGTCTGTTTGTCTTGGTCTGGATGTTTTAAGAGAGGTAGGGCGCATCAAAGCAAAGAGGTACTTCTTCCCGTCTTGGGAAGTACCTCCGCCTCACAGAAAACCGCAACCAACTAACAACTCCCTAGAGGGTTGTTGTGTTCCTGCGTGTCAGTGAGGTCACCAGTAAGCTCCCAAGGAGTTGCTGTGTAAGCAGCAGAGGAGGCATCGCGCGAGTGATATTTAATATATCGCACCCGTTAATAAGCTACGGTACCCGCTTTACATCAGGTGGGCCGTATGCTTGTATGCCTCCTGATATAGTTGAACGCGCTAATATCTAGAAATACCGGTAGGATTTTACTAATGAATTTTGATAGCCCAATTCTTGAGCCAGGTGATATGTTATTGAACATCACGATACGACCCCTAGAAGCAGAGAAAAAAGAAAGACAGTAAGAAAAAAAGTTTTTACAGGATACCGGGATACGCGCAGACGAAGTTGCGGGCTACAGCTTGTATTCAATAAAGTAACAATTTAGATAAATATCTGAAAAACGACGGGTATCGGTTATGAACATACTGGGACTCTATGAGGAAAAATTGCTATTTACCCATTGCGTTTGTCCATGGACATACCGCTTTCACACTCTTTCACATTGATAGCCCCTTTCATTTCACCCAGCGTCGGATGGTTAATAATCAAGTGTAGGTGTACACGCAGTTGAGCACATTGTGCGGCTCACAGAACGTACAATTGAGGCCGTCATTATATTGTTAGGCAGATGCATAGCGCATCCCATACGCACATTCAATTACTATCACCTACATACGAGTACCTAATGTACTCGTATAACATGAATATTAAAATGAAGTATAGAGGTTGAATAGCAAACGGTTATATCGGAATTAGTACAATGAATTATTAATGTATTATTAAGGTGTACGACCCACCTCTTACTATGCTAACCTTCGTCTTCGTCTATGTACGGTTCAGGCGGCACTTATTTTCGGGATATTGAAAAAATGTATTATCTTGAGATTTAACCAATACTTGATCTGAATGCACTGCCACGTGCCTAAATGGCCGTAGAATATGGATTATAAAGGTTGAATAGCAAACCCTTGTTTCGAAATTTGTAGAAAGATTTTTTATGTATTATTAAGGTGACAAATAAATGTACGTCCTGCCTCATGCTAAGCAAAGACTGCTACTTATTTTGTGAACAAAATAATTGAAAAAAATATATATATCTTGAGATTTAACCCATAAAACGTACCGGTAGAACTGGAGCCGTTGCCACTTGCCTAAATGGAAGTACAAACTTGTAAATCCTGCCAATTGACTGGCGGATATCTAGTCTTCGGCTCTGGTTCACGGGCTCGCAGGAGATAAATGTTGACTTCGAAACTTTCCTCGTCCGAAATACTAAATGTGAGTCGGGCTCACTCGCTAAGAGTTGCATATTTTCTTTTTTCTTTTAATTCCACTCTCTTTAATTTATACATTTTTAAGAATCACAAAGATTGTCAAGTAAATAGTTTTAAAATTTTCTCAGGATGCATTAAAATACTTTTGACTGCAATAATTTTTCTGTAAAATACGAATACAAAGAATGCTAATATATAATATATTAAGTTTTTTTTTTTAAATAAACACCATTTTTAGTTATTAAACAGTTTGTCTTATTTCAATAGCCTAATAAGAAAACACCCCAATTTCAATAGAGAAGATGGTTGGCAAGTACCACATGCTTGGGATCCAGTTCTAAAAATAATCAAGTCACAAACCCCGAGATCTACTCAAAAACGTTCGGACACCGTGAGCGATTTTTGTGTGAATCGGAACATATATAAATAATCCATCCATGCCGGTAGATGTAATAATTGAATAACCAATGTAAGACAAATGTCACCTTAGTCTTCCTGCGACCACGGATGCTACAAAGCATTCGAAACGTCAGGTTCAACAAAATAAATAAAACACGCGATACTTCCGTTAAAAATTGTTTAATTCAATTATTAAACAGTTCTTTGAGAAAACTAAAAATTTATCCAACACAAAACAATGTGTATAACTAGTCTGGCCATAAATACTGTTCCATAGAAACTTTCCTTTTTTACACATATTTTGAATTTGGAACGTGTTTATTATGTTAAAAATTTCTTTGCATTTCCGCCGTTTCAGATATATTTTTCGTGTTTATTATCAAGTTGCAATATGGAATGGGGTAAGAAAATAGGATTGCAGTGATTGCCTTGCACAAAGAGGATATTCGAGACACTTCAAAAGTTTGGTATCAGTCGTATGTTCGTATATCGTACTATCAACAGATATACCAACACTTCCTCAGTTGAAGACCATAAAAGTTAGGGGCGACGCGTGCTGTTAGAACTACAAAGGCTGTTAATGCCAGAATTTGCCGAAACCCCATTAGTAGTAGTAAAAATGTTATCGCGAGAAATAAAGATTTACGCTAGGACTCGCGTATAATAAAACAAGACCTGAAGCTCGGCGCTTATAGTCGATATGAAGGACATGCCCGAAATCAATCCCTACAGTTGAAGAGACTGAATCGATCAAAACGGCTTCTTTCCCGATACGGAGATGAAAGGCTCAGAAATATCCTCTTTCTCCTCTCTCGTCACAAGGCACAAACTACCCAAGCCTGGCTCGAAACCAACGTTCCGGACTTTATTATATTTTATACTATTACATTTAAAAAGTGTAATTTCCGGGTCTTGCTACGCTTCTAATCTTACTCTATGCTAATGTATGTATGCTTCACGCAAGGTCCCCTGCGGGGTAGGCAGAGGGAACCGAGAGCCATAATTTCAAGATTCTACGAAAACCGGTTGTAACAACACTATAAAAGCTATGTCGCATGCCATTTATCTAGTTCTAATATTAGTTGGATAATCTTGTTTATCTATAAATCTAATTGATAATTTAAGTTACGAGTAGTACACAGGTGTATAACACCATACCAATAAATATACCCCGCAAATATTAAATTTATAAAATGTTTAGAAATGCGCCCCAATAGACCTTTACTTGATTTTTCAAATATTTTTTGGAGCCCTATGTTATTATTACAATGAATTGAAATCTTCGAATCTGGTGTACATCAGCATGTTATTTAACCTAACACCAAACTTCACGTCTGTGTGTCTAACATTACCTCTGCCTACCACGCAAGAACGTTGGCGTGAAGATGCAGCGTAATAGTAGTAGTGTCTAACACATTCTGACCAAAATTCTTATGATAAACGTGCAGAGTACGTAAGTTCCATTTTTTCCTTTGGGTACGGAATCGTAAAACACTATGGAAATAGACCTAGAACGGCAAAATTATACCCAAACAAACAAAATAGAATTCACATGTTTCCAAACAAACAAATAATGCTGAATGTGCGAATAAATTTACTTTTAACTCAATTACAGCGCCACCTACCGTTTCCTATTATTAAACCATCCGGGCCCTCAATCACAAATAAAAAAAACATCAAATACGGTCTAGCTATATATATATATATATATAAGGGAACCTTATACACGTTTGCCCCTCGACGTTACATAGGTAGATAAAATGAAGGCTATCATTTTTTAAGTATGTTAAAAATGACACAACAGCAGCTGATGAATCGTACAAAAACAGCTCTTATTGCAACTAATTGCAATAGAAATGATGAGTAATGTTATTCAACTTGTAAACCCACTATACGTACGCTGATAAATGAATATGAAGCTATTAATAGTCTCGCAACTGTGTGAAACCCATTATAACCACGTATGCGTGTAGACGTAGTATATAAATGCACTCAAATCAAACACCGATGTTAAGCAAAGTCAATCGCAGTCTGGCTTTGGATGAGTTTATTTATCTCGAGCTTCTCCGTTCGTAGGCATGTTAATCCGTCGGTCCGCAAAGATGACAGTTGTTTCGATAAGCGACCTTCAGGCGGCTTGAAGGCACAGGCCTCCGCCAATTCGCAGTTGAGCAGCGTGACGGAGTATACTTTAAATACCTTCGGTCGAAGAGAGACCCGTATTACCCCTTCAGTGGAATAAGTAATCAATACACCGATATGTTCCTTAAATCGCAAAGGTTTTGAGTATAATCTACCGAGTTGCCACGGTTTCAAAATTATCGAGGACCACTCACTTGGCAGTACTGCCTATCATCACCTATCGATAACAGAGGGGCCCAAATATTTAACGTGTACACGAAACACGGACGTGCTCGAGATAAATAAATCGATCTTCAGCAGACTACGATCAACGTTACTTAACTTGCGTGATTGAGCTCGATGAACTAGATTTTGAGAATCCAAATATTAATTTAGGTTGGTTACTCGGCTAGATACTACTCGTACCAAAAAATTAACACGTCGGCCTTTATAACAAAAAAATAACTAAACTAAAAAATATATCTGTAAAAGAGGTACCTGCGGCGCATCAAAGCCGCCCTGGAGTAGTAAGTACTTCCCGTCGCAGAATAAGTTCCTAAGGAATAGCTATAAGGAATAGCAGAAATGGCATCGCGCGAATGATACTTAATATACAGCAAGCCTCCCATCGATGTATAAAATAAGTCTGCTTATGAAATCGGCTTATCGACATTAAGGAAAATCGAATTCAGTCAACACATTACTTACAAAAATTAAATTTCAAGTAAATGATTCACGAAAACACTCGAGAATTTCATCGGTTATAAATAGAATAACGCAAATCATTATACTATGCACTCAATGGCATACGTACGCATGTGAATATGGCATACAAATAACATTGTGCCGGTCGGCTGGTCATGTTTTTTCATACCGACAGATGAAATCGGAGTATAATCGTAAAAAACGAGTAATTTCTAAGCAATTTAAAAACTCATACAATGTAGTTACGTATCTCGTAAATAATGGAAGCATAATACAAATTCCATAGCCGAAGCAGATTTACTCCTTTAGCCAGAGGCGGCGCTAGGCTGTCTTGCGCCTGTAGGGGGCCCCGGAATTTATTTTAACAATAATACTTGTAAAATAAAAGTAGATAATTTTAGATATTTAGATAACTTCCTTATTTAGATAACTTCACGATTGTTATATCATTTTATGTGTGTAAAATGGTCATTCTGTGTTTTAACAACACACTAGTGTCTATAAATAGACAAATATCAGTTCAGTACCATTTTGTTTGTCAACCGAATTTCTTTTTGTTTAGTAGTTATTGAAGAGCTCTATCTATCTATAATTTCGCGCCAAATCCGAGCTTCTTTAACATTCATTGCTCTTAAATAATTAAAATAAAATTAGTGTACAATTATTGTTAGTGTATTAATTAAGTTCATTTAATTTAACATTTTCTTTCTGACTGGAACATTAGAGCCCTCGCGAGGCTGATGTCGTTGATGTACACGTAGTGTCTAGCGCCGCTGCCTTTACCTACACCACAGCATGCTAATTTCAATGGCCCATGCATATAAATGTGTAGGAGAGGATGGGAGAGACAAATGTGACTGAGCGACAGCTCATAACATTCATGAAGGCCATGACCCTCGGCTTGGGAAAAGTCGTATGAAGACTAGCGCTTGGTAGTGTGGAGACCCTAGATAAATTAGGCAGCAGCAACACGCTGTGGTTGGTCTGGATTCGGGGACATGCTCAGTTGAGGGTAACACTAATCGGGTAATAAGAAAGGTATTAAATTCAGAAGCAGCGATAGCTCAGTGGATTAAGAACCGGCCTATTATCCGACGGTCTCGAGTTCGAATCCCGCCGTGGGCGTGTACCACTAAATTCGTCTTTTCGGATTTACGTATATATTTGTAATTTTCACTTGCTCAGCCATGAAGGAAAACATTGCGAGGAAACTGACACGTCCAAGGAATTATATTTCGAAAGACGTGTGACTTAACCTAAGAAAGATCTCATTTGCCTTCTGGGTTATGGAGGTCTAACAGCAGTTGCTCCATTTGAAAATCAGTATCTTGCTTAGATAACGGACCCCGCCTATCCTAATGGATTAGGACGGGATAACGCTAAGAAGAAGAAAAAAGGTATTAAATCAAATAAATAGTATAGAGGAAAAAAGAGCTAAGTTATATAGCTTTCACAGTTTTCAATATTCACAAACAGCTAGATTTAGTAGTACTTAATTTTTACATGTTGTACGATATATATTTAGCTAGCTACGAATTTAACAATTTTGTTGTTAAGGTTATTCTTACGAGTCAGTAAAGACGATAGGAATCGGGGATAAATGAGAACAATTTTTTTAGACTATACAGTTTACTGCTAGACTGTATTTCTGTATCTCGATAGTTGTCTGCAGAAAATAAGGTGAACAGATGTAGGATTGTGCATGGGTGAACCTAGTGGTGAACGTATGCTGTATGCAGACAATGCCGTGATATTAGCAGAAACACCATCTGAACTGCAAACACTGGTCACAATGATGAAAGACGATTCTATGGAGAAAGGCTTACTATTGAATGCGAAGAAAATAAAGATAATGGTATTTGCAAGAGAAGAAACCAGAACCAATGTCAGGATTACGGTTGATGATGAAGTGTTGGAATAAGCGGATGAGATTGCATATCTTGAAATAACTATGCGCTTTCAGCAGAGATGGAACGTACACCGCTGATGTGAAAAGACAGTGCGTGCTGGGAATAGTGTGAATGGAGCGTTAGGAAAACTTCTTAAAGTAAAAACTTGAGTCAAAAGGCACAGCTCGCTATACACAATGCAGTACTGGTCCCAATACTTACTTATGGAAGCGAGAGCTGGGTATGGCAGAAAGAGCATGAAAGTAGGATAAACGCAGCCGAAATGCGAGCGTAGCGCAAAATTTGTGGCGTAACGCTTGTAGACCGTATTCGCAATGATGATGTTAGAAACAGAGATGGTCTGAAAGAGAGCGTTGGTGTTAAAATAAGAAGAGGCTTGTTCCGTTGGTTCGGAGATGTAGAAAGAATGCAAGATGAAAGAATGACGAATCAGATATACAACGCAAAAGTGGAAGGATGCAGAACTTACCTACAATAACCAAATTGGTTGTGTTCTATCAGAAGGTGAAGTCAGGACCCTTAGAAACCGGCGAGCGTGCATGAGAAGAGCAATGAATATTAAAGAAGCGAGTGAGGTGTGTAAGTACGAGCCACTTGGCGCTCGGTTCTCTCTGCCTACGCCGCAAGGGATTTGGCGTGAAGTTATAGATAGATAGATACATATACAGTTTACTTATTTGAATGAATTTAAATGCTCGCCTGGTTTCAAATTTCATAACATGAATGCTAAATGCGTCGCCACGACCCTGTTTTGCAAAGCTAAAAGCGAGATTAACAGAAATTCCCACTAAGTGACCAATTTTAATGTATTTTTTCAATTATAATTCAATTATGTTAATAATTATATATAAAGTTAAAAAAAAAATGGTTACAAACATAATTTTTATTACAAGCAACTTTATTCCACAACCAATTTTTCAATTTATTCACATTTATTATTAGCTACATTTCATTTATACAACCTCGGGAGGCATACAAGCGTGCGGCCCGTCTGATGTAAAGCGGTTAATGTAGGCAATGAACGCTTACATTATATTAAGTATTGTGTATGGGATGCTAACATAGCTACTCCTAGGAGCTTACTGGTGACTTAACTCACTCGCAGGAGCATTACAACATATACAAGTTGTTATTTACTTGCTGTGAGGTGGAGGTACTTATCCAAACGGGCAGCATTAATGCGCCGTACCTCTCCTAAAAATATCCAGACCAAGACACACAATCATGTACATGAACACAAAGGTTTGTCTTGCATGGGAATCGAACTCACGAGCTGGTATCAAAGTAGTGTTACTAAACACTGTCTTTCAACTACTTGTGTACGAAGTGTACATAGGCGAATATAACCACTTCATATAGGAGAACCGTCGCTTATTTGTCACGACGTAATAACATAACCTTAACTTGTATACGCCATGTCATATTCTAACCATTCCTATTCCTGAACCGGTACTAAATATCACGATATTGATTTGCCGGAATAAATGGACACGAACGAGTAGACAAGGACTTGTTAAATTGTAAACCACTCCATTATGTGTAGACGGTTAAAAATAGCCTAATAGTCCAACTAAAGGAACGTCACGGTTTCTCACAAGTAGACAGAATTGACATCGCCGACCGCCGGCGTCTCCAGAACATGGTTCAAAGGTTTTAAAATGATAGTTCTCTAGTATATACCGCTTAATAAAAAAATAAATATGCACGTCTACATAGTAAACATGAAAATCCATATATACGTATTGATTTGGTGACGTAGTTTAAACCAGTGACAATATTATTTACGTTTTAGTGTTACACTCTTGCAGAAATTACGCGTCTGAAGTCCAGCGTGTAACGTAGTAATTTTATATAGAACTTCGTTGGTCACGAGTACAGTACACGCGCAATCGGCACAATTCACTTAAATTAAATCGTCATCTAAACACAAAGGGAATAATGTATCTCTCACAAATGCGAATATTTCCTTAACATAAGCATTTAGATCCCGAGAAACGCTACGCGTCATGGCCACTCTTATCTATAGTTGTAAACATTTGCTGAAGCACGAGCAGGGAAATATTGTTGCCATGTGTTTGGTGTTCGGATTGCCAATACGAAACGTAGTGTAAAAAGCTGCAAGGAGCTATGCGACAGCGGAACTTTTGGTTGCGTAATTTTCGCAGGTGTATACATCTGCAGTTTTAATTAGTGTTAGATTAACATATTTTAATTTATTTTTTCCTCTTTCGCTACTGTTCCCATAAAAAGGAAATCACTTTGGACTACGTTTCTACAGCCAATAATAAAAAGAAGAAAGTATTAAATACAGCAGAAAGCGATAGGCTTCTAATATTGGTTGCAGTAAGTTATTATTAAAATCAGTATAATGCATCGAGTAACTGGTGTGTTGTAGAGTTCTGAAATGGCTTGTACATCAAATTGTACCATTAAGTCTTGACCAATAATATAAACACGAGATAAGAAGTTAAAGCTAAGTTTTCTGCCAAAAGATAGTATATAATAAATAAGACACAGTTAATTTTATGAGAGTCGGCACAAGTGATGGACAATTATTCAGTGATTATCTATTTTCAACCATCAAGAATAAAATCGTACATTTATACGGTAAATGTATTACAAATAACAATGTATAAACTAAGTAAATATTAAAATATACTCACGGTAGTTGGCCGGTTGTCTAGGAAATGGTCATAGATGGCTAGGCCTGCGATGGCGAGAAGCAAGCCCGTGTGAAAACCAGTCATAAACAACCCGACATACTGGATCAACATTGTGATGAGACCAAAAAGCAGACCAGCACATAAGGCGACACCTGCCGAACACAATTCTATTATAGAAAAAAAATTAAATTGGTCGACATATATTTTGATTTTAGATAGATACGAGTATATACAGCAATTTTTAGATAAACTGAGATTAAGAACGAGGCTTTGGTGAAAGAGATTAAGGGTGCTGCAACTTTAGAGAAGTCAAATAACAATTTCCTAGAAACCGAACAATACTCACCTATAGAAACATATTTGTTTTTAGAGACATATTCTGTATTTATTACTCATAATTTTGATTATTGCTATAAGTGGCCACTATAAGCAATAATTAAAATGTTGGTCAATTGTACATAGATAATAAATACAAGATATGTTTCAAAAAAACATAAATGTGGTTCTACAGTGCCAATATTGAGCGTCTTTTTGGAATTCAGCGTTGTTAATAAAAACAAAATAAGGGTGCCACTTAGCTTTATACGCCCTTTTAACTTGTGTTGCAATTGCAATCCATTCTTAATTCATTTAATAACTTGTGTTCTATAGGATGCGATACCCGATTCAGATTAAGTGGGTCGAATGCTTGTTGTAAAAGGTCTATAAAATTATAAAAAACATACGTCTTCGAATTATATTAGTAGCTCGAAGATACAGACAGCTGAACGACTGGTACGTACAAAAGGTAGGGAGAAAGGAAGAGCAAATTAACGTGAAAAATATCATAATAAGGACCATTGACTGTATTGAGGACAAATAATGAGGTGCTTCATTAAAGGAAAATCAAGAAACATTTGCAAAAGATTAATTCTTATTTTTGCAAGTTCAATCAAAGAATGTTGTCTTTGTAAACAATACATCTAATGCTAATAATACCTGTAACGTTTTATTCTACATATTTTGTTACGTCTATCTATATTTTCAATTCGAGTCCCTTGCATTTCCATACAAAACTGCCGTTTACAAATTGTTATAAAACCCAGTTCTTATATATAAAAAAAAAACTGGCTGCACCCCGCAACGCTTTGTACACGCTTATATCGTGGGAACAGCTTATTCTTAATTTCTTTTTTTCCACAACTTCTAAGGGCCATATCATGATGTTGAGTAGCCATATAACCTTCATCAAGAATTGGGGTATCAAATACAAACAGGCTTTTTTCAAATCCGACCGATAGTTCCAGAGATTAGCGTGTTCAAACAAACAAAGAAAAAGTCTGGCCATAAATACTATTACATAGAAACTTTTCTTTTCTCAACTCTATTATTATTTCGAATTTGGAGCGCGTTTATTTGTTAAAAACTTCTATAGATTTCCCGCCGTTTTACATATTTTTTTCGTGTTTATTTTGAAATTACAATATGGAATGGAGCCTTAAATAAAATAAGATTGCAGTGATTGCCTTGCACAAAGTGGGTATGGAGCCGTCGGTCATATTCAAGACACTTCAAAAGCTTGGTATCAGGGGTATGACCGTATATCGTACTATCGACAGATATACCAACACTTCCTCTGTTGAAGACCGTAAAAGTTCGGGGCGACGCGTGCTGTTAGAACTACAAAGGCTGTTAATGCTGTTAAAGCCAGAATTCGCCGAAATCCCATAGGAAACAAAAACTCTTATCGCGAGAAACGAAGATTCCCGCTAGGACTCGGTCAGATCTAAAGCTCGGCGCTTATCGCGGAAATACAGAACATGCCCTAAATCAATCCCTCGATCGATCAAACTCACTAGGTCTTTACACACCTCACTCTCAAAGCTTACGATCAGAATCTTTTACAATCAACTTTGTAAATTTTACGTCGCGGTAAAATATACGTTTATTGTACAGACAACGGCAAGTCATGTTAGATACATTTAGTACCATTTTTACTCTTATTGCATGCGCCATAAGCTCTGTAGAAAAGTCAAATAGTCTAGCTTAAGATGTCGTTGTGTGTACATCGTAAAAGTTGATCTCATGGCACTCGTATATGAGTGGGGAAATTATGTTTTGGCAATTGTTTCTGAATACACACATTTTGTTTCGGCATCATTTAAGGAAATTTAAAGTAATCCTTCGTAAGAGCACTTATTTTTCAACGTTTATAAAGAGCGTTATATCACTTTGCTTTCAGCTATGTTGGAAATAGAAATGGAGGAATGTCTACGTAGCGACAAAAGCGTAGACAAGTTGCTTGTACGATCCAGGACCAATTGGGAAGCCTATATCAGTCATAGAATATAATAACATCACTCCAGCTATGTTCAACAGTGACGTGTATGACTTGATTGAAATTGTGAGATCAGTGCTATCCTAGCGGATAATCAACCAACCTATTAACCCACTGGTTGATCTTTCTCTCTGAATTGTAAAAATGAAACCTGACAGCAGTTGCTCGATATCAAAATCAGAATTATATTTTATTTGCTTTGCTTATAATATTTATGTAATGTATTTTTGACTGATATGATAACATGTTACTTACCAACATTTCCGTAAGGCGGCATCAAATATTCCTGTAGACATATTAGATAGACGATAGCGGATCCGAATGTGAAGCCAGTAAGAAACATGCTTGCTTTAAAGCATCGATAACCTGCAATAATATTTTACAGTTATAGTTGTCTTAATGTTCATGCCTTACACAAGTTGAATTTGTGTACTCCGTCACAATAATATGCTCGATATACGTCTCTATCTCTCTATGTCTTTACGCCAACTCCCTTGCGGGATAGGCTGAGATTTCTATACGGTACGTGACTCGGTTCTTTAAATTATCCTTCGCGTATTGTAATGACGAACTCGTTGGCGCAGTGGTAACTCCCACACAGGAGCAACATTTTTGTGTGCATGAACATGTCTGTTTCTATTGGCCTGGCTGAGTAAGAGAGATGTAGGGCGCATGAAAGTAGCCCTTCTAGGGACGTACCTCCACCTCACAAAAAACCGCAACCAAATGGTAAACTCGTAAGGAGTTGCTGTGCTCGTGCAATGCCACCTCTGCTGTTAACAGCAATTACGCAATGGTATTTAATGTATTGCAAACGATCATATGCTACAATAACGGCGTTACATCAGGTGAGCCGTATGATTGTGTGACTCCCGACGTTGTATAAAAAGACTAGCTAATACACTTATTGCTTATAAAATAATGTATGTAGTTTTTATTTAAACAAAGACAACAAATTTTTTTTTAAGTTTATATTAACATAATTTAATTAAAATCCAAAAAATACATTTATACAAAACTGACTGTTAATTTAGTAGGAATTACTGTCAATAACGCTTTTAGCTTTGCAAAACAGGACGATGCGAGGCGTGTAGATATTATGTATTATGATATTTGAAACCAGACGGGGAATATCAATTTTCCGAAATTTACATACTATATTACTGTATATACATTATATACTGGATACAGTTTGCTCGAAAAGGTGATCAAATTCCCGATTGGAAGAATGTTTCAACTTGGATTAACTAATTGGATTTGACGTCGATTGCACTAACCAAATATTTATTCATCTTTTTATGCATCTATCTATACAAAATAATATAATTATAGCCGAGTATAATTTTGGCTGGACTGTGGACTGCTTAGGAATCCTACTAGTGGGTTTGATTGCCACACAAAACAAACATTTGTGTGCACGAACACGTTTTTGCCTTGTACTGTTTTAATACAATTAGGGCGCATCAAAGCAACTCAATAACAACGAGCTAGTTACCAGTAAGCTCCTAAGGAGATGCTGA
Source organism: Pyralis farinalis (assembly GCA_947507595.1). Lineage (NCBI taxonomy): Eukaryota > Metazoa > Arthropoda > Insecta > Lepidoptera > Pyralidae > Pyralis > Pyralis farinalis. The sequence goes on from OX382265.1 coordinate 32,177,470, forward strand.
GTTCGCATAGAGTGGAGACGCGGGAACGATTCTTTTTGCAATGCAAGTTCATAATCACGTTCATAGGCCACGGTAACCACTTTACATCAGTTACAACCTATGCTTGTATGGCTCCCGATGATGTATAAAAAAGAGGTCGTTTGAACATGAATTATTTTTAATATAATGCAGTTGAACTCGAATATATAAAAAGAAGCCATTATTAAAATCTTTCTCAGTATTGAGGACGCATCACATAAAACAATGAACAAACTTAGACGAAACGTTACATGTTAGTAGTACATCTTTGGTCAACTTGGGAGTATCTTTGGCTACTTATTACACTGAAAATGTTTTGGATACCGACGTATAACTTAGTAAACAAAATTCCACGGGCTGCACCACAGAGATCAACAGCTTTAATTTTTTTTTTTTTTATATATATATATTATCTGCGATCAATCCTTGGACTATAAGCAGATGAGTTGATTGAAGAATTTGGCGGGCAGAGTCACCTGTCCATTGACAAGATCTCTTCATTGGTTACTTGGCAAATCTGTTGTCCAATTCAAGAATACAATGCCAACAGCTTTAATAAAATAGAAATTTACTCACCAAAAAGCGTGTAAACAATTCCAAAAGCAACATACATCGCGCAAATTACGCTTATAACAGGATCATAATTATAATCAATTGATGTGCAAAAAGACCCCTCGATGTGGGGCCCGTTGAATTTGATCGTCATGTTGGGGGGGCCTCTAGTCACCTGCGGAACTAACTGTCCCGCTGATGACATGATTATCCTCTTCTAAATGTTGCACATTAATTCTATTTGTCTAAACCGCAGGAATTTCTGAAACAAATTTGACTTGTTTATTAAACTTAACAATCCCTAGTATATTTCTGTCAGCCTTCTGTCTACGTCGTTGACCAGGGCTCTATGAATGTGAATTACGACAGCGTCCTGGGAGAGAATGAGAGACAAAGGTTTGCGCCTCATTCAATATATGACTAATAATTAAAAAGGGTATTATATTTGACGAGCTCGGTGGCGCAGTGGTGGATCGCGCTGTTACGCTACTTTGACACCAACGCTCGTGGGTTCGATTCCCACAAACATTTGTGTGCATGAACATGTCTGTGCGTCTTGATTTGAGTATTTTCTATGTAGGTATAATAAGTATGTATTTACAAAAAAAAATGTATTTACGTATGTTTATCCGTTGTCTAGTACCCATAACACAAGCTTTCCTTACTTTGGGCATAGTATAAACAAATAAGTAGGATATCTTCGTAGATACGCACCGCGTTCGGTTTATATGTGTGCGCGTACGTATGCGTCGTCGCACGCACACACTGACAAAATTTATCGGTGCTAAAGGTACTCTGCGCCAGGCTGCCAGTCGTGACTACGCCGTACATAATACTGTACGCACTCACGCAAGCACCATCGCTGTGCTCCCACTCGTAATAATTTGTACGTGTACCTACCTACTTTAACTACAAATTCGTAAAGATGGCTAAAAAGTAAAAAGATTTTTTTTTGATGTGTAATTTTGTTAAAAACTCAAAAATTTCGTACAGAAAAAAGTACTTTTAATGCCTATCATTAGGCTACTGTAAAAATATTAAATTTCCGAATATAAAGATTATAATTTTGATAAGTGTAGTAAATGAAAAAGTAAAAAATAGTAATAACGTCACTCACTCGCATGAACACAATGACTCTCCAGGGAGTTGTTATTTAGCTGCAGTTTTGAGCATATTTTTCGTGACTTAATGAGCGGTTTCGCGGGCAGCTTCAACCTGTTACTTTTGTGTTATAGTATCTTAAAATTTCACTCATCATTTTTTCATAACGCGCCTAAAGAAGTATATTACTTCAATACAATAGTCAGCTCCTGGTCTATGTACAAAGAATAATTAAGAAAAACTTTGTATTATAGATTCCTGATGATTCCCCTACAGAGGAAAATTGTTTTGTATATAGATGGACTATGCATTTTTGACGATTGTATAAACTATAAGCGACATCCCTACGTGTTTAGGCTATTATCGTTCGCTCGGGGGCTCGAGTCGCTCTACTTATTTGATTTTACTATGCTTTGGGGTTAGATACCGCTGTGTAATTTGTCCGACAATATTTATTTATTTATATTCGATAGAATATGATCTCTAGCTATCTTATATCTATATCTTTTCGTCGTTGAAATTTAAGACGAGCAGGACAAGACGCGGTAGGTGCAGTACTGAACTAGTTC